>CM034303.1:36209166-36867446 GCA_019925795.1 Dendrobium chrysotoxum | reverse complement strand
TAAAAGGGGAAATTAAACTACATCATGTCGCTACTAAAGATCAGCTTGCAGTTATTTTCACAAAACCCTTAGCCTTTGACACATTTAGCAAGTTAAGGACAAGGCTAGGTGTGATTGATCTTAATGCTTGATTGAAAATTCTGAAAATATAGTTTTATATGTATTTGTTGGTTTGTTTATTGGATGTGTTTTATTTTCTAGTGTTTTATTTTTTATTAGTTTATTATGTGTTATTTTAAAAAAAAAAATTAAAAATTTTTGTTGTGTTTTTTTCCTTTACTGAATGTTGAATGCATGTAAGATTGGAGAGATGAGAGTTTATTTTATATCTATTCGTACTGTACGATGACCTTATCATACGGTACGATTACATCATCGTACACGCACTTCGTCTGTATGAATTGGGAGGAATCACAGTTAGTGTCAGTTATTATTAAGGATCGTATGTACAAATACGTCATTCATCTATACGATCCACGTGTCATTTCGCGTAAGGGATGAACCTAACCGTCCCCTGAATGATCTTAAATTTTCTGATCATCCCGAACGAACACGTCATCATCTGTACGATCAGGAACTCAAAAAGCTTGTACGAAAGGACGCCTCGGGATGAGCAGTTTACAAAAAACCATTTCATTTTGACTGCTTTCGGTCATCCTTGATGAAATTTTATTCATCCCGGATGAAGTCAGGTTCATCTTGTATGAATTAGATTCATACAGTACGATCGCATGCATTTTCTATAAAAAGGAGGGTCATTTTCATTCATTTCACTTTCATTCTAAAACCCTTTAGAGCTTAGAATTCAAGATGTCAGGCAATGGAAAAAGAGTACATGTTTCTACGGGTCCTACTGCTAGGAGGAACTGGGACGAGAACTTTCTAAGTGAGGAAAATGAGGAAGCATACCTTAGGTATGCTGCGCTAAGGTCACTCCTTCCCGCATACTGTTGAAGGAAAATATTCACTTTTCTGTAATGCCTCTTTTTGACTCCTCCCAATTAGCTTTTCTGTTGACTTTAATCTATGCTTTTAACAAGGACCTTTTTCATGTGTTCCTCACCAACATGACTTTCAATGAGGATCACTCTAACATTTCCTCATATGTCTTAAAGCAGAGAGTAGTGATAACCAAGGAGGATCTAGGGGAATATATTCATCTGAGAATCCATGGGACTAGGGCTCACACCTTCTCCATTAGACCAAAAATGGTTGGTCGAACGTAAACCAAGTTCTTAGAGGTGTACACACACCCACACGTGTTTCCCGGGTAGATTCCTTGAACCAAAATGCACGAATAATTCAGCATGTGCTTAGGATATCTATCATTCCTAAAGCAGTAGATCGGATAAATATGACCCCACTTCTTTCTTCAACAACTTTTCTTATTATGACTGGCCAACCTATAGATGAAGCCCAATTAATCTTAGACTACATCTACTATCTTTCTGATATTGGTTTGGCTACTGTGAAAAGGAAGAAAAACATTGCTTTAGGACATGTTATGTGCTATATCCTTGAGAAGAAATACAACCTAATCCATCCTTCTGGTCCTTCTGAACTCCCACTGTACTTCACTGACGCTTCCTTTCAAGCATTATTTAGGAAAGAAGGTACTGCTGACAGTTCAGATGATGAACCTCCTTATGCTTCTGCTCCTTCAACTACACCCTCAACTGCATCTGGACCATCACAAGATTTTTATCAAAATATGGTCCAACATTTTGAGAGAATGGATCAAAGATTTAATCACATGGAGGCGCATTTAAAGAAACAAAATGATCAGTACAAGGAGGATAGAGTCTGGATTAGGGAGTTTGCCTCTGTGAATACTAACATTGCAACACTAAATAGCTATTTTGCGCTGTTTGGCAATAAGCCACCTACTCCAGATCAGGGTCCGTCGGATTATTAGTATTTCTTCTGTTTGGCTTGGTTGGACGTGATTGTAGTTTGTCTTTGTTGTTCTTTGTTGTGTGTTTATTGTTGATAAGTTATATGAGAGGTTAACCTATTTATCTTTTTCTATGTGCTACACCAGAAAACTTGCTATTGTGTTTATTTTATCAGTAGTTGTATGATGTATTTTGAATTATTTTGAAATGAGCAATATTATAGTGCTTTTGTGCATATCTTTTATGTATTTTAACTGGAAATTTTTCTTACACTAACACACTTGGCCGTAGTTGATCAGATTTCTAAAATGTGAATTGAGAATTTATTATAATAAAAACTCTGTGCATAAAATTAAATTCACAAAATATTTAGATTTCATTATGATTTGGTGTAGATTAAAAGATCTTAATTTATCTTAATTTAGACTTGCATTACTTAGCCTAAATCATTGTATATTTGATGTCTTAATATTACTTATAATTCCTATATCAAAGTGTTAATTATTGTATAAGTGATCAAGGGATATTGTTGTTGGAAAGAAGCTTATTAAATGAAGACAAAAAGAGTAAAGTTCAAAAAGATGCACAATGTGTGCTATAAAATAAAAGATGCGCAATGTCGCCAAATTTGAAAAGAGGCACAAAATTAGCCCAAATTATGAAAAAATGCACAATGTCACCAATTGTCCTTTCCTTTAACATTTTCTCCAAATTCACTAATCAATAATTGTCACTTTTGATTTAGAATTTTTGGTAATCTTATTTCATCTTCTGTGTAATTATTGTGGTTACTTAATCTGTCTAATACATTAATATCCTAGATCAACTTTTTTTCTCCTCATTATTATATACAATCTAGATCTTTTTGAGTCTTTACTTGCTGCAAGTGATTTTTAAATTGTAGTCAATCTTTCTTTTACATTTTTCAAATCCACAACTCTTTTGAGTGTCTTCCCTTTTTGTTGTTGTCAAAAGGGGGAGTGTTGTATTGTTTGTTTGTCTTTATTTGTTTGATTATATTCTCATGTATGTGTGCTTGTATATTTGCTTGTGTGTGATTGTATTCTCATGTATGTGTGCTTGTATATTTTCTTGTGTGTGTATTTGCTTTTATCTTTTCGACTCTTCTCTTATATTTTTCGTGTTAGATCCTCTAACCTCTTATTCCCTTGTGTCATTTAGGGTTTAGGGGGAGCTTAGGAAATGATTTATTTAAGAGGAGTGTACATTTGTGGAAGAAAGTGAGAGCCTAGGAGATTTTTTTCACCAAACAATAATTATTTTGCCATCATCAAAAATGGAGAGATTGTTATGATTTGGGTACATTTGTTTGTTCAAGTAAATTCTAATCCAAGTTATGTTTTTGATGATTACAAAAGTTTATTGTTTATTTTATTCTTCTCTTAACAATTATTTGAGTTTTGTTGTGTGTACTAAAGTATTTTTTAGGAAATTCACACTCCAGATTGCTGAAGACTTCAAGTTCACTTGTTCACTGTAAATGAAGTCTGTAAATTTTCTTTTTCTTGAGTCTGAGAGAGTGTGATTGTAAGTTGAATAACTGCGTACACACTTACAATGGGGGAGTAAAAAACCTAAATTTTTTAAACTGATCGTACAGTACGATTTGATATCGTATGGGACGATATATAGAATATATCCTCCATATCGAACCCATATGACAACAAAATATTTCTAAGGCATGTTTGTACAATACGAAATACCTTTCGTACATGATTTATTTGCCAAACAAACTGCTCTGACTTGTTCGTCCAAGGGTTCGTACAGGACGAACTTATCATACGAAGCACTCTGACTTGATCATCCAAGGGTTCGTCAGGGGTGAAATGGTCGTATGAAGCACTCTGACTTGATCGTCCAAGGGTTCGTCTGGGATGATATGTTCGTACTAAGCGCTCTGACTTGATCATCCAAGGATTCATCCGGGATGAAATGGCCATACAAAGCACTCTGACTTGATCATCGAAGCGTTCGTACGGGATGAAATGTTCGTATGAACGGCTCTGACTTATTCGTCTCATAAGTCATACGGGATGAGTAGTTCAATTGTTGCAAATCTGGTTTTGATGATGACAAACATGTTTCCAGTGTGTTTTGCTTGGCTAACCCGTTTCAGGCATAAACGATCACGAGCAACTCAAGCCAACTCAAGATCGGGTCCAATTGTGTCCAATATACTATTTTTCTTTTTCTTGAGTCAATTATAATGTAACTGATCCCCTAGCTTATTAACCTTGCACACACACACTCAGGGGGAGAGCTTGAGTGAGTTAGAGTTTCTGTTCATGTTTTGTTCAGATCGTCCTGGACGATATTCACATCATCCTAGACGATCCAGTAAAAACTAAAACCCTAATTAGAGCGACCAAGTTAAGATGGTCTGATTAAGCATATCATCCTGGATGATCTTTGGATCGTACTGGACGATATGCTCAAATAAAAAATTCTCAGCCGCCAGATCAAGTTAGGCAAGTTTTTATTTTAAGTTATTTGGTCTGATCGTCCCGGATGATACGTGTATCATCCTGGACGATTCAATACAATCATGCCTAAATTATTCTAGTAATTAAGGAAAGTAATTAATATTTAATTCATACGATCATATCATCCTGGACGATCGCAGGATCGTCCTGGACGATCCGGATAATCTAGTGCATTTCAGCTGTACGACCCGAACTGTGCTCAGGATGATTTTGGCACTTTTTGAACTAATCATCCTGGATGATACCTTTATCGTCCTGGACGATTAAGTCATTTTTTGGTCATCCAGCACAAGTTTCTCTGGATGACCCGAATTGTCTTCTGGACGATATTCCTCGATTTACACTAATCGTCCCGGACGATCGCAGGATCGTATGGGACGACATGATCAATTTTTTCTACTGATCGTCCAAAAGAGTCAGATCGTCCAGGCTAAAATAGCTAAATTTGAACTGATCGTACAGGTTGATATACCGATCGTCCAAGACGATCTTTGCCGACCAGTTGAGATTTAGGGCAAATTTTAAGCCCTCCTATAAAAGAACTTTTTCTTGAAACAAGAAAAATCTTTTGCCACTTTCCTTCCCAGAGAAACTCTAGAGAGAGAGAGTTTGGGAGAGAGAGAGAGAGGATCTTGTGAGGGGGAGTTAGTGAGGGATTCACTAAGGTTGCTCCAAGCACGGATCAGAGTCGTCTTCTCCGCTCATCGTCTTTCATCTAGTTGGTGTTCATTGTGGGAGGATCGTTCGCAAGAAGATCCAGGGTTCTCTGCCCACTTCAGGTGGAAGCAAAAGAAAGTCAGGTTCTCTGCCTCACCGTGTGGTGAAAAGGAGGTTTTGTACAGGCTTCTGAAAGTTCAAAAGGGATGTTAAGCCCTAGTGAACTAGTCCCGAGGCTCACCAAGAGGGGGGGGTGAATTGGTCATTTAAAAATTTCATGACAACAATGAAAAATCTTTTTGATACTTAGCAGCAGAAACAATTAAACAAGAATGAAAAGATCAATCTCAGATATTCACCCACACAGTTAATATCAAAAAGTAAAGTACATAACTGAATCAGAAAAGCAAACCAGATTTTATAGTGGTTCGGTCAACTTGACCTACGTCCACTCCCCGGAGCCTCCCCTCCGGGTATTGCACTAAACAAAAAGTGTCTCTCCTTTTGCTCCCACAGCAAGGTGGAGAAGCCTGTACAAGACCTCCTTTTCACCACACGGTGGGGCAGAGAACCCGACCTCCTTTTGCTTCCTCCTGAAGCAGGCAGAGAACCTTCGAACTCCTTTTGCTTCCACCTGAAGCGGGCAGAGAACCCCGGATCGTCTTGCGAACGATCCTCCCACAACGAACACCAACTAGACGAAAGAAGACGAGCGGAGAAGATGACTCTGATTCATGCTTGGAGTAACCTTAGTGAATCCCTCACTAACTCTCCCTCACAAGATCTTCTCTCTCTCTCCCAAACTCTCTCTCTCTCTAGGGTTTCTCTGGAAAGGATGGTGGTAAAAGATTTTTCTTGTTTCAAAAAAAAGTTCTTTTATAGGAGGGCTTAAAATTTGCCCTAAATCTCAACTGGTCAGCCAAGATCGTCAAGGATGATCGGTATATCATCCTGTACGATCAGTTCAAATTCAGCTGTTTCAGCATGGATGATCTAGCTCTTCTGGACGATCTGTAGAAAAAATTATTCATATCGTCCCGTATGATCCTGCGATCGTCCGGGAAGATTAGTGCAAATCGAGGAATATCATCCAGATAACAATTCGGGTCGTCTAGAGAAACTTGTGTTGGACGACCAAAAAATGAATTGATCGTCCAGGATGATACGGGTATCGTCCTGTACGATTAGTTCAAAAAGTGCCCAAATCATCCTGAATACAGTTCAGGACGTACAGCTGAAATGCACTAGACGATCATGATCGTCCGGGATGATCCTGCGATCATCCAGGATGATATGATCGTATCAGTAAAATATTAATTGCTTTCCTTAATTACCAGACTAATTTAGGCATGATTGTACTGGATCGTCCAGGAGGATACACATATTGTCCAGGACGATCAGACCAAATCACTTAAAATAAAACTTGCCGAACTTGATTTGGCGGCTGAGAATTTCTGATTTGAGCATATCGTCCCGTACGATCCAAAGATTGTCCAGGATGATCTGCTTAATCAGACTCACTTAACTTGGTCACCCTAATTAGGGTTTCTATTTTTGCTGGATCGTCCAGGACGATGTGAATATCATCCGGGACGATCTGAACAAAAAATAAATAGAAACTCTAATTCACTCAAGCTCTCCCCCTGAGTGTGTGCGTGCAAGGTTACTTAGCTCGGGGATCAGTTACATTACAATTGACTCAACAAAAAGAAAAATCATACATTTGACACACTTGGACCCGATCATAAGTTGGCTTGATTTGCTCGTGATTTTTTGTGCCTGAAACGGGTTAGCCAAGCAAAACACACTGGAAACATGTTTTTCATCATCAAAACCAGATTTGCAATAATCTCCCCCTTTTTGATGATGGCAAATATTTGTACAGTAGTTTGAAAATAAAAATAAACAGGAGATCAAAAAACAGATATATTTTTTTTTTCAAATTTTTATTTAACAATCAAACTAATACAGAAAACATAACACAATAAAAACTAAAACGACTACAACTGACTACCCCTTTTGACATCACAAAAAGGAGTTGGGCAAAACAGAACACGGAAATACAAGTACAAAACATAAAAGAGAACAACTACAAAATAGAAAACTAAAACTGAGGCTGATCCTGATCGGAAGAGGGAGGTGGCGGTGGTGGGTTGAAGTAATGGGGAATGGCCTGAAAGTGGGCTCAAATCCAGGCAATGTCCTGGTCATGCTGCTGTTGCTGCTACGCAGCATAGTCAGTGAAGCGCTGGATGTCCTCAGCGTGCCGCTGCTCCTGGGCAACCACATAGGAGTCAAATTTTTCCTCCCACTGATCGAAGCGCTGCACCAGGTGGTCAAAGGGAGAGGCAATGCGAAGGGGAGCAGGTGCCTCTGGTGCAGCAGGAACTGGAATGGCCTCTTTCTCCTCTTCCTCAACATCCGGGGTGGGCTCCGGATGTAGTCGGGTGCTATGTAGGACATGGAAGGCATTGTTGGTGAGGAAGGAAGGAGGAACATCTGGAGCTGTGGGATATTGCATGTCATATTTGGTTTCGAGGGCGTAGGCAATGATGTGTCCTAAGGCTAGATTTGGACGACGGCGATGACCTGGATCCCGAATGGTGGTAAGGTGCTCGAGGTACCGGATAATAAGGTCAGTGGCATTAAATTCCCTATGGGCCACGATGTAGTAGGTGGTCAAGGACAGGAGTGGGGTGATGTGAATTTGATCCCCCGCCTTTGGAATGATGGAGGAACGAAGAACATGCTGAATAGTCTGGGCGTCCTTAAGAAGTGTGGAGCAGGCATTGTCATGATAAGGGGCATTTGTATTGCGAAGGAAATGGTTGGCGACACTCCAATCATAGTCTGGGTCGGTGATAAGGGTGTGGAGTTTGTCGCTAGTGATGAAAACTTGGAGAATGTTATGAAAGTCTTGGTAGGTAAGTTCAACGGGGCGCTGATTTACATAAGAGCGGAGGGTGGAATAATCAGCTGAAATCTGCAAGTTTGCAAAGAAAATGCGAAGAAGTTCCGAGCTAAAGGGAAATGTGAGAGTCATGATGAAGGTGAGGAAGGTGTGTGTGAAGAGGTCAAGGACAGGATAAGTGAGAGTGCGGGGATTTACGATTTTCGACGGTGTGATCCCCACTTCGTAATATCGCTCGTAGGCAGCCTGATCGGCTACATTGGGGAAGCGAGGATCAATAGGTCCCCGGGAGGAACTGGCACCCTTTTGACGGGACCGTTTGCCACCAGCCATTAGGAAACAAAATTGTAAGGAAGTAGAAAGAGAGTGGAAGAAAAAGGTGTGGGAAATTCTTAAGAAAACTGCTGTTTATATAGAAAACAGCCTTATCGTCCCGTACGATCGCAACATCGTCCGGGACGATATGGGCATTTATGACGTCCTGAACGATTGGTCAAAAAGGCGGTCCGATCGTCCAGGATGATTAGACACAAGCGATCATCCCGAGGAGTCAGGCTGGACGACCGTTGACGAAAAGTATCATCCAGGACGATTAGGTGGATCGTCCGGGATGATATGCAATAAATATGTCGGACGGGCCGAATTTGAATCGTCCAGCGGCTGACAGGTGAATCGTCCAGGACGATAAGGTGGATCATCGAGAACGATGGACAATAATTAGAGCAATGTCAGCCGTTTGATCAGATCAGGAGGATATGGATCATATCATCCAGGACGATGTAATGATCGTCCAGGACGATCACCAATAATTGGAGTTCTTTCAGCAGCAGGAGCAGTGTGGGGATGATTTTGAATGAATCGTCCAGGACGATGTTTGGATCATCTAGGATGAAGAGGATCGTCCAGGACGATCGGTGTATCATCCTAGACGATGTGAAGAAAATAGAAAAAAATGGATGATAAAGATGATCGATTAGGATCCCAAAAACAGAACCATGAAATCAAAATAAAATAAAAATGAATAAAACTTACAGCATAAACACATAAAAGTAACGTTTTTTTTTTTGATCAAGCTGCTCGAGTAAATCAGAATTTTTCCTTGATTTTAGATTCAAAAACTAATAAGAAGATGATTGACAGCGTTGAAATCCAGAAAAGGTTGGAAAAATCAACTTTCGTAACTCTGACCACGGGCACCTTATCGATGCAAACCTCTTTCAAAACAAAAATTTGATTCAGAAGAAAAGACATTAGATTTGAAAAGTGATCCTTTCAAGCCTCATTCCAGAAAAATATCTGATATAATAGTGTTACAAAGTAAGGAATCAGAAATCAGGATTTCCAAACTCAAGCGTTTGAAAATATTAAGTGGCGCACGGATTTTTCTTAGACATTTAGCAATCTGAAAGGAAAGAAAGCTTGGTTTGGGCTCATTTTGTGCCTCTTTTTCAAATTGGTTGGCACTTTGCGAATATTTTCATTTTTGATACACTTTGTGTATCCAATTTGGCAATTTCGCATCTTTTCAGTTTTGGGCTCATTTTATGTCTCTTTTTTAAATTATTTGGCGCACTGCGCATCTTTTGTAAGCTTTCTCCTTTTCATAATCATTAAAAAGTCTCAGCTGTGAGATTATCTTCCAGACATAGGAGATGACTCTCCACAGTAAGGAAGAATGATTCACAAAATAAAAGCCATACAGCATATGATAAATGCAATCACTTGGTTTAGAAAATCAAACTAATAACTCAAGACTTTGAAAAATACTATTGATATGAGGCAGAATTCTGTAGGAAGATAAAATAAACTCTATTTCAAAAACTAACATTTTAATTTTGAAGAGGATTTTTATCCAAAAGAAACTATACACCAGTAAAGGAGTTAGAGAAAGGGAAACAATTATCAATATTTCTTCCCTTTAACAGATTCAATGGAATCAATCACTGCTTACCAGCTTCCAAACCAAAACAAGATAAAAAACTCCCAGTCAGAAATTCAGATTATCGGAAGAAGTGAGCAGTGATCAGATTTTGAAATGCATAAAAATAGTAAGTGCAAGATATGAACCAGTGAATAAAAATAGGTAGAAAATCACATCAAAGTAAATACTCAAATCAAACTAACAGTAAGGCTAAAATAGAAATCAGCAGAAGAAATAAAATCAACTGAAAGCAAATAATCAAACCAAAAACTAACTAACAGAAACAGAATACCAATCAGAACCATCAGAAATCAGCAGTCATCAGAATCAAGCATTTATATCAATCACTCCTAATCTGGTTCTCAAAATGCTGAATGAGTCAAAGGCCAGTGGTTTAGTGAATATGTCAGCCAGCTGATTTTCAGTTGCTACATGATGTAGCTCAATGTCCCCTTTTGTAACATGGTCCCTAATGAAGTGATGCCTTATATCAATGTGTTTGGTCCTAAAATGTTGGATTGGATTCTTAGAGATACAGATGGCACTAGTATTATCACACAGAACAGAAATTGTGTCAACAGGTACCCCAAAATCCAAGACTTGTTGCTTCAACCAAAGAACTTGGGCCACACAACTCCCTAAGGCAATGTACTCAGCTTCAGCAGTGGAAAGTGCAACTGAGTTCTATTTTTTACTGGACCAGAAGACTAACGACTGTCCTATAAATTGGCAAGTCCCAGAAGTGCTCTTTGTATCCACCCTACACCCCGCAAAGTCAGAATCAGAATATCCAATGATCTCAAAAGAGGTGTTGTGCCTAGGGTACCAAATTCCTAGGTTTACGGTCCCTAAAAGATATCTAAGAATTCTCTTAACAGCAGTCAGGTGGGACTCTTTAGGATCAGCATGAAACCTAGCACAAAGACAGACACTAAACATGATATCAGGTCGGCTAGCAGTCAGGTAAAGCAGTGATCCTATTATCCCTCTATACTTCTTCTGATCAACAGATTTTCCACTTGAATCCTTATCTAACTGAACTGAGGAGGTCATGGGAGTATTGATTGGCTTGGCTTTGTCTATTTCATATTTCTTCAAAATGTCCTTAGTGTATTTAGATTGATTGAGAAAGGTTCCATCATCCGTTTGCCTTATGCTAAACCCCAAAAAGTAGGATAATTCTCCCATCATTCTCATCTCAAACTCCTTACTCATTATTTTAAAAAACTCATCACATAAATATTTATCAGAATATCCAAAAATTATATCATCAACATAGATCTGGACAATTAGTAAGTCATCTCCTAATCTCCTCAGAAAAAGGGTGGTGTCTACACTCCCCTTAATAAACTCTCTTTCAAATAGGAATGTGCTAAGCCTCTCATACCAAGCTCTGGGTGCCTGTTTCAATCCATATAAGGTCTTTTTTAATTTATAGACATGATTTGGATATTGGGAACTCTCAAAACCTGGGGGTTATTCTACAAAAACATCTTCTTTAATTACCCCATTTAAAAAGGCACTCTTGATATCCATTTGAAATAGCTTAAATCCCTTATAACAGGCAAAGGCTAGTAGCACTCTAATGGCTTCCAATCTAGCTACAGGGGCAAAAGTCTCCTCAAAATCAATCCCTTCTATTTGATTATACCCCTTAGCCACCAATCTTGCCTTATTTCTCACCACCACACCAGAATCATACATCTTATTCTTAAAGACCCACTTGGTTCCCATAATACTTTAATTTTCGAGTCTTTTTACTAACTCCCAGACATTATTCCTTATAAATTGATTCAATTCTTCCTGCATAGCTAAAATCCAAAACTCATCCGACAAGGCCTGATTAATGTTGGTGGGTTCAGTCATTGAGATAAAGGCAGAATGGTTTACTTCCTTCCTAAGTTCATGTCTAGTCCTAACACCTTCAGAAGGGTCTCCTAAGATCAGTTCTTTAGGATGACTTGAAGAATATCTCCAATCTCTAGGCAACGTGGTTTGAGGTTCTACCCTTTTCTCCAGATTTGTATTTCCAACCCCTTGGGTAACCTCAATAATCTCTTCATCTTCTACTTCAGATCTAGACTCCTTAGGATCAGATTCATCAAACACTACATGGGTTATTTCTTCTACCACCAAAGTCCTCTTATTGAACACCCTAAAGGATTTCCCCACACTTGAATATCCTAAGAACACTCCTTCATCAGATTTGGGGTCAAATTTTCCTAAGGGTGACTTCCCGTTGTTCAGAATAAAGACCTTACAGCCACAGACATGGAGGTGGGATAGATTTGGACTTCTACCCTTAATGATCTCATAAGGTGTCTTGTTCAGTTTGACTCTCACATTCACCCTATTCAGCACATAACAGGCAGTGTTCACCGCTTCAGCCCAAAAGTATTTTGGAAGTGAATACTCGGCAAGCATTGCTCTAGCAGCTTCCACTAAGGTCCTATTCTTCCTTTCAGCTACCCCGTTCTGCTGAGGGGTCCTAGGAGCTGAAAAATTATGACTAATCCCATGATCCTGACAAAAACTTCCAAATCTTTCATTTTCAAACTCCCCTCCGTGATCACTATGGATGGTAATAATCTCATATCCTAACTTCTTCTGAATCCAAGTAGAGAAAGATCTAAACTCATCAAATGACTCAGTTTTATGTGACAAAAATTTAACCCAAGTGAACCTCGAATAATCATCTACAATCACAAACCCTTAGACTCTCCCCCCTAAGCTGGCAGTGCTAATGGGTCCAAAGAGGTCCATGTGAAGAACTTCTAAAGGTCTAGAGGTTCTAATGTCCTTAACAGAGTTAAAAGAGGACTGGACTTACTTCCACAACTGACAGTCATCACACAGGTGATCCTTAGTGAACTTAAGCTTGGGCACACCTCTAACAAAGTCCTTTTGGGTGACTCTCCTAAGGGTTTTCATACTAGCATGACACAATCTCCTATGCCATAACCAAGACTCATCAGCAGCAGTTTTTAAGCAAATTGAATTATCAGATTTAATGCAACTTACATCCAGCTTGTAGATGCTATTGATCCTTTGCCCCTGTAAAACAACTTCATCATTTAAGCTTAAAATGCAGCCAGTGGACAGGAATTTGATGCTGTATCCCTTGTCACAAAGTTGACTGATGCTCAGCAAGTTGTGTTTTAGTCCATCTACAAGCAAAATATTATCAATCATAAAATTCTTTGAATCACCAATTATACCTGAGCCTACCACCTTCCTGGTGGTGTTATCTCCAAGTGTAACCTTGCCTCCAGCCCTGGCCTCCAGCAAAATGAACTAATTTGCATCTCTAGTCATATATCTAGAACATCTGCTGTCCAGGTACCACATGCTCTCACGAGGTCTTGTGAGAGAGCACACCTACAAAAAATATCAAACATCAGTCTTAGGAACCCAAACAGGTTTGGGTTCCTTCTTATGAAAAGAAGAATGCAATGCATGCGTGCTGTGCTGTGAAACAGGCAGTTTGGGTTTCCACACCCAATGTGTACTACGGTGAACAATGCAGGTGTGGGAAATGTGTCCTACATGCCACATGAAAAATATCTAACACCAGGAAAAGGGTTAACTAATCTATATGGGTGATAGTGCCGCTTCCTAGATGTATATGAAACATGCTTTGATGAACTTGCAACAGATTTTTCAAAAGGTGGCGGTGCATAAAACTGTTCAAAAGTAGGTGGTATTTTGTTCTTTTCAAAAGCACTAATTTTCACTTTCAAAAACTCAATATGTTTATTTAAACTTGTAATTTCAAAGATTCTTGCACTTTCATTACTTTCTAAATCACATGCCATATCATTCAATTTCTTAAAAGCAACTTCTAATTCAACATGAGATGTTTTTAAAAAATCATGCTCAACAGTTAAATCAGAATATTTTTTGTTCAACTCATCGAATTCATCAAGCAATGACATGTGATTGGAATCAAGTGTGGAATGATCTTTAACTACAGAATCATGCTCTTTTTGCAAAGTCAAATAATCTAATTTCAGACTAGCATGAGTTTTCTTAAGCTTCCTATACGATGTATGAATTTTTTCAGAAACTTCAAATAATTAATCGTAAGTAAGCTCACATATCTCTTCCTGGTCCGACTAACCAGGGTGATCATCAGCCATCAGACACAAGTTTGTTTCCTCCTCTTCAGCTTCAGTCTCAGAGGAGTCGGATGCAGAGTCTGCCCAGAACGCCTTTTGTATCCGCTTCTTATCCTTTCTGAACTTTGGTTTCTCCTCACCCTTCTCCTTACTTGGGTGAACCTTGAGTGTAGGATAATCAGCCTTAATGTGTCCAGGCTTCCTGCAATTAAAACAAACATATTCAGATGAACCTTTAAAGTTTCTACTGGTCTTATCTTTGTTCCACTTTTGAAAATTCTTATTCTTCTTCCTTAGAAAGCTCTTGAATTGCCTTGTGATTAAGGCAACATCATCTCTATCAGACCCGGAAGTGCTAGCATCTGAATCTTTGGCCTTTAGTGCCACTATCTTCTCCTTCTTTCGTTCACCTGCATCAAGTTGTCTTTGGTTCACCCCTTGCTCGTAAGCAATGAGTGATCCAAGAAAGCTGTCAATAAAGTAAGTATTTAAATCTTTAGATTCTATGATAGCAATAATCTTAGCATCATAAGAAGTAGGCAAACAACTAAGAATTTTGTTCACTCTTTCGTAGTTAGTAAGTTCTCTACCTAAAGCATGCAAAGAGGTAACAATCTGAGTGAACCTTGTGTACATTTCTGAAATAGTCTTACTAGGTTTCAAGCGAAAAAGTTCTTAATCATGTAACAAGATGTTTAACCTAGACTGTTTGACTTCAGTTGTACCTTCGTATGTTATACATAATCTTTCCCAGATTTCTTTTCCCGTTGTACAAGTAGAAACACGCATATAGTCTTCAAATTTTAAAGCACAAAAGAAACAGTTCAAACATTTTGCATTTAACTGTGCTAAGTCACGATCATCAAAAGTGCAATCTATAAATGGGAGTTCAGTTTTCACATTGTTAATCAATCTAAAAGGTGGTTCGTATCCATCCTTAACTAACATCCACATGCGATAGTCAATCGATTGAAGAAAAGTAGACATGCATGTTTTCTAAAAATCAAAAGGAATATTATCAAACAATGGTGGTCTTGTAATAGAATAATCTTCAGTAGTATTATGATTGTTACAGTTAGCCATGGATCAAATTTAAAAGTTTTTAAACCTAAATTTTGAATCCCACTCTGATACCACTTAAAAGTTTGATAGGGATGTTAAGCCCTAGTGAACTAGTCCCGAGGCTAACCAAGAGGGGGGTGAATTAGTTATTTAAAAATTTCACAATAATAATGAAAAATCTTTTCGATACTTAGCAGCGAAAATAATTAAATAAGAACAAAAAGATCAATCTCAGATATTCACCCACGCAGTTAATATCAAAAAGTAAAGTGCAGAACTGAATCAGAAAAGCAAACCAGATTTTATAGTGGTTCGGTCAACTTGACCTATGTCCACTCCCCGGAGCCACCCCTCTGGGTATTGCACTAAACAAAAAGTGTCTCTTCTTTTGCTCCCACAGCAAGGCGGAGAAGCCTGTACAAGACCTCCTTTTCACCACACGGTGAGGCAGAGAACCCGACCTCCTTTTACTTCCTCCTGAAGCAGGCACAGAACCTTCGAACTCATTTTGCTTCCACCTGAAGCTGGCAGAAAACCCCAGATCTTCTAGCGAACGATCCTCCCACGACGAACACCAACTAGACGAAAAACGACGAGCGGAGAAGATGACTCTGATCCGTGCTTGGAGCAACCTTAGTGAATCCCTCACTAACTCCCCCTCACAAGATCTTCTCTCTCTCTCCCAAACTCTCTCTCTCTCTCTAGGGTCTCTCTAGAAAGGAAGGTGGCAAAAGATTTTTCTTGTTTCAAGAAAAACTTCTTTTATAGGAGGGCTTAAAATTTGCCCTAAATCTCAACTGGTCAGCCAAGATCGTCCAGGACGATCAGTATATCATCTTGTATGATCAGTTCAAATACAGTTGTTTCAGCCTGGACGATCTTGCTCTTCTGGACGATCGTAGACACCACCCTTTTTCTGAGGAGATTAGGAGATGACTTACTCATTGTCCAGATTTATGTTGGTGATATAATTTTTGGATCTTCTGATAAATATTTATGTGATGAGTTTTCTAAAATAATGAGTAAAGAGTTTGAGATGAGTATGATGGGAGAATTGTCTTATTTTTTAGGGTTTAGCATAAGGCAAATGGATGATGGAACATTTCTCAATCAATCTAAATACACTAAGGACATTTTAAAGAAATATGAAATGGACAAATCCAAGCCAATCAATACTCCCATGAGCTCCTCTGGTCATTTAGATAAGGATTCAAGTGGAAAATCTATTGATTAGAAGAAGTATAGAGGAATAATAGGATCACTGCTTTACCTGACTACTAGCCGACCTGATATCATGTTTAGTGTCTGTCTTTGTGCTAGGTTTGAGGCTGATCCTAAAAAGTCCCACCTGACTGCTGTTAAGAGAATTCTTAGATATTTTTTAGGGACCCCAAACCTAGGAATCTGGTACCCTAGGCACAGCACCTCTTTTAAGATCATTAGATATTCTGATTCTGACTTTGTGCGGTGTAGGGTGGATAGAAAGAGTACTTCTGGGACTTGTCAATTCATAGGACAGTCGTTAGTCTTCTGGTCCAGTAAAAAATAGAACTCAGTTGCACTTTCCACTGCTGAAGCTGAGTATATTGCCTTAGGGAGTTGTGTGGCCCAAGTTCTTTGGTTAAAGCAACAAGTTTTGGATTTAGGTTTACCTGTTGGCACAAATTCTATTCTGTGTGATAATACTAGTGCCATCTGCATCTCTAATAATCCAATCAAACATTCTAGGACCAAACACATTGATATAAGGCATCACTTCATTAGGGACCATGTTACAAAAGGGGACATTGAGCTACATCATGTAGCAACTGAAAATCAGCTGGTTGACATATTCACTAAACCACTGGCCTTTGACTCATTCAGCATTTTGAGAACCAGATTAGGAGTGATTGATATAAATGCTTGATTCTGATGACTGCTGATTTCTAATTATTCTGATTGTTATTCCATTTTTTGTTAGTTAGGTTTTTTGTTTTTTTTTAATTGATTATTTGCTTTCCGTTGGTTTTATTTCTTCTACTGATTTCTGTCGTATCCATGTTGTTAGTTTGATTTAAGTATTTACTTTGATGTGATTTTCTACCTGTGTTTATTCACTGGTTCATCTCTTGCACTTACTGTTTTATGTTTTTCAAAGTCTGATCACTACTCACTACTTCTGATAATCTGAATTTCTGACTGGGAGTTTTACCTTATTTTTTGTTTGGAAGCTGGTAAGCCGTGATTGACTCCACTGGATCTGTTAAAGGGAAGAAACATAGATAATTATTTCTCTTCCTCTAACTCTTTTGCTGGTGTATTATTTCTTTTGGATAAATATTCTCTTCAAAATTAAAATTTTAGTTTTTGAAGTAGAGATTTATTTTATCTTCCTACAGTAATCTACCTCACATCAATAGTGTTTTCAAAGTCTTGAGTCATTATTTTGATTTTCTAAACCAAGGGATTGCACTTATCATATGACGTCTGGCTTTTATTTTGTGAATTACTCTTCCTTATCGTAGAGAACATCTCCTACATCTGGAAGGTAATTTCACAGCTGAGACTATTTAATGATTATGAAAAGAAGAAAGCTTACAAAAGATGCGTAGTGCACCAAATCAATTGAAAAAGAGGCATAAAATGAGCCCAAAGCTGAAAATATGCAAATTATTGCCAACTAAAAGATACACAAAGTGTATCAAAAATGAAAAGATGCGTAAAGCGCCAAATAAATTGAAAAAGAGGCATAAAATGAGCCCAACCAAGCTTTCTTTCCTTTCAGATCGTTAAAGGTCTTAGAAAAATCCGTGCACCACTTAATACTTTCAAAAGCTTGTGTTTGAAAATCCTGATTTCTGATTTTTTACTTTGTATCACTATTATATCAGATATTTTTTCTAGAATGAGGCTTGAAAGGATCTCTTTTCGAATCTAATTTCTTTTCTTCTGAATTGAATGTTTATTTTGAAAGAGATTTGCATCGATAAGGTGCCCGAGGTGCGAGTTACGAAAGTCAATTTTTCTAACTTTTTCTGGATTTCAGCGCTGACAATCGGCTTCTTATTAGTTTTTGGATCTAAAATCAAGAAAAATTTTGATTTACTCGAGCAGCTTGATAAAAAAAATGCGTTGATTTTATGTGTTTTTGTTGTGAGTTTTATTCATTGTTGTTTTGTTTTAATTTCAAGTTTTTGTTTTTGGGATCCTGATCTGTCATCTTCATCCTTCATCTTTTTCTATTTTCTCCACATCGTCCTGGACGATACGCCTGATCGTCCTGGACGATCCTCTTCATCCTGGACGATCCAAACATCGTCCTGGACTATTCATTCAAAATCATCCCCATACTGCTCCTGTTGCTGAAAAACTCCAATTATTGGTGATCGTCCTGGATGATCCTTACATCGTCCTGGATGATATGATCCATATCTTCCTGATCTGATCAAACGGCTGACATTGCACCAATTATTGTCCATCATCTTGGACGATCCACCTCATCGTCTTGGATGATCCACGTATCAGCCGCTGGATGATTGGAATTCGGCCCATCCGACACACTTATTGGAGATCGTCCGAGACGATCCACCAAATCGTCCTAGATGATACCTTTTCGTTAACGGTCGTCAAGCCTGACTCCTCGGGACGATCGCCTGTGTCTAATCATCTTGGACGATCTCTGATCATCCTGGACGATCGGACCGCTTTTTTGACCAATCATCCAGGCTGTAATAATTGCACCTATTGTCCTGGACGATGTCGCGATCGTACGGGACGATCAGGCCAAATTCTATTTAAAGAGCCATTTTCTTAAGGATTTTCCACACTCTTTCTTCCAATCTCCCTCCACTTCTCTTCACTTTTGATTTCTAATGGCTGGTGGCAAACATTCGCGGCAAAAGGGTACAAGTTCCTCTTGGGGCTTGTTGATCCTCGCTTCCCAAATGCAGCCGATCAGGCTGCTTACGAGCGCTATTGTGAGGTGGGGATCACACCATCTAAAATAGTAAATTCTCGCGCTCTGACTTATCCTGTTCTTGACCTCTTTGCACACACCTCCCTCACTTTCATCATGACTCTTGCCTTTCCTTTTAGCACGGAACTTCTTCGCGTTTTCTTTGCAAATTTGGGTATTTCAGCTGATTATTCCACCCTCCGCTCGTATGTAAATCAGCATCACATCGAACTCAGTTACCAGTACTTTCATAACATTCTCCAACTTTCTGTCACTGGCGACAAACTCTACACGCTTTTTATCGACCCTGATTATGATTGGAGTGTCTCCATTCATTTCCTTTGCAATACAAATGCCCTCTATCATGACAATGCTTGCCTACACTTCTTAAGGACGCCCAGACCATTCAGCATATCCTTCGTTCCTCCGTCATTCCAAAGGCAGGGGATCGAATTCACATCACCCCACTACTGTCCTTGACCACATACTACATCTTCGCCCATAGGAAATTTAATGCCACTGACCTTATTATCTGGTACATCGAGCACCTCACCACTATTAGGGATCCAGGTCATCGCCATCTTCCCAATCTAGCCTTAGTACATATCATTGCCTATGCCCTAGAAACCAAATATGACCTGCAGTATCCCGCAGCTCCAAATGTCCCTCCTTCCTTCTTCACTAACAATTCCTTCCATGTCCTACACAGCACCCGACTACATCGAGAGCCCGCCCCGGATGTTGAGGAGGAAGAGGAAGAGGCTATTCCAGTTCCTGCTGCACCCGATGCACCTGCTCCTCTTCGCATTGCCTCTCCCTTTGACCACCTGGTGCAGTGCTTCGATCAGTGGGAGGCCAGATTTGACTCATATGTGGCTACCCAGGAGCAGCAGCACGCCGAGGACATCCAGCACTTCACTGACTAAGCTGCGCAGCAGCAACAACAGCATGACCAGGACATTGCTTGGATTGGAGCCCACTTTCAAGCCATTCACAACTACTTCAACCGACTCCGCCACCTCCTCCTTCCGATCAGGATCCGCCTCTGTTCTAGTTTTCTATTTTGTAATTATTTTCTTCTCTGATTTATACTGATGTTTCAGTTTTCTATTTTCCCTCCTCCTTTTTGTGATGTCAAAAGGGGGAGTCAGTTGTAGTCGTTTCAATTTTTTGTTATGTGTTATATTCCCTGTATTTATTTAGTTGCTAAATAAAAATTGAAAAAAAAGTATTTATTTTTCGATCTCCTAGTTATTTTTATTTTTGAACTACTGTACAAATGTTTGCCATCATCAAAAAGGGGGAGATTGTTGCAAATCTGATTTTGATGATGACAAACATGTTTCCAGTGTGTTTTGCTTGGCTAACCCGATTCAGGCACAAAAGATCATGAGCAACTCAAGCCAACTCAAGATCGGGTCCAAGTGTGTCCAATGTACTATTTTTCTTTTTCTTGAGCCAATTATAATGTAACTGATCCCCTAGCTAAGTAACCTTGCACACACACACCCAGGAGGAGAGCTTGAGTGAGTTAGAGTTTCTGTTCATTTTTTATTCAGAACGTCCTGGATGATATTCACATCATCCTGGACGATCCGGTAAAAACTGAAACCCTAATTAGGGCAACCAAGTTAAGAGGGTCTGATTAAGCAGATCGTCCTAGACGATCTTTGGATCGTACAGGATGATATGTTCAAATCAGAAATTCTCAGCCGCCAGATCAAGTTAGGCAAGTTTTTATTTTAAGTTATTTGGTCTGATCGTCCCGGACGATACGTGTATCATCCTGGATGATTCAGTACAATCATGTCTAAATTAGTCTGGTAATTAAGAAAAGTAATGAATATTTAATTGATACGATCATAACGTCCTGGATGATCGCAGGATCGTACTGGATAATTCGGATCGTCTAGTGCATTTCAGCTGTACGACCCGAACTGTGCTCAGGATGATTTTGGCACTTTTTGAACTAATCATCCTGGATGATACCCTTATCATCCTGGACGATCAAGTCATTTTTTGGTCATCCAGCACAAGTTCCTCTTGACGACTCGAACTGTCTTCTGAACGATATTCCTCGATTTACACTAATCATCCCGGACGATCGCAGGAACGTACGGGACGATATGATCAATTTTTTCTACTGATCGTCTAGAAGAGCCAGATCTTCTAGGCTGAAATAGCTGAATTTGAACTGATCATACAGGATGATATATCGATCATCCTGGACGATCTTTGCCGACCAGTTGAGATTTAGGGCAAATTTTAAGCCCTCCTATAAAAGAACTTTTTCTTGAAGCAAGAAAAATCTTTTGCCACTTTCCTTCCCAGAGAAACCCTAGAGAGAGTGAGAGTTTGGGAGAGAGAGAGAGGATCTTGTGAAGGGGAGTTAGTGAGGGATTCACTAAGGTTGCTCCAAGCACGGATCAGAGTCATCTTCTCCCCTCATCGTCTTTCGTCTAGTTGGTGTTCGTTGTGGGAGGATCGTTCGCAAGAAGATCCGGGGTTCTCTGCCTACTTCAAGTGGAAGCAAAAGGAGGTCGGGTTCTCTGCCTCACCATGTGGTGAAAAGGAGGTTTTGTACAGGCTTCTCCGCCTTGCTGTGGGAGTAAAAGAAGAGAAACTTTTTGTTTAGTGTAATACCCGGAGGGGAGGCTCCGGGGAGTGGACGTAGGTCAAGTTGATCGAACCACTATAAAATCTGGTTTGCTTTTCCAATTCTATTCTGCACTTCACTTTTCTGATATTAAATGCTTGGGTGAATATCTGTGATTGATCTTTTCATTCTTGTTCACTTGTTTCCGATTCAAAGTATCGAAAAGATTTTTCTGTTCCTCGTGAAATTTTTAAATAACCAATTGACTCCCCCTCTTGGTTAGCCTCGGGACTAGTTCACTAGGACTTAACATCCCTATCTAACTTTCATCAATATTTTGAACTATTCGTATAGTACGATCATCGATCGTACGTGACGATCGGCTTGGATTAAACTTGAAAATTTAATTTTTGGATGGTTTTTCTTGTCCCAAGTATATAAATGACTTAAAACTGACTGAAGGAAAGATCTTTCTGCAAAAATTCTTTTGAGAAGTCTAAGGAGAGTGATTGGGAGAGTGTTTGGGACTGAGTATTGAGAGATCTTTCAAGAGAGAATTATGAGGGGATTCATAAGGTTATCCAATTGTGAGGATTTCTTTAGTTGTTCTTCAAGCATCTTCTAAGTTCCCTTGGAGACTTTTGCAAGTATTGTTCGAGAGGATTCCGGTTCTCTGGCATCACTTGGAGGGTGAAAAAGGATGAAGGTTCTCTGCCACACTTGGAGGGTGAAAGGGACGACGGTTCTCTGTCACACTTGGATGGTGAAAAGGACGACGGTTCTCTGCCGCACCTGGAGGGTGAAAAGGATGACGGTTCTCTGCCGCACTTGGAGGGTCAAAAGGATGACGGTTCTCTGCCGCACTTGGAGGGTCAAAAGGATGACGGTTCTCTGCCACACTTGGAGGGTGAAAAGAACGACAGTTCTCTACCGCACTTGGAGGGTAAAAAGGACGACGGTTCTCAGCTGCACCGGGTTGGTGGAAGAGATTTTGTAAAGGCTTCTCCTCCTTGCTGTTAGGGACAAAGGAGAGTCACTTGAGTTTAGTGCAATACCTAGAGAAGGAGTCTCTAGGGAGTGGATGTAGGTCGTGTTTGACCGAACCACTATAAATTCTGGTGTTTTCTATTCACTATAAATTCTGGTGTTTTCTGTTCACTTAGCATGTAGTAATTCAACTAAATAATGATTTAGACTATAGTGGAGTTTTTGCTAGAAGATCCTATTATTTCAACAACTGTCAGATGTGACTTTATAATATAGTATAAATTATTATAGCAATTAGAGTCAATACCATTAGTCATATATTATAAATAGTCTTATTTCATATGTATCTTTCATAGCATCTAACTTATGAAATAAAATTCATACCATTAGTCACCAGTTAAGTATATGACTTGTTCCTTGAGCTTCAAAAAATTGACTACTGCTCCACAATTACCATGAATATAACTATATACTATCCCTATCATTCTTCATTTCTACAAGCTAACATTTACAAATCCAAAAAAAAACCTTTTACAAATCCAGATGAGTGCTAGCTTCAGTCATTGGAATATTTTAACTCCTAAAATCATACTTAATTTAATCAAAAGTATAATAACATTCCAAACTTTGAACAGTTTTCTTTTGCATCATGTTATTAAGTGGTTCTAAACTTTCTAAAACTCTGACTAGTTTTTTCTTAATAAATGTGTCCAATTAAAACAGGTCATGCCATTGAGAAAAGCACTAATACTTTACTTATATATTGCAGGTGGGATTAGTTTTATGTCCAAAATGCAAAGTTTTCAAGTGTATAAAATTCCATGATTTTAACGACTGTCAAGCATGACTTGTTCCTTGAGCATGTTGTCTTCAATTTTTTATTTGTTTAGTGATGTCTCAGCTTGCTTTTTATTATTACTTATTGTAAGGTAAAATGAGCCAAAATCTAGCTTAACCTCTCCAGTCATTTTTGAACTGAATCACGTACATCCATGCGGTAATAAAGAAATAAAAATTTTGTGTAGAGCAAGCTTTAGCATGTTAACACCTGTGTAATATTTTAGTCTTTTCAAGACAACTTTTAAGTTACCGATCATTCTCAAGTAAAATTTGAGATAAAAGATAAAAAATGTGACAAAACATACTCTATCATTCAAGGAATTGCGACTAAATGGTGACCGGAATAAAAAAATTAGGGCGGATAAAGATGAGTTGGAAAATACTTATGACCGAGCAACCGAATGCAACCCAAAATTTGTCGATGATGACTGCTTCGGCAGTGGGAATGGATTCTATGTCAGCGCTGGTGGTCGTGGATGGGGATTCGGAGGTGATGGCGGATGTTCTGGCTAGAGAACGTAGGAATCACACGCGTGGAATGGCTCGGTTAGGGCAGGAATCGTGTGGAACGGCTCGGTTAGGACAGAGGTAGAGGAATAAAACTCCATTTAAAGCAGCGGCTAAAACCATTGTAATAAATTTTATCTTGCATCGGTTAAAACCACTTCTAGTACCAAGCTATAGCAGCGGTTTAAAAACCGATGCTACTAAAGGCTGTGAAAACTTCAGTTTTTTGGTAGTGAGGTCAACTAACCCAATTCTAGCAAAAAGCTAGTAATTTGAGCCCTAGATTCTAACTCCTATAACTTCCTCAGCAGATGTTCAAATTACATAAAATAATAACTAAATTGAAGGTTAAGAATTCTAGTTATGATCTTAAGAATTTGATCAATTTTTGTGACGATTTTATAATATTCCCATAATTTTTCCAAGAAGGATTTGAGAATTAATCTCTTTGGTTGTAGGCTAAATGCATGAAATCAAAGATTAAGGTGTTTGCTATGGATCTTGAGTTTTTGGTGAGTTTTTGAGGAGTTTGGGCATCTCATGTGAAGGCAACCCTACAGCTTCGTATATTTATACCTGGTTTGGCCGATTCTAACAAAAGTTCTAAATGGATTGGTTTAAATGCTAAGAAATTTAAGTTTATATTTTTCTTGATTTGAATATGATGTATAGTACAAAACACAAAAGAAACGACTACAAAAATTAAAGTATAGACAAACTCTACTACTCACCAAAGAAGTAGTTCTATAGAGGATCACTAATTCCTTTCTAATTTGGCCTCCTACCAAGCCCAACCAATGAATTTCCTTCAAAATTTAGTCACAAAACACATCAATCTCCTTATTTCACAACAAATTATGTATTTATGTAAGTTTTACAAGAGAAATTTGAAATTAAAAAAGAGGAGGGAATGGAAAAGGGGGTGGCCGACAACCACCATAATTGGGGTGGCCCATACTAGCAAGCACCATAACCTCTCCTTCATTTCATGTTTAGCCAGAACCTACACTCCTTGGCTACTAGGCTTAGCCACCACTTACTCAATCCATAAGGTACTTAATTAAAACAATTAAGTACCTCCAACTAGCTAATTAACACATAAAATTGACATTACAAGTAATTTGTTTTACATTTATAATTACAATACCATATGAAGTTTTTACACATAAAATTATGTAAAAATAAAACAAAATTCAATAGCTTATGTTCTTCAATTTATTCTTGGTGGTTGGCCCACTTTCCTCAGTTTCAATGTTTCTAGATTAATCCCTAATGATTGGACTATTTCTATCATCTGGTGCTTTGATACTCTTGCTGCTACAACAATTCCCTTGGACTTGGAAGGCTTATTCCCTAAATAGTTAGTTATATAAATGTGTCATGGAGATGATTTAATAGTGATGGAGCATCTATAGGTGTAAGAATAACAGCATGTGGCACCTACTTAGGAGATCAGTTCCATCATGTAAATAGGTTAGCTTGAAAGCATTTAAACTATCAGTGGAATAATCTTATAAGCTTATAGACCATATGGTGTTATTTAAAGAAAATTAAAAGTTGGTGGACGACCATTAGATATAGTTGAAAGAGTTGGCAGATTTAAGGTGATTTTAACTTTACCAACATGAAGAGGGGATTTAATTTCAATTGGGGATTAAAGATTTATTTCTTATGATTCAAAATTAATATCATTTTAATTTATTTCAAAAAAATTGCTACTTGAAATTTTATCCCACAAATCTTTTAGTTAATTTAAAGTTTTTATAACATTTTTTTTGAAATTTAATTTATGCATTAAATATCTCTTTCATAATATCATTTAATAAAGATAAAATATTTACAAAAAGGGTTATTATGATTTTAAAATTATATTAAGATTTTTAAAGAATTTATATAGCCCGATGAAAATTTTATAATACACTTATAAATATTTTCTTATAATAAATAATTCTTCATGTCTTCAAATGCTCCTCAAAGATTTTATCTTATACTAGCGGACGTGTTATTGATTCTGTGGGCTTTAGATTACTATTGTGATCCAAATGGTATATCAAGAGTTCTCTTAAGAAAAATAATGGCTATGTTTGGAGTAGTTTAAATTTGAGTGGAATTACTATTGGGACGATGTTGGTGATTGCCAAAGAGAATAGCCAAAGTATAGAGCTCTAGATTCTGTCCCTTATAACTTCATATTCAAAATTTTAAATGACATGAAATAAAAACAAATTTGAAGATTATGTCGTATACTTATGATCTGGTGAAATTGGTGACTTTGGTAACAGTTTTGTAATTTTCTTTAAATTTTTTTCAAGGTTGGGCTGAGAATTTGCCTCTCTAGCTACAAGCTCATTTTGAGTTAGCAATTCTTGAATTGTTAATTTTTGTGAACAAGAACCCTAATAAATGTATGAAAATCTAATCTTACGATGTCTTTTATGGATCTCGAGTTTTTGGTGATTTTTAGAGGATTTTAGGTCAGTCAGGTAAAGCTAAACCTGTGACAAGGTTTGCTCTGACCTAATTTGGCTGATTCTCACAAAAGCACTAAATGGATGAGTTTGATTACTATTAAATTTTGGTTTATGTATTTTTTTAAGTGAGAAATTATGGATATCACAAAACACTGAAGAAAATATTGAAGATATTAAATTAAAGGTAAAACTCTATTTCTCCCCAATGTCATAGTCCTAGAGAGGATCAATTACTCCATACATTAAGCACTTAATTACCTCAATTAAGTGACTTTATGAGTAAATTAACACATGAATTAAGTACTATCTTTTACACACATGCAGTTACAATATTACTTGAAATTTTCACTTAGTTAAGTTAAAAAATATAGATGAAATTCACTAGCTTATGATCTTCAACTTGCTCCTGATTAAAGCTCCAGTTTGTACAATGGTAATTTTTTTTAATTTAGCCTTTGTGGTTGGATGTTTCTAACATCTAGTGCTTTTGATTTTTTTTTGTGCTACACCATACACATATTTGTATATTCATTGATGGAGATTTGTCATGTTTGTATGTATTTGTTTTGCTTGAACCTCTACTATGGTGGAGTTAAGAAATTGAGAATGACCTTTTTTGAGTGGCTCTAAGTACCTTATGGCATTCCACCATTTGAAGTATTTAACAATCTAACATAACATCATTGTCACTAATTTTTTATTAATAGAATGGTACGGAGTTGAGGTCATCTAGACTTAAGTTTTGTTTGGGACAGCTTTCTTATTGCTTTAAGAAGTAGCTTTCTATTACAAAAAAAATGTAATTCAAAAACTATTTATACTAAAAAAGTTCTTCATGAAGCAATAAGAAAGCTATCCCAAATGAAACTTTAGTGGTCTAGAACTAAGAGCATAGGAAGCATAATATGATAGGTGGGATCCAACTACAATGGCTCAACTCTAGGAAATTTAAAGCTAAGAATAAAGGACTAAACACTGGGAGGAAAATGAAGTCCTTCACTTTGTAAAGTACTTATTATTCTTATTTGAAAGTTAAGTGAAATATTCTATATGTATAAAACTTTCTATATTAAATTTGTTTTTTGTATGCATGAAATTTAAGTTTTAAATTATTTTTTGAAACTTAAATAATAGTTGAAATTATAAATTATCCTAAATGATAATGGACATAGCAACTTAGGTTCAAACCATGAGTTCTAGAGCTCCAAATCCACTCTTGGTTTAATTATCTATTGAGATAGAAAAATTAGTTCAGAAACTCATAGAGAATCCTAGAGACAAGAATCCACCAAGTACATATACTTTTAGGAGCCCTTGTAGAAATGACCAACTTAGACCTCATGAATATTTAAATGAACTAACAAAAAGGCGAAAGTAGAAGTCGTAGCCTATGATGGACCCAAATATGTTTTTAGATTGGCTTACTCAAATGGATGACTTCTTTGATTGGTATCAAATGGATGACTATCAAAATATTATATTTATAAAAAAAACCTATTGACCATTTTCAGATCTATTGGAATAATATTTTGGGTAAGGAAGAAACACTTGGTAGGATTTTCCTTACTTGGTTGGAGGTGAAAGAGAAGTGCAAAGCTAAATATTATCCTAAAATTTATAAAAAGAAGCTAAATGAATAATTGATGAACATAAAATAAGGAAGTATGTAGATAGTTGAATAGAAAAACACTTTTGAGAATCTTGTAGCTAGGACTAAGTGCACATATTATAATTAACAGTTGGACAATAAATTTATTATTCATCTTAGAGGAGACCTTGAGAATAAAGTAGAATTATAAGATCCACAAACCCTAGAATATTCCTTTTACTCACCCTTACTCTTGGAGAAATATAATAAAGGGGACATTTACATTTAAATCCATGGGCCAAAACTCTATATATAAGACTTTCAAATGGAAAACTCAATGGTTTATTGTTAGACTTAACACTTCATCATCTAGTATTCAAATCAAGAAAGAAACCTTTAAATATATCTTAAAGACTGTAAGTTACATAGTTTTCTTTAGATGCCGACACAAAGGTCTTATAAAAATTAGTATAAAGGAAAAATTATGTTCTTTGATGAAAATGAAGATGACATCGAATAAATTTTAGATAAAATCCCTAATGACACCCCTTTATTTAATGAGGACATAGGTCAACCTTTAGAAAACAAAGTTAACACCATGAGGTGTATGATAGGAACTAGGGATAAAGATTGGAGAAAAAGAAATATATTCTCTATCATTATTGAATGTAGAGATAAAATATGCAAATTAATTACTGATGAGGGCAATGTCGTGAATGTATTTTCCACATTCCCACTTTTAGAAGCTAACCTTGTACTTGAACCCCATCCAGAGATATTCACATTGATTTGGATGAACCATATATCTTTATCCATCACATTTATATGCTTAGTACATATTAAGAAAGGTAGTTATGAGGAACATATATTGTTTGATGCACATCAAATGAAAATAACACATATATTTTTAAAAAGACCATATTTATTTGATAGGGATGTCATATATTTTTGAATAGTGAATATTTATCTTTTCTAATTCATTGATTAAACTTTTAATCTCTGTCCATTTAATCCAACTACAAGGGTATACCCAATTCCTCCACACAAATTATTCATTCCTCTAGAGGCAGGAAAATAATGAATTAGAAATCATTTGCTTTATTTGAGTATGATCAAAGTGTTTCCTTTTGTGAAAAAAATCTATGGTTATAATTCAAAGAAACCAATTCATCTTTCTAGTGTACCATGACATTCATTTTTTGGGTTAACATACACATCTGCTAGTGATTTTTAGAGCCTTTTTAATAATATAAAAAAAATTGTTGGAAGTACAAAATACTAAGTATACCAAAAAAAGAAAAAATAAAACTTTTAAAGAGTATAATATAGGTGATTATGTATTGGTATAAATCAGACCTAGGTTACCGTACATAAAATTTAGAACGTTACAAATGAGAGTATATGGGTAAGTTCGGATAAATAACAAATTTGGTAGAAATGGTTATGTCCTTGAATTACCTTAAAATATCTTTATTAGCCCTATTTTTAATGTGGAAGATTTAATATATTTTAGAGGAGTTACCTTACCTCGAAATTTATAAGTTAAAACTTCTACAAGAAGAGATTAAAATCATTTTCAAGTACCTATACAACCTTCTCTCTTTGAAGTTGAGCACAATATAACAGTTGAGAACCATGAGAAAAGGAGGTGTATTGATGTTTCTTTTAAGGTGGAAAGATAAATAACCATGTGAAGAAACTTGATTGACCAAAGAAGAGCTCTAAAAATTAGCAATTATGTTAATGAATGAATACATGAATTTAAACTCATCATAGTAAGAGTTCTTTACAGTCTAGTGGAATTGAATAGCACTAGGAGCACAACAAGCTAAGGTTGACAAGAAATGTCCAACTATAAAGGGCTCTATCCAAAAAAAATAAAATATAGATAAACATGAAGGACCCATCACTAAAAGTAAAATGAAGGCCTTAACTTAGAAAATTATTTAATTTTCTTATTTGAATGATATGTGAAATATTGTGTATGCATTAAAATTTATGTATTATATGCTTTGTGTGTATGCATTAAATTTAGTTTTAAAATTAGTTTATGAAACATAAATTTTAGATAACAACAACAATAACCTCAAGCCTTTGTCCCACTACGTAGGGTCCACAACATGAATCCTTTTTCTTCATTGTGTCTTGTTCAAAGTCAAATACTTGTTTAAATCTAATAAGAAAGATAACTTCTAATATTTTCTAACCAAGTCTTTTTAGGTCTACCTCTACCTTTCTTAACATAATTCAAATCTAATACCTCTACTTTCCTAACCATGTCATTGGAAGGCCTTCATTTTACGTGACCAAACCATCTAAGGTGACTCTCTCTAATCTTATCCTTCACTGGAGCTACTCCAATCTTTTCACGTATATCCTCATTTTGTATCATGTCTCTAAAGGTAAAGCAACAGATCCACCTGAGCATCCTCAGCTCAGCAACGTATAACTTAGTATTGTGTTTCTCTTTTAATGGCCAACATTCTACACCATAAAGCATTGAAGGTCTCACCACCATCTTATAGAATTTTCCCTTAAGTTTGAGGGGAACTTTTCTATCACACAATAAGCCTGATGCATTCCTACACCTCAACCATCCAACTTGATTTCTATTGATAACATTGTTGAAGCTCAATAGGTTGTTAAACCTAAGTTATGTCCCAAAGCTAACCAAGATGGGAGGTAGGTCAATTGGTATTTTTTTTAAAAAATTTTGGGTTAATTCAGATAACTGATTAATAAAATTCATCACAATATAAAATTTCTGAAATAGATTTTTCAACCACAAAAAATGAGAAATGCAGAAAAAAAATGCGGTAAAACATAGAGAATAGAAGACACCAGATTTTACAGTGGTTCAGTCTAACAAGACCTATCCCCGGAGACACTTTCTCCAGGTATTGCACTAATCATCAGTGTCTCTCCTTTAGCCCCCATAGTAAGGTGGAGAAGCCTTTACAATAACCTCTCTTCCACCAATCTAGTGCGATAGAGAACAGTCATCCTTTTTGACCCTCCTCGTGAAGGCAGAGAACCCAGCATCCTTTCTCACCCTCATAGTGATGGCAGAGAACCAAGCATCCTTTCTCACCCTCCTGGTGATGGTAGAGAACCAAACGTCCTTTCTCACTGTCCCGGTGATGGCGGAGAACCAAACATCCTTTCTCACCCTCCTGGTGACAGCAAAGAACCAGACTCTCCTTTAAAGATCTTCTCTCAAGAGTCTTCAAAGAGATAGGGTAGAGACTTGAAGTATAAATAATGAAATCCTCACCTTTGGGCAACCTTGTGAAACCCTCACAATTTTCTCTTGAAAGATCTCACCACAATCACTCCCAAACACTCTCAAAAATCACTCCTTATTTCACTCTCAAGGAGAAATTTGTAGAAGATTACTATGACAGTTAGTTTTTAGGACCCTTATATAAAAAGGACAAGAAAAAAATGTCCAAAAACTAAAAATTTCAAGTTTAATGGACATGGATCGTATAAAATGATCAACCTTTATACGTATGAATAGTTTAAAAAGTCTCGTATGATGATGTACAAACCTCATTTCATACTCTGATCAGTGTCTATACAAATGCTGATAGCACAATACGATCAATTCAAAAAATGAGACTTTTGTCTATACGAACGTGGATGAACCCGATTTTGTACTCTAATCGGTGTTTGTATGATCTTCCTTCATATAATATGATCAGTTTCAAAAAATTTCAATTTCAACTGTACGACCATGTGTAAACCTTTTTTCATACTCTGATCGGTGTCTATACGAACCTAGTTCATACGGGACGATCTGTTCAAATTTGGTGTGCTCGTATGCGATGATCTGGATGGGGATTTCATACTCTGATCGGTGTCCAGGGTAAACCCCCATCATACTGTATGATCAGTTCAAAAAATTTCATGATCGTACGGGCTGGTCTAGACGAAGTTGATTTTGTACTCTTATTAGCATCCGAGATGATCCTATTTCATACAATATGAAATGTAGTTAGAAAATTTTCCAGTCAAGCACCAATCAACTTAATTTCGGAGGGACACAGAGGACAAATCGTCCAGTACGATACGACATCATACAGTATGATTATATTTAAAAAATTATGTTTTGTCTCACTCCCCTAGTGTGGGTGTGAACGGTTATCTAATTTACAATCATACTCTCTCAGACACAAGAAAAATAAAAAATACAGACTTCAAATACAATAACCCTTAGTATAATATGTCTTGAATTCTTTAGCAGTCTGGAGTATAATTTTCTTAAAAAATATGTTAGTACACATAAAAATAAACTTTCCAACATATGTCAGGAGAAACAATAATCAAATAATAAGATTTTATTTTTCTCAAAATCTCACATGATTATAAAGATAAAGTTTTGAAAACTAATTTGCAACAATCTCAACAATCTCCCCCTTTTTGATGATGACAAAATAATTATTGTTTGAGTTGACAAATAAATGCAAATTTCTCCTTAGCTCCCCCTAAATGTAAGCTCCACCTAAATGAATGATTAATTTAAAATAAGGGGTTCCTATATAGATCAGAAAAAGAAAAACATACAAACATTCATACAGTTCATAATACATTCATACAACTCACAAAACATAAAACTATACAAAATATCAAACAATACAATCTACACAACAAACAAACTCCCGCTTTTGACAATAACAAAAAGGGAAGAAATCAAGGTAGTTGATGATTAAAATGATGTCAAATTAATTACAAACAGTAAAATTAAGATCACATGCAATAGATAAAGACTCAATTTTTAAATTACAGAATAACCATGATAAGAAAAAGATGATATGTTTTATTGTTTGAAGTAGATAGATTATGTAACAATAACTATTGTAGAAACGATGAAATAGAATTTTTAGTGTTCTAATTCAATAGTGAAGATAATTATTGATTATATAAATTTTTGGGACTGAGAAACTGATAAAAGAAAGATCAATTGGTGACATTGCGCATCTTTTTAATTATTTGTGGCACACTTTGTGCATCTTATTAATTTGGACTAAATTTATGCCCCTTTTTTTTACAATTTGGCGAACATTGCATATATTTTCATATAATTGGCACACTTTGTGCTTTTTATCAATTTGGGCTAATTTTGTGCCTCTTTCCAAACTATGTCTTTCCAAAATCACTAACTCTTAACACAAATTACAATAACGAACAAGGATGAACACCTTGAAATAGAAGTAAAAATAAAAGGTATTACATCAATTTTGCAATAATTATATCTAAGCAATACTTGACTATTAAAAACATAAAGTTGATCTTCTACTCTACACTCAGTGACAGTGTAATTTAAATATTTTGAGAGACTAAGTTTTGCAAGAAAATTATTTTTATAGAGTAAATTCATTTAACATTTCATATTAGCAATCAACTACATTTGATCAATACAAGTTACTACCTCATTCACATTGAAATATGAAACAAAACATGAGTTTTTCATTTCATAGATATGCAACCAACTTACATTCATACTTTCATTCACAAACAAACTGTCAATTTTACCCACAGAGTACAACATTCAAGAACAAGCATCCAAGTAAAAAAAAAATACATCCACCAACATATCAAACTTCCAAAGAAAAACAAAATACATCAAAGCCTAAAAGGAATAACATCACAACTGCAGCACAAGAGTACAACGTAGACACAATCAATGAAAAAACTAAAAATAGAAGATCACCACTAGTAATCTGAAAGACCCTGATCAGGAGCTAGTTGAGGGTTGAATACAGTGAAGTAGTTATTGATTGTGGCTATATTAGTGTTCATATAGTCAAATTGGCGACGAATACAACCCATATCTTCCTGATGTCGTGCATCCTACTGGGTCAACTGAGTCTCAATTTGATAAAGGAGTTGATCAAAATGAGTTTCCAGTCTATCAAAGCGTTGGATCATCTCTTGATAGTAGTTTTGGTTTGGTCCTAGTGCAGGGGAAGGTGCAGGTGCTCCTTCTTCCTTAGAGTCATCTCCTAAACTCTCCCTCCCAAAAAGTGACTGAAAAGATGCATCAATAAAGTAAATAGGGAGTTCAGTTGGACCATCAGGATGTACAAGACTGTATTTCTTTTTAAGGATTTAGGACACTAGTTGTCTTAAAGCCACATTTTTCTTTCTTTATTTTTTATTAGGATGTCCAATGTCAGAAAGGTTATAAATATAATCCATGATCAGTTGGGCTTCTTCTAAAGTTTTGTTTATCATGATCAGATAAGTGGCTACAAACAAAAGAGGAGTCATGTTCATACGATCACCAGCTTTTAGAATAATCAAAGTTTGCAAAACATGCTGGATAATACGGGCATTTTGGTTTAGTGTATAAACTCATAGAAAATGACTCACCTGGGCTACCCCTCTAAAAATCTTATTGACTTCGGACTAGTCAAAGTCTACCCTAGAAGATAGTGTATGGGCTCTAGTTCCTTGGGTTCTTAAGTGGAGAAAGGTGCCTAAATATTCCTTGGTGATTTCTATTTTGTTTTAAAACATATGAAGTGATCCTTGAGTGATCCTGATTGACTTTCATATTGGCTAAGAAAAATGAAAGATTTCTTTATTGTAGGCATAGATGAGAGTGAGGATGAAAGAAGGTTGGGTAGAGGCTTTCATTAGAAGATGAGAAGGGGTGATCTTGGCAAGTGATTACCTATAAAAGGCATCCTCATTTTCCTTAGATAGAAAATTCTCATCTATAGCAGTCCTAGAGGAAGAGGCTTTAGAATGTGGTCACTTGCTGCTACTAGCCATAACTCGAACAAGATCTCAAGAGAGTTTGGAAATGGATGAGAAAGTGATGAATAACTTCTCCAAAGACCCTGCAATTTAAAGAAAAATGATCCATCGTATAGTATAAAATATGGATCGTACGTATGATCATAATTTTATCCAGGACAAAATTTCTTTCGTACATACGAACAAAAATGGCCAAAAAAGAAATGACTTTTCATAAAATGCCATTTCTGAGGCATCCTTTCGTACAGGATTTTTGACCATGTGATCATACAGATGAACATGTATCTATCCCGGATAATCAGAATATTAATGATCATTTTTATGACGGTTAGGTTCATCCCCCACTCGGGCTGACACCTGGATCATACATGCGAAACACCAGTTTGTACGTATGATCATTAATAATAACTAACAAAAAACTATAAAAACTATCCCCATTCGTACAGACAAAACTGTATGGATCATCTTGTACGATGACATCATTATACAGTACGAAGTACTATAAAATCACTGTTTCGTCTCCTCAACTAAGAAAATTTCATGCACAAGCTATAGAATTCATACATGACAAAAAAATTTTGTACAGTACGATAAAAAAACTTTGAAAACAAAACATAATAATCAGAAAAACTTCTCAAAGCCAAATATTTCTTAACAAGTGACAGGCTTCACAATAAAAATAAAAACAAAAATAATAATACATAGCTAATCACAGAAAAACAATCAGAACAACATAACAAATACACAAAAAAATTAAACTGACACATATATGCAACACATCAAATTTGGAGAATTTTTAATTCAAGTATTAAGATCAATCACACCTAGCCTTATCCTTAAGATGATAAATATATCAAAATCTAGTGGTTTTGTAAAAATATCTGCAAGTTGATTATCAGTAGTAGCATGATGCAATTCAATTTCTCATTTAGCTACATGATCTATAATGAAGTGATGCCTTATGTCTATATGCTTGGTTGTAGAATGTTGAATAAGATTCTTTGAAATGCAAATGACACTAGTATTATCACATAAATTAGAAATTGTGCCAATTGAAAAACCTAAATCAATCAACTATTATTTCAACCAAAGAACTTGTGCCACACAACTACATAAGGCAATGTATTCTGCTTCAGTAGTAGAAAGGGCTACTGAATTCTATTTCCTACTAGACAAGGACACTAGAGAATTTCCAATAAATTGGTAAGTTCCAAAGGTACTCTTCCTATCTACCCTGCATCTTGCAACATCTGAATTAGAATATCTAATGATTTCAAATGAAGAGTTGTACCTAAGATACCAAATTCCTATGTTTTGAGTTCCCAAAAGATATCTCAATATTCTTTTCACTGCTGTAAAATATGATTTCTTTGAATCAGATTGAAATCTAGCACACAGATAAACACTAAACATAATGTCTGGTCTGCTAGCAGTCAAGTGAAGCAATAATCTAATTATTCCTCTAAACTTCTTTTGATCAATAGATTTTTCCTTAGGGTCCTTATCTAACTACATTGAGGAACTTATTGGTGTAGTCACTGGTTTAGCATTATCCATTTCATACTTTTTGTGGATGTCCTTAACATACTTAGACTGACTAAGAAAGGTTCCTTCCTCACTTTGCTTTATACTATTAATAAGAAAATAACTCAAGTCTCCCATCAAACTCATCTCAAATACACTACTCATTATTTTTTAAAATTCATTACAAAGATTTTTATCAATTGATCCAAATAAGATATCATCTACATATATTTAAAAAAAAAGAGTATATCATCTTCTATTCTTTTCAAAAAGAGAGTGGTGTCCACACTTCCCTTAATAAATGATCTTTTTAATAGAAAAGTGCTTAATCTCTCATAGCAAGGCCTAGGTGTTTATTTTAGTCCACATAATACCTTTTTCAATTTAAAAACATGATTAAAAAATTTAGAATTTTCAAAACCTGGAGGTTGTTCAACCTAAACATCCTCTTGTATCACCCCATTCAAAAAGGCACTTTTAACGTCCATTTGGTATAATTTAAAACCTTTAAAACAGATTAAATGTTCACCATATTCAGAATATAACAAGCTGTCCTGATCGCTTCAGCTCAAAAGTATTTTGGACATGAGTATTCTGCCAATATGACTCTAGTGGCTTCTATTAATATTCTATTTTTCCTTTTGACTACTCCATTCTACTAAGGGGTCCTAGGTGCTGAAAAATTGTGATCATTTCCTTTTTCCTTACAAAAATATTCAAATTTTTTATTTTCAAACTCTCCTCCATGATCACTTTAGATTGATAAAACCTCACATCCTAGTTTCCTCTTAATCCAATTACAAAATACTCTAAATTCATCAAATAATTTACTCTTGTGAGATAAGAATTTGACCCAAGTAAATCTTGTAAAATCATCTACTATCACAAATCAAAAAATTTTACCTCCTAGACTAATAGTGCTAACCGATCCAAAAAGATTCATATGAATGATTTCCATTTGTTTTCTAGTTCTAAGATTCTTAATGGAATGAAAGGAGGACTTTACCTGTTTCCTTAATTAACATGCATCACATAGGTAATCCTTAGAAAAGTCTAGTTTAGGTATCCCTCTCACCAATTCTTTTTGGGTAATTTTCCTAAGATTTTTTATGCTTGCATGGTAAAGTCTTCTATGCCATAACCATGATTCATTAGTAATTGTTTTGAGACAAAAGGCATTAGAAGGTTTCATACAATTTAAATCAAGCATGTAAATATTATTTATCCTAATTCCATGCAAAATATTTGTTCTATTTTGGCTTACTATACTGTTAGTGGGAAAACATTCTACACTATAACCCTTATCAAAAAGCTGACTAATACTAAATAGATTATGCTTTAAGCCATCTGCCAACAATACATTTTCAACGAAAAATTATTCAAGTTCCCAACCATACATGTACCTACAACTTTCTTAGTGGTATTATCTCCCAATGTAACCTTGCCTCCATTCCTGACTTCTAGCGAAATTAATTATGTTGTATCTCTAGTTATGTTCTTAGAACATCCACGGTCCAGGAACCAAATACTCTCATGAGGTCTTGTGTGAGAGTGTTTCTACAAAAAGATCAAACTTTAGAATTGGGAACCCAAACAAGTTTGGGTTCACCTTTAGGCCATGATAAACCAACTGCAAGTTTGATATGTTGTGTGTTATGCATCTTAGGTCTCCACACTAGATGTGTTCTACTATGAATCGTACAAGTGTGGGAGATATGCCCTATCATGCCACAAGAAAAACATTTTACTCTAGGAAAAGGTTTTATTAATTTGGTTGAATTGTAAATTCTTTTATTAGGGTTTGATCTTGTTTTCTTTTATTTAGACTGACAAAATTGTTCAGGTGTGAGGGTAGGTCTATTTTCTTAAATGGCTTTCATTCTAATTTCTAGATATGAATTTTTATTTTTCAAGATTGAGATTTCTATATTCATATCTATTTCTCTATGTTTAGATTCTTCCAAAAACACTTTAGATTCATTTTCAAGTGTGGAGTATCATGATTTTAATAGTTCATGCATTTTATTTAAATCATCAAATTCATCCAATAGATTCATGTGGTTGCTATCAATCAATGCATTATCTTTCCTAAGGATTTCATGCTCTTTTTTCAAATTTAAATGTTCTAGATTTAGTTTACCATATAATTTTTTCAATTTTCTATATGTAATATGAATCCTATCAGAAACTTTAAATAATTCTTTATAGGATAGATCACATACCTCATCTTGGTCTGAATGATCAAGATCGTCTGCCATCAATCACAAATTTGTGACTTCCTCTTCAGGTGCTATTTCTGATGAGTCGAAAGTAGAGTCATCCCAGAAAGCTCTCTGCAACTTCTTTTTGCCCTTCTTAGCATTGGTTTTCTCCTCACCCTTTTCCTTGTTAGGGTTAGCTTTGAGATTAGGGAAATCAGACTTGATGTGACCAAGCTTCCTGCATTCATAACAAATCACATCATTAGAAGCTTTTGCATTTTTATGAAACTTACCCTTGTTCCATTACTAACATCTACTCTGCTTCCTCTTATGAAAACATCTAAATTGCCTTATCATTAAGGCAATATCATCTTCATCCTTAGGCTGAGACTGATTACTTTCTAAGTCATCCACTTTCAACTCTATATTCTTTCCTTCCACCTGTCACTAGCATCAATCTGCCTTTGAGTCACTCCTTGCTCGTAAGTAATTAGGGATCCAAGAAGATTGTTAATAGAATAAATATTTAAGACTTTTGACTTAGTTATAGCGGTAATTATTGCATCATAGCTAGTAGGTAAGCAACTTAAGATTTTATTAACTTTCTTATTATTAGTTAGTTCCCTGCCTAATATATGCAGTGAAGTAACTATATGTGTAAACTGAGTATACATGTCAGTGATTGATTCATTCGATTTCATGCAAAAAAGTTTATAGTCATGTAATAGAATGTTCAATCTTATCTATTTCTCTTCATTTGTACCTTTATTTCCTTTCCAGATTTATAGGTAGAAATACGCATATAGTCTTCTGATTTCAAAGCACATAAAAAACTATTTAAGCATTTGGCATTTAATTATGCTAACTCCCTTTCTTCCAAGGTCCAATCAGCAATCAGTGTTTCTATTCTAACGCCTTCTATAATTCTAGAAGGTGCATTATATCCATCCTGTACTAACATCCATAAACGATAGTCAAGAGACTTAAAAAATATTGACATGCGGGTTTTCTAAAAGTCAAATGGAATATTATCAAATAAAGAGGGTCTATTGATCGAATACCCTTCTTGTGTGTAACGGTTTCTAAATGCATCCATGATTATTTTTAAAAAGTTATCTAAACCTTAATTTTTAAACGATGGCTCTGATACTACTTGTTGAAGCTCAATATGTTGTTAAACCTAAGTTATGTCCCAAGGCTAACCAAGAGGGGGGTGAATTAGTAATTTTAAAAATTTTCTTGGTTAATTTAGAAAATCATTTAATAAAATTTATTATGATATAAAATTTCTGAAATAGATTTTTTAACCATTAAAAATGAGAAATACAGAAATAAAAGTATGATAAAAAATAGAGAACAGAAGACACCATATTTTATAGTAGTTCAGTCCAACAAGACCTACGTCTACTCTAGAGACATCGTCTCTAGGTATTGCACTAATCACTAGTGTCTCTCCTTTAGCCCCAAGAGCAAGACGGAGAAGCCTTTACAACAATCTCTCTTCCAACAACCCGATGCGGTAGAGAACCGTCATCCTTTTTCACCCTCCTCATGAAGGCAGAGAACCCAGCATCCTTTCTCACCCTCCTGGTGATGACAGAGTAGCAAGCATCCTTTGTCACCCTCCTGGTGATGGAAGAGAACTAAACATCCTTTCTCACCCTCCTAGTGATGGTAAAGAATCATACTCTCCTTCAAAGATCTTCTCACAAGAGTCTTCAAATAGATAGGGCATAGAATTAAAGTACAAACAATATAATCATCACCTTTGGGCAACCTTGTGAATCCCTCACAATTTCCTCTTAAAAGATCTCGCCACACTCACTCCCAAACACTCTCCCAAATCACTCTTTCTTTCACTCTCAAGGAGAAGTTCGTAGAAAATTACTATCGCAGTTAGTTTTTAGGACCCTTATATACAAAGGAAAAGAAAAAAATTTCCAAAAACTAAAAATTTTAAGTTTGACAGACATGGATTGTATAGTATGATCGACCTTCGTACACACAAATAGTTCAAAAAGTCTCATACAATATTGTACAAACCTCAATTCATACTCTAATCAGCATCTATATGAATGCTGATCGTGCAGTATGATCAGTTCAAAAAATGAGACTTTCTTCTATACGAATGTGGATGAACCCGATTTCATACTTTGATCGGCATCTATATGAACTCCCTTCGTATAATAGATCAGTTTAAAATATTTCAAGTTTATCTATACAATCGTGTATGAACCCTTTTTCATACTCTGATCGGCGTCTATATGAACCTAGTTCATACAGGATGATCAATTCAAATTTGGTGCATTCATACGGGATTATCTGGATAGATTAGATTTTGTACTCTGATTAGCATCCAGGATAAACCCACATCATATTGTACGATCAGTTCAAAAAATTACATGATCGTATGGGACAGTCTGGATGAAGCTGATTTCGTACTATGATTGGCATCCTGGATGATCCTATTTCATACAGTATGAAATGTACTTATAAAGTTTTCCAGTCAAGTACCAATCAACTTTGTTTCGGAGGGACACAGGAAAAATCATCCAGTATGATACAACATCATACATTATAATTAGATTTAAAAAATTAAGTTTTAACTCACTCCCCCAATGTGTGTGTGCACGGTTATCCAATTTATAATCAGACTCTCTCAGACTCAAGAAAAATAAAAAATTCAGACTTCATTTATAATATCCCTTAGTCTAATATGTCTTGAAGTCTTTAGCAGTCTGGAGTATGATTTTCCTGAAAAACATGTTAGTACACACAAAAATAAACTTTCCAACAAATGTTAGGAGAAATAATAATCAAACAAAAAGATTTTGTTATCATCAAAAACTCACATGATTATAAAGATAAAGTCTTAAAAAACTAATTTGCAACAATCTTAACAAACATCCCCATCAATTTCACCATCACTTTGAATAATAGATCCAAGATATCTAAAACATCTACTATTATTAATGCCTTGATCACCCAAACTCATAATCCCCTCACTAGGTCTATTACTGCTAAAATTACACACCATATATTCAGTTTTAAATCTACTCAAGCTAAAACCTTTAGACTCTGAGGTTGATATCTAGACTTCAAGTTTACCTTCAACTCCCTCTCAAGTCTTGTTAATATGAAGAATATCATCAGCAAAAAGAATACACCAGGGTACATCCTCTTATAAATTTCTAGTGAGAACATCCATTACTAACCCGAAAAGATATGGGCTTAAAGCTGATCCTTGATGTAATCCAATCAAAAAGGGAAATAATTGATCAAACCACCTTGTGTTTGAACACAAGTAATAGCTCCTTCATACCTATCTTTAATGATTTGAATATAAGCATTATTAACTCCTTTCTTTTCAAGAACTCTCCATAGCACATCTCTTGGAACTTTATCATATGCTTTCTCTAAATCAATAAATATCATATGTAGATCCTCCTTATTCTCCCTATATTTCTCCATCAAACCTCTCAATAAATGTATGGCTTCCATAGTAGACCTACATGGCATGAATCCAAATTTATTTTGAGAAACATTAGTATCACGCCGCAACCTACGCTCTATAACTCGCTGCCATAGTTTTAAAGTGTGTCACATTAACTTAATTCCTCTATAATTTGCATAATCATGGGCATCACCTTTATTCTTATAAATAGGAATCAATACACTCATTCTCCACTCATCTGGCATATTTTTAGTCTTCAAACTATTATTAAAATGTTTAGTTAGACAAGAAATTCCTTCATCTCCAAAGTATTTCCACACCTCTATTGGGATATCATTAGGTCCAACAGCTTTTCCACACTTCATTTTCTTTAAAGCCTCTCTAAAAATCTTCATTTTCATTTAGGTTAATAAGGTCACTAAACTCAATCGTATTCTTACAATCTTCATTAAAAAGTTTATCAAAATATCTCATCCACCTTTGTTGAATATTATCTTCTAAGAAAAATACTTTTTGATCTTCATCCTTAATACACTTCACTTGAATTAAATCCTTGCTACTCCTATCTCTTTATTTGGCTAGCTTATACGTATATCTTTCTCCCTCCTTAGTATGTAATATATTACATAAATAACTAAAAGCTAAGATCTTTGCATCACATATTGCTTTCTTAGAATCCTTACCTGCCTCTTTATATCTTTTCTAATTATTAGAATTTTTACATTTAGACCAATTTTTATAATAAATCTTCTTATTTTTTATATTTTCTTGCACAATTGGATTCCACCACCAGCTATGTTTACTATCAGGGGCTTTTCCCTTTAATACTCCAAACACATCTTTTGCAATATTTTTAATATCACTAGCAACTTTTTCCCTCATAACATTAGCATCCTCATGCACAAACAAAATCTTAGAATCTAAAATCTTACTCTCAAAATATTTTTATTGCAATTCTTTAAATGCCCCCATCTAATCCTAAAAAATCACTTTATTTTTTATTTTCTTCCCCTTCATCTTAAAGTCCAAAACTATTAAGTGATGTTGGGTACAAAAACTTTCACTTGGAATAAATTTATAATCATTGCAATCTAAATGATCTACTTTTCTTATAAGATTATAATCAATCTGAGTTTTACTAGAACTATTCTTATAAGTGATGAGATGCTTATCTCTTTTCTTAAATAAGGTATTAGCAATTAAAAAATCATAAGCTAAAGAAAAATCTAATATGGTCTTACCACCTTCATTAGTCATTCCAAACCCATATCCACCATGAATGCTTTTAAAATTATCTACCTCTCTACCAACATGTCCATTTAAATCTCCTCCAATAATTTTTTTTTTCTTCAAGAGGTATCTTTTGAATAAATTCTTCTAAGTCATACCAAAATTTTAATTTTGAACACATATCCAAACCTACTTGAAGAGCATAAACACTTATAATATTAATAATCTTAGCGTCAACAATAATCTTTAAAGCCATAATTCTATCTCCAATTCTATCAATATTTATAACATTATTCCTCAAAATCTTATCTCCATTTCTAGTACGACTCTTACCTGAATACCATACTTCAAATCCTAAACTATCAATCTCCTTAGTCTTCTCTCAAACCCATTTAGTTTCCCGAATGCACAGAATATTTATCTTCCTATAAATCATAATATATATTAATTCCATTAATTTTCCTGTAAGGGAACCTATATTCCAAGTTCCTATCCTAATATTAGTATCATGGACTGGCTTCTTTGCCCACATATATCCTTGATGTAGGAACCCTTGCCTATTTAGCATTGCACCCGGGCGCCGATGCAGCGGCTCTTGCACACTTATCACTATATTCAGGCCATACAATACGTCGCTTCCAAGGAATGCCCTAACATTAAAATAATTTATTAAAGGATTCATGTCATGGTTATTTGACAAGTTTTACGCTAGCTATCGACTACCTAATGCAACCCTCAACTTTTCTCATCCAGGACTTGGGACCTGGCAATGACAGTGTTATCAAACTAGTTAAGAAAATAGTTACAATATTTTGATGGAGGGGCAAGCCAAGTGCTAGTTTTTAATAGGAAGGTAGGTACATGTAGTTATAAGTGAGGTTCAACCATTATAACTCTTCCCTAACTCCATTTGTACTTTTAATTAGGTAATTTTTAAACACATATAAAGTTTGTTTGTCACTATAATGAGATGCTTATAATATTTTTAAACTAATTTGGATTGAATTTCAAGGGGCCTGGACTTGGTTATTAGTCATAAAGGAGTGTTTGGTTTGAGAAACTTTGGGATACTAAATATAAGAAACTTCAATCAAAAATAGGTGTTGGCTTTGGCATAGTTGGGCCAGTCAACGATGATGAATATTGCCTTGCCATTTCTGGCTGTTCAGGGTTTGATGAAATACTTCCAGAAGAACACGATTGATGAAGCTTGTTTAGAAGCTACTAATGAACTGGATTCACTTTGGTTAGTGAACAAACTTGTGTATTTTGTAAAATTTTTTAAACCTCTATTACAAAGGCTTATTTTATTATTATTTTTTCATTAAAATTAAAGCCCCATATTTTTCTAATATTTCCTATTATAACTTATACTGAGATTGACCAAGCAAAGGATAAAACTTGATCTTGTCTTGTTTATGTTGTTGTTTGGTGGCCATAAACCCACAAAAAAAAACTTTTTTGTAAAACTTAGTATAAGATTTTAACAGAACTCCATTTCATCTCCAAGTGCTTTCTTAGAAGTTACCTCTCTAAACATTAGATTTCTAATGCATAAACTCTAGCCCTAGAAGATTAATTAGAGGTTCATTTTTTGATCATAGACATTATATATTCCAAATAAAAATATTTAGAAATTTTCAAAAATTATGAAATTTTTAGATAAGAAATGGACCATTTCTTCTAAATTTTTTATTTGATTTCATACTTTTTGGATGAGTATTTAGGGACTTCTTATCATTTTAGTCAGCCAAGTTCTATATGTTTCCTTGGCAAAAACCTTAGTCTGACACCTATTATAATTCACTCCTTCTTTAGCACCTCCAAATTAACTCTACCATCATATTTATCACTTATATAGGCCCATTGTGAAATAGCTCTAAAAAAAATTAAACATCTTCAATTGGTGTCACCTTCATGTCACACTAGCTAGTGGTTGGAGATTAGTACGTATGGATATCATTAATACTGGATAGGTTGGAAGAAGATAAGTCAAGTTGTGTAGGATTATGTGTTCTGGATCCAATGAGGCACTAACTGAAACAATCATGGCTACTGTGGCTTTGATTTTTAGGTAGGTATTGAGTTATGACTGGTCGTTAGTGGGGATATCATGAAGCTCATTTTTTGTTGAATGATATAGAGCAATTGATAGATAGTGGACCTTACTTAATGGTAGTCTGATTTTTTGTGCAAGAGTCAAGGTTGAGAACATATCAGTTAAAAGGTGTGAAGATGACATAATAAAGGGTAATGAAAATTTTTTTGGTTTATGAGCATCATGTATTAATATGGAGCAATCGAGTAATAGAGTCTTCATCCCTGATTAGTTCTTTAGGATAAAATTTTGTGGATCCATCGAGTTGCATTTTAAAATAATTATCTTCTAAGATTTTAAGAAAGTGTATTCTCTATGTTGTGTAGCACTCCAATGAATGTTGGATGGTGATGATGTTTGTGATGTTGGACGTATAAGTTTTTGTTGAGTAGGGTTCAATGCATCCTTAATTTTTAGAAGTGATCTTTCATCATTGTTTGATTGCCAATTATTAAGGTTATGAGAGATCCACGAAGTATAGAGGTACAATATAGGGTAGGAGCTAGTGAACATAAAGGTGGCAGGAAATATAATAAAGGAATGTAGTGTCATTATGCTATTTACTTAATAACATGAAGACCTAATCTGAGTAATCCATATTAGTATAGGTAAAGTAGTGAAGAGGAGGGAACACAGTTAATCGAAGTTACATTACTGTTTTCCATTTTATAGACATTTATGGTTCCTCTTTTATAGAGAACTCTGAAGCATATCATCTCAATCTCTTTAAGAGTACATCGAAAGGGTTAAGAATTTGAATAGCCTTAAAAGTTATCTTTTATATGCTAGAATTACTAGTCATGGACAAGTCTGAATTTACATCCAAATAATGGATTGGGGACTTAATGAAATAATCAAGCCATTCTTGGCTTTTTATACTTGGATCATATTTATGTAATTTTATCTACCATAAGAAAAACATTTTATCATCAAGTCAGACAAACGAATTTTTTGACTTAGTGAAGAAATTAATTTATTAATATTTTTCTTCCATGAAATAGTCTATAATGCATACACCTATGATATGCACAGCCATCCATAATATTTCTATGATTAACATAATGTAAAATAAAATTATATTATTCTAGCATTAAAAATTTATCTTAACAAATAAATTTATTTAAATAATTAAAAAAATAAACAAATTGACTAAATTTAATTTTATAAACATCCAAAGCACAAACATCTAAACTAGCTAGGAATATCAACTTATAAATTTATTTGAACGATTTTTATGTTGAATATTTCAAATAAAACTACACTTCAACAACTTTATGAAATTTAAATATCTTAATGACTGAATTAGCAACAATTAAAACCCTTGTTTAGGAGGTTCACCATACAAAAATATTATATAGAGGAACATATATAAATTTACTTAAAAAAGACTTATTAATATCAGCCATTGCGATAAGAAATATATGTGTCGCGTAGGTGGATATCAAAATATTATAAAAGAACAAACTTTGGCCTCAATATGAGTTAATATAATAACACTTTGAGGTGATGTAATGAATATCTAACGAGACAAATAAATAATTTAACAATTATAAAATATTATTATCTTACTACCAATGGCATCACTAAAAAATATTTAAATGCATCTTAATAAGTTTTTCTTGCTACAGCTTTGTGTTGCAATAAACATTTTTTTGAGGTTATTTTTATGTGACACATTTAACAAATATTGTAACGCAAAAAGATTATTATTTATGTACATGTTTATTTTTATTTGTCATAATAAATTCCCTTTATAGCACACTTAAATATAGTTTGACTATTACTTTGATTCACTTATATTTTAGTTTCATAGCAATTATTATATTATGATTTTAAATGAATTGACATTGATTTTGATAATAATCCACTTTTAGGTGTATAACATAGAGGAATAGTAGGGTATTAGAATTTGTAATGAAATTAGAGCTTTGAGTATTTAGGGAGGTATTTTTTAATCATATCTTTATTAAATTACTTTGGGGCATATCATATTGAATGTTAAGATATAGGTGTTGCTAAAAGTATTTTTTTTAAGTTTTATAGCAATTATTACTTTATGGCAACTGATTAAGCTTCCACCAGCCAAAAATATATGGGCAAAACTTATGTCCCCTTCTTGACAAATTTCAAATCAACTAGTCAGGCACAAAAGTTTTAGAAGATGATGTATTTTTTGAAGTGGAGCACTTGTGTGGCTTGCAACTCATTTTCATAAGACTCAAGAAATTTCTCCCATTTTTGACAACACGAGTAAGGATTTTTTCAAGATTTTGAAAATCCGACTGGACTGGCTGATTCAACTGGCTAAGCTAGGGGCAGGTCAATTGGCCGGTTCGATCCAATTGTAAGAATCAATTTGCAATCAAACTGGGTAACCAGCTATAGCATTGATTAAATAGACTAACCGACGGATCCACTGCGTTAGGGAGGACCACCTGGTTCACTCATCTGTAATTTGGATCCTCTGATCGTGCATCTTGTGGCAGAACTGCAGGCCAACTTCACTAATTCATTTCACAAGCCCTAAGAAGAAAAATGTAATTCATTTTTCTCCCCCAACTGCTAGACCATAGTTCTTTCGTTCCTAAGTTTCGTCTCTCAGGTGAGTTTCTCCTAACTCTTCATTCATGAGTTTTTGGGTTGACACTGTTGGCTATTTGCAGTGTGAGCCACACATTTCATCCCTTTCATTCCTCATAGCTCTCTCCTCCATCCCATGCTTGTGTTGTTGCAATCAAAACTTGGACGCTTCATCCTTCACACAAAAAAACCCAAAAATTTCTTACCAATTAACATACATACTGCTAACACTTCCTTAATCTAAAATTTAGGTAGATGTACATTAATGATTTGAGCTCCATCAGTGCATTCAAGAACAAATCAGTGTGATTGTTTTATTCATTGTTTGATAAAACTTGCTATAAATATTATTTGTATTCAAGCATAAATTAGTGAGACCTGTTTTTGTTCTCAATTGGCTACTTATACTAACAAAATTTGAGGTGATTTGATGTGATACTGATGATGTTTTTCATGCTATTTTAGGTAGACTGGGGCTATATTACCTTCTTGCTGCTCATTTTGAAGATTTGATAATAATGTTTTTACTAATAGGAGAAGCGTAGCTTTGAAACTTGCAAAGTCTAACATGAAATTTGAATCTATACATAAATTTATTGCTAGCAATAAAATGAAAAAGTATGAATATTTTTCGTTAGTATGCATTTGAGAAAGAAAGTAATGGCATGAACTTTTCTTTAGTAGTCATAAAAGCATGAATGTGTATCCTCATTGTTTTCAAGAATTTTTTAGTGTATGAGCATCTTCATAATTTTTGTTATTTTCAATTTAGAGTTCTTAATATTTTCTCACAAATTTACTTCAACTTATGCTATTTTACTTATTTGTGTTTCTTGTTATTTACTTGATATTAATTTTAAATTCTTAATATCATTTTCATAATGCCAAACATTAAAGGTAGAGACTTCAATAATTGTTGAAAAAAATTATATTTAATATCTTGAAGAAGAGGTCAGTTACTCAAACATTTTATATCACATTTATTTTAAAAAGAGTTATTTTAATAAATTGTGTATTTTTTTAATTCATAATTTTATGTTCTTTTTAATTTTTTATCACATAATTAGAAATGATAGCATCACTATTATAGAAATTTTATTATTTTTAAATAAAATTAGCATTTATTACGTGATCCGCTTCAACCCTAGTTTGACCGGTCGAACCATGAACCTCTCTTTTTCCTGGTTCATTTCCTGTCTGGTTTTCACAACCTTGAATTTTTCTTTCATGATGTAGCCAACTTATGTCAGACATCCATGAAGCTGCTAATTGATAACGGATTTCCCCCCAACTCTCAAGACTACTAAAATTTCACCATCCTCAAGTTTCAAGATGGGTTAATCTTTGTAACGCCTTCAATAAATAGTGAAATAATTTTGAATGGGCGTAGCCTATGTTTTTTCCATTTTTTTGGGTTTTCCACTTAAACGCTGTTGTAGTTTTGAGTTTTACGTTTGTGTGATGGATATTTGTACAATGCTAGGACAAAAAATTTCCACTTATCTATTGCATATATTCTAGCCCTCAACAATTTGACATCATTTGTGGGAATCTAAATCCAACTATCCTAAGCATTGCTTCAATGGTTAGCAGGCGTAGCAATCATAACCTTGGAGCCTCCCGCTCCAACACACACAAGTCCACAAATCAATCTATGAACTGAGGATGTTAGGAGTCTTCCTCTCTTTACCCCAATAGGTGAAACCCTATTTGTGAAGGAACATCTGGTCCATCCATTAAAGATCACATCCAAAAAATAGAGGAATCTCATAATGAGATCCTACAACTTATTAGAGAGACCCGACAACTAATGCTAGCAGAAGAAGAGGAGATTCTTCTCCCTCAAGATCCTCCACTGGTCAAGGATGTTTGACCTGATCATCTTGATCCAGAGATTCTTCTTCCTCAGTTAAAGGATCATCCAGGTCCCAAGAAGAAATCAACCTTGTTGACATAGTTAACTCTACACATCCTTCTTGCCCTTGCCAGCCAGCCCTCATTCCTCTGGAAGTTGTCAAGAACTTGGCCTGACCTTACATTGCTGAGATCCCCTGCAACACTTAATGTCATGAACTGCAATGATTAGTTTGAGAAGAGTTCCTTATGAAAGGTAGAAGGCAACATCTTCACAGTGGGACTTATAGGAGTCATTTCCTTTAATTGAAGCCATCATTTAACATCTCATTTTGACATGCTTCAAATTACAGAGCTTTGATTCTTATGATAGAACACCTAACCCCTATGAGCATGTGGATCACTATAGAACTATTATGCATATCCAAAAAGCTACAGATGCGCTCCTTTGCCAAGTTTTTTTTGTTACACTCAAAGGGTAAGCTTAAACATCATTCTGCTCGCTTCCAGCTGAAATTACTCTCATGTTCCTCAAATTGGCCAAAGTGTTTGTCGAACATTTTTTTGCTAATCAAAGAATTACTAAGGATTTACACCACGTCTCTCGAATTCACTACAACAAAGTTTTAAATCTCATTATCTTGCTCCGAATTTGATGATTCAAAAGTTAGATCTTCCCGAGAGATTTTTTGTTTTTTATCACTTGCCCTCTTTACAGTTGGATTATTTTTACCCTTTTCCTTTAGGAGAAGAGTTTCTAAATTGCGGAATTTATTTTTCATATGTCTAGATTTTTTATAACCAAAGCAAATAAAATCAGAGGAAATCTTAACATTATTACCATTTTTACCTTTGTTCAACTTTTGTTAATGTTGATGCTTGTGCTTCAGTAAATTTTGAAATTTATTTGTTATCGATGCTATCTCATCATCTACTAAGTCACTTTTATCCATTTCTTCAGCTTTCACTATTATTTCACCTGCATCAAAAAGTCTTTGACTCATGTATTGCACATGGGTAATAAGTTAGCCAATCAGATTATCAATAGAATAATCATTCAAGTCTTTTGATTCACATATAGCAGTGACTTTAGCATTTAATTTTTCAAGTAAATAGTATAGGATTTAGTTAACCTTTTCAAAGTTTATAAGTTCTTTATCTATAGCATGAAATGATGTCACTATTTGAGTAAATCGAGTATACATGCCTGAGATATTCTCATAAGGTTAGATGAAAAAAAGTTCATTATCATGCAATAAAATATTCAACTTAGATTGCTTGACTTCACTAGTACCTTCATATGTAATGTATAATCTATCCAAGATATCCTTGCTAGTAGTGTATGTAGAGACTCATAGGTAATCTTTATAAGTCAAAGAACAGAAAAAATAATTCAAACATATAACATTCAATTGAGCATATGTTTGTTCTACTCTACTCCATTCAGTAAATAGAATTTCAATTTTTACTCTATCTATAATACGTGATGGTATAGAATAGCCAGTTTAAATCATATGCCATATTTGATAATCTACTGATTACAAAAAGTAGACTTGTAAATTTTATAAAAATCAAAAGAAATATTTTCAAATAAAGGTGGTCGTGTGATTGAATATCCTTCCGTAGTATTACAATTACAAAAGTTAGCCATTGATCCTTTTTTCAAAAGTTTTCTAAAACTTAATTTATAAAACCAAATTTGATACCACGTGAAAGTTCATGAAGGTTTTTAGACCTTAATGAACTAGCCCGAGGCTAACCAAGAGATGGGGTGAATTGGTGATTTTAAAAATTCTTCAGCAAAAATAAAAACTTTCTAAAGCCTTTTTAATATCTAAAAACAAACGCCTTAATCTCCAATGCGGAAGTAGATTGCACTCATAATAATAGAAAATCAGAGTTTTTCAACCACGTAGAAAATCATAGAAAAATAAATGTAATGAAATTAAAATACAAAAATAATAAAAGGAATGAACACACTAGATCATATAGTTATTTAGTCATCCTGACCTATGTCAACTCCCTGGAGCCCTCCGCTCTAGGTATTGTAGTAAACCTTCAATGGCTCTCCTTTATCCCCCATAGCTAGGTAGAGAACCCCTTACAAAATCTCTTTTACCAACTCAGTGAGGTAGTGGACCTGGAATCCTTTTTTACCCTTGTGGTAAACGCAGAGAACCTGGAATCTTTTTGGCCCTCCTTGTGAGGTAGAGAACCTAGAATCCTTTTCACCCTCCAAGTAAGGATGAGAACCTGAAATCCTTTTCACCCTCCTGGTGAGGAAGAGAGCATGAAATTGCTTTCACCTTCTCCGGTGTGGCGGAGTAGCTGGGTCCTTTGACACCAAAGAGATCGTCTTCTTCCCAAAACATCCCTCAAGAAAAACCTTAACTATCTTGGTACTAAGGTGCAAGCTTACAAGATCAACCGTATGAAACCCCCTCCACACTCCCTTGAAACCCAAAAGGATCTTCTCCCTCTTAAACTCCACCCCTCCGTCTCTCCCTTTCAAGGCTCTCTCTTTAAATTTTCTCCATAAAATCTAAGACTCAATGCATGTCAAAAGACTCTTACAAAGTCTTATAAGAAAGCTTAAATAAAGGGATTTGAAAAACCCTAGAAACTCAATTCTATCATCAAAGATCATCCATTATGATTGCAGGATCCTCTAGTATGATGTGTAGAATTTGATCGGTTAGTATTATACGATGTTGTATGATCAGTTCAAAAATTGAGCTGATCGTCCAGGATAATTTAGAACATCATTCAGTATGATTAGTAGAAAATTTTTATATTTCATCTTATATGATTGGGGGATCGTCTATGCATCCTCTCGGTTGTTCAAAATAATCATCATCGATCATCATATACGAACAAATTGAATAAATTAACCATAATTAATCCCCTAATCAGAGGATTAATATAGGCATAATTATTATAGATCATCCAGTATGATGTATATCGTCCTAGATGATTAGGCCAAATTTGAATCTTAAAATCTTTCTTAAATTATGATTCGTGGATATTTTTAATGATCATAACTTATCATCCTAGATAATCTAAATCATCCAATATGATTAGTTTAATTTGTATTTCACATTACAATTAGCTAGTTTGATGAGCTGATCGTATATTATGATATAAATTGTATAGTATAATTAATTCAGAGATATGAACTTCTAATTTTGACTTAATCTCACTCCCCTGAGTGTGTGTGTGTATAGTTACCAAGCTAGCATACATCTTTATAGGACTAGACTTAAGAAATCAAAAAATAGATCAATGAATATTACATATTCTTTATAATATACCCTATTATACCTGATCTTAAGCCCTGAATCTTTGTTAAATAGTGCATGGTGTTTCTGAAATATTAGTATACTCACACATAAATATACATTATAATTGCTAGGAGACATAATGATGTGAGCCATAATATTTGTTATCATCAAAATTATAAACTCGTGAGCTCGAGTCGCAACAAAATAAAACATCAAAGCCATATACAATATCATTGGATTTATATAGTAAAATTATACATGAAGTTCGAGTGTGTATTCATTTTTTGCTAGAAGCTAAAATTAAAATTACATCAAAATCAACTCGTGCATTGTAATAAACCAAGGTGATAAAAAAATTCCTTAGAAACCACTGGCCTCCACTTAATTGGAAACATGAATATGTTGTTAGAATATTATGGTTGACACAATGTTTAATCCCCTCAATCTGGATATTCTCCTTCTACCTCTATCAGCATATTATCTCCAACAAAATATAGCTTGACCCTCAATCATCACTGGATGTTCTTCTATCTGCCAAATATCATATAGTCTCCTGAATGTTAATGATATCAAAAATATTTTTTGACACCAACATCGTCTATCGACTACAGTCTTTTCAACCTCCATTGCCTACCAAGTACTATCTTTTTGACCACCGATGCCACTAAAATACAATCCTTTTGACCCCTATGACCAGTTGAATATGGTCTTTTTTACCTCCATTTCCTGCCAACTATGGTCTCTTTGACCATCACCACACTATGGTCCTTCTTACCTCTATCACTTATTGATTACAGTCATTATAACCACCATCACTCGACTATGATATTTTTAACCTCTGTCACCTACCAACTACGATCCATCTAACTATCATCTCTAGATTACGGTCTCCCCAACCACCATCGCTCGACTATAATCCTTCTAACCACCATCACCAGACGATAATCTTTCTGACCTCCATCTCTTGTCAAATATGGTCTCTATGACCACCGTCGCCCAACTATAAACCTTCTTACCTCAATTGCCTTAATATAATCTTTTTAACCTTTAATACTCATCGATTATGGTCTTTTTAACCTTTGTCACCTGCTGACTATGGTCTCTCTAATGGTCATGTCTAAACTATGTTCTCCTCGACCATTATCACCTGACTACAGTCTTTCTAACATATATCATACACCAAAATGTTGTCTACCCAATAATTGACACCAAACTACCATCTCTTTGACCATTATCTATAGAATATAATCAAACCAACTCATGATCACCATCAAAATTCCACCTGATTATCGACCACCTGAACTTTTTCCTTAAATCATCATCAACCTGGGCCACTTTATAGGATCTCTTCTCACTATCATTTAGTGCAGCATGATGTGGATCTCCCTTTGTCATTGGATCTCAAAGAGTGGTGATCACCCATCAGGACTTTTGTATAGACAGGGACCATGCAGTTAGATAAGGGATACCACATATCTAAAGTAGGGGAAATCCTCTTATATAGTAAGTGGTCTTAGTTAAAGGATGAGTATGTCTCTTTTATACAAAGATGGACCCTATAACTTGATAAGGGATACCACCTATGTAGGATAGGGGAGGGCCTCTGCTATAAGAAGGCTGTAGAAAGAGAGAAGAAGGGAGGAGGTGTAGGTATTTATACACAAAAAGGGGGAGATAGGGAGGTTAGGGTAGTTATGAAAATGAATTTGGGTGGCAATGAAATGTCTTCTAAAATATGATGTTATGGGCGAAAGAGAATGACATTTATGTCAAGGAGAAAGAACCTATTGTCTACGATTTCAGCTCAATCTGTCTTTTATCTTTAAATCTTTCTTTTTTTAAATTTAGTATGCACTTGAGTTTTGTAATAATTATGACTTATGCTTGCATACTAATCCATTTTCTCCTATTTAATGAATTAGATTGACTATAAAATGCAAAGTTAAAATGAGTGCTTAGATCTAAAAGGTAATAGGTGCATTGTGTTGGTAAGTCGAGGAAAGTTAGGTCATTTAAACTATTACAAAATGATAACAATTCTTGAAACACCTAGATCTACATTAGTAAAAGAAGTTTGGTAGTTGTTTGACGTGTATATAAATAACAAAGCTAGTTATAACCTCTCAACATTATTTAGTGGTTGAGGTCCCACAATTATTGTGTGGTTCCCAAAATAAATTAGTGCGATTTCAAATTGAGTCCAATAAGAATGGAAATTTTCAATTTTAGAGGCCAAAATATTTGATTTCAAATCCATTATATAACTTTTTATTTAAACAACAAATAATAACATCAAGTCTTTGTCCCACTACGTGGGGTTGGCAACATGAATCCTTTTTCTCCATTGTGTCCTGTTCAAAGTAAAATTCTCGTTTAAATCTAATAAAGAAAGATCATTTTTTAATATTTTCTAACCAAGTATTTTAGGTCTACCTCTACCTTTCTTAACATAAGTCAAATCTAATACCTCTACTTTTCTAACTGAGTCATCGGAAGGCTGCTATTTTAAGTGGCCAAACCATCTAAGGTGACTCTCTATAATCTTATCCTCCACTAGAGCTACTCCAACCTTTTCACATATATGCTTATTTCGTATCCTGTCTCTAAGGGTAAAGCCACTCATCCACCTGAGCATCCTCAATTCTGCAACACATAACTTAGTATTATACTTCTCTTTTAAAGGCCAACATTCTACACCATAAAGCATTGTAGGTCTCACTACCATCTTATAGAATTTTCCCTTAAGTTTGAGGGGAATTTTTCTATCACACAACAAGCCCGTTGCATTCATCCACTTTAATCATCCAACTTTAATTCTACTGATAACATCCCCATCTATTTCACCATCACTCTAAACAACAAATCCAAGATTTCTAAAATGTGTACTCTTATTAATGACTTGATTGCCCAAAGTCACAATCCCCTCACTAAGTCTATTACTGCTAAATTTGCACTCCATATATTCAGTTTTAGATCTACTCAATCAAAAACCATTAGACTCTAAGGTTGATCTCCAGACTTCAAGTTTACCTTCAACTCCTTCACTAGTCTTATCAACAAGAATATCATCAGCAAAAAGCATACACCAAGGTACATCCTCTTATAAATGTCTAGTAAGATCATCCATGACTAACGCAAAAAGATATGGGCTTAAAGCTGATCCTTGATGTAATCCAACCAAAATAGGGAAATACTTGGTCAAACCACCTTGTGTTTGAACACAAGTAATAGCTCCTTCATACATATCTTTAATGATTTGAATATAAGCATTATTAACTCCTTTCTTTTCAAGAACACTCCATATCACTTCTCTTGAAACTTTATCATATGCTTTCTCTAAATAAATAAATATCATAAGTAGATCCTCCTTATTTCCCCTATATTTCTCCATCAAACTGCTCGATAAATGTATGGCTTCCATAATAGACCTACCCATCATGAATACAAATTGATTTTGAGAAACATTAGTATCACGCCGCAACCTATGCTACATAACCCACTCCCATAGTTTTAAAGTGTGACACATTAACTTAATTCCTTTATAATTCGGACAATCTTGTGCATCACCTTTATTCTTATAAATAGGAATCAATACAATCATTCTCCACTCATATAACATGTTTTTAGTCATCAAAAAAGTATTATAAAGTTTAGTTAGCCAAGAAATTCCTTCATCTCCTAAGTATTTCAACACCTCTATTGGGATATCATCAGGTCCAACAGCTTTTCAACACTTCATTTTCTTTAAAGCCTCTCTAGCTTCGGCTTTACTAATACACCGATAAAATTAGAAATCTTTATTTTCATTTAGGGTGTTAAGGTCACTAAAATCAACCATTTTCTTACAATCTTCATTAAAAAGTTTATCAAAATATCTCATCTGCCATTGTTGAATATCATCTTTGAAGAAAAGTACTTTTCGATCATCATCCTTAATACACTTCACTTGAATTAAATCCTTACTACTCCTATCTCTTTATTTGGCTAGCTTATACATATATCTTTCTCCCTCCTTAGTATCTAATATATTATATAAATCATTAAAAGCTAAGATCTTTTCATCACATATTACTTTCCTAAAATCCTTACATGTCTCTTTATATCTTTCCTAATTATCAAAATTTTTACATCTAAATCAATTTTTATAACAAATCTTCTTTTTTTTATCTTTTCTTTCATAATTGGATTCGACCACCAGCTCTGTTTACTATTAAGGCCTTTTCCCTTTGATACTCCAAACACATCTTTTGCAATATTTTTAATATCACTAGCCACATTTTCCAATATAACATTAGCATCCTCATGCACAAACAAAACCTTAGAATCTAAAATCTTACTCTCAAAAATATTTTTATTACTATTCTTTAAATGCCCCCATCTAATCCTAAAAAATTGCTTTACTTTATTTTTTCCTTTTCTGCCCCTTCATCTTAAAGTTCAAAACTAATAAGCGATGATGGGTACATAAACTTTCACTCGGAATAACCTTACAATCTTTGCAATCTAAAAGATCTACTTTTCTTATAAGAAAATAATCAATCTGAGTTTTACTATAACCATTCTTATAAGTGATGAGATGCTTATCTCTTTTCTTAAATAAGGTATTAGCAATTAAAATATATAAGCTAAAGAACAATCTAATATGGCATTACCACCTTCATTAGTCATTCTAAACCCATATCCACCATGAATGCTTTTAAATCATCTACCTCTCCACCAATATGCCCATTTAAATCTCCTCCAATAAAAATTTTTACTTCAAGGGGTATCTTTTGAATTAATTCTTCTAAGTAATCCCAAAATTTTAATATTTAATATATATCCAAACCTACTTGAGGAGCATAAGCACTTATAATATTAATAATCTTAGCATCAACAACAATCTTTAAAGCCCTAATTCTATCTCAAATTCTATTAATATTTATAGTATTATCCTTCAAACTCTTATCTATAATCACACATACACCATTTCTAGTTCGACTCTTACCTGAATACCATACTTTAAATCCTAAACTATTAATCTCCTTAGCCTTCTCTCCAACCTATTTAGTTTCCTAAATGCACAGAATATTTATCTTCCTATGAATCATAATATGAATTTTTTCCATTAATTTTCATTTAAGGGAACCTATATTCCAAGTTTCTATCCTAATATTAGTATCATGGACTAGCTTCTTTGCCCATATTCATCCTTATTATGGGAACACTTGCCTATTTAACACTGCACCCAGGCGCCAATGTAGCGGCCTTTGCACACTTATCACTGAATTAACGCTATACAGCGTGTCGCTTTCAGAGAATGCCCTACCAATAACACAATTTATTAAAGGATTCAAGTCATGGTTATTCGACAAGTTTTACACTAGCTGCAGACTACCTAACTCAACCCTCCACTTTTCTCATCCAGGACTTGGGACCTGGCAACGGCAGTGTTATATAACTCTTTATATAAAGAAATAATAAAATCTAATTCAATATATATAGTTAGTTTTGTTAATTTATCATTCTCATATAATAGCTTGCTTAAATCTTTGCTAATAAATAATAGTAGATAAACATTCAAACCATGCTTGGTAATTAATGCGTCGACTATTAAATTCATTAAATTAAATTAAAAAATTTATTTAAATTCCCAAAACTTCAAAAATTCATAGAAAATCTTTTTTTTACAAAATTTAATGATTTTGGTGTCATTAGAAATTTCTTGACACCTAGTATTTTTTAAAATTAATTTCAATATATTTTGATTAGTGAATTGTGATAAAATTAATCAAGTTTGAAACTCAATTTTTATAATTTTTCATGACCAGCGGTCATACTAGACCCAACTTTTGGTTAATTTTTTTGCATCTTTGGCATCCATTGCACTTTTTATAGGTTCAGATGCTCTCCAGATTGGTGTGTTCACAATTTACAAACTAATGGAACTATTTTAGACCCAAAACTTTGAAAATTTATAACTCCCAATTTATAGGATCTTGCTTTGATTTTTCTTTTGTATGCTTGCATATATGTCATGGTTAGTTGAATAAAATTTCAAACCCATGAGAATACTAGTGACACCTAGGAAAAATAATTAACATAAATGTCTAAATGACTTAGAAAATTCCTAAGAAATTACCTCTTTGTGTAGACGGAACTTTCTCCTCCTTTAATTTTCTTTACTTCTAGAATTCTTCTATCATTGGAGGCATTCAATTGTATGCGAGAGGCATCATACCATATAAAGCTTCAATGCCCCTCTTTTATGTAGAAAGAACTTTCTCCTCCTTCCATCTTCTTTTCTTGTAGATTTCTTCTAACATTGGAGGCATTTCATTGAACGAGATAGATGACATCTTTTATCAAGCTTCAGTGCTCCTCTTTTATGTAGAAGGAACTTTCTCCTTTATCCATCTTCTTTTCCTTTAGATTTCTTCTATCGTTGGATGCATTCCATTGTATGAGATAAATATCATCTGTTATCAAGCTTCAATGCCCATCTTTGGTGTAGAAGTAGTCCCAATGAGTGTTTACTCTGTCAATAGAATGTCCTTAATAGAAGAAGATCAATTACTTCTTGCATGTAAAGGTGATTTGAAAAGATTTGGCAGTATGAGAATCAAAGATTGTCAATAGACAAGTGGAATTATAATGATGATTGAGTGGAAGTCTAGCGGCCATTGCTCATCAGGTGAAAGTCTTGAGGTGATCGGCAACAAAGTGGATGTCTGGCAATGATCGATAGTTAAGTGGAAGTTCGGCAGCAGTCAGGCTAAACTCCACTATGGTTGACATCCAATTATAAATATGACGACTATTTATCAATCGAATAGTAAGCTGAAGGTGACTATCGAGGAGTGTTTTACAAATGAAAGTTAGGTTAGGAGCTGATGATGATCAGCAAATAGATAAATTTCTGGTGATGATTGATGATCGAGTTATATTTTATTTAAGATAATTTGTTGATAGAGGTAGAAGGTGGATATCTTGATAGAGGGGATCAATCATTGATTTGACTATAATAGTCTAACAACATATTCATGTTGCTAATTAAGTGGAGGCTGGTGGTTTCAAAGGGAATTTTTTATAACCTTGATTTATTATAGTTCTTAAGAAGATATCATTGTAATTTTAATTTTAGCTTTTCATAAAAATGAATAAACAATCAAACCTGATGTAGATGTTTTTCTTTGTAAATCAAGTGATATTGTATAAGTTTTTAATAGATGCTACATTTATGTTAAAATATTTTTTTTGTGATTTTTTCCCCATAAGAAACTAAGTTTTTCATGCATTTTTTAGACATGTTTTGATATATTACCCCCAAGTTAGCGCAATTATATTAGAGGAATTTATCCCTTCTATAATGTTTATTATTTTAAGATTTTTAAATGATCAAAGAAATGTATATCTTCTGAGAATTTTAGCCTTTTTGAGATTTTGATGGACCTATTCCCTCTGAGACTTTTAGCCTTCTATGATCTTCTATAAGCTTGTGCCTTTTGAGACTTTTAGCTTTATATGGTCTTTTATATTCCTGTGCCTTTTGAGTATTTTAAACTTCTAAGGACTTTGAATATTTATATGCCTTTTGTGTTTTTTTAACCATCTAAGTTATTTGAACGTTATGGTGCCTTTTGTGATTTTTTTAACCTTATAAAGTCTTTTAGTGAGTGATAACTTTATCAATTACTTGGTCTAGTATAGTCTTTATAGTGAGGACCTTATCCTCTATTAGCTTCCCTTTGAGGCTACCTGATAGGTGAGCCTTCTTGGGGTTATTTTTTAAAGTGTAGCTTTGTATTGAAAAGGTTGAGAAAATCCTCCAAGGATGTCTGACCTATTCGAGGTTGTTTGCCAAAGTATTGCTTAAGGACATTAATCTTTATAGAAGAGGCTGAGAGCTTTCACCAATGATGTATGACATATATGAGATTATTTATCAAAGTGTTACTCAATTACGATAACTTGTGTTAAAAAGGTTGATAGAATTCACCAAATATATATAACCTATCTGATGTTATTTGTTAGAGCATTGGTTGATGATGTTAATCTGTGTGGAAGATCTTGAATCAAATGCCCCTATGATTGATTATGCCTTGACTGGGATGGGTCAAATGTCACATGCATCCCAAATCAAAGATGAAGAATGATCAATCTTTAGACCGTTATTGCCATTATAGGATTGATGTTAAAATCTTTCCCAATGAGTAAAAGTCCAACCAGAGATTGTATAACTCTTATTTTTTTGGAAGCATCCTCGCACTTGCTTATGAAAAATAGTTTCCTAAGATATTATCTTGGGTGGTGTAAGTGTTGGAAAAAAATTTAGCTGTAGTTACAGTAAAGGTTGCCCTCTCAGTCTATATCTAATTCCCATAAAATTGAAGCAGTAATAACTATCATCAGGATGTTGACATGAATGACTTTTTCAAATTGGTGCAAAAATTACCCCCTGGTAAGGAATCATGTTCCCATAGACGACGTCAAATTATTACATCTTGAAATATTTTTGGCGGTCGAGAGAGATATAGTTTAGCATTTTCATTTTCTATGAAGATCCAATACGTAAATACATAACTAGTTAGGGTGTAGCATTCATAAGAGACACTACGTGAAAACTCCTAAAAGGAGGGGAAAACTACATCGATATGCCCAGTTTAAATGAATCCACTAGGGCTGTAGTTAACTATAAATGAGGCCCTTCATATGGGAAAGGCATTATCTCGATGCAATAAATATATTATATATGGTGCATTACATGGTGAGAGTTAAAGGAATCAATATTAACATGTTTGTTTGGTTGACAAGACCATAGTCGATGAGTAATATAGATTAGAAGGACCATAGTCAGGTGATGAAGGTTGGAAAGATCTCAGTTTAATAATGGGGGTCAGGGAAACTGTAGTCTGAAGTTGATAGTCAGAGAGATCATAATTGGCAGGTGATAGAGGTTAGAGGAACCTAGCTTATGATGGTGGTCAGAATGACTGTAATCTAGCAATGGTGGTTTAAAGTACAATATTCGGTTAGTATTATAGGTTAAAAGACTATTATTTGGTGATGGAGGTTGGAAGGACCATAGAGGGGGATGAAGGCCAATAGACTATTGTATGGAAAAGGTGGTTAGAAGGATCGTAATTGGGTAAAGAAGGTTAGAATGATCAATATCGGGTGATGGAGGGTGAAAGAACCATAATTGATGGACAATGATGGTTAGAAAGACCATTTTCTAGTGATGAAGGTCAGAAGGATAGTAGTCAATGAGTGATGATGGTCAGAAAGATTGTTGTCAGGTGATAGAGTTCAAAAGGACCATATTCGGCATGCAATAAAGGTCAAAAATACTGTTGTCTGATAACGGAGATCAGAAGGACTATAGTCGGAAGAGCCAATGTTTGGCAATGATCAGTGGTTGGGTATAAGTCTAACGATAGTTGGTGGGCGAGCGGAAGTCCAACTATGGTTGGTGGCCGGGCTATGTATAACAAAAGTTTGTGGCTAGCGAAAGTCTGACGAAAGTCCAATGATGGTCAGGGGATGGGCATAAATCAAATGATGGTCAGTGGTCGGGCGGTTATTGAGGATGAGCTTGGTGGCAAGACAAATCTTAGATATCTCTTCCTTTCCCCACTTTCTTCCCTTTATCTCCTCCCTCCCTCCATGCTTCCTCCCCGTTCATATGAAGAGTGAGGGGTTATTTATATTTTTTTGGTATTGAGATAAGATTTGGCATGCAAACAAATAACTAGTTAGGGTGTAGCATTTATAAGAGACACTAAGATTTTTACATAAAAATCCCTAAAAAAGGGCGAAAACTATGGGAACTTGCCCAGTTTAAATGAATCGACTAATGTTTATAGTTGATTATGAATGAGGAACTTCTTAGTGGGAATGCCTTATCTCGAAGTAGCAAATATACATTATATAGAGTGCATTACATGGTGAGAGTTGAAAGAATAGTATTAACATGTTTGTTTGGACAACAAGACCATAGTTGATGAGTAATGTAGATTGGAAGGACCATAGTTGGTGACGGAGGTTGGAAAGATCGCAGTCAAACGATGAAGTTCAGAGTGATCATAGTCTGAAGATGGTAGTCGGAGAAGCCATAATTGGCAGGCGATAGAGGTTCGAAGGACCGTAGTTGGTGACGGTGGTCGGATGGACTGTAGTTGTGTGACAGTGGTTTGAAGGACCACAATCAGTGGGCGTCAGAGGTTAAAAATACCATTTTTGCAGTGATGAAGGTCAGAAGGATAGTAGTCGGGAAATACTAGTTGGACAGACTATAATATGGCAAAGGTGGTTAGAAGGACCATAATTGGGCAAAGAAGGTCAAAATGATGGTTGTCAGGTGATTGAGGTAAAGTACCAAAATTGGTGGACAAAAATAGTTAGAAAAACCTTTTTCTGGTAATAGAGGTCAGAAGGACCATAGTCAGTGAGTGATGATGGTTAGAAAGACCGTTAGCAGGTGGTGGCTGGGCGGGAAGGACCATATTTGGCATGCAATAGAGGCCAGGAAGCCCATTGTCTGGAAACTGAGATAAAAAAGACCATAGTCGGAAGGGCCAGTGTTTGTAAATGATGGGTAGCTGGGTGTAACTCTAATGGTACTTGGTGGGTGACCAGAAGTCTTGCTACAGTAGGTGGTCGGGCTATGTTTGACAACTGGTGGTGGCTGGGCGGAAGTCCGATGAAAGTCCAATGATGGTCAGGGGATGGGCATAAATTAGATGATGGTCAGTGGTTTGGCAGTTGTTGAGGATGAGCTTGGTGACAAGAGAGATCTCATATTTCTCTTCCTCTCCTCTCTTTCTTCCATTCATCTCCTTCCTCCTTCCATGCTTCCTCCCCTTTCATGTGAAGAATGAGAGGCTATTTATATGTTTTTGGGAATGGCATGGTCAGTAAATAGGGAGAAGATTAGTGGCAAGTTGCGAGTGTTTTAAATTGACGATCGATATCGACTCTCATGATTGTGGACTATTTATCGAGTATTTGAGTATCATAATAATATTAAAATTTGGCAATCTTGGGCTCCATGGATTTGCCTCGTCGAGCCACCTTATTTGACTCTAAGTATGTCACATTTGGAAATTGTTTGGTCATCCAATTTATGGTTTGATTATTTCAAATTCACTATGGGTCTTCAATTTGGACCTATTCGGGCTGGGATTCAGTCGAATTTTGTGTTGTTGTGTTCGTATTTTCAAGACGTTCAGTTTGATTATAATTTTATGGAAATCAAAGTTTGGATGGTCCTGGAATTAATTTTGAAATACCAAAATAAATTTACCTGGAGATTTTTGCCCGATCACGTTTAATTTTTGATGATATATCAGTCACCAACTAATATATATATATATATATATATATATATATATATATCATCTTCATCATATTTTACCTATTTTTTATTGGAATTAAGAGAAAAGTCTAAAAATTTTAGTTCGACGTTTTCTTTTTCTAATTATAACTTAACCAAAAGTTAAGATAATGTTACATTTCTTTTTATTTACCCTTAATTTTTTTAATGCCAACGAGACTCAAAATGTTAAAAAAGAACTTTTTCTACCACATTGAAGTCTCAATGATAAGACAGACAAGACAATATTTTACACAAGGTTTTAATAACAAGATCGAACTAACCAGTTCAACCATGAACAGGTCATAAGACCAGTTTGGTTCATCTTGAAAACTTATTCTGCATCAAATTGCCTTGAACCGCCAATATAACTAGCGAACCAGCTAGTTCAATTCGTGAATAAATTACATAATAAAAAATGTAATTTATTTTATTAAATTTTAAATTTTAATAATTATATAAATTAATTAAATTTCAAAAACTTATTTTTTAAATAAATATTTTTATCATTATTATGTGCCTCTCCAAACACCAATAAAACTTCTTCCTATGGCTCCAATACTTCAAGTGAGTTATTAGCCCATGTTAACTTGAAAAGCTATATAAACACTAGAAGGGAATGCTCTCAAGTGATGTGGAGTTTATGTTATGAAGCCCATACCACATGTAGTATAAATTTTTAAACAAGCTTTTTAATTAATTTTTTATATTGTGAATAATAATTATTTTTAGTTAATAATGACAATTCATTTACTAATTAATTTCTACATAAGCTAATAATTTTTACCTATTTATTAATGATAAAGTATTTAACATAAAATATTTATAAATGTAAATTTAATATATAAAATTGATATATATTATATAGATATAAATTATATATACGCATAATAAATAAAATAATTATAATTTATATTAAATTTATAAATTTATATGTGAATTAAATTTATATTAAATGTGAATAAAATTTATAAACTAAATATGTTTAAATTTAAAATTATAGAATTATTATTTTTGTTTTGTTTTAATTTTCTAGTAATAAATTTAAATTTTTGCATGATAATTATATAATTAGTATTTCATTTAGAAAATATTTAAATTTAAAATTATAAGTATAAATTATTTATATGATTTATATGTATAAATTATATAAAAATATTTAACATAAATTAGTAATATTTTTTATTAAATTATATACATATATGTAAATTAAATTTCGATCAAAAATAAAATTTAAAAATTTAAAAATATTGAAATTTAAATTTATAAAAATATATTATGCAAGAATTCTTTTATTTTCTTATCACATTTATAAGATTATATCATTTAGACATTATTTATATAATTGTAATATTTATTACATCATCTAGTTTACTTAGACTTTCATATTATTATGAGTCTAAACTTTTAGAATTACGAATATTTTTAGGTTAGATTGTGTATCATTATGTAAAATTTATTAATTTTTAATAATATTATTATTTATTATATCATCCAGTTTGACCCCGGTCAAATGCGGAACCTCTTCTTTATCTGGTTCTTTGTCCAATCTAATTTTCCCAACCTTGATTTTACATAAATAAGTAGTCTTATTTCAACCTCTGCTAACTTTAAGCATAAGTTTGGTTGGTGCCTTGGTGGAGTGCTGATATATTGATCAACTATGTTATTAAATGATTTGAAATAACGCCACATTTATATCACCACTTGAGCCATCTAATTAGTTTATAAATTTCCTCAAAAATATAGCATAATTAATAATAATCCGTTTGTATTTTGTAAAAAGTAAAACCGAAAAAGGAATTAAAAATCATCACATCACTTGCTACATTGTGAGTCATGAACTATGCTTATAATTTTGTTAGTTCTATTTTTTTTTTTCTATGTTAGGTTTGTTAAATCCTATTCTTTTCATGGGAGAGATCTGAATTTTTTAAAAAATGTTTGTTTTGTGGGTGAAGTGATTCTTATCGTAACATATTAAAAGTTTTGAGATCATGATTTTGTGTGCCGTAGGTTTATTCTTTGACTTGTTTCTTCTAAGTGAAAGTAAAAATATAGCATCACACCTCAGGATCTATATTGGATGAAATGCATTTGTCTTTAATTTTAATTATTTAACTAAAGCTTATCAATTTCTTATAAACAACAGAAAGAATTATGTTTGATGTCTGGAGCCTCATATTATAGGATCCTTATAGTTTTCTAAAAACATGTAAAACCAGCTAATAAGTATATAGCTAGCCAGTAATCAAAATCTTATAATTGAAATCAATGAAAGAAGAAGTGAAATAATATGTTTTAAAAAAAATAAAGAAATCTATTCATCAATATATATACTAGTTATTTGTACTAATTGCTCAGTTTTTCGGACATCACATCTTACACTACTATATCATCAGTTACAACATCAGTAATAGTCAACAGTATTAATGCCAATAACCCATATCAGTATCAATATAAATAATGATAAACAATGTTAAAGATAGTAATTAGTATCATTGTCAGTCATAATATTTGTATAGTATCAGTAATCATATCAGGTTATAATCATCAATAATAGTATCAGTAGTCAAATACTCAATGAGGATATCTTGATCCTACACTTGGGACTCCCAATAAATTGCCCCTTTGACTCCCAATCAGTATACTTCTTATTACTGCCCTTGAATAACATGAATCAATCACCCCATCTTCTTATAACTCGTAATCAATCTCCAGCACCATATGACTCTCATCCACTATATTCCATTAGTGGACCACAAGAAACTTAAGGATATAAAATGAGGTTATCATATCAAATATATAATATCAATGAGTACATCATATCCATATATCATATCATATTCAAAATAGAAATCATTCTTGTATAACTCAATCATATCAATTATTTCAGTACATATCACTTTGCAGTCTTATCATGCTAAATCATACTATAGTAAAAGTCTTGTTTAGAGAGAGAAAACCCCATTTAGAGAGAGAAAATCCTATTTTAAAAATTTACCCCATTTTAAATTCTGCTCTTCCAGCGGGAATTTAGGTAATGGCGGTAGACGGCCGTTGACCATTGGGTCGTCCAACTCCAATGGACCGTCTAAAAGGAGATTCAAATGCAAGTATTATATTTGATTTCATCCAATCAGAAAAAATGAATCTTAACGGAGGTATGCCTTCTTGCGTGAAGGAAGTTCCTTTGATTATTAAGGAAAATGTTTTTGGTGTTAGTAAAAGGCTTCTCTGGTGAAAGTTAAAGGTAAAGGTTCTGCTAATGATGGTGAATATAAGACTCCACGAGTGTTGAAGTCTCTGGTAAAATCTGCTGCGACGGAAAATGATCATGAAGCCTCATCATCAGGCTTGAAAATTTTTGTGAATAGATTCAAAATTTTTAATTCAAATCCTGAGGTGGAGATTCCTAATAACACTAATTAAGTTGCAATTGATGTGAATGGAAATCAACACTATTTGAAGGATCCAATTCAATCAGAGGTCAAGGTTATGAAGAATGTGAGTGTGAATCTGTGGTCAAGACATTCACACATAAGGATTAATTTAAATGATGAAGAGTCATTTTTATCAGATGATGGTGTAATTGTTAAGTTACATACTCCAAGAGAAATTTCAAATGCTAACAAATTAAAATTTGTGGTGGTATCCAAGGTATTTGGGATAGATATTCCTATTCATAATATTGCAACGGAATTAAGATGTCAATGGGCTCAATTTGTTAAGTTTCATCTTACTACTCTTGGAATGGGATGGTTCTTGTGTTGTTTTCAATCTTTAGAATCAATGGATTCAGTTCTAATAAATGGGCCTTGGTTTCTAAATGGCCATATAATTGGACTTGATAAATAGTCCCTAAACTTTTAACCTTCTTCTATGAAGTGCCTAACTTCTCCAATATGGATTAGAATGCTGCAATTACCTTTACAATGTTGGGACAAAGTCAACTTAACTAGAATCTCTTCTAGGGTGGGAAAACCGTTGATTTTAGATGGGAATATGTTTCGATGGGGAAGGAGAGAGTTCGCTAGAGTTTGTGTCTGAATTGAGTTGGACAAAAAACTTCCTTTGGGAGTTTGAGTGGAAGGAATGTCGGGAAGGCTTTTTTAAAAGATTGAGTATGAGGAGATTTCAACATTTTGCTATGATTGTGGAAGGATTGGACATGTAAAGATTGATTGTTGCAATAAAATATCTTATGACAAGGCATCGGTGGAGGGTGCTAGTGGACCGGAACAAATTAAGGATGATATTGTCGAAAAAAGTAGCATCGACACAAGTTCAATGTATGGGCCTTGGGTTCATGTGAATCATAGTAAGAAGAAGAGAATTTTTTAGGCTATACCTTTTCAGAATGGTGTGCAGAAGACTTTCAGAAGGAAAAATCATGTTAATCCCTCAATTGAGAATGCTATAATTCAAGATAGGGTTGTTCCCATAGATGTTGCAAATTCTACTAACTTGATGTTAGGAAAGATCTAATTGACTTAGCATGGTTGTTGAAGAAGATAAAATCTATATGGAAGAGAATGCTAAAAAAAAGGTTATTGTATAAGATGAGGTTGAAATAAAGAAGAATCGGGTTGTAGTAGATGAGCTGCATTCTAATGTTCATTCGAAGCAAGGTATCTTATCTTTCTCTGATGATATTCCAATTACTATTAATAAATTTGAAGCCTTAAATGATAGTGGTGATAAAGAAGTGGAGAATGTAAATACTTCCAAGGACATATAAAAGGTTGCTAAAAAAGATAAGAAGATGAATATGTGTAAGGTGGTTGTTAGTAGTTCTGATAAAGGAAATTTTAAGCTTGCAAAGGATCTTAAGTCACTTTGGCTAGTGAAAAATCAACCACATGGTAGGAATCTTGATGGGGGGAATAGAGGAAAGGGTTGGGGCTCATCCCCTTGATTGATAAATGAGTTACATATCCTTTTGGAATTTTAGAGGGGCCAATAAGAAAGAAGCCTCTCTTTATTTAAAAGAATTTGTGACAGAATTTTTAGTATTTTTTGTTGGTATTACGAGAGACAAAAATGGCTAGCATTGATAGAATGGAATTCAATAAATTTATGGGTTCAGAATGGGATTATTTCCTGTTTCCTTCTGATGGCTTATTAGGAGGAATTATGGTCATTTGGAGATCAAATTTGGCTTCCCTTTACGTGTTGGAAACTTCACCTCAATGTGTTATTGGTGATTTAAATTTTCTAAATAAGGGACATTGGATGGTTTCTACTATTTATGGTAGTAAGGATAGGTATAAAAGGAGGATTTTGTGGAATAGTCTTCAATCTTTCTTTCATAGAGAGATCCCTTCGATGATAGGAGGTAATTTTAATTATATTTTGTCATAAGATGAGAAAGGGGGGGTGGGGGGGCGTGGGGGTGGAAAGAAATTTGTCTTTTCTCAAGGTCCTAAGGTGAAGAGGGTATTTATGAATAATAATGACTTGCATGAAGTAGGGTTGGTGGGACCAAAATTTACTTGGTGCAATAATAAAAGTGGGGGTGGAAGGATTTTGGAGAGATTGGATAGTTGTTTATTGAACTCAATCACTTTAGAGAAAATTCATTTGTTGGTTGTATGACATATTGCTAGAGTAGCTTCGGATCATTGTCCTATTGTGTTGAAGATTTTCAAATTGTCTACTAAGAAGAATGGAATTATCATGTTTGAGGATATATGGGCTTCTTATCATGCTTCGTCTATCATTGTATCTAAATCTTGGAACAAGTTTGATGGGGGTGATGCTATGCAATGTCTTAATAAAAAGTCAAGAAGGACTTTGAGGGCTTCATTTTTCTGGAGTAAAGCTAAAATGAAGAATTTCTTGTCTTTAAAGGAGAATCCTAAGAGGGAGGTGTTGCAACTTCAGTTGGAGGAAGCTGAGTCCAAGTGGTTAAGTGAAGATAAACTATTACTTTTGAGATCAAAAGTCTGTGAGCTAAATGTGAACTTTGCTCGTTTGAACACTTGGTTGAGGCAAAGAGCTAAACTAAAATGGATTGAAGAGGGGGATTCTAATACAATGTTTTTTCACACCTTTGCTAGTGCAAGAAGACAAGGAAATTGGATTAATCAAGTCAAGGATGTTAATGGAATTTTTGTTAAAGAAGTGTGTTTCAATTATTTTCTAGAAAAGTGGAAGAATAGGAGGGGGGGGGGGGGGGGGAAGAAATTTGTCTTTTCTAGAGGTCCTAAGGAGAAGACGGTATTTATGAATAACAATGACTTACATGAAGTAGGGTTGGTGGGACCAAAATTTACTTGGTGCAATAATAAAAGTGGGGGTGGAAGGATTTTGGAGAGATTGGATAGTTGTTTATTGAACTCAATTGCTTTAGAGAAAATTCATTTGCCGGTTGTACGACATATTGCTAGAGTAGCTTCGGATCATTGTCCTATTGTGTTGAAGATTTTCAAATCGTCTACTAGGAAGAATGGAATTATCATGTTTGAGGATATGGGCTTCTTATCATGCTTCGTCTATCGTTATATCTAAATCTTGGAACAAGTTTGCTGGGGGTGATGCTATGTAATGTCTTAATAAAAAGTTAAGAAGGACTTTGAGGGCTCAATTTTTTTGGAGTAAAGTAAAATTGAAGAATTTCTTGTCCTTAAAGGAACATCTTAAGAGGGAGGTGTTGCAACTTAAATTAGAGGAAGCTAAGTCCGAGTGGTTAAGTGAAGATAAACTATTCCTTTTGAGATCAAAATTCTATGAGCTTAATGTCAACCTTGCTCGGTTGAACACTTGGTGGAGGCATAGAGCTAAATTAAATTGGATTGAAGAGGGGGATTCTAATATAAAGTTTTTTCACACCTTTACTAGTGCAAGAAGACAAGGAAAATGGATTAATCAAGTCAAGGATGCTAATGGAACTCAGGTTAAAGAAGTGTTTTTCAATTATTTTCAAGAAAAGTGGAGGAGTAGGAAGTGTAAGATGAGTAACTGTCCTATTCAGTGGAAGATGATTCATAATAAAGATAAAAGGATGTTGGAAGCTAAGTTTTCTAATTATGAAATCATGGAGGTTATTAGCCATTTGGAAGGAAACAAGTCTCGGGGGATTGATGGGATTTCTCATTCCTTTATTAAAATATATTGGAATATTATTGGAAATGATGTTTGCAAGACTATTAATATGTTATTTTCTTCTAGGAAGCTTTGTCGTGAATGGAAGGAGACTCTTATTATTCTAATTCCTAAAGTACAAAATCCTATGAGTTCTTCTAACTATGGCCAATCAATTATTGCAAATCTATTTATAAGATAGGGGCTAGAATTTTGTCAAATATATTACTAGTGGTGATTCCAAAAATTATTTTTGAAGAGCAGGTGCATTCGTTAGAGGAAGATCAATTTCAGATCATATTCTTTTGGCTCGAGAGGTGTTCAACAAAATCAGATTTTCTAAATCAAAGGAAGGTTTTTTGGCTATCAAGATTGATATGGAGCAAGCTTATGATAGTATGTGTTGGTCTACGTTAAAATAGGTGTTGGAATACCGTGGGTTTCCTAGTAAATTTTCAAATTTGTTGATGGTATGTGCGGTTGATCCATGGTTCTCCATTATGATCAATGAATGATTCTAATTGGATAGAGGTGAACAATGGTTTTCGCCAAGGATGTCCATTATCTCTTATTTTATTCATTATGTGCTCACAACTTCTTTCAAATGCTTTTTTCAGAAAGGTATGAAGCTTGGGATTAAAATTACTCCTACTACACAGAAAATTTCCCACTTATTATATCAATATGATATTTTATTATTTTTTGATGCAAAATAAAAAATGGAAAAAAGTTAAAGAAAATTCTCTTGGAGTATTACATGTTGTCGGGTCAAGTAATTAATTTTAATAAGTCTTCTATTTTGTTTGGCAAATCAATCAATAGTAGGAGATGTAAGAAGATATCAAAATTATTGGGCTTTAAGGTGGTGAAAGAGATGGAGTATTTGGGAGTTAAAATGGCATTAACAAGCATGGTGAAATCTAATTTTCAACAATTGATGGAGAAATTTTTGAAGAAACTAAATTCTTGGGGAAATAGATTCAACTCTCTAACAGGAAGAATGATGCTGATAAAATCTATTTTTCTTGCTCTTCCATTATTTCTATCCACACATACTTTGGTTCCCTTGAGTCTCTTAAAGAAGTTTGATAACATGTGTAAAACTATATTTGGAATAAACATATTGGTAATAATGGTGTTCATTATGTGGCTTAGGATGCTCTATGCAAGTCAAAGAGAAAGGGTGGATGTGGATGATATTCAACAGTAACAAAGATATGTCCTTTAACAGAGAAACTTTCTTGGAAACTTATTCAAAAGTTGGAGACACTTCTTAACAGGAATTTGATTGTAAAGTATGGCACCATTAGTGGAATTGAGAGGCAAAAAGAACCAGCTTTGTTTCATGGAAAATAATTATGAATGGGTGGAAATCACTTAGTAAAGCTGTGAAATGGGAAATCTTTTTGGGTTCTTCTATTAATGTTCTTAAAGATGTATCGATTCTTGATAAAGCCATAGAGAAGTGACCTACTTTTATTGCTGAATTGAATGATGATACATATACTTTGGATGCATTTATTATTAATGGAGGATGGAATTCAAATCTGTTGCAGCAGCATTTTGGAGAAGGCCTTCTGGATATTAACTCTCATATTCAAACATACTAGATTTAATAGAGGACCGAATGGAGCCGAAATATAATATTTTTTGAAAGACAATATCTATACTGATCTCAGAAACAGAGTATGAAGATGGTATGGAAGACAACTATTGGATGTGGACAAAGAAACTAAAGTTGAATTCTCGGGTGGAGCATTTTTATTGCGTTTATACAACAATGCTATTCCATCTACTGATTTCCTAATGCATAGAAGATTGATGGACAATAATTTATATCCAAGAGGGTGTGATGCCATTGAAAATGCGAACCATTTAGCAGCTGATTGTTCAAAATAACCCTAAGTGATAAATTGTTTGAATGTATGGGGGTTTCAAGTTCCGATTTTCAAATCTTTTCAAGATTGCATATTGGCATTAGAAAGGTTAGCTTATAAAAATCCTTTTATTTCCAAATCATATTGTACATTGTTATACTTTTCTTAGAAAAGTAGAAATAATGTGAAGCATGGACGTAGAGAAGATAGTACAATTTTTATTGCTTCAAAAGTTCTTAACTTTGCTACTTCTTCTCCATATAATAAGCTTATCTCGAGAAACTAGGGTGTTAATCAGCATCAGCTATTTTGTAATTATTGGCACCCTCCTCCCCCAGAGTGGATTAAGATTAACATTGATGCTTCTTTGTTGAGGAGTAATAAAGAACGTGTTGGTGGAGTGGTGAGAGAAAATAAAGGAATATTCTTGTTGGCTATTGCTTTTGGTTGTATGCATTGGGATATTGCACAGGTTGAATTTTTAGCAATAAAATCATTTAAAAAGGTAATACAAACATGGATGTTGGAGGCGGAGGGCCTTATTATTGATGGAGATATATCAGAATGTCATCAGGTATCTTCAAGACTCTTTTTCCAAATGTAAATGAAAAGTGGGGAGCCAAGAGGTGGATGATTTTTTATTCTTAAAAGGATTCAATAAGGTTTTATTTCATTGTTCGTATTGTAGTTGTAATAAGTTAGCGGACTTTTGTGCTTACTTAGCTTTATCTAATGATTTTATTTGGGATGTAATTAGTGACAATAATATTCCTCCTTCTTTTGTGTCTATGTTAAAGGAGGAATATGATATGTTTTCCTATCTCTGAGCAGTTTGTAATTAGGTGTTTTCTCCTTAATGCAAGTTGCAGTTTTTTATCAAAAAAAAATCATACTATAGTATTTTCAACTCATTCCCAATATATCTTTTTCCCGACTCATTTTACCCAGAAATTCTTATACAAATATTTAACAAGTAGAAATGTAATTAAATTATATTATATTATTCAAAATGATCAAATCTATAATATATCAAAAGTTATACAGAGAAATCAAAACCATCAAAATAGAATTAAGAGGATTTTTACTTATAAGGAATTGAACAAAATTTGTAATTGGAGCAGGAAACAAATACGATCCAAATACCTTTGTCTGTACTTTCTCTTCATCTTATCCAATTACTTCCTGGCCAAGCAATGAAGTGAGGGAGGTCGGATGAGACAGGGATATATATATACTGTTGTGGTCTAACGTCGCAACACTCATCAAATCGGCATTAAAACGCTCTACTTCAAAATTTTCATGTTTTTCAAAGAAATTTACTTTATACTTTTGGGTCATTATACATATTAATATCATAAAAAAGTTGGATATAGATAATAACACTATTTTTATTTTAATTAGCTTTAAAATTTCATATGCAACATGAATATATTCTGTTGTGTCACTTAATTTCTAAATTTTTTTAATTAATTATTTTTTCATAAAATTTGCAACAAATATACTCATAAATTTATACTTTATCAATAAAAATATTCTATGTTGAAATACTCATATGTGATGTTTAATGATATTTCTTTTTCCATTTACATATTTGTATTGTATTATTTTATTATAAAATTTTGATAAAAATATCTTCATTAATTATGCATCATGTGCAAATCAAACTAATATAAGTTCATTTAAACAAATATAATAGAAATATCATCTATCAAATTATGGATATCATTTTGAAAAGAATTTGATAAAAAAATTATAACCAAATTTATCTTAAATATTATATAAGCATTATAATATAAAAAAAATTATACAAACAAAAAATGTAAAGACAATATATTGAAAATTCACTCCTTTTGATCGAGTGATAAATATATTTTTGCGAAGCCTACACTAACTTGTGATAAGATATTCTAAAAGAAAAATAATAATTATTACATCTTAGTTAAATCAATAAAAAATATTTAAAATTGGGGTTTCTATTAATGGTGACTCGAAATTCAACCCGAACCCCCAAAAAAATCCCGATCTTGATCACCTAGTTTTACAAACTGGTCAAGTTTAGGTTCTAATACTGAAACTATTTTAGAACTTTGGTTTATTCAGGTGAACTAACCCAAAATAAACCCGAGTTTGATCACGTGTCCCCCCTCTTGGACCACGGCTCGAAAGAAACTCGGATCTTCGTCACTCTCAACTACCTCACCCTGCTTCATGATCACTGCCTCAGACCAACTCTTCCGTAGTTGGAGTAGCCTGCTCACAGCCTCGCCATCGCTTACCAGTGGTTGCACCCTCGCTTGCTCACAGGCTTGCTCTCACTAACATCTATGCTCTACCTCGCACCAATGCTCATGCAGTCATGCTCGACACTCGCCTAATCACTCCCTTGAGTAGCGTGTCATGTCGCATCTACTCGAATAAGGGAGGTTAGGGTATGAGTCTAAATTTCTGATATGCTTATCTAATTGGGTTGAATTAGTTGAAGACGGGTTATTATTGGGTTGAATTTGAACCCTACCCAAAAATCAATTTTGACACCCTTAATTTTAAAAGTGTAAACATATATACGAGATATACTAGCCATTTAAAATATGGAAAGAAATTTCACTTCACAAATTTTTTCTATTTGTAAGTTCTATCTTTCTATCTTACTCATTTCGTTCGTTAGTGGAAGGTGTCACACTATTTTATATTTCAGATAATAATCTTAATTTTTATTTGACCAACAATTATTTTGTTATTTTCAAAAAAATTTGTACTTGAAAGTTATTTTCACAACAACTTTAAAATTTTATTTTCCTTATAATAGCTTTATAAAGCTTTAAAAAACATGTGAAACCTAATATAAATTACTCATTTTTATCTTGATTATTATTCATTAGAGTAGAAAAAAAACTCTACTTATTTTATATAAAATATTCTAATTAACTGATAATTATCTTATGTCCTAAATTAAATTCTTAGAATATTATCATTTTCTTCTTGTAATAAAAACAAGCAATTTCATAGGATAGCTACAAGCATATCATAAAGGCGCTCATCTTGATCTACTGTTTAGGAGCTTTTGCTATCAATAAGATTTTCGATTTGAAGCTTGTGTAAGTGATGTTTGTGTGAGTTTGTCTTAATTAGTCTCAAGTTCTCAAATAATACTAATAAAAAAACCCTACTTATCTTCATTATTATTCATTAGAGTAGAAAAAAAAAACTCTACTTATTTTATATAAAATATTCTAATTAACTGATAATTATCTTATGTCCAAAATTAAATTCTTAGAATATTATCATTTTCTTCTTGTAATAAAAACAAGCAATTTCATAGGATAGATACAAGCATATCATAAAGGCGCTCATCTTGATCTACTGTTTAGGAGCTTTTGCTATCAATAAGATTTTGGGTTTGAAGCTTGTGTAAGTGATGTTTGTGTGAGTTTGTCTTAATTTGTCTCAAGTTCTCAAATAATACTAATAAAAAAACCCTATTTATCTTGATTATTATTCATTAGAGTAGCAAAAAAAAACTCTACTTATTTTATATAAAATATTCTAATTAACTGATAATTATCTTATGTCCTAAATTAAATTCTTAGAATATTATCATTTTCTTCTTGTAATTAAAACAAGCAATTTCATAGGATAGCTACAAGCATATCATAAAGGCGCTCAACTTGATCTACTGTTTAGGAGCTTTTGCTATCAATAAGATTTTGGGTTTGAAGCTTGTGTAAGTGATGTGTGTGTGAGTTTGTCTTAATTAGTCTCAAGTTATCAAATAATACTAATAAAAAAACCCTGCATTATTTGATATGTTTAAACTTGATCAAAGCATAGGGCCCAATCCGATGGTGAGCTCCTTTCAACAAATTTGGATTCATAGGGATGCAACTATATAATAACTTTAGATTTTGTTTGGGGCGGCTTTTTTACTACTTCTTAAAGCTACTTTCTAGTAGAAAACAATTATTTTTTGTACTAGGAAGTTGCTTTAAGAAGAATAAAAAGCAATCCAAAATGAAGCCTGAGTCTCTCGCAACGCCAAACAAAGGCCTCGTTGGTTGGCCAACAAAATTTTAGAAGTTTGTTTTAAAGTGGTTGGGAACATGGAATTTTAGAAAAACTTTTTATTTAATGGAGTTCTTACTTAATGTTGTAGTGCTTACTCAAATTTAATGATTGATAATCAATAATTGCTTTGATTAACTGTTTCATTGTTTTCATTATAAATGACAAAATTACCCATATATTAAACTGAAATGTACTTAATTTTTTTTTACAATTTAAACAAATAAAAATATGCATAGAATTTTTACAGACGGTTATTTTATTATCAAAAATTTTTACATAAACCTAATTAAGTAGGAATACATTTAAAATGAATATATTGTTTAATTCATGTAATTTAAATTTATTTCTTATTTATATTTCTCTTTCCCAATAGATTTTAGAAGATCGTTAATTACATATATTAATCTTTAACTATTTAAAAATAGAGTTATATGTAAACCTTCTAAAAAAGAATTCATCTTATAACAACTTCTAACCTAAACGTTAACACAAATAAATTTAAAATAAAATCTATTTACTTTTTATTCTACATATACATGTCATGAGGATATATATTTATTATTTTAATTGTGTATGTTAAACGTTGACAACAATTTCAAAGTTCAAATCAAGCTAATTATTGGAAGTAAAAAATTCATAATGATAATATCATTTCACTATGATGATCCATGCACATAATAAATGTTAGTATAATCTTAAAAAAAAACTACAAGTACATAAACAAAAACTCTAACAACCAAAACAAACAACAAAACTAAACAATTGTGGTCTAATGGATAAATTTACAGGAACTCATATTCTTTGCTACTCAATTTTCATCAGAAAATCTGAAATATAACATGAATATATTATAATCAATGGATCATTAATTTATTATTAAATTTTTTTTATCAATAATACTTATTTCTTTTGCAATATTTAAATTTAATTAAAGTTGATGTTAAATGTAGTACGTACTTCAATTTTATAACAACATTGCAATATTCTCTCTAACATCAATTATCTCGTTCGGCCTACACCATCTAGCAAGCCATAATACCATCCATGCTTCATAAGGGTTTAACTTCATCTCCCACTCTGTACTCATGCGACTATGGATCAACAAAATTTTCAACGACATCACATTCCTTTGATTTCTTATAAGTTTTTTATTGATGTCTTTGTATGTAATTATGTAGTGTCATTGCAAAAACTACCATAAGATTCTTCTTCTTGAGTGAATAGTTTGACAAATCCCATAGAATTTCTCATTTCTTCTTCAACACACCAAAAGCACGTTATATTACACTTCTCAAGGAGGAATGCCTGAAAGTTCGATAGGGATGTTAAGCCCTGATGAACTAGTCCCTAGGCTATCCAAGAGGGGGGGGGGGTGAATTGGATATTTGAAATAAAACAAAAATCTTTTTAAAACGTGCAGCAAAAATGAATTAAAACAATGATAAAAAGATCATTCACAAATATCACCCAAGCAGATAATCGCAATAAAATAAAGTGCGGAAAATAATAAGAAAGAACACACCAGATTTATAGTGGTTCGGTCCAATATGACCTACGTCCACTCCTCGGAGGCACCCTCCAAGTATTGCACTAAACCAAATAGTGTCTCTCCTTCAGCCCCCACAGCTAGGCGGAGAAGCCCTTACAAAATCACTTCCACCTTCCCCGGTGCGGCGGAATAGCCGGGTCCTCTGACACCAAAGAGATCTTCTTCTTCCCAAAACCTCCCTCGAGACGACCCTTGAATCTGATGGTACTTAGGTGCAAGCTTGCCGGAGCAACCGTGTGAACTCCCTCACACTCCCTCGAGAATCCCCCTTCCCAGGCTCTTCTCCCTCTCAAACTCCACCCTTTCCTCTCTCCCTTTCAAGCTCTCTCTTCAAGTTTTCTTTAAAAGAATGAAGCCTCAATGGCTGCCAAAGACACCTAACAAGTGCCTTAAGAATGCTTAAATAAAGAGCTCCAAAAATCCTTCCAAATTAGTTTTGGCGGCAAAGATCGTCCAGGACGATCGTCGGATCATCCAGGATGATGTGCTCCAAAAGACGGCTTTAGAAAACCCTAAAAACTCAATTCTGCCGCCAAAGATCATCCAGGATGATCTCAGGATCGTCCAGGATGATGTGCTCCAAAAGACGGCTTCAAAAAACTTTAAAAACTCAATTTTACCACCAAACATCATCCCAGATGATCGCAGGATCGTCCTGGATGATGTGCAGAATTTGACCTGATAGTCCCGTATGATCCTGGGATAGTCCAGGACGATCAGTACAATTTTTGTAAACATCGTCCAGTACGATATACATATCATCCAGGATGATTAGAGAAAATTTTGACTCTTAAATCCTTGCCTAAATTATCATGGCTGCTAGGGTTTTGAGATCAAATTGGATCGTCCAGGACGATATAAATATCATCCAGTACGATTTGTTCAAAAGTTGAACTTCAGATTTTGACAGGATCTCACTCCCTCTGAGTATGTGTACACAAAGTCACAAATAAGCATACACCCTTACAGGACTCGACTCAAGAAATCAAAAAGTACATCAATGAAAAATACAACAAAGCCTATTCTACTCATTCATGAGTCCTGAATCTTTCTTGGATTGATGCATACTGTTCCTAAAATGTTAGTACACACAAACAAATATATATTTTAAATTCTAGGAGATGAACCATAATATTCGTTATCATCAAAATAAGAACTCGTGAGCCTGAGTTACAACAATCTCCCCCTTTTTTATGATGGCAAATATTTCTGGTTGGATTTGCAAATAATAGTATTTTCTCCTAATCTCCCCGTCACTAAGAAATGACTTTTAAAAATAGGGGGAAACACATTTTTTAAATTTTTTTTTATTACTAAAAAAAAAACTACACAATAAATGTCACAAATAAAACAATACAATTATAATACAAATAAACTTCACAAATACAACAAATACAACAGTACGTTCTCCCCCTTTGACATTATCAAAAAGAAGACGAGCAGAAAAAAACAAAAGTAAAATAAAAATAGACTAAAAGATTGAAAATAGTCTCTGATCTTGTGAAATTTTTATAAAATCAAGAATTTTCTTGTAATGAGAAAGCTACCCCTTGATTTTATTCAAAAAGCTAAGTAAGGCATGAATTGACTACTCATAACCCAGAAAGGTTAGAAATTTAGAAATTGTTAAACCAAACTCAGGTTTTAAAAAGGCTAAAAAACTTTTTAAGCCAATATCTAAATCAAGGAACAAATTAGATAAGAAAATAAAATTCTTTCAAAACTCCTTTCATGAAATACATCTAATAGAAGATTGATGCAAAGTAATGAATTAAAAAATCTTAATTTTCAAACTCAAGTAACAAATCTATCAAAAAGTCATAAGAGTTTTCTAAACTTTAGAGATTTACAAGAATGGAAGCAGCTTTTATGTGCTAATTTTGTGCCTCTTTTTCAATTTGTTTGGCGCTTTGCACATCTTTTGATTTTTGATACACTTTGTGTATTCAATTTGGCAATTTTGCATCTTTTCAGTTTTAGGCTCATTTTGTGCCTCTTTTCAATTTGTTTGATGCACTGCGCATCTTTTGATTACCTCCTTTCTAAATCTTTAAAATCAACAAACCTTATTCTTATGATAAAGACGAACAACCTAAATAAGATAATCTTGAAGTTGGTTCAAAAATTTACAAAAGATTCCTATGAGATAGACAAAATATTAAGAGATGAAAAAAGTTTTAATTTCAGAAAATAATTTATAATCTGAAACATATTTTAACTCAAAAGTAAGATAGCCTTATTAAAGAAATGAGATAGAGAGATAAAATTATGAGTTTTCTTGCTTTACTTGATTTTAGAGAAATCAACCACAACTAACAAAGTATTTAGAAAGTTTAGTAGGTAAATTTTCCATTTTTAGAAAATAAGATCTTAAAAAAATGATTTAAAATAAAAGGTGTTATGTGTGTGCTTGATCAGAGGAACAATAAAAAACATCAAAAATTTTAAAAGAAAAAACAAAAATACTAAAACACATAAAACACAATGAATAAATAATAGTAATAGAAAAACAAAAAAAAAATATAAACACACAAAAAGAATATTAATTTACATCAGCTTGCTTCTGATCAGATGATTCAGAAGTTAGATCTGCCTAGGACATTTTTTGTTTTGCATTTTCAGCCCTTATTATAATTTTCTTAGCTTTACCCTTTTCCTTTTCAGGAAGGGTTCTTAAGTTCGGGCATTGATTTTTCATATGTCCAGGCTTCCTACATCAAAAATAGATAACATCAGAAGAGAACTTTACATTCTTACCATTTTTACCTTTGTTCCACTTTTGATGTTGATGTTTGTACTTTAGTAGATTTTTCAATTTATTTGTTATTGATGCTAACTCTTCACTTTCATCACTTTATGAGTTGCTTTTTTTAATGTCTTCAGTTTTCAGCACTATCGTTTCACCTGCATCCAAAAGCTTTTGACCCAAACTTTGCTCCTAGGCAATGAGTGAGCCAATCAAATTATCAATAGAATATTCGTTCAAATTTTTTGATTCAGAAATTGCAATGACTTTGGCATCAAATTTAGCAAGTAGAGAACATAGGATTTTATTAACTTTTTCAAAATTTGAAAGTTCTTTTCCTAAAGGATGTAATGATGTCACAATTTGAGAAAACCTAGTAAACATGTTCAAGATCGTTTCATGAGGTTTCATGCTAAAAAGTTCATAATCATGCATTAACATATTTAGCCTAGATTGCTTGATTTCACAAGTACCTTCATATGTAGTGCATAATTTATCCCAAATTTCTTTGCCAGAAGTACATACAGATATTAACAAATAATCATCAGTATTCAAAGTACAGAAAAAATAATTCAAACATTTAGCATTTAATTGAGCATTGATATGATCTGTTTTACTCCATTCAAAAAAGGGAATATCAATTTTTAATTTCATTTACAATACGTAACAGTGTAGAATAACCAATTTGAATCATATGCCACATGCGATAAATAATAGATTGCAAGAAAGTAGACATATGGATTTTCCAAAAATCAAAAGTAACAGTTTCAAATAATAGTGGTCGTGTGATTGAATATCCTTCCGCAACATTACGATTATAAAAATTATCCATGGATTGATTTCAAAAGTATTTAAACTTAAATTTTGAATCCCGCTCTGATACCACTTGAAAGTTCGATAGGGATGTTAAGCCCTGATGAACTAGTCCCGAGGCTAACCAAGAGGGGGGGTGAATTAGATATTTGAAACAAAACAAAAATCTTTTTATAACGTGCAGTGAAAACGAATTAAAACAACGATAAAAAGATCAATCACAGATATCACCCAAGTAGATAATCGGACTAAAATTAAGTGCTGAAAATAATAAGAAAGAACACACTGGATTTATAGTGGTTCGGTCCAACCTGACCTACATCCACTCCTCGGAGGCACCCTCTAAGTATTGCACTAAACCAAATAGTGTCTCTCCTTCAGCCCCCACAGCTAGGCGGAGAAGCCCTTATAAAATCACTTCTACCTTCCCTGGTGCGGCGGAGTAGCTGGGTCCTCTGACATCAAAGAGATCTTCTTCCCAAAACCTTCGTCAAGATGACCCTTAAATCCGATGGTACTTAGGTGCAAGCTTGCCGGAGCAACCGTGTGAACCCCCTCACACTCCCTCGAGAATTCCCCTTCCCAGGCTCTTCTCCCTCTCAAACTCCACCCTTTCCTCTGTCCCTTTCAAGCTCTCTCTTCAAGTTTTCTTCAAAAGAGCGAAGCCTCAATGGCTGCCAAAGACACCTATCAAGTGCCTTGAGAAAGCTTAAATAAAGACCTCCAAAAACCCTTCCAAATTAGTTCTGGCGACAAAGATCGTCCAAGATGATCGTCGAATCATCCAGGACGATGTGCTCCAAAAGACGGCTTTAAAAAACCCTAAAAACTCAATTCTGTCGCCAAAGTTCATCCAGGATGATCTCAGGATCATCCAGGACGGTGTTCTCCAAAAGACGTCTTCAAAAAATCCTAAAAACTCAATTCTGCCACCAAACATCATCCCGGACGATCGCAGGATCGTCTTGAACGATGTGCAAAATTTGACTTGATAATCCCGTACGATCCTGGGATAGTCCAGGACGATCAGTACAAATTTTGCACAAATCATCCAGTACGATATACATATCATCCAGGATGATTAGAGTAAATTTTGACTCTTAAATCCTTGCCTAAATTATCATGGCGGCTAGGGTTTTGAGATCTTATTGGATCGTCCAGTACGATTTGTTCAAAAGTTGAACTTCTGGTTTTGACAGGATCTCACTCCCCCTGAGTATGTGTACACATAGTCACAAATAAGCATACACCCTTACAGGACTTGACTCAAGAAATCAAAAAGTACATCAATGAGAAATACAACAAAGCCTATTCTACTCATTCCTGAGTCTTGAATCTTTCTTGGATTAATGCATGCTGTTCCTGAAATGTTAGTACACACAAACAAATATATATTTCAAATACTAGGAGATGAACCATAATATTTGTTATCATCAAAATAAGAACTCATGAGCCTGAGTTGCAACAATGCCTTCTATTAAACACCACTCATTTATTCCTAGTAGGTCTACTGCCTTGTACAAAACTTGGTATATGATATTACATCTCTGATAAGGCTTAAAAATACCCCCTTTGAAGCGGGTATCCAGTGTAAACTAATTAAAATGTACATGTTACCAAGCAAATTAATTTTCTTATATACTATAATATAAAATATCCATACTAAACTCATGTTTATTTATTCAACAAAAAATGTACCTAATGGCGATGTAGGAAAATTGCATCTCAGATCCCTTATAACACGATTAAAGATATAGGCATCGTGAGTTGAACCCTCCCATCCTGTTGTAACAAATATGAAGTACTTATTAAAATCACATAATGTCATCATATTTTGTGTAAGTGAATGTTGTCGCCCTATATATAGAATTTGATATACAATAGGAATGCAGGAGTCAACATGATATAATTAATAATCTGTGTAGGAATATGACAAAATTGTTTATCTTCTTGTATAATAATATTGATTGCTAAAGCACAAATGCTCAAAACCCCATACAGAAATATTTGCTTAATATTTCTGTAGAATATTTAATTGTCTCTAAGGTAGCTTTTAAAAATTTATTCTATCCTTAAATGAACAAGGAAATTCCAAACACTTCTATATTACTATTTTTATGTGAACCACGGAGTTGATGAAATGATTTAAGTTTGCAAAGTAAATAATTAAATATTACTTATGACATCTTCAATAATATAATGTCTAACCTTACAGCATGTTCACAAAGTAACTCCCACACCCATTTATCTTCACTTCGACCTGAAGTCATGCAATACCTTACAGGATGTTCAGAAATAAGCATTTATGTACCAAATAATTACATATGTGCATGAATGTAGATCAAAAATAGAGAAACTTTCAAAAGCAGATACATGGTGTGTGTAATTCAAAACCAGTAATGTTGCCTGGTTGGAAACTGCAAGATGTAATTACTAGCTTATTTAACTTCAGTACTCCATCTAACTAGCACATAAAATTTGGATTTTAAGATAATAGGTTAAATAATTTTGATATTAAATGAAGTGTAATCTTTGCTCTTAATCTGAAGCATGTACCTACTCAAAGTTGTTGCAATTATCAAACACCTATAATGTAATATCTAAGCCTAGATTGGTTGGTCCAGATGTTTCATTTGTCGAATCGAAGTAGCACGAACCAAAACCCCTCTTGTTCTGACATCGCCTGAATTGCAATCAACTACGTGCAATCAGTCACTGGCTCACGAGCCACTTTACAGTTTTTTCGCAATCATGATAATTTCTCAATCCTACCCCTCCTGTCGATTCTCCATCTCTGTGCTCTCCATCTACCCATTTAAGGAGATAAAGGAAACTTAGTGCATTGAGTTTCCCCTCTCCCTCTTACAGCAGCCACTAGACATCTCCCATAACCTTCCACCTTGTTTCTCGTTCACAAATAATATCCGTCGAGCACCCTCTCCTACACCTTACTTGACAACAACCTCTCCTCCCGGCAAAAACATTTGGCGAACGTATCCTAATCTACTCTTATTATTTAGTAAGTTAATTTCCCTCTTCTCTTATTCTTCATCTTATAGTTTTAGTCACCAAATTAAATAGTTCTTTTGTTTATAGTGAGAATCAAGTTTTGATTCATATTGAATTTGTAGAGCATTGGTAGTTTATTTTCTTTTTTTTTTTGTTCTATTTATAACTTTGTTGGCTTGTGTCTGAATTTTTGTTATTCAGATCTATTAGTTATTTAAACTTCTATTAATGAATTAAATCTTTATTTAACTTTCTTTGTTTACTATGATACATACATACATATATATTCTATTGTATCTCTTACATATGTATGCTTCTTTTTATTAATATAAAATTGGTCTTTCATTTTCTTCATCACATCATGTGTTGCCTGGGTGTACCGCCTTCTAGATCCGATATTCGGAGTGTGACATATAAAGAGTTTCATATCTTACTCAGAATATTAATGAAGCTTAAAAGCATTAAACAGAACATGAGCTTGCCAAGAAAATAATAAACCTTCTTATTTTTAATGTTTTTTGTTCTCCTCTTAACTCTTGCTTAACTCCCTCTTTTTGCTAAAACATTTGCTTTTTTTGTAGTCAACCAAACAAATTATATTATGAAGAAATAAATAAAGCTCTGCATCTATAAAATTATATTTAATATGTTCATGAATTAAAAAAGTGTTAAGAAATATTTCGATCTGATAAATAAAATTGCAAACAAGAAAATAAAATTTTTATTAATTGCAATATACTTGTCCATGCCTTGTAGAAAGAGGGAATTATAGAGGGAGCAAATAATCTCTTGGATGAGATGCATGGTAGATGAAAATATAGATGAAAATTTAATATAAGAAATAATATTTTCTTACTAATGGAAATTATAGGTGAGGGGATTTATCAAAATGCAAAAATGCAATTAATCGGCATTATACCATGAAATAAAAAATTATATATTAATATAAATTGGAATGAAAAAAAAGTAATATAGGAGGAGTTGATTTCAGGATTTGGGTCTGTGTATTGTTGCTCGAAGAAGTCTAGCAGAGGAAGTCGTTCACAGATATGTTGTGAATAGAACATGGGAAGATTGGCTCTACTCTTGTTGGGTGGAGGCGACAAAATATTGAAGAAGATTTGGAGGTGTGTGAGCTGGAAGGAGTTGAGATTTATGATCTTGTTCCTTAGTGTGGAAAAAAGGTGGTAAGAGGAATCTATAATTCATTTTGGTACAAGATGAGAAGCCGGTAAAACACCTACCGCTACATTCGGACAAAGGGCAATAAGTTTTTCAATCAAAGGCCATTAGCACAGCTTGATTTTGTTCATAAATTATGGGCAGGAGATGATGAGATTCAAAATTTTCTTCAAATATTTTTTTATCGACCCTGCTCTATACTTTTGCATTCTGAGCTTGTGTCCTTGTTCACTCAAGAATTATCGCGCCTTTGCCCTTGAAATTTTCACATGTTTAGGTTCATTTTTGACATTCTGGGCAAGAAGAGGATTGAAGATATGTTGCAAGGCTTTGTGCATACGTGTGGGGGTAAGTTGGAGTTTTTGTATGTGTAGAACACAGATCGCTTAGGGAAGTGGCTATGAAATGTCCGTCAAACGTATTTTAAAAAATCAATTCTTCTAAACTAACTAACGTTTACTATTTTTTTAGTTTTGAAATGACAGAAGTATTTAAAATAGATAACCAAATGAGGTTCCTAATAAATGTGTTAAGCATAATAAACCATGCCCATAAAGCCATACCTTCTTTTGGCTTACTCTTTCAAGTTCTCCAAAGTAGAGCTTCGAAGCTTTATTTTCATGGCCATTTCTTCTTCTCTTGTTATACTCTTTGTAATATCTTCTTCTTTTTTCTTCTTTATACATCACCAAAAATTATTTCGATCGGGCATGAGTCACAATGCATATATGAATTGGAAATCTCAAATATTAAATTAGGATTGTCTAAATTCTAATTTTAGCATACTTATATTTAAATTGAATGTCTCGATGAGAGGAACCCAACAACACCAAAATCAATTCAACCCAAGCCTAAATGGGCCCAAATTAAGGGACCAAAGCATAGTTGGAAGCTTTAGTGCTTTACTTGGATAATCAAATGACATCCAAACATAGCTTGCATATAGGCTAATCAATTGGCTTGACGAGATAAATTTAATAAGCCTAAGATCGCTTAATTCTAGCATTATTAATGTACTTAAATTCTACATGAATGCTCTAATTTGGAGGGCTAACCCTAGAGACATGCCTAATCATTATAAAATTGATAGATCACGAATCATGGGTCATTTGATTGGGTTTTGAAGTGATTGAAAAAAATCACTCAAAAAGGGTTTTAGGACATAGGCCTTTAACCTTAGATTTTGGTATGGAATTCTATATTAGAGCTATGTTCTAGATTTGATTGATTGGATTTTATTTATCCACATCCATGACAATCAATTAGATTATTGTTGGTGATTGGATATTATTAAAGCTTTATTAAAAGTTGATTGAAGACTAATTGAGGCCTCGATTAAAGTTTGATTGAAAACTTGAATGAGGTTTGATTTATGACTGGATTAAGATCAGGACTAAAGTCAGGATTGAAGTCTGGATTGAAGTCTAGATTGAAGTCTAAATTGAGGTATGGATTGAGTTCTAGATAATTGACAACTGGATGATTGTCAACCATCAAATAAATAGGAAGGAGTCTGGATAGGTCCTGATGACCTCATATAGAAATAAGGTCAACAACTAAGCAATGGTCCAACTACACATTTAAATAAAGAAGTTTTGACGAGTTTAATGAACGGCTTCCATAAGAAAATAGGTACAGAATAAGACAATAAATAACATAAAAATAAGTGGGACAGACTAAAAAAAGATTGAAAGTTATAGAAGAAGCTTAAGTGGGGATCAACTGGATTGGGTTGGTATCCTAAAAGAAAGATCGTTAACACTTCAAATGAATGATATATATATATATATATATATATATATATATATATACAAATGGGAATTTACAAGCTAAATCGTAGAATCAAATGCAAAACAAAATAAAAATAAGCTAGAAAGAATAATCCCTAAAATCTTACAAAATAAACATTGAAATAAAGCTCTAATATTATTTTGGTCAAGTTACTTATCTTGCACGTGATTTGCATTAGAAATAACAAAAGAATTTCGAACTTCAGAGACAAAGTTGAAAATTTCATCGGATTGTCAACAATTTTCATAAAATAAAACTTGTGCTTCTAAAATTAAGAGAATGTTTCATTTCTTCTATTTTTTTCTTATTTAAATTTACCTATTTTATTAGACAGCATGCAACCTTTTAAATTATTTGAAGTCTAATATTTAAAAGATAACTAAATTAAAAGGAACTATTGGAATTTCTAAAAATTCACATAAAATTATGGGTAATATTTTAGTCATCTAAAAATTAAGCATTGAGCCAATGTGTAAGAAATAAATAAAATCATAAACACACACACAAATAGATAGATAGATAGATATATATATATATATATATATATATATATATATATATATATATAGATATAGTACTGTACAATGTGATTATGTGAATTTTTTGGAGACTATAGTAAAATTATTAAATAGATAGTTTTATTTTGTTAGATAAACTTTTTTTATTCTATAATAATTTGGACGAAGAAAAATTAAAATACAATTAGATGTAATTGGTATACTTAATTAGTAGAGTGGTGGTCTTGAGTTGACTGGATATAATTAATGTTTATGAGTTATCTTATTTTAGAAGAAAAAATTAAATAAAGGGATATATATGAATAGGACAAATGGGGCATATTGGCCAAAAATAACATGTTAATTTTATTTTAGGAAAGCAGTTGTTCTAAACCAACTAACTTTTATTATTATTTTAGTTTAGAAATGAAAGAAGTATTTAAAATAGATAACCTAACGAGGTTCCTAAATGCATTAAGCACAATAAACCATGCCCATAAAGCCCTACCTTCTTTTGGCTTACTCTTTCAAGTTCTCCAAAGCAGAGCTTCGAAGTTTTATTTTCATGGCCATTTCTTCTTCTCTTGTTATACTTTTTGCAATATGTTCTTCTTTTTTCTTCTCTATACATCACCAAAAATTATTTTGATCAGGCATGAATCACAATGCATATATGAATTGGAAATCTCAAACATTAAATTAGGACTGTTTAAATTCTAATTTTAGCATACTTCTATTTAAACTGAATGTCTCGATGAAAGGAACCCAACAACACCAAAATCAATTCAACCCAAGCCTAAAGGGGCCCAAATTAAGGAACCAAAGCATATTTGGAAGCTTTAGTGCATTACTTGGATAATCAAATGACATCCAAACATAGCATGCATATAGGCTAATCGATTGGCTTGACAAGATGAATTCAATAAGCCTAAGATCGCTTAATTCTAGCATTATTAATGTACTTAAATGCTACATGAATGCTCAAATTTGGAGGGCTAACCCTATAAACATGCCTAATCATTATAAAGTTGATAGATCACGAATCATGGGTCATTTGATTGTGTTTTGAAGTGATTGAAAAAATCACTCAAAAAGGGTTTCAGGACATAAGCCTTTAACCTTAGATTTTGGTATGGAATTATATATTAGAGCTATATTTTGGATTTGATTGATTGAATTTAATTTATCCACATCCATGATAATCAAATGGATTATTGTTGGTGATTGGATACGATTAAATCTTTATTAAAAGTTGATTGAAGACTAATTGAGGCCGCAATTAAAGTTTGATTGAAGAATTGATTGAGGTTTGATTTATGACTGGATTAAGGTCAGGACTAAAGTCGAGATTGAAATCTGGATTGAAGTCTAGATTGAAGTCTAAATTGAGGTATGGATTGAGTTCTAGATAATTAACAACTGGATGATTGTCAACCATCAAATAAATAGGAAGGAGTCTGGATAGGTCCTGATGACCTCATGTAGAAATGAGGTCAACAACTAAGCAATGGTCCAACTACACATTTAAATAAATAAGTTTTGATGAATTTAATGAAGAGCTACCATAAGAAAATACGTACAGAATAAGACAAGAAATACTTAAAAATAAGTGGGATAAAATAAAAAAAGATTGAAAGTTATAGAAGAAGCTTAAGTGGGGATCAACTGGATTGGGTTGGTACCCTAAAAGAAAGATCATTAACACTTCAAACCAATGATGGATATATATATATATATATACAAATGGGAATTTACATGCTAAATCGTAGAATCAAATGCAAAACAAAATAAAAATAAGCTAGAAAGAATAATCCAAAAAATCTTATTAACTAAACATTGAAATAAAGCTCTAATATTCTTTTGGTTAAGTTACTTATCTTGCATGTGATTTGCATTAGAAATAACAAAAGAATATCGAACTTTAGAGTCAAAGTTGAAAATTTCATCGGATTGTCAACAATTTTCATAAAATAAAACTTGTGCTTCTAAAATTAAGAGAATGTTCCATTTCTTCTATTTTTCTCTTATTTAAATTTACCTGTTTTATTAGACGGTATGCAACCTTTTATAAAATTTGAAGTCTGATATTTAAAAGCTAACTAAATTAAAAGGAATTATTGGAATTTCTAAAAATTCACTTAATATTACGGGTAATATTTTAGTCATCTAAAAATTAAGCATTGAGCTAATGTGTAAGAAATAAATAAAATCATAAACACTCTCACACACACACACACACACACACACACACACCCAAACACACACACACACACACACACACACACACACACACATACACACACACACACACATATATATATATATATATATATATATATATCTATATATATAGTATTGTACAAGTGATTATGTGAATTTTTAGTAGACTATTGTAAAATTATTAAATAGATAGTTTTACTTTTTTAGATAAACTTTTTTTATTCTATAATAATTTGGACGAAGAAAAATTAAAATACAATTAGATGTAATGGGTATACTTAATTAGTAGACAGGTGGTCTTGAGTTGACTTGGTACAATTAATGTATATGAGTTATCTTATTTTAGAAGAAAAAATTAAATAAAGGGATATATATGAATAGGACAAATGGGGCATATTGGCCAAAAATAACAAGTTAATTTTATTTTAGGAGAGCAGTTGTTCTAAACCAACTATCTTTTGTTATTTTACCCCATTAAAAATGGACATCCATACAAGATTACTATAATTACATTATGCACCATAAGCCATGCTTATAAAGCCCCACCTGCTCCTGGCTTACTGCTTCAACTTCTCCAAAGTAGTGCCTCAAAATTCTTTTCTTATGGCAACTTTTTATTCTCTGCTCTCTTGCTATACACTTCTCAATATCTTCTTATTTTTCTTCTAATAGAGAAGAATTCCTTAGTATCAGCGCGGGGGCTTGTCGTAGAAGACAATCTCATCGATGTCAAGTCATTATTGCCGAGCAACTCCTGCTCCATGCCTGATAATGGTTTGCTAGCAATATCTTAAAGCCCTGCTCAAATCTTTTTTTTTTAAATGAATTAAAATAATAAAAAAATTGCATAAATTATTCTAATTTGATAGATACCACAAGCTTAAATGTAATGCAAACATAAAAGATTCATTCTTAACCATAAATTTCTAAATTCCTTTCAATATTTATATTAACAAGCTTTACCAATTTTAACAGGCATGATCCCTTCCAAGCTCAAGCTGGTCCACCGATACGGCCCATGCTCACCCCTGGTATACAAGGAAAAGCTATCTGTTGAGGAGATAAATCATCAGATATTCAAAGAGGACCAAGCCCGCTTCGAATACATCAATCGCATGTATGCCAAAAACACTACCAGCTTCAACCCACTTGGCAACAATCTTCCCACACAAGTTCCGGTAGAAAGTGTCAATTCCCTTGGAAGCGGTAACTTTATCGTTACCATAGGCCTAGGTACCCCTTCGAAGACCTTCTCAGTTATTTTCGACACTGGTAGAGATCTCACTTTGACCCAATGTTACCCCTGCCATAAGTGTTATCCCTAAAAGACCCAATTTTTAACCCAAAATTGTCCTCCACCTTTGCCAACATCTCCTGCTCCTCTGACTATTGTATCGAACTCGATAGACATGGTTGCTCAAGGACCTCCCATTGTCTCTACAAGGTAAAATACGGTGATGGTTCTCAAACTCGAGGCTACCTCATTCGAGACACCTTACTATTCTCCTCTAATGTTATACGGAACTTCCTCTTTGGTTGTGGCCATCACAACCACATCATAGGCGAAAAGCCAGATGGGTTATTAGGCTTCGGTCGGGGGCCAGTTTTATTTATTTCCCAGACAGCTAAATCGTATGGCATGATATTCTCATATTGTCTACTAGAAGATCAAAGCACAGTTGGATTTCTTGAACTAGATAACCATAGCTTTCATGTGGAATATACATCGATGATAATTAGCTAAATAAATCCAAACTTATACTTCCTCAATCTCATTGCTATTTCTGTTGGGGATGAATTGGTCGCCCTTTCACCTAGTGTGTTTGGCGTCCCTGTAACCATGTTGGACTTTAGCATAGAAATCTTGTTGGACATTGGCACAGTGATTACCCGATTGTCGTCCATTACCTACTCCATCATGCGCAGCATTGTTCAAGAATCCATGACCAATTACCCGAGGGTGCCATCATGGGGCATTCTCGACACATGCTATGAATTAACTAACTACCCGTTGGTGAAGGTGCCGTCAATTACTTTTTGGTTTCAAGGTGGGGTTATTATTAAATTACCTATCACAGGGAAACTTATCGGGCCACGTATAGATCAAGCATGCTTAGCCTTTAGTGCCAATAAATATGACAGTGATATTGTGATCTTTGGTAATGTACAGCAATGCACATTCACTGTAGTGCATGATATATATAACTACCAAATTGGCTTTATGGGTAATGGTTGTAGTTATAATGAATATGAATATAAATATGAATAAGAAATTGGAAATTAAGAGAAAAATCTCAAAATTTTCAATTGGACTTGTTCCCTTTCTAATTAAATCTTAAACAAAAATTAAGATAAAGTTAGGTTTCTTTTTATTTATCATTTCTTAATTTTTTTCATGCTAATGAGACTCAAAATTGTCAAGAAAGAACTTTTTTGACCCCACTGAAGTCTCAATGATAAGATGCGACTATATTTTACCCAAGGTTTTAATAATCTGATCACACTGGACATAAGACCAGTTTGGCTCATCCTGAAAAATGCTTCTGCAATAAACCACCTAAACCCGGTGGTTCAATCAGCGAACCGGTCTCGATTCATAAGAACCGGCCAATTCAATTCCTGAATTAATTACATAATTAAATAAAATAATTTATTATATTAAGGATTAAATATTTATAATTATAAAAAATAACATAATATAAAATATTTAATTTTTAAATAAATATTCTAATCATAATTATGTGTCTCTCCAAAGACCAATGAAACATCTTCACATGACCCCACTACTTCATGTAAGTTTTTAGCTCATGTGAACTAAAAAGTCATATAAACACTAGGATGAGAGTACTCTCAAGTGTTGTGGGACTAAATAGTTGAGGTTATGTTATGAAGCACATAACAGATGTAGCTTAAATTTATAAACAAGTTTTTTAATTAATTTTTTATAATGTGAATAATAATTATTTTTTATTTAATAATGATAATTCTTTTACTTATTTGTACATATGCTAAAAAAATAATTTTAATTTATTTATTAATGACAAATTATTTAACATAAAATATTTATTGATGTAAATTTATAATATAAAAGATTATATATAACATATAGATACTAATAAGTATACAAAATAAATTAATAATAATTTATGTTAAATTTATAAATTAGTTATATGATTTATATGTATAAATTATATCAAAATATGTATCATAAATTAGTAATAGTTTTAATTAAATTATACACATATATGTAAATTAAATTTAGATCAAACATAAAATTTAAAGATTGAAAAATATTTAAATTTAAACTTATAAAAAAATATTATGAATGAATTCCTTTTATTTTTTAATCACATTTATAAGATTATATCGTTTAGACATTATTTAAATAATTTTAATATTTGTTACATCATCTAGTTTAGTTAGACTTTCATATTACTATGAGTATAAATTCTTAGAATTAGGAAATTTTTTAAGGTTAGATTGTGATATTATTAAGTTAAATTTCTTAATTTTTAATAATATTATTATTTATTTCGTCATCTGGTATGACCCTGGTCGAACCATGAACCTTTTCTTCTGGTTTGTTGTCTGGTCTGAATTTCACAACCTTGATTTTACATCTATAAGTAGTCTTCTATCAACTTCCATGAACTTTAAGCATATGTTTGGTTGGTGCCCTGGTAGAGTGCTGATATATTGACCAACTATTTTATTAAATGACTTGAATAACACCACATTTATATCACCACTTGAACCACCCAATTATTCTATAAATATCCTCAATAAGATAATATAATTAATAATAATCCATTTTTATTTTGTAAACAATAAAACCGAACAAGCAATTAAAGATCACACATCACTTATTGCTTTGTGAGTCATGAACTATGCTTATATAGTTGTGTTAGTTATAATTTTGTTTTATTTTTTTCCAACGTTAGGTTTGTTGGTTCCTATTTTATTCATGGGAGACATAAAAATTTTATGCAAAATGTTTTCTATAGGGGTGAACTGATTCTTATCATAATACATTAAAAGTTTTGAGATCTTGATTTTTTGTGCCCTAGGTTTAATCTTTGACTTGTTTCTTTTATGTGAAAGTATAAATATAGTGTTATAATCCAAGATCTTAATTGGAAGAATTGCATCTGCCATTCATTTTAATCATTTAACTAGAGCTTGTCAATTTCTTATAAACATAAAAAAAAAATTATGCACATTGTTCGGAGCCTCATATTATAGCATCCTTACATTTTTTTTGGAAATATGTTAAACCACTATTAAGCACATAGCTCAATAAATAATCAAAATCTTACAACAAAAATTAAAGAAAGAAGAAGAGAAACCATATACTCTGAATTATATAAAGAAATCTATACGTCGATATATATACCGGTTATCTATACTAATTGCTCAGTTTATAACACATCATATCTCAGTCTATTATATCATCAATTACAACATCAATAACAATCAAAAGTCTTATTGCTAGTAACCCATATTAGTATTAATATCGATAATACTGGTAATCTTGGGCATATTTTTTACTTGTACTTCACGTCAGCTTCATATATTACGGTTGTTTTTTCACCATTAAGATTACGGAAAGTTTTTCGCCAGAAATGTTGCCGCTTATTTTTCAGTGTAATTTAAGCCAATTTGGATGCCGCTTGTACCGACGGAGAAATATCAACTAGAAATTTTGCTGGTAAACAACCATTTTCCTATAGTGAATGATAAACATTATTAATGACAGTAAATAATATCAGTGCCAGTCACAATGTCAGCGTAATATCAGTAGCAGTGTTAGCAAGAATAATCATATCTGGAATAAATAATCAATAGTAGTATCAATAATCATATACTCAATGAGGATATCTTTCTCCTACACTTATGACTCCCAATCAATAGTCCCTTATGACTCTCAATCACTGTACTTCTTATAACTTCCCTTAAATCACATGAATTAATCCCCCCGACTTCTTATAACTCCCTATCAATATCCAGCACAATATGACTCCCATCCACTAAATTCTATTGGTGGACCACATGAATCTTGAGGATATCACATGAGATTATCATATCATATATATGATATCAATCTGTATATCATATCAGATTCAAAATAGTAATTATTCTTGCTAAACTCAATCATATCAATTATTTCATTACATATAACTTTGCAGTATTATCATGTAAAATTATACAATAGTATTTTCAACACATTTCCAATCTTTCTTTTTTCTATACTAATTTTACCCAAAAAATTCTTATACACAGATTTAACATGTGAAAATATAATTTAATTATATCATATTATTCAGAATGGTCAAATCTATAATATATTAAAAGTTATACGGTGAAATTAAAATCATAAAAAATATAAATAAGATGATAGTTACTTACAACGAATAGAACAAAATTTGTAATTGGAGTGACAGACAAATACGATTGAAAGACCTTTCTGTCTCCTTTCTTCATCTCCTGCAATTTTTCCTGGCCAAGCAACAAAGTGAGAGAGGTGGTGGGATAAGGCAGGGTTATTTGCTATATATATATATATATATATATATATATATATATATATATATATATATATATATATAATTAATTGCCTAGCACCGCAATGGTCATCATATCAGCGTCAAAGCGCTTGACCACAAAATTTTCATGTTTTTCAACTAAGTTTACTTCATAGTTTTTTGTAATTACACCTAACAATATCACAAAAAAGTTGGATCTAGATAATAATACTATTTTTATTTTAATTAGCACTAAAAGTTGATATGTAACATGAATATATTCTCTTGTGTTATTTAATTTCTAAATTTTCTTTGTAAATTTATAATTTTTTCAAAAACTTTGCAACAAATATCCTCAAAAATTTATACTTTATCTATAAAAATATTCTATGTATTAAAAACTCATATGTGATATTTAATAATATTTCTTTTGCTATTTACATATTAATATTTTATTATTTTATTATCAAATTTTGATGAAAATATCTTCATTAATATTGCACCATGTGCAAATGAAACTAATATAATTTCATTCAAACAAATATAATAGAAATATCATCTATCAACTTATGGATATCATTTTGAATAGAATTTGATTAAAAAAATTGGAACCAAATTTAGTGAAAATATTATATTTGCATTATAATACAAAATAATTTATATTCATAAAAAATATAAAGTCAATATACTAAAAATTCACTCCTGTGAAGCCTATACTAAGTTGTGAAAAGATTTTTTAAAAGAAAAATAATAATTTTGACATCTTAGTTGAATCAATAAAAAATATTTGAAATTTGGGTGTCAATTAATGATGACTCAAAATTTGACCCGAACCCCGAAAAAAGTCCAGGTCTGGATCGGCTAGTTTTACAAACTGGTCATGTTTAGGTCCTAATTCTTAACCTGTTGTAGAAATTGGGTCTGCTCGGACGAACTAACCCAGAATCCACCTATGTTTGATCTCGTGTCCCCCCTCTCAGACCACGCCACGAAGCAACCGGGATATCTGTCACTATCATACGCCTCACCCCGCATCATGATCACTGCCTCACACAAACTCTTCCGCAGTTGCGGTCTCCTACTCACAGCCTCGCCATTGCCTACTAGTGGTTGCGCCCTCACTCGCTTGTAGGCTTTCCCTCACTAGCATTCCTGCTCAGCCTCGCACCAATGCTCACGCAGTCACGCTCGACACTCACCCAATCACACCCTCGGGCAGCATGTCATGTCAGATCAACCCAAATAAGGGAGATTTGGGTCTGAGTCTAAATTTCTAACAAGTTGTCTAATTAATTGTGTGGAATCACTTTAAGGCGGGTTTTTATTGGGTTGATTTCGAAACCTTCCAAAAAAATCTATTTTGATACCCTTAATTTTAAAAGTGCAAACATCTATTCGGGAAGTACTTGCCATTTAAAATATAGAAAGAAATTTCACTTCACAAATTTGTTCTACTTGTAATTTCTATCTTTCTATCTTACTCATTTTGTTCGTTAGTGGAAGCTATCCTATTGTTTTATTTTTCAGACTCTTATCACAATTTTTATTTGAACAACAATTATTTTGTTATTTTTATAAAAAAAAAATTGTACTTGAAAGTTATTTTCTTAACAACTTAAAAATTTTATTTCCCTTATAATAACTTTATAAAGCCTTAAAAAAACATATGAAACCTAATATAAATTATACATTTTTATCTTGATTATTATCCATTAGAAAAGAAAAAAACTCTACTTATTCTATATAAAATATTCTAATTAAATGATAATTTTCTAATGTCCCAAACTAAATTCTTAGAATATTATCATTTTCTTATTGTAATAATTAAAGCAATTTTGTGGGATAGCTACAAGAATATCATAAAGCAGATCATTATGATCTGCTGGTTGGGAGCTTTGGCTATCAATAAAGAGATTTTAGGTTTGAAGCTTGTGTATGTGATGTGTGTGTGAGTTTGTCTTAATTGGTCTAAATCTCTCAAATAATAAAAAAAAAAACCCTGCATTAGCTCATATGTTTATACTCTATCAAAGTATAGGGCCCAATCTGATGGTGTGCTCCTTTAAACAAATTAGGATATATAAGGATGCAACTAAATAATAACTTTAGGTTTTGTTTGGGCCTACTTTTTTACTGCTTCATAAAGGAGCTTTCTAGCAAAAAAATATATTTTTTGTACTAACAAGTTGCTTTAAGAAGCAATAAGAAGCTATCCAAAATGAAGCCTGAGTATCTCGCAAAACTAAACTAAGGCCTTATTTGGTTGGCCAACTTAATTGAAGAAGTTTGTTTTAAAGTGGTTGTGAACATGAAATTTTAGAAAAACTTTTTATATTATGGAGTTTTTACATAATATTGTTTGGCAAAATAGCTTTTTGTGTGCATATTCAAATTTAATGATAGGTAATCAATAATTGGTTTGATTAACTATTTCAGTATTTTCACTATAAATAACAAAATTACCCATATATTAAAGAAAATGTACTTAATTTTTTTTATAATTTAAATAAATAAAAACATACATAGAATTTTTACAAATGGTTATTTTATCATCATAAATTTTGACATAAACCTAATTAAATAGGAATACATTTAAAATGAATATATTGTTTAATTCATACATATTAAATTTATTTCATATTTGTATTTCTCTTTCCCAATAGATTTCAGAAGATCATTCATTACATATATTAATCTTTAACTATTTATAAATAGAGTTATATGTAAACCTTCTAAAAAAGAATTCATCTTATAATAACTTCTAACATAAACCTTAAATAAATAAATTTAAAAGGAAATCTATTTACTTTATTTATACATATACATGCCACGAGGGTATATATTTATTATTTTAAAGGTGTTTGTTAAACGTTGACAACAACTTCAAAATCCAAATCAAGCTAAATTATTGGAAGTCAAAAATTCAAAACGATAATATCTTTTTACTATGTTGATCCATGCACATAATAAATATTATTATAATCTTTAAAAAAAACTACAAGTACATAAACAAAAACTCTAACAACCAAAAACAAACAACAAAACTAAACAATCGTGGTCTGATGGATGAATTTACAGGAACTCATATTCTTTGCTACTCAATTTTCATTGGAAAATCTGAAATATAACATGAATATATTATAATCAATGGAACATTAATTTAGTATTATTTTTTTTATCAATAATACTAATTTCTTTTGCAATATTCAAATTTAATTAAAGTTGATGTTAAATGTAGTACGTACTATAATTGTATAACAACATTGCTATATTCTCTCTAACATCAATTATCACGTTCGGCCTACACTATCTAGCAAGTCTATAATACCATCCATGCTTCCTAAGGGTTCAACTTCTTCTCCCACTCTGTACTCATGTGACTATGGATCAACAAAATTTTCATCTACGTCACATTTCATAGATTTCGTATAAGCTTTTTGTTGATGTCTCTGTATGTAATTATGTAGTGTTATTGCAACAACTACCATATGATTCTTCTTCATGAGTGAATAGTTTGACAAATCCCATAGAATTCCTCATTTTGTTTTCCACACACCAAAAGCACATTATATTACACTTCTCAAGGAGGAATGCCTTCTATTAAACACCTCTTGTTTAGCCCTAGTAGGTCTACTTCCTTGTAGGAAACTTGGTATATGTTATCATGTCTCTGGATAAGGCTTAAAAATACCCCCTTTGAAGCGGGTATCCTACGTAAACTAATTAAAATTTACATGTTACCAAACAAATTAATTTTCTTATATACTATAATATAAAATATCCTTACTAAACTCATGTTCATTTATTCAACAAAAAAAGTACCTAATGGCGATGTAAGAAAATTACATCTCAGATCCCTTATAGCACTATGGAAGATATAAGCATTGTGAGTTGAATCCCACTCTCCAATCCTGCTGTAACAAATATGAAGCACATTTTAAAATCACATAATGTCATGATATTCTGTATAAGTGATTGTTGGTGCCCTATATATAGAATTTGATATATAATAGGACTGCAGGCATCAACATGAGATAATTGATAATCTGTGGAGGAATATGACAACATTGTTTATCTTCTTGTATAATAATATTGATTGCTAATTGCACAAATGCTCAAAACCCAATAGAGAAATATCTGCTTAATATTTTCATAAAATATTTAAATCTCTCTGAGGCAGGTCTTACCAATTTATTCTATCCTTAAATGAATGAGGAAATTCCAAACACTTCTCTATTACTAGTTTTATATGAACCACGTAGCTCATGAAATGATTTAAGTTTGCAAAGTAAATTATTAAATATTACTTGTGACATCCTAAATATATATTATGTGACCTTACAACATGTTCACAAAGTAACTCCCACACCCATTTATCTTCACTTTGACCTGAAGTCATGCAATACCTTACAGGATGTTGATATAATAAGCATTTATATACGCAATAAATACATATATGCATGAATGTAGATCAAAAGAAGAGAAATTTTCAAAAGCAGATACATGGTGGGTGTAAATCAAAATCGGTGATGTTTCGTGGTTGGAAATAACAAGATGTAATTACTAGCCTATTCAACTTCAGTACTCCATCTAACTAGCACACACAATTTAGATTTTGAGATAATAGGTTGAATAATTTAGAAATTAATGAATAATCTGAAGCAGGTACTTACTCAAAGTTGTTGGAATTATCAAACACCTATAATGTAATATCTAAGCCTGAACCGGCTAGTCCAGTTGTTTCATATGTCGAGTCAATGTAGCATGAACCAAACCCCCTCCTGCTTCAACTTTGCCTGAATCGCAATAAACTACGTGCAATCAGTCACTAGCTTACGATCCTCTTTACTATTTTGGTGTAACCATAATAATTTCTCAATCCTAATGCTCCTTTCGATTTTCCCACATTGTGCTCTCCATCTAGCCTTTTAAAGAGATAAATGAAACTTAGTGCATTGAGTTTGCCCTCTCCCTCTTGCAGTAGTCACTAGACCTCTCCCATATCCTTCCACCTTGTTTCTCATTCACAAACAATAGCCATTGAGCACCCTCTCCTACATCTTTATTGATAACAATATCTGCTCCCGATAATAACTTTGGCCGAACATATCCTAATCTTCTCTTATTCTTTAGTAGGTTAATTTCCCACTTCTCTCTTTCTTCTTCTTATAGTTTTAGTCAAATTAAATAGTTCTTTTGTTTATAGTGAGAATCAAGTTTCGATTCACATTGGATTTGTATAAGATTGGTAGTTTATTTTCTATTTTTTGTGCTATTTATAATTTGGTTGGCTTGTTTTAGAATTTTTGTTATTTGGATATATTAGTTATTTAAACTTCTATTAATGAATTATATATTTTCTTAGTTTACTATGGTACATACATACATAGATATTCTATTGTATCTCTTACATATGTATGCTTCTCTTTATGATTACAAAATAGGTCTTTCATTTTCTTCATTACATCCTGTGTTACCTGGCTACGCCTTCAAGATCCGATATCCAGAGTTTGATACCTTACTCAGAATATTAATGAAGCTTAAAAGTGTTATGCAAAACATAAGCATACCAAGAAAATAATGAACCTTCTAGTTTTTAATGTTTTTTGTTCTCCTCTTAACTCCTACTTAACTCCCTATTATTGCTAAAACATTTGCTTTTTTTGTAGTTAACCAAAAAAATTATATTATGATGAAATAAATAAAGCAGAATATTACTGCATCTATAAAAATATATTTAGTATGTTCATGAATTAAAAAAGTGTTAAGAAATATTTCGATCTGTGCAAATAAGAAAATAACAATTTTATTCATTGCAATATACTTGTCCATGCATTATGGAAAGAGGGACATATAGAGGGAGAAAATAATCTCTTAGATGAGATGCATGTTAGATCAAAATATAAATGAAAATTTAATATAAAAAATAATAATTTTTTACTGATGTAAATTGTAGGCAAGGGGATTTATCAAAATGCAAAATCGCATTTAATCAGCATGATACCATGAAATAAAAATTAAAATTAAATATAAATTGGAATGAAAAAAAAGTAGTATGGGAGGAGCTAATTTCAGGATTTGGGTCTGTGTATTGTTGCCCAAAGAAGTGTAGCTTATGAAGTCCTTCACAGATATGTTTTGAATCGAACATGAGAAGCTTGGCTCTACTCCTGTTGGGTGGAGGCGACAAAATATTGTCGAAGATTTGGAGGTGTGCGAGCTGGAAAGAGTTGAGATTTTTGATCTTATTCCTATGTGTGGGAAAAAGGTGGTAAGAGGAATCTATATTTCATTTTGGTAGAAGATGAGAAGTCGAGTAAAACACCCACCATTACATTTGGACATAGGGCAAGATGTTTTCCGATCAAAGGCCACTAGCACAGCTTGACTTAGTTTGTGAATTGTTGGCAAGAGAAGATTAGATGCAATATTTTCTTCAAATATTTTCTTATCGACCCTGCACTACTCTTTTGCATAGTGAACTTGTGTCCTTGTTTGCTCAAGACTTATCGTGCCCTTGCCGTAGAAATTTTTACATGTGTAGGTTTGTTTTTGATGTCCTATGGGAGAAGAGGATTGAAGATATGTTGCAAGGCTTTGTGTAGACATGTGGGGGTAAGTTGGAGATTTTGCATGTTTAGAACACAGACCGCTCAGGGAAGTGGTTGTGAAATTTCCATCAAACGTATTTTAGGAAAGCAATTCTTCTAAACCAATTAACATTTATTATTATTTTTGCTTAGAAATGAAAGAAGTATTTAAAATAGACAACCAAATGAGGTCCCTAATAAATGCATTATGCACAATAAACTATGCCCATAAAGCCCTACCTTGTCATGGCTTACACTTTCAAGTTCTCCATAGCAGAGCTTCGAAGCTTTATTTTCATGGAGATTTATTCTTCTCCTATTATACTCTTTACAATATCTTCTTCTTTTTTCTTATTTATATTTCACCAAAAATTATTTCGATCAGGGATAAATCACAATGCATTTATGTATTGGAAATCTTAAATATTAAATTAGGACCATCTAAAGCCTGATTTCAGCATAATTATACTTAAATGAATGTTTTGATGAGAACAAGCCCACAACACCAAAATCAGTTCAATTCAAGCTTAAATGGGCCCAAATTAAGGGACCAAAACATATTTAGAAGCTTTAGTGCATTACTTGGATAATCAAATGACATCCAAATATAGGCTGCGTGTAGGCTAATCGAGTTGCTTGATGAGATGAATTCAATGAGCCAAAGATCGCTTAATAATAGCATCATTAAGGTACTTAAATGCTACATGAATGCTCAAATTTGGTGAGTTAACCCTAGAGACAAGCCTAATCAATATGAAATTGATAGATTATGAATCATGGGTCATTTGATTGGGTTTTGAAGTGATTGAAAAAATCACTCAAAAAGGGTTTTAGGACATAGGCCTTTAACCATAGATTTTGGTATGGACTTCTAGATTTGAGCTGGGTTCTAGATTTTATTAATTGAATTTAAATTATCAACATCAATGACAATCAATTGGATGATTTTTGGTGATTAGATATGATTCAAGATTTATTAAAAGTTAATTAAAGATTAATTAAGGTCTTGATTAAAGTTTGATTGAAAACTAGATTGAGGTCTAATTTATGACTGAATTAAGGTAAGGACTGAAGTCGGGATTGAAGTCTGGATTAAAATCTAGATTGAAGTTTGGATTGAGGTATAGATTGAGTTCAAGATAATTAACGACTGGTTGATCGTCAACCATTAAATCAACAGGAAGGAATCTCGATATGTTCTGATGACCTCATATAGAAATGAGGTCAACAACTAAGCAAGGGACCAACTTCACATTTCAATAAAGTTGTTTTAATGATTTTAATAAAGAGCTTCCATATAAAGAATACGACAAGACATAACTTAAAAACAAGTGGGACAAACTAAAAAAATATTGAAAGTTATAGAATAAGCTTAAGTGGGGATCAACTGGATTGGGTTTGTATCCTAAAAGAAAGAAAGTTAACGCTTCAGATGAAAGGTGGATATATATATATATATATATATATATATATATATATATATATATATATATATATATATATATATATATATATATATATATATATATAGTATTGTAAAATGGGATTATGTGCATTTTTATGAAACTATTATAAAATTATTAAATAGATAGTTTAATTTTGTTAGATAAACTTTTTTTAATTCTATAATAATTTGGATTATCAAAGAAAAATTAAAATACAATCAGAAATAATTGGTATACTTAATTAATAGTCCATTGGTTATGAGTTGATAAGGTACAATTAATGTATATGGGTTATCTCATTTTAGAAGAAAAAATTAAATAAAGGGATATATATGAATAGGACAAAGGGGGCATATTGGCCCAAAATATCAAGTTAAATTTATTTAAGAAAAGTAGTTGTTCTAAACTAGCTATCTTTTGTTATTTTACCCCATTAAAAATGGACAACCATACGAGATTACTATAAACACATTATGCACAATAAGCCATGCCGCACCTGCTCCTAGCTTACTCCTTCAAGTTCTCCAAGGTAGAGCCTCGAAATTCTATTCTCATGGAAACTTCCTATTCTCTGCTCTTATGCTCTACACTTCTCAATATCTTCTTATTTTTTCTTGTAATAGAGAAGAAATCTCTAGCATCAACATGAGGGATTGTCGTATAAGATACCCTCGTTGACGTCAAGTCATTGCTGCCGAGCAGCTTTTACTCCATGCCAGATAATGATTTGCTAGCAATATCTTAATACCCTTCTCAAAACTTTTTTTGTAAATTAATTTAAATAATAATAAATTTATGTAAATTATGCTCATTTGATAGATAGAACAAGCTTAAATGTAATGTAAATACAAAAGATTCATTCTCAACAAAAAATTTATAAATTCCAATTAATATTTTTATTAACATGCTTTACCAATTTTGACAGGCATGAGCCCTTCCAAGCTCAAGCTGGTCCACCGATACGTCTTTTGCTCACCCCTGGCATACAAGGAAAAGCTATCCATTGAGGATATAAATCATCAGATCTTCAAAGAGGACCAAGCGCGTGTCGAATACATCAACTGCCTGGATGCCACAAATGTCACGGCTTCAACCCACTTGGCGGCTCTCTTTCCACAAAAGTTCTAGTAGAAAAAGGCATTTTATTGGTAGCAGCAACTTTATCGTCACCTTAGGCCTAGACATCCCTTCAAAGCCCTTCTCAGTTATTTTTAACACTGATAGAAATCTCACTTGGACCCAATGTTACCCCAGCCATAAGTGTTATCTGCTGCAAATCTGATTTCAAGATTTATGATTTTGATAATGACAAACATCTCTATTTCTACTTTATTGCCTAAACTTTCAGGTACACAAGATCAATTGCAATTCAAGTTAGCTCAAGATCGAGTCAGTCTGTTTGTGTTTCAGGTATAAAATAAAATTTTCCCTTTCTTTAGTCATTTCTAATGTATGGGATCCCCAAGCTAAGTAACCTAGCACACACACACTCAGTGAGAGATTTAGAGTAAATTAGTATTTCTTTTTTATTTTGATCATATCATCCTGGATGATCGTGATATCGTCCTGGATAATCCATTATAAATAGAAATCCTAATTAAGGCAGCCATGTTAAGTCGGTCTAATTAATCAGATTATTCTCCACCTTATTGTGGGAGCAAAAGGAGAGTCACTAAGTTGAATAGTGCAATACCTAGAGGGAAGGCTCCAGGGAGTGGATGTAGGTCAAGTTGACTGAACTACTATAAAATCTGGTGTGTTCTTTCCTTTTACTCTTTTGCTTTTTAATTTATATACTTTATTTTTCTGTGGATGATCGTGTGGTTAAAGTTGATATTTTGGTTATTTAATCATCTCCACATCAACATGTAGTTGTAATTATTTTAAAATATTCAAACAGATTTTTAAAATCATTTTTACTTAAGAACTTTTTAAAAACTACCAATTTAGAATAGTTAATGACATTAAAATTGAACTTCCTTTTACCGAATGGACATTTGATGATAGAGATCTAGCACAACTGAATGCTAAATATTTAAACTATTTTTTTTTTTGTGTATTAAAATTTGAGGATTACATGCATGTCTCTACTTGCACTACTGGTAAAGAAATCTGGCATAGATTATGTAGTATTTATGAAGGAACATCTGAAGTTAAACAATTTAGGCTGAATATTTTGCTTCATGACTATAAACTATTGAGCATTAAACCTAGTGAATCTATTTCTAAAATGTCTACTAGGTTTACACAGATTGTTACTTCCCTGCATGTCTAAGGAAGAGAGCTTACAAATTATGAAAAAGTAAATAAGATTTTGAGATGTTTGCCTTCTTCTTATGATGCCAAAATAACTATAATTACTGAATCAAAATATTTGAACAATTATTCTATTGATAACTTACTTGGCTCACTAATTGCTTATGAGCAAGGAGTGACCCAAAGACAGCTTGATGCAAGTGAGAAGAAGAAAAAGAAGACTATGGAACTAAAGGCCAACGATATAGAGACTGATTCTTTCGGATCTGACAGAGATGATGTTGCCTTAATCACTAGGCAATTTAAAAGCTTTTTAAGGAAGAAACACAAGAACTGTCAGAAATGGAACAAAGGTAAGAATGGAAAAAATTGTAAAGTTTCTTCTGATATAGTTTTCTTTGAATACAGGAAGCCGGGATATATAAAAGCTGATTGTCCTACACTTAAGGCTCACCCAAGTAAGGAGAAGGGTGAGGAGAAAGCCAAGTTCATGAAGGATAAGAAAAGGATTCAAAAGGCTTCCTGGGCTGATTTTGCATCTGACTCCTATTAGACTGAAGCTGAAGAGGAGATTACAAACCTGTGTTTGATGGCAGATGAACATCCGTGTCACTCTGACTAAGAAGAGGTATGTGAATTAACATATAATCAATTATTTGATGTTTCTAAGAAAATTCATTCATCATATAGGAAACTTAAGACCACGAATGTTCAAGGCATATGACTGGAGTTGCAAATCAATTCATTTTGCTAGAGACCAGAGCTAGAGGTAAGGTAACACTTGGAGACAACACCACCAGGAGGGTTGTAGGAGCATGTATAATTGGTGATTAAAAAATTTTCATTATTGATAATATTTTCTTGTAGATGGACTGAAACACAATCTGCTTAGCATCACCCAGCTATGTGATAAAGGGTTCAGTATAAAATTCCTGTCTACTTGCTATATTATAAGTTTAAATGATAAAATTTTTTTACAAGGAAAAAAGATCAGTAATGTCTACATACTGGATTTAAATTTCTTTAAAGCTGATATCGTTATTTGCTTAAAAATTGTTACTGATGAGTCTTGGCTGTGGCATAGGAGGTTATGTCATGCCAGTATGAAAAGCCTTAAAAAAGTAATCCAAAAGTACTTAGTTAGAGGTGTCCCCAAGCTTACGTACACTAAGGACCACCTGTGTGATGCCTGTCAACTAGCGAAACAAGTCCAATCCTTTTTCCACTTTATTAAGGACATCAACATGTCTACACCTTTTGAAGTCCTTCACATGGATTTATTTAGACCCATTAGCACTGCCAGCTTAAGGGAAAATTTTATGGATTTGTGATTGTCAATGACTACTCGAGGTTTACTTGGATGAGATTTTTGTCACATAAAACTGGCTCATTTTATGAATTTAAATCTTTCTCCTCTTGGATTCAAAAGAAGTTAGGTTGTGAGATCTTAACTATCCATAGTGATCATGGTGGAGAGTTTGAAAATATAAGATTTAGAACTTTCTGTGAGGATCAAGATATTAGTCACAACTTTTCAGCTCCTAGGACCCCTCAGCAGAATGGGTTAGCTGAAAGGAAGAACAGAACCTTAGTGGAAGCTGCTAGAGCCATGCTTGCTGAGTATTCACTTTCAAAATACTTTTGGGCTAAAGTGGTGAACACAGCCTATTATGTGTTGAATAGGGTGAATGTTAGATCCCAACTGAATAAGACACCCTACGAGATCATTAAGGGTAAAACACCAAACCTTTCCCACCTCCATGTCTTTGGCTGTAAGGTTTTTATTCATAATAATGGGAAGTCACTCTTAGGAAAATTTGACCCAAAATCTAATGAGGGATTGTTCTTAGGGTACTCAAGTGTAGGGAAATTCTTTAGAGTGTTTAACAAGAGGACTTTGGTGGTGGAGGAGACTACTCATGTAGTGTTTGATGAATCTGATCATAAGGAGTCTAGAGCTAAGGTAGAAGATGAAGAGGTTATAGAAGTCACCCAAGGAGTAAAATCTATAAATCTTAAGGAAAGGGTAGAAGTTGATGTTTCTCTACCTAGAGAATGAATATATTCTTCAAGTCATCCTAAAGAACTTATCTTAGGAGTCCCTTCTGAAAGTGTTAGAACTAGGCATGGCCTTAGGAAAGAAATAAACCACTCTACCTTCATTTCAATGACTGAACCCACCAACCTGAATCAAGCCTTATCTGATGAGTTTTGGATCTTATCCATGCAGGAAGAGTTGGATCAATTTGTAAGAAATGATGACTGGGAGCTAGGAGGAAGACCTAAGGATCAAAGTATAGTAGGAACCAAATGGGTATTTAAGAATAAATTGAATGATTCAAGTGTAGTGATTACTAATAAGATAAGATTGGTGGCTAAGGGATACAACAAAATAGAAGGGATTGATTTCTAGGAGACCTTTTCCCGTGTGGCTAGATTGGAAGCCACTAGGGTGCTACTAGCCTTTGCATGTTATAAGGAATTTAAGCTTTTCCAAATGGATGTCAAAGTGCTTTTTAAAATGGTGTGATAAAAGAAAATGTCTTTGTAGAGCAACCCCTAGGTTTTGAGAGTTCCCAATATCCAAATCATATTTATAAATTAAAAAAGGCCTTATATGGATTGAAACATGCACCTAGAGCTTGGTATGAGAGGCTTAGCACGTTCTCATTAAAAAGAGAGTTTGTTAAGGGGAGCATAGACACCACCCTTTTTCTGAGAAGAATAGGAGATGATATACTCATTGTCCAGATCTATATTGATGATATACTTTTTGAATCTTCTGATAAAAGATTTATGTGATGATTTTTCTAAAATAATGAGTAAAAGTTTGAGATGAGTATGATGAGAGAATTGTCCTACTTTTTGGGGTTTAGCATAAGGCAAATGGATGATGGAACTTTTTTAAATCAATCAAAATATACTAAGGACATCTTGAAGAAATATGAAATGGATAACACTAAGCCAATCAATACTTCCATGAGCTCTAGTGTTCAGTTGGATAAGGATTCAAATGGAAAATCTGTTGATCAGAAGAAGTACAAAGAAATTATTAGATCACTTCTTTACCTGACTACTAGTAGACTTGATATTATGTTTAGTATTTGCTTTTATGCTAGTTTTCAGGCTGATCTAAAAGAGTCCAACCTGACTGCTGTTAAAAGAATCCTTAGATATCTCTTAGGAACCCCAAACTTAGGAATCTGGTATCCTAGACACAGCACCTCCTTTAAAATTATTGGATATTCTGATTCTGATTTTGCAGGATGTAGGATAGATAGAAAGAGCACTTTTAGAACTTTTTAATTCATAGGACAGTCTTTAGTCTCCTGGTCCTATAGAAAAGAAAACTCTGTTGCACTTTCCACTATTGAAGCTGAGTATATTGCCTTAGGAAGTTGTGTGGCCAAGTCCTTTGGTTGAAGTAATAAATTTTGGATTTAGGATTACCTATTGGCAATTTTCAGTTATATGTGATAATACTAGTGCCATCTGTATTTCTAAGAATCCTATCCAATATTCTAGAACCAAACACATTAATATAAGACATCACTGCATTAGGGACCATGTTACCAAAAGAGACATTGAGTTATACCATGTAACAACTGAAAACCAACAAGCTGACATCTTTACTAAACCATTGGCCTTTGACATATTCAGCATTTTAAGGACCATATTAGGTGTGATTGACATAAATACATGAATTTGATGTTGCTAATTTCTGAACTTTTTATTTTTTTTCACTTTTTCTTTTTAGTTTTTGTTTTACTTGATTATCAGTTTCCTTTTAGATCTTTTATTTTCCTACTAATTTTAGTTTATTTTGATTTGTTTATTGGAGTTGGTTATCTCTTTTTATGAGTTTTTTTGTTCTCTGAATTTTGATTTATTATTTATTTTCTTCAGAATCAGATCACTGCTCATTACTGCTGATATACTAGATTTTTAAATAAGAGTTTTTGTCTAATTTTTTTTGTTTAGAAGCTTGTAAGTAGTGATTGACTTTTCTAAAATAGTTAAAGGGAAGAATCATTGATGATTGTTTTCTCTTCCTCTAACTCCTTTAATAGTATTCTATTTCCTTTTAAATCAAAATCTTCTTCAAAATTAAAAAGTTGGTTTTTGAAATAGAGATTTACTTTATCTTCCTAGAGTAATCTATCTAATATGAATAGTGTTTTTCAAAGCATTTAATCATTGATATGTTTTCCTTAATCAGTCGATTGCACTTATCATATGGTATGATTATATTCTGTGGGTTACTCTTCCTTATTGTAGAGAGTGAGTTTTCATTCTCTTATGTCTGAAAGGTAATCTCACAGCTAAGATTCTTTAGAGTTTTTGAAAGGAAATAAGCTTCCAAAAGAAATAAAAAGAGGCACAAAATGGGCACAAAAATAAAAAGATGCGCAATATCGCCAAAAATAGAAAGATACACAAAGTGTATCAAAAATCAAAAGATGCGAAAAGTGGGCCAAATAAATTGAAAAAGAGGCACAAACTGAGCCCACAAAGAAATAAGCTTTCTTCCCTTTCAGATCTTTAAGTAATTTAGAAAAATACATACGCCACTTAATATTTTCAAAAACCTGAGATTGAAAATCATGATTTCTGATTCTTTACTTGTAATTCTATTTTATCAGCTATTTTTCTTGAATGAGGCTTGAAAAGATCTTTTTTTAAATCTAATTTCTTTTCTTATGAGTTAGACTTTTATTTGAAAGAAATTTGAACCTATAAGATGTCTGAGGTAGGGTTTATGAAAGTTGATTTGCCAACTTTTTTTGAATTTCAGCACAGTCAATTTTCTTCTTATTGGCTTTTGAATTGAAAATTGAGGAAAAATTTTATTTTATTGGAGCAGATCGATTCAAAAATACAAACAAAAAAAAATCATTGCTCTATGTACTTTTTTATTTATCCATGTGATGTTTTCCCTTTTTGAAGTGTCGAAAGGGTGAGTAGTTTGGATTATTAGTAATCTGGGTCATTGTACTTTTGAGTCTTTAGTATTTTATGTCTCTATACTATTTGCTTGGCTAATAGAATTGCATTTCTCAGTTTCCGTACTCTGTATTTTCTTTGCTAAATTAAAAAATATCTAACAAATGTTTGTCATCATCAAAAATGGGGAGATTGTTGCAAATATGATTTCAATGTTTATGATTTTGATAATGACAAACATCTCTATTTCTACTTGATTGCCTAAACTTTTAGGTACACAAGATAAATTGCAATTTAAGTTAGCTCAAGATCGGGTCAGTCTGTGTTTCAGGTGCAATGTAATTTCTTCCCTTTCTTGAGTCATTTGTAATGTATGGGATCCCAAAGCTAAGTAACATTACACACACATATTCAGGGGGAGATTTAGAGTAAATTAGTGTTTCGGTTCTATTTTGATCATATCGTCCTGGACGATCATGATATCATCTTGGATGATCTATTGTAAATAGAAACTCTAATTAAGGTAGTAGTGTTTAATTGGTCTGATTAAGCAGATCATCTTGGATGATCCTCCCATCATCCGAGACGATATGCTAAAATCAAAAAATCTCAACCACTAGACTAAGTTAGGCATATTTTTTTCTTAGTTTTTTGTTCACATCATCCTGGACAATACGTGTATATCCTGGATGATTCACAGTAATCATGCCTAATTTAGCCAAGTAATTAAGGAAAGCAATTGAGGATTAATGGATCAATCACATCATCCTGAACGATCGAAAGATCATACAAGATGATTAGTTATAAATCCTCATCATCCAGTGTAATACACTTAGATGACAGAAATTATCTGCCAGATGATTCTACCATTTTTGAATAAATCATACAGGATGATGTATAGATCATCCTGGACGATCAAGTCTTTTTGAAATCGTCTAGTATAGTTATCCTGGATGACCCAAACAGTATGCTGGATGATATTGGCTTTTTTGAACTAATCATACAAAATGATCACAGAATCATCCTGGATGATCAGTATAAATAGTGTCTAGAAGAACCAGATCGTCCAGGCCAAAAGGGCTTATTTACGCTAATCTTACAGGACGATCTACCGATTATCCTGGACGATCTTCGACGGCAAGTTAAAATTTAGGGTAATTTTTGAGCCCTTATATTTAATCATTTTGTTCATAAATAGAAAATATCTTTGGCTGCTATCCTTTGCGAGAGCGCTTTGAGAGGGAGAGATAGAGCTTGGGAGAGAGAGAGAGAATCTTATGTGGGGGATTTTGTGAGGTGTTCACAAAGGTTACTCCGAGCAAGGATTCAAGTCATCATCTCCAGTCGTCGTCCATTATCCCTTGATGCTCTGAAGGAAGGATCGTCGGTACAAAGATCAAGGTTCTCTGGCTTCTTCAGGAGGAAGCAAAAGGAATCTAGGTTCTTTGCCTGCTTCAGGAGGAAGCAAAAGGAGTATAGGTTCTCTTCCCACTTTAGGAGGAAGCAAAAGGAGTCTGGCTTCTCTACCTCACCTGGGTTTGGTGAAAATGAGTTTTGTAAAGGTTTCTATGCCTTGCTATGGGAGCAAATGGAGAGTCACTGAGTTGATTAGTGCAATACCTGGATGGGAGGCTCTGGGGAGTGTACGTAGGTCAAGTTGATCGAACAACTATAAAATTTGGTGTGTTCTTTTCTTTTACTATTCTGCTTTTTAATTTCTAAACTTTATTTTTTTATGGATGATCATGTGGTTAAAGTTATTATTTTGGATGTTTAATCATCTCCACATCAACATGTAGTTGTAATTGTTTTAAAATATTCAAAATCATTTTTGCTTAAGAATTTTTTAAAAACTACCAATTCCCCCCCCCCCCCCCCCCCCCCCCGCCCTCCCTCCCTCTTAGTTAGCCTCGAGCTAGTTCATAAGGGATTAACATCCCTATCAAACTTTCAAGTGGTATCAGAGCACTTTCATTATCCCCAAAAGACCCAATTTTTAACCCACACTGGTCCTCCACCTTTGCCAACATCTCATGCTCCTCCAACTATTATATCGAACTCAATAGACATGGTAGCTCATGGACCTTCAATTGTCTCTACGAGGTATGATATGGTAATGGTTCTCAAACTCAAGGCTACCTCATTCAGGACACCTTAATGTTCTCTGATGTTATACAGAACTTCTACTTTGGTTGTGGCCATGACAACCATCTCATAGTCGAGAAGCTAGATGGGTTATTAGGCTTCGGTCAAGGGCAAGTTTCATTTATTTCCTAGATAGGTGAATTGTATGGCTTGGTATTCTCATATTGTTTACAATCAAAGCCCAACACAATTGGATATGTGGCACTTGGTAACCATGGCACTCGTATGGAAAATACACCAATGATAACTAAGAAAATGAAGTCATCCTTCTACTTTGTCAATCTCATTTCTATTTCTGTTGGGGATGAATGGCTTGCACTTTCACCAAGTGTATGCAGCGCCCCTGGAGCCATGTTGGGCTTCATCATAGAAACCATGTTGGACACTAGCATAGTGATTACCCGACTACCGCCCATTACCTACTCCATCATGCACATTATTCTCCTATAATACATGACCAATTACCCGAGGGTGCGATCATGGGGCATACTCAACAACTGGATTATTGTCAACAATCAAATCAACACGAAGGAGTCTGGATAGGTCCTGATGACCTCATATAGAAATGATGTCATCAACTAAGCATTGGTTCAACTACACATTTCAATAAAGAAGTTTTGATGAATTTAATGAAGAACTTCCATAAGAAAATAGGTAGAGAATACTACAAGACATAAATTAAAAATAAGTGGGACAAACTAAAAAGAGATTGGAAGTTGTAGAAGAAGCTTAAGTGGGGATCAACTGGATTGGGTTGGTATCCTAAAAGAAATACCATTTCGCTTCAGATGAATGGTGGAGATATATATATATATATGAGTTGCCAAATGGGAATTTACAGGCTAAATCGTAGAATCAAATGCAAAACTAAATAACCATAAGCTAGAAAGAATAATCCCTAAAATCTTATAAAAAAAACATTGGAACAAAGCTCTAATATTTTTTTCGGAAAATTACTTATCTTGCACGTGATTTGCATTAGAAAAAACAAAAAATATTAAACATTAGAGACAAAGTTGAAAATTTCTTCGGATTGTCAACAATTTTCTTAACATAAAACTTGTGCTTCTAAAATTAAGTGAATGTTCCTTTTCTTATATTTTTTTCTTATTTAAATTTACTTGTTTTATTAGACGGCATGCAACCTTTTAAAAAATTTGAAGTCTAATATTTAAAAGTTAAATAAAATATAAGGAACTATTGGAATTTCTAAAAATTCACATTAAATTATGGGTAATATTTTAGCCATATAAAAATTAAGCATTGAGCCAATGCATGAGAAATGAATAAAATCATAGACACAGACACACACACACACACACACATATATATATATATATATATATATATATATATATATATATATATATATATTACTGTAAAATGTGATTATGTGAATTTTTAGGAGACTATTGTAAAATTATTAAATAGATAGTTTTATTTTGTTAGATAAACTTTTTTATTCTCTAATAATTTGGATTATCAAAGAAAAATTAAAATACAATTAGAAATAATTGGTATACTTAATTAGTAGTCTGGTTGTCGTGAGTTGATTAGGTACAATTATTGTATATGAGTTATTTGATTTTAAAAGAAAATCTTAAATAATGGGATATATATGAACAGTCAAAGGGGGCATACTGACCCAAAATAACAAGTTAATTTTATTATATATACATCTCTACTCACTAATGATTTTGATTGGACTTCAGTTAATATGCTCCTTAGGAATGTCCCCACAAACCAACACCTACCACTTGTCCAAACTCTAACACAAAATGCCTGCATTATCCAACATGTTCTTTGAACATCCATTATAAAAAAAGCTAGAGATCGCATACACATTACCCCACTTCTATCTGTAGTCACCTACTTAATCATGTCAGCCACCAAATTTGATGAAGCCGAAATGATCTTCAATTATAATTATAACTTGTTTACTATTCGATATCCCAGTGCCCGACGAAAATAAAATATTGCCTTAGGGCATATCATAGGATACATCCTCGACGCCAAATATCAACTCAGCTATCCTATTCCACCGGATAATCTTCCTATCTTTTACAGATATGCCTCATTTCGTATTCATTTCCATCAAGGGCATGCATACGATGATCCTAATTTTAATGAAGAAGAGGAAGCTGCTTATGCGGAATGACCTCCACCACCACCCATACCCCCACCTAGACTTGCCAACCCTCAGGATGATATTATTCAATGGCTTGGTCGACTGGAAACTCAGCTGGGTCACCACATTGACCAATAACACCGCCAGCATGAAGATGATATGCGATGATTTGGTGAACGACTCACCTCGATAGATTAACATTTCACATCCATCTATCAGTACTTTCAGCCACCTCCACCACAACCACCACCTGATCAAGATCCTGACTACTAGTTTCTATTGCTTATTTTTGTTATGTAGTTCTTTCTTTCATACTATTTTTTCTTGTACCGGTTGTATTATTTTTGCTTGTTTAAGTATACTCCTATTTTTGGTGCTGTCAAAAGGGGGAAAAGTTCTATGTTATGTTCTTAAGTTCTATGTTATATGTTGTTTTTATTATATATTTTTTAATCTCGTTATGTTCTGTTTCAATTTAAAAAAAAATTCTCCCATATTTTAAAATATATCATCTAGTGAGGGGGAGTTAAGGAAGAAATAATATTTATCTTGCCTATCTGATAACATTATTTGACATCTTCAAAAAGGGGGAGATTATTGCAATCCAGGATTCCTAGTCTCTAATTTTTATTATAATAAATAATATTAACTGGATTACCACATTCTTTCTTGAAAAATATATATGTTTATTTTTGTCTGTGAGCACTAACATTTCAGGTAAGCAACACACTGCTCAAGACTGCTGGAGACTCAAAACTGGGTAGAATAAGATGGAAAAGAATTTATATTTTGTAGTTTCTTTATTATTTCTTTTTTTGAGTATGCCACAAAAGAGTGTATGCAAATGGGGTGACCATGCACACACACACACAGGGGAAGAATTTTTTTTAAGACAAATTTTTTTTAAGAAAATCGTATTGTATGATTTTTAATCATACTATACGATCTGTCAATAAAACTTAGGCTTAATGGCTAATTCTAAATTATTAGTTTTGTGAACTAATCGTACTGTACAATCGTTATCATACTGTATAATTTATTTCTATCTAAAAACCCTAGCCTCCATCATAGTTTAGGTAAGATTTTAAATTTGATTTTTTGAACTAATGAAATTGTATGACTAAATCATATTTTACGATCATTTAAAATCTTGCCAAAATTATCCCCAATAATCAGGTAATTAAATCATGGTTTCTTAATTACATTCATTTATACAGTATGACATGAATCATACTTTACAAATGACAGAGATGATTTTGGTCGTCCCATAGATAGTACCAGACGAAACCACATTTTTTTAACTATTCATCCTTGACGATATTTTTATCATACAGGATGATGATCTGAATTTAACTATTTGTACGGTATGAAGGGTATAGTACGGGAAGATTTATAGAGATGATTCTCAGTCATCCCATAAGTCATCTTGTACGAACAATTGAAAATAACACAATCATCTCGTATGATCTCTGAATCGTACTGTACGATGTGAGTAAAATTTGTGACCTGTTCATCTACATTCATACTAAAGGGAACTGATTTTGAACTGATCGTATTATATGATTTTATATCATAATGAATAAATAACATTATCTGAATTGAATTATTAAAGTTTTCAGAAGCCTAATTTAAAAATACTAAAATTTTTATTTAGAGGGTAGTTGTTGTTATTGTTGTTCTAATTTTTGTGTGTGAAAAGAGAGGAGCGTGATAGAGGAAGGAACTCTTGAGAGGGAACTTTTGAATAGATCCAGGGTTTGTCAGAGCAAGGAGAGGGTGAGCTTGAGCGTGAGGGAGATGGAGTGTGAGGGGATCTCATGGTTGCTCGAAGCTAGCTGCACGCTTTCTCCTCCTGTGGCCTTGGTGAGTCTTATAGAAGCTCTATAAGGAGAGAGGCTTCAAGGTCAACATCATCGAGGTACTCTTCCTTCTCCATGAGGGAGAAAAAGGAGAAGGTCCGCTGCCATCACCAGGAGGGTGACATAGCATCTGGCACTCTGCCACACCGGGGAAGGTGAAAGTGAGTTTTATAAAGGCTTCTCCACCTTGCTGTGTGAGTAGAAGGAGAGTAAACCTTTAGTAGTGCAACTCTCAGAGTGAAGAACTCAAGGGAGTGGATGTAGGTCAAGTGACCGAACCACTATAAAAATTTATGATGTGCTTTTTCCATTTTTTCTGCATCTTATTTTTCATACATTTATTTACTATGTTAACTTGGTGAAAAATCTGATTTTAGCTTTTTATTGTGAGATTTGAAATTGTATCACCACTATAATAATTGTGAATGAATCATTAGCTTTCGCATTTGATTAGATAAGCTTTTATCTTTAAAAAAAATATGAAAATTAAGATAAAAACTAGAACTCTTATTTAGGATTTATTTTTGAAAATACCAATTCACCCCCCTCTTGACGCACATCAAACATTCAACTTCAAGAATAAGATGAATAATTCAGGTGTAGTGGTTAGAAATAAGGCAAGACTGGTGGCCAAGGAGTTTAATCAAATAGAATGAATTAATTTTGAGGAGACTTTTTCCCTTATAGCCAGACTTGAAGCAATAAGGGTGCTTCTAGCTTTTGCTTATTTTAAAGACTTTAAATTATATCAAATGTATGTTAATAGTGACTTTCTTAATGAGGTGATGTAAGAGGATGTTTATATTGAGTAACCTCTAGGTTTTACAAATTCAGAATTCCCAAATCATGTGTTTAAACTGAAGAAGGCATTATAAGGACTAAAATAGACACCTAGGGCATGGTATAAAAGGCTAAGCACATTCATACTGGAAAGATCATTTGTTAAAGGGAGTGTGGACCCCACTCTCTTCAAACAAAGAGTAGGAGATGACATTATCATTGTTCAAATTTATGTTGATGATATCTTGTTTAGATCCTCTAATAAAAATCTTTGTGATAATTTTTCAGAAATAATGAGCAAGGAATTTCAAATGAGTTTGATGGGAGATTTGACTTACTTTCTTGGATTTAGCAGCATAAATCAAAAAGAGGATGACATTTTTCTTAGTCAGTCAGAATACATTAAGGATATCCTTAAGAAGTATAAAATGGATAAAGCTATACTAATAAGTACCCTTATGAGTTCCACAGTTTAGTTGGATAAAGACTCTAAAGGTAAATCTTTTGATCAAAAGAAATTTAGAGGAATAATTAGATTATTACTTTATTTAATAGCTAGCAGACCTGATATCATGTTTAGTATATATCTTTATATTAGATTTCAAGCTGATCTAAAAGAATCTCATCTGACTACTGTTAAAAGAATTATGAGATACCTGTTCGGAACTCAAAACTTAGGGATATAGTATCCTAGGCACAACACCTCTTTTAAAATCATTAGATATTCTACTTCAGATTTTGTACGGAGTAGGGTTGATAGAAAAAGTACTTATGGTACTTATCAATTCATAGGACCCTCCTTAGTTTCTAGGTCTAATAGGAAACAGAATTCAGTAGCCCTTTCTACTACTGAAGCAGAATATATAGGCTTAAGAAGTTGTGTGGCATACGTTGTTTGGTTAAAATAATAACTTACAGATTAAGGTTTTTTAATTGGTAATATTCCCATTTTTATGATAATATAAGTGTCATTTGCATCTCAAAGAATCCAATCCACTCTAGGACCAAGCATATAGACATAAGACATCACTTTATTAGAGACCATGTCACTAAAGGAGAAATTGAGCTACATCATCTAGCTACTGAAATCAACTTGCAGATATTTTCACAAATTCACTAGCTTTTGAAACATTTAGCACCTTAAGAACCAGATTGGGTGTTATTGATATTCATACTTGACAATTATAATTCTGTAAATTGCATTTGTAGTGTAGTTCTTTTATGTTGATGTTAGTGTTTTGTTCTTTGTTTGTGATTCATTTTTGTTTGATTTTTTCTCTACTTTGGGTTTATTTTCTCATTTTTATTATTTTTGTTTCATTGTTGCGTCTCATGGATCTTTTTTGATTTTTTTTGAAAAAGATTCTTTATTATCATGTGCAAATCTAAATTTCATCTTTCAATCGTACTGTACAAACCACTTTCGTACTGTACGAAATCACTAGATTTTACATGATATTTTTTTTCTAAGTTGGTGAGGCAAAAAATATAATTTTGTAAAGATATTATACTATACGATCATGTCATCTTCTGTAGAAACCATTCATTTTTTCATCTTTACAAAAATGGTAGGAATTTTGTGGACAGTTATTTTTCAAAGATCATCTGTCTGAATACCTTTTCGTCTGTACAATCCAATTATTGATTTGCATGTAGACGAACCTAACTGGTAGGTATAATCATTATTAATTGATCATCTTGGGCAAACACCTGTGGTCTACACGATCAGGTTGGTCAAAGATCATACGAAAGGATTCATCATAAAGGTAACTTTACGAAAAGACACTTCACTACAATAACTATTCTTGACCATTTTTGTTCGTATATATGAACTCAAGTTTATACCATACGATAAAGCCTAATTTCTATAAATTGGACGGCTTTCTTTGAATTTTCTTCACAATCGATTCCACATTCACTTTCTTTCAAATCCATGTGTTCAACCTTCTCAAATGGCAAGTAGTAGCAAGCGATCACATCTTTCTAGGGGGAGTTCATCGCATTTTGAACGAGATGATGACTTTCTTTCCAAAGAGAATGAATAAGCCTATGACCAGTTTGTTGTTGCAAAAATCACTCCATCCCAACTCCTTATTCTGGAGGACTTTAATTTTTCTATAATGCCTCTATTCAACTTTACTCATTTTTCCCTTATTCTCACTTTAATATATGCATTCCACTCAAACACTTTCTATTATTTTCTTGAAAACCTAAGAATGAGAGAAAATTCTACAAGAATGTCCTCATATGTTTTCCATCAGAGTTAAAATTATTAAGGAAGATTTAAGTACATTTCTCCATCTTAGAACTGAAGGAGTTAGGCCACATTCCATGATTTCTAGAAGTAATTTTGACTGGTCTCAACTAAATCAAACACTTAGGGGTATACCTTCAGTCTTATATTTGCCTCTTATTCATAACTTGAATCAAAATGTCAGGATCATCCAACATGTCTTAAGAACTTCTGTTATTCCTAAAGATGGTGATTGAATCAATATCACTCCTTTGCTTTCTATTGTCACATATCTTATAATGTCAAACACTTCTATTGATGAAGCCCAATTGATTCTGGACTACATCAACAATCTAACTGACATTATACTTCCTTCCACCATAAGAAAGAAGAATGTGACTTTAGTTCACTTAATTGTCTAGATTTTGGAGAAAAAGTACAATCTTGTTCTTCTCGATCCTATAAATAATTTTCCAATCTATTTTACTGATGCTTTATTTCATACTCATTTTCATCGGGATCAAGAAATGAGGGGGATGAAATTAGAGAAGAACAAGGACCTGCTCCAGCACCGGTACCTGCACCTACTTTTGGACCTGAGCATTATTTCTATTAAGAATTGGTCCAACAATTTCATCAACTTGAGTCTCATTTTGTTCAATGATTTGATCATATTGAAACTCGCTTAGACCAGTTGGATGTCAGATACAGTGAAGATATGGGCTGGGTTAGAGGATAGTTTAACTCATTCAATACTCAAGTAGCTACCATCAGTAGCTACTTTACTATGTTCAATCCTCCACCGCCACCTCTAGATCAAGATCCCCCGGCATATTAGTTTAGTTTTTGTTGATGTATGTTTTGATGCTTTCGTCTTTAAGAGATTGTATTTGGATCAATTGCTTTTATTGTTTTTGGATTAGTTAATTCAGATGTTTTTGGATCAGTTGTAGTTGCTTCTTATTTGAATTCATATTATATTTTTATTAAAAAAATGAAATGAATGACATGATTGTCTTAGTCTATTCTTAATTCTTTGAAATTGTCTATAAGTTACTATCGACTAATTTGCAAATGTTGAATCTAAAGAATGAAAATTTTAAAGTTTTTGCATTACAATGTTATTTCCTTTATCCAAATTTGGTTTATCTCATACTTTAAATCAAATTATTATTAGTCTTAGATAAGGAGATCATCTTCGATGTTCTATTAGATATATATCTTATAGTTATTATTATTTCAAAAATATTTCTTAATGTCTTTTATTTTCTTGTTCACAGTGTTGCTTTTATTTTTATCTATTGGCTTTTATTTTGCAGATTTAATCTTCCTTTTGGAAGGTAATCAACCAAGAGAATACTTGCTTATGTAGGTTATGAAAAGGACAAAATGTCAAAAGATGCACAAAGTGTGCCAAAATTGAAAAGAGGCACAAAATGAGCCAACCTGAAAAATTGCGCAATGATCACCAATTAAAAATCAAAATCAAAAGATGCACAATGATTGCGAAAATTGAAAAGAGGCATAAAATGAGCCTACACTACATCTCATTCTTTACCCTATATATCTAACTCTTAGAAAAACCCATGCATTTAACAATAACTTTAACTCATAAATTTGAAATTATTTAATTTTTAGCTTATTATTTTTTTCAATAATTAATCTATTTTATATTTATGCTTTATAAAATGAACATTGATCATGATCAACTATTCTTATCTTAGTTATTCTTTGATTTAAACTGAGTTTTTCACATAGGAATTTAATATTCTTATTTGCAATGTTTAAAATTCTCTTCTATATCGACTGTCAGATTATTTCATAGCATCTTACTTTTTCAGGGAATTCTCCTTTTTTTATTGATGTCAAAAGGGGGAGGTATTGAAAGTACGAGATGCGCCAAGAGGAGGGGTGAATTGGTATTTTAAAAAATCAATCTTAAACAAGAGTTCTACTTTTTGTATTTTTTAAAGGATAACTTAACGAGTAAAGTGCGGAAGCAAGTAAAATGTTCACAACGATGATATTGGTAATACAATTGTAACTTTCACAATACAAGATTTAAATTATGATTTTCCACCAAGCAATTTAAAGTACTAATTAAAAGGATGAAAAATAAAGTACGATAAAATGGAAAAAACACACCAGAGATTTTTATAGTGGTTCGGTCAGTTGACCTACGTCCACTCCCCGAAGTCCTCTACACCGGGATTTGCACTAGTAAAAGTTGACTCTCCTTTTGCTCCCACAGCAAGGCGGAGAAGCCTTTACAATACTCACTTTCACCTCCCTCGTTGCGGCGGAATACCGAACGCTATGTCACCCTCTTGGTGACGGCAGCGGACCTTCTCCTTTTTCTCCCTCCTGGAGATGGCAGAGTACCTTGACGATGTTGGTCTTGAAGTGACTCTTCCCTTGAGAACTTTCCTGAGACTCCCCAAAGCCACAAGAGGAGCAAAGCATGCAGCTAGCTTGGAGCCACCGTGTGATCCCCTCACACTACTTCTCCCTCACGCTCAAGCTCACCTTCACCTTCCTCTCGCAAGCCCTGGATCTCTTCGAAGAAAAACTTCTCCTTCAAGAATCCCCTTCCTCCCTCAAAGCCTCTCACAGCAAGAAGATACACCAACAACTTGTCATAAAAAAATTTTAAGTTATTTTTATATCAGGCTTCAGAAAACCCTAAAGATTTCAACTTTTGCATTTCTATTCGTACAGTACGATCACAGATGAACAGTTCAAGTACAGATCCGTCCAGTACGATCACAGAAGAACAGTTCACAAAGTTTATACATATCATACTATACGATATGTATATCATACAGGACGATCATGTTGATTTCTATTGTTCATACAGGATGATCTGTGGGACGATCCCTGGGATGAAAGAATTCATCTCTACCAGTCGTCCAGCACTCTACTAGTCGTACAATACGATTAGTTCACTTCAGGATATCATCCTGTATGATATGAATATCATCCAGGATGAATAGAACAAAAAATCTTAGTTTTATTTGGTACGATCGAAGGGATGAATGAAATCCTCTCTGTTAGTCGTCCAGCACTCCACTAGTCGTACAGTATGATTAGTTTATTTCTAAATATCATCCTATACGATATGCATATCATCCAGGACGAACAGAACAAAAAACCTTGGTTTCGTCTGGTACGATCGAAGGGACGAATGAAATCGTCTCTGTCTATCGTACAGTACGATATATTAACGTACGGTACGATCGACTTTAAATAAGAAACCAACATTTATTTCCTGATTACGGTAGATAATTTTGGTAAGTATTCAATTAATTGTACCGTACGATCATGATCGTACAGTACGAACAGTTCAAGAAATCAAAATTATAAACTTACCAAACTTATTCTGGCGGCTAGGGTTTTTCTATTGAATCTTATCGTACAGTACGATAATGATCATATAGTACGATTAGATTATAGAGATAATCATCTCAAAAATGGCTGTTAGCTTGAGTATTATTGATTAATCATACAGTACGATTTAAAATCGTATAGTATGATATTTAAAAAAAAAATTTAACATAAAAACAAATCTCCCCCTCTGTGTGTGCATGGTTGCTCCTTTCACATACATGCTTCTGTGGCAGACTCAAGAAAATAAAAAATAAAGAAATAAAAATTATAGAATTTTCAACATCCTATTCTACCCGGTTTGAGTTTCCAGTAACCTTGAGTAGTGTGCATCTGACCTGAAATGTTAGTGCTCATATACAAGGATAAACATTTGTAATCTTAAGGAAGTCCATATGGATTCAGTATATATTAGTTGTCACCATCAAAATTAAGTTCTCAGGATCCTGGATTTCAATAATCTCCCCCTTTTTGATGGTGTCAAATAATATTTTCTGATGGTCACAGTTGTTCTGTCTTCCTTAGCTCCCCCTCAGAAGAATAACTTATTTTTTAAATTGGAGTAGAGAAAAATTTTTATTTTCTTTTTATTATAAACTACAGAAAAAAAACATAACAAGAGAATAACATATAGTAAGAATAGAAGAGTAAACATAAACAACTGATATCATTAATAGTAAAAAATAGAACAACACAGAACACAGAAACGTCTCCCCCTTTTTGACAACACCAAAAAGGGAAGAACAAACAAACAACTACAATGACAAGAAACTAAAAAAATAACATAAACAACTACAATAACTCAAAATTCTGGATCCTGATCCGGAGGTGGTGGTGGAGGTCATGGAAACAGTTGTTAGTACTGATGGAGGGACGCAAACTTGTGATCGATAGAGGTGAAGCGCTCCCTAAACCATTTCATATCACTTTCATGTTCTTGATATTGTTGAGCAATGTGGGAGTCCAGCCTAGTCTCCAATCTATCAAGGCGTTGAATGATGTCATCGTGAGGGTAGTCAGGATGAGCAAGACTAGGCGGGTGGATTGCTGGTGGTGGAGGGGAGTTAGCAGGAGCATCAGCCTCTTCTTCATCAAAATTGGGATCGGCGTGAGCGGCCCCCCGATGGAATAAGATACAAAAAGAGGCATCTCAGTAGAAGATAGGAAGATGATCTGGAGGTAGCAGATAATGAATTTGATACTTAGCATCAAGATGTAGCCTATGACATGTCCTAAAGCAAGGTTTAGTTTTCGGCGGGCACCGGGATATCGGTATGCAGACAAGGTATGGATATAATCAAAAACTATTTGGGCTTCATTGAATTTGGTTCCAGACATTATTAGATAAGTGACCACAGACAGCAGTGGAGTAATATGGATGCGGTCTCTAACTTTCGGTATGATGGACGTGCGAAGGACATGCTGGATAATGCGTGCATTCTGATTCAGGGTTTTGACAAGGGGAAGGTGTTGATTGGATGGGACACCTCTAAGGGTCATGTTAACTGAGGTCCAATCATAATCATGTGAGATCATATATTGACGACGAGGGCAGTCAGTGGATAGCCCAATGTGTGCAGCTATATCGTTGACGATGATAACGACATGCTGTTTACAGACATAGGAAGTGAATGTGGTGTTCTCTAGGTCAACTTTTACATTGGCAAAAAATTCAAAAAGTAGTTCAGAGTGGAAGGCAAATGCTAGAGTCAACAGGAATTGAAGAGTGGTGGAGGTGAAAAGGTTCATCACCTCAAAATTCAGAGCGGCTTGATTCAACATTCGAGATGGGGTGATTTTGGCTTCTTTGAGTTTATTGTATGCTTTCTCATCTGCAGCGGAGAGAAAGCGATCGTCGAATCACCGAGAGGAGGAAGAGCTCCCGACGATCATTCGGCCACTCTTACTTGCACCAAACATTGTTGAAGAAGTGAATTGAGAAAGTGAGGAAATTTAGAGTGAGTGAGTTTAGCCAAAGAAGCCCTCCATTTTATAGAATTTTGGAACTATCATACAATACGATTGAGTATCGTATAGTACGATAGGTGCAATAATGTCGTCTGGACTACCATTCAAAAATGAGAGTCAAATCATACAGTACAATCAGAATCATACTGTACGAACGTGAGTGAGAGGCGTTCGTCCCGAGAAGTCGTCTGAACGACTTTTGACAAAATGAATCGTACAGTACGAATATGTGTTCGTACAGTACGAAGGACTATAATTTTCATACCGGCCAAGTTTAAATTCGTCCCAATCCATTTGACACGTTGATCGTACAGTACGATGTGTGGTTCATACAGTACAATGGAAAATCATGTGTATCGTACGGTACGAGTGGTGAGTCATACAGTACGATATGTGCAAGCCAGGAGGGATCTGGACCATGAATGGGAGTGGATAGCTGTGATTTGAGTGAGTTTGGGATAATCGTATAGTACGATATGTGATCGTACAGTACGTTGTGCAGAGAAATTCAAGGTTTGTCATCAGTAAGGTAAGAGGATCAGGAAACCATTTTTTTTTTAAGACAACAAAATAATATAACAAACATACATTTTTTTTTTTGTTTTTTTTTGTTTTAAGCTTGAATGTCTATGACACCTAATTTTGTTCTCAAGGTGCTAAATGTGTCATAATCTAATGGTTTTGTGAAAATATCAGCCAATTAATCTTCACTAGCAACGTGGTGTAGTTCAATATCTCCTTTGGCTATGTGATCTCTTATGAAATGATGTCTAATGTCTATATGTTTTGTTCGTGAATGTTGAATTGGATTTTTGGATATACAAATAGCACTAGTGTTGTCACACATGATTGGGATGGTTCCTACAGGTAGTCCTAGATCTAAAAGTTGTTGTTTTAACCACAAAACTTGTGCAACACAGCTACCTACCGCTATATATTCTGCTTCAGCTGTTGATAGGGCTACTGAATTCTGTTTTCTACTAGACCATGAAACTAATGATTGTCCAATGAATTGATAAGTACCAGAAGTGCATTTTCTATCTACCCTACATCCTGCAAAGTCTGAATCTGAGTACCCTAAGATTTCAAAAGTAGTACTGTGTCTAGGATACCAAATTTCTAAGTTTGGGGTGCCTAGTAGATATCTAAGAATTCTTTTGACAGCAGTCATGTGAGATTCTTTCGGGTCAGCTTGAAAGCTGGCACAGAGACACACACTAAATATTATGTCTGGTCTACTGGCAGTCAAGTAGAGAAGTGATCCAATTATTCCCCTATACCTCTTTTGATCTACAGATTTCCCACTAGGATCTTTATCCAATTGAATGTTAGAGCTTATGTGTGTATTCATAGCCTTAGCATTATCCATTTCATATTTTTTCAAAATATCATTTATGTACTTAGATTTGCTAAGGAACGTTCCACCTTCCATTTATTTTACCCTAAACCCAAGGAAGTAACTAAGTTCTCCCATCATACTCATTTCAAACTCGTCACTCATTATTTTTGAAAATTCATTACATAAGTTTTTCTCCGTCGATCCGAACAAGATGTCATCTACATAAATCTGAACAATGAGTATCTCAACTCCTACCTTCTTCAAGAATAAGGTGGTGTCCACACTACCCTTATTAAAGCCTCTATCTACTAGGAACGTTCTAAGTCTTTCATACCAGGCCCTAGGTGCTTGTTTTAACCTGTATAGTGCCTTTTTTAGTTTGAACACATGGTTTGGAAATTATGAGTTTTCGAACCCCGGGTGTTGCTCCACATAAACATCTTCCTTGATTACCCCGTTCAGGAAAGCACTCTTGACATCCATTTGATACAGCTTAAAATCCCTAAAACAAGCAAAGGCTAATTGTACCCTGATGGCTTCTAGTCTAGCTACCGGAGCAAAGGTCTCTTCAAAATCTATTCCTTCAATTTGGTTATACCCCTTTGCTACTAACCTAGCCTTATTTCTCACTACTACTCTAGAGTCATTCATCTTATTTTTAAAGACTCATTTAGTTCCAACCACACTTTATTCTTTAGGTCTTTTGACTAATTCCCATACATCATTTCTAACAAATTGGTTCAACTCTTCTTGCATTGCTAGGATCTAGAATTCATCTCCTAAGGCTTGATCTATATTCGTGTGTTCAATCATAGATATAAATGCAGAATGATTAACCTCTTTCCTAAGTCCATGCCTAGTTTTTACCCCTTCTGATGGGTCTCCTAAGATCAGTTCTCTAGGATGATTAGAGGAAAATTTCCAATCTCTAGGCAGATGTTCCTGAGGTTTCACTCTAGTCTGTATGGTAATGGTTTCTACTCCCCGTATAATCTCAACTTCTTCTTCTTCATGATTAGATTCAGAGGTCTTATTAGATTCATCAAATACCACATGGGTAGACTCTTCTACTGCTAGGGTCCTCTTACTAAAGATTCTATAGGCTTTACCTACAGATGAGTAGCAACCCCTTCATCAGATTTAGAATCAAACTTTCCTAAGGGTAACTTGCCATTGATTAAGATGAAGCATTTACAACCAAAAACGTGTAAGTGGAAAAGATTGGGTGTCCTACCCTTAAGCAACTCATTGGGTGTCTTATTAAGTTTGGATCTAACATTTACCCTATTTAAAACATAGCACGCAGTATTCACTACTTCTACCCAAAAATATCTAGGAAGAGTGTATTCAGCTAACATAGCCCTAGCAGCTTCAACTAAAGTTCTATTCTTTCTTTCAGCTATTCCATTTTGCTGAGTAGTTCTAGGGGCAGAGAAATTATGTTCTATTCAAACATCTTTATAGAACGATTCAAACTTATCATTCTCAAATTCTCCACCGTGATCACTATGAACTGTCTTAATTTCACATCATAATTTTCTTTGAATCCAAGTGGAGAATGTTCTAAACTCTTCAAATGACTCACTCTTATGAGCTAAGAATTTTACCCAAGTAAACCTAGAGAAGTCATCCACTATTACAAATCCATAAGATTTTCCTCCTAGGCTAGCGGTACTAACTGGTCCAAATAGGTCCATGTGTAGAATTTCTAGAGGCCTAGTGGTGCTGATATCCTTAATTGTATGAAATGATGATTTCACCTATTTTCCTAGTTGGTAGGCGTCACATAGATGGTCCTTGGTGAAGTCTAACTTAGGTATGCCTCTAACTAAGTCTTTCTGAGTGATGTTCCTAAGTTTTTTCGTACTAGCATGGCATAGTCTCCTATGCCATAGCCAAGAGTCATCAACTATTGTTTTAAGACACAAAGGTTTGAGTTTTCAATGCTATTTAAATCTAATATGTAGACATTATTTATGCATTTTCCTTCTAACACAAGTGTACCATTTAGGCTAGTCATGCATTTGTTAGACAAAAACTTAATGTCAAAGCCCTTATCACATAGTTGACTAATACTTAAAAGGTTTGCTTTAAACCATCAACTAACAATACATTTTCAATTATTAAATTCTTAGAGTTTCCAATAATACCTGAGCCCACCACTTTTCTTGTGGTGTTGTCTCCCAGAGTTACCTTGCCTCCTGACCTGGCGTCCAATGTCATGAACTGCTTCATGTCTCTAGTCATGTGTCTCGAGCAGCCACTGTCCAAGTACCACATGCTCTCACTAGGTCTTTTGTGAGAGCATCCCTACAATATCAATCACAGGTTAGCTTTGGGAACCCAAGTGAGTTTGGGTTCCACCCTATGCTTATATGAATGAAATGTATGCATGTTATACTGTGATGAATGCGATTTAGGTCTCCACACTAGATGTGTCCTATAGTGAATTATGCACGTGCGGACTATGTGACCTAGCATGCTTCACTAATCTATGGGGGTGGTAGTGCCTATTTATGGGTTTGGATGATGCATGATGTGCTGGTTTTGAATGAGATGTTTCACATGGTGGAGGCTGAAAAAAATCAGCAAACGTGGGAGGTGTTTTATTATTTTCAAATGCATGAATTTTTTCATTTAAAAATTTATTATCTTGGTTAAGGCTTGCATACTCAAATCTCAATGTATGCTCACTCCTACTTAGTTCCCCTGTAAGTTCTTCTAGTTCCTTAAATGCATTCTCTAGTTCAACATGTGATGATTTCAAGGTATCATGTGTAGTGGTTAACCTAATATGCTTCTTGTTTAATGCATCATATTCATCAAGCAAAAATATATGATCTTTATCCAAGTTAGAAAAATTCTTAACTATACTAGCATGCTCCTTCTGTAAAGTACTAAACTCAGTGTTAAGACTAACATGCTTTTTCTTTAACTTTCTATACGAGTCATGGATTTTTTCAGAAATAATAAGCAGTTCATCGTAAGACAGTTGACATACCTCATCTTGATCTAATTGATCAAGATTATGTTAGTTATAAGACATAGATTCGTTACCTCCTCCTCTGCTTCTTCTTCCGATGATTCTGAGGCAGAGTCGGCCCAAAATGCTTTTGTGTCTTAAATTTATCCTTCTTGAGCTTTGATCTTTCCTCACCCTTTTCCTTGGTTTGATGAGTCTTGACGTTGGGGTAATCAGCTCGGAGATGACCAGGTTTTCTTGCACTCAAAGCAAATTGTGTCAGATGCAACTTTAGTATGCTTTGAGCTTTTACCTTTGTTCTAATTGCTTTGATGACGATGCTGCTTTTTTTCAGAAAATTTTTGAACTGATGAGTCATCAAGGCGATGTCATCATCTTCCTCCGCTGCTGAGCTGTCACTTTCAGAATTATTTGCTTTTAAAGCTACCGTTCGCTCCTTCTTCTTTTCACCTGCATCACTTTGTCGTTGACTCACTCCTTGCTCGTAGGCAATGAGTGACCCAAGTAAATTTTCAATAGAATAAATATTCAGATATTTTCACTCAATTATTGCAGTGATTTTAGCATCATATGAGCTAGGCAAACATCGCAGTATTTTATTAACTTTTTTTGAGTTAGACAACTCTCTCCCTAAAGCAAGCAGAGATGTTACAATCTGGGTGAATCTAGTGTACATGTCAGATATAGTTTACTAGGTTTCATGTGGAATAGTTTGTAATCATGTAGCAGTATGTTCAACCTAGATTATTTGACCTCACTAGTTCCTTCGTATGTGATACACAGTTTGTCCCAAATTTGCTTACCAGTAGTACAAGTTGATACTCGCATATAGTCTTCTGATTTTAATGGGTAAAAGAAATAATTTAGACATTTAGCATTTAACTGTACAAGTTCTCTATCCTCAATGCTCCATTCATTAAACGATATTTCAGTTTTAATTCCATTCAACATACGAAACGGTGCAGAATAACCTTCTTGGACCAACATCCACATGAGATAGTCTAGAGACTGTAAAAATGTAGACATGCGTATTTTCCAGAAATCAAATGGTATATTATCAAATAAAGGTGGACAGGTTATAGAATAACCCTCTGCAGTGTTACAGTTACCAAATTGAGCCATGGATCTTACCAACTTGAGCCAAATTTACCAAAACGCCACCAGAATACATCAACCTGCGGTCTCAGCGTAAGCTTTTTCCTCTAACGCCAAGTCTCATCTTCACAGTCATCTTCAAAGTTCTTTTCATAGGCAATTGCTGCTACAGATTTTCCAGAAAATTTCCTTGAAAGCTCCAGCTGATCTTCCCAAATTTCAGACTGTATTGGAATTTCTATAATTATTTCTATCAGATGTTGACCAAAATAAAGTTTCAGCTTATCCAAGTCCCACCTCCCATCAATGATAAAAGTTGATAACCGTAGAAATTCAGGACTTAAAACTGCAGCAAAGGTAGGCCACCTGTTAATACTATTATCTAGAATCCAGGTATCCATAAAGGTGTCCATTTTATCGCCATTAAATAATCTCCATCTCGTAATTATCTTCAAAAAATCTACACCATGCAAAAAGATCCTCCTAGAAGATGAGGAGCAGCTTTTGTTAACATCACTCCAAAGATCATTCCCATATTTAGATCTCATTAATCTATTAAGAAGAGAGCTTGGATTATTAATAAAGTTAAGAGCAAATTTAACTCTCAAAGGACCCAATTTGTCCACCAACAACTGCTGTCCACGGCCACCACAGTTCTTTGGTTTACACAAAATGTCCCAAGCCACATAGTGTATACCAAAGCTCCCATCCTTCTTATTCCAAAGATAATTTCTACACATTTTCTCCAATTCCTTCAAGATCCCCTTCGAAATCGGAGAAAGATTAGACAAATAAATTGGAAGGGAAAGAATAGAAGCATTGATTAAAGTAATCCGACCCGCAATAGAAATGAATTTTGAACCCGTAAGATTCATTCTATCAGTCATTTTAACAATAAGATTACTAAAATCTGATTTAACCAATCTCCTCAATGCAATCTTAACTCCCAAATAATCCATCTCATTCACCACTTTCATATTAGGAATTTTAGCAAGAGATCTAGCTTTTCTTCTTTTAACAGAATTACCAAACAGCATAGCCGACCTAAGCAAATTTATACTCTGACCACTCCATTTATAATACCTCTTCAGGATCTTGTCAATCTTCTTTATTCTTTTGCTATTAGCTTCTGAGAAGATCAAAATGTCATATGCATACATCAAATGAGAAATCATAGGAGAAAAAGGAGAAACCTTCATCCCAACATCGTTACCTCTTCGAGCAAACTCTTCAGACAGTAATTGAGAGCACAAAATAAAGAGATAGGGTGACAAAGGACAACCTTATCTAAACCCGCATTTAGCCTCAATCCACTTAGAATTGATCCCATTAATAATAATTGAAAACTTTGGGTCCATAACACATTCCAGAATAAGATTAGAAAACCTCTTAGGGAACCCAAACCAATCAAGCACCTGAATCAATGTAGACCAACTCATACTATCGTATGCTTATTCCATGTCTACTTTGATAGCCACTAGACCCTTCTTGGCTTTAGAATATCTGAATTTACTAAACAGTTCTTGAGCAATCAAAACTTGGTCAGACATAGATCTACCCTTTATAAAGGCAAACTACACTTCAGAGATAATTTTAGGAAAAAGAAAACTCATCCTATTAAGAATCATCCTTGCAGCATTTTTATAAATGGCATTACGTAAACTAACAGGATGATAATTAGAAGGCAACTGAGGATTGTTAATTTTAGGGATCAGCACCACATTAGTTTCTCTCCAAGCAAGGCAAAGAGAGCTAGACACAAAAAAATCATTGATAACTACCCACACATCAACACGGATAATAGACCAATACATTTTGGTAAAAGAATTAGTGATACCGTTAATACCTAGAGATTTTTTCGCTCCCAAATTGGAAACCACATCCTCCAATTCATGTACAATGAATTCTTTGCTCAGAGATCTACTATCCTCATCATCCGGCACCTTGGACGGTGATGGCCATCCACTCAAGCTGCACTCCCTCGATCTCCATTTGTTATTAAAGAAGTTCAGAAAAACCTCTTCAATACCTTGCTGGTCTTCATGCATCAAGCCACCATAATCTTTTACACTATTGATCCTGTTTCCATTCCTTCTCGCCGTAGCATAAATATGATAGAACTTAGAGTTGGAATCTCCTTCCTTTAACCATTGAACTTTAGCTCTCTGCTTCACCACAAGCTGAGACGTCCAAGGGTAGCATTGAGTTCCACAACCTTTGATCTCAAATAACAAAGTTTAAGATCAGAAAGGCCACCAGACACATCCTCCTCTACTTGCAAATCAAAAATCTCCCTTTTTAAGCTTTCTTTAAGATCCACAAGAGACTTGTGCTTTTCCTTACTCCAAAAGAATAAGGATCTTAAAGTTCTTCTAGACTTAACATTTAAGATATAAGCATTACTTCCTTTCACATTTTTGTTCCACGCCGCCCTCACAATAGAATGAGAAGCTGGGTAAGACGACCAAACATCTTCAAACATAAATTTCCTCCTCTTCAAAGGTCTAGAAGAACTAATCTTAATCAAAATTGGACAGTGGTCTGAAGCCACTCTAGACAAGTGCCTCACTACCGCCATTTGAAGAAGGTCCAGAGCTACACAATTAAGAAGACAACGGTCTAACCTTTCTAAGATCCGGCCTCCTCCAGTTTTGTTGTTGCACTAAGTGTATTTAGGACCCACAATCCCAATATCATGAAAATCATAATCCCTCATAAAGGAAAGCATATCTTGGGAGCCTTGCGAAAAAATAAATTTTTTACCACCTTTCTTCTCATTTTGAGATAAAATGCAATTAAAGTCGCCCCCAATAATCATAGGTAATTTTTTACCAGAAAATACTTCCAACTTACTCCATAAAAGCTTCCTTTCACAGTTTTTCTGACTCCCATACACCGTGGCTATCAACCAGCTAGTAGAATTATGGATTTTCAACTCCCCAAGCACAACTTGCCCATCAGCTTCAATAACATTTAAAGAAACTAAATCTACCCTCCAAAAAAGCAAAATACCTCTAGAATAAACAGCTGCAGGATACAAAAAAATTTCCCACTCTTCACCAATAAACTTCTTACATTCCAACATATCAAATGTTGAAATCTTGGTTTCAATAAGCCCCACAAAAATTGCTTCATTATCCTTAACAATCTCTTTCAAAAACCTGAAGGCTTCAACCGTCTTAGCCCCCCCACAATTCCAAAATATTAAGGAACTCATTTTTTCTTTGAGGTGGGATTAGACCCACCACAAAAATCTTTACCCAACTATCCCTTCCTGGTTTTACCTTTCACCATAACACTACCCAAGGATCTAAGTTCTTTCTTCAACTTGAGTTTTGTCCCATCCAAAACTCTACCTTTCAACCAATCCTGTTGTATACTCGTGTCATTTGCACCAGCCTCTAATTCTACTTCCTCTCTAGCAACATTTGAAGGGTCTACCTTATCCTTCTCAATTCCAACCTCATCCACTGACTGAAGAATATTGAACATATTCTTCTCTATAGGGAAATTAGTTAAGCCATCATTTAAGATCTCACCATCTTCTAACCCGAAGGCCTGGACAGAACAACTCTAAAAAATAGAGATATCCGCCTTATTATTTCCCACGTAGTTTTCTGTATCAACAAAACCATCCATCACCTTACAGGAAGTATTTTCCACTTCGTTCCCCCAATAAGCACCTTTGATCTCTTTCCTCAACATTTCACCACCTTCTATATTTTCAACCATGGATTTGAACTTGTTTGCAACACCTAGAGAAGAACAACTCGGAGAAACAACTTTTCTTCCCAGGTCTTTGAATTCTCCTCCGCCAACCAAAGCATTTACAGCTTTCTTATAACTCTTTGAAGGAATAATGTTTTTCCTTCCCAATCCAGGCTCATGAGAAACTTTCCTTAATTTATTAAAACAATTTCTCCTGAAGTTCACATGGATCCAAGGACCGTATTCAGCATTAGTGCCTTCAGCCAATTTCCCATGACCAGAGATACCTTTAGATAAACCATCATCTTCTTTAGTTGAAAGATCTTCCTTAAAGATAGGACATTTTCTCTCCATATGCCCTATTTTATCACAATTGAAACACAAATTTGGGAGTTTTTCATATACAATTTTTTGGAAGAATTTACCCGCACAACCTTCAACCCAAACACCAACAGGTAGCTTATCATCTAAGTTAATAAGAACGCAAATTCTAGCAAATTACCTTCTACTCCACTGAAACATATTACCATCTATCATAAAAGGTTTTCCAACCTTGGAAGTAATCCTATAGATGTTGATTTTATCCCAACAGTGTAGAGGAAAATTTGGCATCCTAATCCAGACTGGAGCCGAAAGACCCTTCAATGATAAAGGAGAGAAAGAAGGTGACCACTTGTCCATCCCTATTATATTGTTTTTAACATACCATGGTCCATTTGCATAGACTGAATCTAATGCTTCATGTTCATCAAATGAACAAAGCACCCATCCCAAGCCAAGCATGGTTAAGTGGAATTTGCCATAATGAACCCATTGTCTCCTAAGTTCCATGCTAATCAACTGGAAAGAAGTATTTTTACCAAACACTTTGATAACCAAAGCTTTACTAAGTATATTAGAATTTTCTAATTCCATTCCAGAGTGAAGCTTGACCACATCACTGTCTCCTACAAAATCATTCCTAAAGTCCAGATTGCCTACATTGATATTAGATTTTTTTCTTCCAAACAATATCAACTACATTGTTGGAAACCATTTTAGGAGAGAAGAACCTACTATAATCAGCATTTTCACCAGCAAGGTTACCATCTTCTACAACACGAATAGATGTTAAATCTACCAAAGAATCTTTCCCCTTAACGGGTGATATTCCCTGAGATACAACATCTTTAAAACTAGGAGCAGATGAACATTTGATCGGATTGATTAAAAAACCATCTTTTAAATTATCCTTAGCCATATTCTCGAACATATGATCAGCAATACCATCAGAAATTGCAGCAGGTTTCTCAAAGGGAGTCACCGACGTCTTAACAGAATTATGAAAAATATTGTTAACAGAATTCAAAGAATTTGCATTTATCTTACTGTCAAGGACAGGGATTGCATTTGAATTCCCAAAACATGTTAACAAAAATTTTCATACCAGACGATGAGGCATCAGGATCGAAAGATTTAGCCGGAGAAAACCCTTTACGCCTAACCATATGAGGAGTCTTGCAATCAAAAATAATAGAAACCTCTTTACATTTTCCTTTAAACAATTTTTCTTTCTTCAAATTAACACCATCATTCTCTGATATGATCAGCTCTCCTTTCATACGCCGCCTTCAAACATCTTCAGCCTCGTGAATGACATTAGTAGAAATAATATCTTCCACTGGTTTAATACCTAAATTAACATCTCCCACCGATGAACTCTTCCTCTCCGATGGTAGAGATGGCCAGCGATCAGTCACCGCCATGCCACCTTAGCCTGCCGAAACCAAGGCTAAAAAATTGGGAAAGGAAAAATTTGAAAAAATAGCTTTCTCTCTCTAGAAAATCCTGAGCTTCTCTCTCTAGAAAATCCAGAGATCTTTCACAGTTTTTTTTATTGGTTTCTTTGGAAGAGTAAAAAAGAGTTGAAACATGATAACATTACCATGAATGCATTGAGCATTATATTTAAAATTAAGGATAAAGTGAGACAGTTATATTTGGCCAATTTGATCAATGGGAGTAGTTTTAATGGTTATTTTCAAATTGATGAGTCTTTTGATATTAATACTTCTTCTAATACCAATAATCATAAATACATTATTATTATATGGATTAAACCTCCCCTTAGTTTATATAAACTCAATACTGATGGCTCCTTTAAAACTTTGGATGCTGGTTGTGGTGGGTTGCTCCGTGATTATAATGGTTAGATCATTGTGGCTTTTACAGGTCCCTCACCTGTCAAGACTACGATTATGGCTTTAATTATGTATTTCTTTAAGGATTACTAGTTTTTGGATTGAAGTTGATGCTAAGCTTGTGATTCATTATATTAATGATAAAATTAATGCCAATCCTCTAATTTCCTTACTACATAGAAATTAAACAATGGCTTTCGCTCATCAATTATTCTATTACTCACATTTATAGGGAAGGAAATTCGGCAGCTGATTTTTTAGCTAACATGGGTTTAAATTTAATGGATTTTATGGAATATGTGGGATCCTCTCTTCCTAGCAAGCTTGTGGGGTTGGCTAGGCTTGATTATATAGGCCTTCCTTATATAAGAATCTATTAATTTATAGTTCTTCTATTTGTCTCAGTTTATCTTTAGTTACTTAATGTTTGATTTGATTTTTTTTCATTTGCTCTAATTCTTATGTAGCCATTACGAGCTACTATCGGTTTAGCTTTGGCTTTATTTTTTGTTGGTACTCATCGTGGGGCTCCAATTCCATTCTTTGTTGGTACTATTTTATATCCTGTTGTGTTTAGTCTCTGGGATTTCCTTCCTCTTCATGTTTTTCTTCATGAGTTATTCTTGCTGTTCTTTTCTTTCACCTGTAATCATGGTCGGTTCTTAAGCTATGATTGTATTATTTTCTTTTCTGATTTAACCCCTAAGTGTTGATCCTCTTTTCCTGGTGAGGACTTCTTTGGTTGGATTTCAAGTGTTGTTTTCTATTGTGCCTCTTTAGTATGAGTAGGTTGGTTGTGGATTTCTTTAGGTCTCACTGGATTTATTCTCTGGCTTGCTGTAGTCTAATCTGGGCAGTTAAGTATATCCCCTTTAGCTTATGTGGTTGGAAATACGGTTGTGTGGTATTCATGATTTATACTTACAATTTTCTCTCGATTTACATTTACTTGAGTCCTCCCTGTGGTGGGATCAAGATCAGATTTAAGCAACATTTAGTGTTCTTTCATGATGGTTGTACAAATAATACAACCATTACCTTAACTGCTACTCTTCATTTCACCCTTTGGGTTTTCTTCATTTGGGTCATTGCTATTATTTTTTCTCGGAATTATGCTAGGTGGGTTATTAGGAGATGTTGTTTAAAAGATGAGTTCTTCCATTTCTATTGTGGTGATTGCAGATATGTTATTCTGTTTTGCTTGGTCTTGAATTTTCTCTGTAATGTTACTACAGGCCGGTTGCATTTTTGCTTTGATTATCTTATCTAGGGTGTTGTCATGTTAAAACTATTATTGAGCTATAATGGCAAGTTTGTTGTGGGTTTGTTGCATTTAAAGGAATACCATTTTGTGCTGGATGGTGAACGATTAATGTTTTCTTCTGAATATTTTTATGGGCTTCAATTCCAAACTTTTTCTAAACTATTTTGTTATTACTATGCTTTGCTTTGCTTACTTTTCTTTTATAGTCCTTATTTTTTTATAGGTTCTTCGGACTGAGGATTTTGTGGTTGAGCTAAATATTTTTGGCAGGAAGTTTGAGATGATTGTGCTATATCGTTTCTTCCTTTTTTGGGTGCTTGGTACTTACAGCCGTAGAATGTTATTAGGGTATTTTGTTAATCTTACTATAGGAAACCATCAGCTCTTATGTTTTATTTTAACTTTTTTTGGAGCTCTATCGAGCATTAAGGAGATGAAGGTTCTCTTTAAAACCTTATAACCCTACTTTTATATTAACGAGTAGGCCCCTCCGCGGGTTCCCCCCCCCCCCCCCCCCCCCCACCCCCCCAAAAAAAAAGAAAAAGAATGTCAAAATTAAATAATTAAAATTAAATATAAGAAATTCATAAAATAAATACTAAGTTGCATTAGGATTAAAATAAAAAGCATAATAAGAGAAAAATCAAAGACCTTTTTTGAAGTCATTTGAAAACCTAATTTGGCTAATTAAATATTAATAAAATGCTTAAATAAAACATTATTCCAAATAACATCAAATTTTTATAGATGCCATATTACATCATTGTTGACCTATGTTGAGAATCACATAATAATTTGAACTGATTTGATAGGATAAATAATAAACCCTAAGTCTCTTATAAATAACCTTTTAATAAATAAGTATTGTCATCCTGATGATGGTGATATTATTTTTGATTCTATGAACCATGATTCTTATGAGCAAAAGATTTCAAATGATATTTCTATTGTGGTTAAAAATTCTGAGATGAATACTGAGGTCCTTCTAGCTTGTGATAATTTGGAGGAAGGATAATTTATTGAAAGCATATGCTTGGGAAATTAGTTGATTACTTCTACTAATGTTCTCTCTGTTTCTATAGTGGCCTCTTCTTCAATTGGAAAAAAATATTATGAGGATTTTTTCATTAAGAATGATAGTTTTACTAAAGTTACAAAAAAGAAATACAAAACTTTTAAAAATGTTTTAAATCAATCCCTTAGGAATACAAGAGCTTAAACTGTCCAATTTTCTTCTAATGCTTAAATCTCTTATTTAGAATGTTAGGAAAATTGTTGCCCCTCTACTAGGTCTAAGGTTAAGAACATTTATAAGATCCATCATATTTTGGTTTTAGTTTTAATTAAACCTTTGATTTCTACAAATAAGCTTCTTTATGCTCCTAAAGTATTGGGTTTTAAATTTGGTTTTGCAAATTGTTCTAACAATTTTTCAGTTATTTGAAATAGTCCTGTTCAATTAATATTATTTATAATTCTAAGCAATCTATGCATTCATCTATTGAAATGTTTAATTTCAAGTGTGTTGCTTCCTCTGTGTATGCTTCTTCGACTAGGTTTACTATAAGAACACTTTAGGAACAACTTTCAAATTTATCTTATCTGGGAGATTTGTTATGGTTTGTTGGTAGTGATTTCAACACCATCTCTTCTCTTGCAGAGAGATTAAGAGGGGCCATTGTTAATGCTCTTTCGATGGAAGAATTCAACAAAATGATTTTAGATTGTAATATACTAGATATTAGTTTTTTTGGTAGTAATTTTACTCAAAATCGTGGTTATCTTTTGCAAAGACTTGATCGTGTTCCTTTTACTAATCAATAGATTGCAAATTTTCCTTTCTATCATGTGGGTCATTTAAGAATAACTCTTTTTGATCACTTCCCCTTTTATTTTGTATTAAAACTCAAGCTATTCATTCTCCTTCCATTTTTTAGATTTCAAAATATATGGTTTCTTGATTTGAGATTTCTCAATTTGATGCAGGGAATTGGAATGCTCCTCTTCACCTAGATAATTCTTATGGTGGTATGTTTAGGTTTTGGCTTAAACTTAAAAGATTGAAATTTAAAATTAATTCATGGAAGAAAATGTTTTCAAAAATAATTTCTCTAATATTATAACTATTGAAAATAAGCTTGATGATCCTTATTATCTGAATATGAGTTTGTTAGAAGGGTCTAAAGATCTCCTCGACCTTCTTCATTTTCAAGAGGAAATTTATCAGAAACAAAAGACTGTTGATAAACATTTAAGTGAGGGTGACAAGAACATTAAATACTTCCATGCCTCTGTTAAAAAGAAAAGACGTCAGAATTTCAGTCACAAAATTTCTCTTCAAAATGGAGTTACTTATGAGATAGTGGACCTTATTGCTTCCTCGGGCATTAAATTTTTTGAAAACATTTTAACAAAAATTTCTCTCCTCACCCTATTTGTCAAGCTCATCTTATTCCCCACTTGATTGCTGATAAGGATAATGCATTTCTTTTAACAGCTCCTTTTATTAAGGAGATCTACGATACTACTCTTCATATGAATTCTGAGTCTATGGCTGAGCTTGATGGCTTTAATACTTTTTATTAAAGGCTTCAGATATTATTAATGATGACCTTGTGAATGTTATTTTTGATTTTTTTTGGAAGTACTCCCTCACAAAAGGTTTTGTCTTGTACTTCTTTTGTGCTTATACCCAAGAGAAATGTTATTAACAACTAGGAGGATTTTAGGCCTATCACCATTGAAGTTTTTTAATAAGATTATTTTTAAGATAATAATGGGTAGACTGGCTTTGTTTCTTCCTAAGATTATTTCTCCTTCTTAAATAGGTTTAGTTAAGGGGAGCGCTATATCTGACTATATTCTTCTTGATGAAGAAATTATCCATGAGATTAATGCTAAATTGAAGGGTGGGAACTTCATTTTTAATCTTGATAGTGCAAAAGCTTATGATAATATTTGTTGGGAGTTTCTCTATAACATAATGAGTTCTTTTTGGCATTGATTTTCAATTTTTACAAACTATCAAAAATTGTATTGAGAATTGATTACTAATTTTTCATTATTATTAATGGTAAGTGCAATGGTTTATTCAGAGCTTCACAAGGTCTTAGACATAGAGATCCTCTTTCCCCTACACTTTTTCTTTATTGCTATGGAATATCTATCTAGAGGCCTTGATGATCTATTATGAGCCATCAATCTATGTATTTCCATTCTAATGGGGGTCTGCCCAATTCTCATTTAAGCTTTGACGATGTCTTTATTAAATTTACTAATGCTTCTATTAAAATGGTCACCCTTCTTATGAATTTTTTGCATAAGTTTGAGGAGAATGCTGGTTTATTCATTAACTTCAATAAAGATTTTTTCATAACTGCTAAGAAAATTATTTCCAATCATAATAATGGCATCAAGATTAGAACTGGGTTTATGGGAAACAATCTTACTATTAAATATCATGTCATGCCTCTTTATACAACAACAACAACATCAAGCCTTTATCCCACTACGTGGGGTCGGCTACATGAATCCTTTTTCTCCATTATGTCCTGTTAAAAGTCAAATTCTCGTTTAAATCTAATAAAGAAAGATGATTTCTAATATTTTCTAACCAAGTCTTTTTAGGTCTACCTCTACCTTTCTTAAAATAAGTCAAATCTAAGACCTCTACTTTCCTAACCGGGTCATCGGGAGGCCGCCATTTTACGTGACCAAACCATCTAAGGCGACTCTCTCTAATCTTATCTTCCACTGGAGCTACTCCAACCTTTTCATGAATATGCTCATTTCGTATCCTATCTCTAAGGGTAAAGTTACTCATCCACCTGAGCAACCTCATCTCTGCAATACTTAACTTAGAATTATGCTTCTCTTTTAATGGCCAACATTCGGCACCATAAAGCATTGCAGGTCTGACCACCATCTTATAGAATTTTTCCTTAAGTTTGAGGGGAACTTTTCTATCACACAATAAGCCCGATGCATTCCTCCACTTCAACCATCCAACTTGGATTCTGCTAATAATATCCCCATCTATATCACCATCACTCTGAACAATAGATCCAAGATATCTAAAACATGTACTCTTATTAATGACTTGATCGGCCAAAGTCACAATGCCCTCACTAGGTCTATTATTACTATAATTACACTCCATATATTATGTTTTAGATCTACTCAAGAGAAAACCTTTAGACTCTAAGGTTGACCTCCATAATTCTAGTTTACCTTCAACTCCCTCTCTAATCTTATAAACAAGAAGAATATCATCAGCAAAAAGCATACACCAATGTACATCCTCTTGCAAATGTCTAGTGAGAACATCCATGACTAAAGCAAAAAGATATGGGCTTAAGGCTGATCCTTGATGTAGTCCAACCGAAATAGGGAAATACTTGGCCAAACCACCTTGTGTTTGAACACAAGTAATAGCTCCTGCATACATATCTTTAATGATTTGAATATAAGCGTTATTAACTTTCTTTTCAAGAACTCTCCATAGCACTTCTCTTGAAACTTTATCATATGCTTTTTCTAAATCAATAAATATCATATGTAAATCCTCCTTATTCTCTCTATATTTCTCCATCAAACCTCTTAATAAATGTATGACTTCCATAATAGACCTACCCGGCATGAATCCAAATTGATTTTGAGAAACATTAGTATCACGCCTCAACCTATGCTCCATAACTCGTTCCCATAGTTTTAAAGTATGACACATTAACTTAATTCCTCTATAATTCGCACAATCTTGTGCATCACCTTTATTCTTAAAAATAGGGATTAACACACTCATTCTCCACTCATCTGGCATCTTTTTAGCCTTCAAAATAGTATTAAAAAGTTTAGTAAGCCAAGAAATTCCTTCATCTCCTAAGCATTTCCACACCTCTATTGGAATATCATCAGGTCCAATAGCTTTTCCACCCTTCATTTTCTTTAAAGCCTCTCTAACTTCGATTTTATTAATACGCCGATAAAAATAGAAATCTTCATTTTCATTTAGGGTGCTAAGGTCAGTACAGTCAATTTTATTTTCACATTCTTCATTAAAAAGTTTAGCAAAATATCTCATCCACCTTTGTTGAATATTATCTTCTAAAAAAGTACTTTTTGATCTTCATCCTTAATACACTTCACTTGAACTAAATCCTTACTACTCCTATCTCTTTGTTTGGCTAGCTTATACATATATCTTTCTCCCTCCTTAGTATCTAATCTATTATATAAATCACTAAAAGCTAAACTCTTTGCATCGCATATTGCTTTCTTAGATTCCTTACATGCCTCTTTATATAATTTTCAATTATTAGAATTTTTACAATTAAACCAAATTTTATAACAAATCTTCTTATTTTTAATATTTTCTTGCACATTTGGATTCCATCACCAACTATTTTTACTATTAGGAGCTTTTCCCTTTGAAACTCCAAGCACATCTTTTGCAATATTTTTAATATTACTAGCCACTTTTTCCCACATAATATTAGCATCCTCATGCACAGACAAAATCTTAAGATCTAAAATCTTACTCTCAAAAATATTTTTGTTAATATTCTTTAAATGCCCCCATCTAATCCTAGGAAATCATTTTACTTTATTTTTTATTTTCTTCCCAATTATCTTCATGTCTAAAACTAATAAACGATGTTGGGTACATAAGTTTTCACTCGAAATAACTTTACAATCTTTGCAATCTTAATGATCTAATTTTTTTATAAGAAAATAATCAATCTGAGTTGTACTATATCAAAAAGATAAATGAGAAAATTAAAGTGCAAAAATAATAAAAGGAATGAAAACACCAAATTTATAGTGGCTCGGTCCTACCTGACTTATGACCACTCTCCAGAACCCTCTGTTCCAGGTATTGCACTAAATTTTTAGTTACTCTCCTTTAGCCCCCACAGCTAGGCGGAGAAGCCCTTACAAAATCTCTTCCACCAACTTATTGTAGCAGAGGACCAAAATTCCTTTCATAGGCAGAGATCCTTGAATCCTTTTTCTCCCTCTTGAAGATGACAAAGAATCATGAATCCCTTTCACCTTCCTCAGTGCGATGGAGGAGCTGGGTCCTTTGACACCAAAGAGATTTTCTTCTTTCCAAAACTTCCCTCAACATAAACCTTGAATCTGATGGTACTAAGATGCAAGCTTGCCGGAGCAACCATATGAAACCCCTTCCACACTCCCTTGAAACCCCCTCCAAGGATCTTCTCCCTCTCAAACTCTACCCTTTCCTCTCTCCCTTTCAAGGCTCTCTCTTCAAGTTTTCTCCAAAAGAATGGAGACTCATTGCGAGCCAAAAGACTAATACAAAGTCTTAGGAGAAAGCTTAAATATTGGGTTTCAAAAAAATCCTAAAAAATAAATTCTGTCATGAAAGATCATCTAGGATGATCCTACATGATCGTCTTGTATGATTAGTACAAAATAGCCCCTTTTAGATACTATGAACTATATTGTCCTATAGAATTAGTTTAAGAGTATGTACGAATCATCTAGGATGATTCTAAGATCATCTAGGATGATTAGTTGGATCGTATAGTGCAATCTAGTTCGTACATTACGATCAAAATATCAATTAAGCAAAATTTGATTGACTAATCATAGGATTGATTTAGGAAAAATTATCATAGATCATCCAGTACGATGTATATTGTCCTGGCTGATTAGAACAAAATTTCAATATTGAAATCTTGCCTAGATTATGATTGTCGGCTATTTTTCATGATCATAACTGCCAGTACGATTAGTTATGATGAGCTTTAGATCATCCACGATGATCAATTATGATGAGCTGTTTATACATTATGATATAAATTATACAGTATGATTAGTTCAAATCTTAAACTTTTGGTTTTGACTCAATCTCACTCCCCCTAAGTGTGTGTGTGTATGGTCACCAAGATAGCATACACCCTTACAGGACTTGACTCAAGAAATAAAGAATACATCAATAAATATTACAAAAAACTTTATAGCATAACCTATTCTACCCAATCTTGAGCCTTGGATCTTTGTTGGATGGTGTATAGTATTCCTAAAATGTTAGTACACTCATAAACAAATATACATTGCAAGTATTAAGAGACATAATGATGTGAGCCACAATGTTTGTTATCATCAAAAGCATAAACTTGTGAGCTTGAGTTGTAACATCAATCACACTAAGTTATAATTCAAACATGAACATTTCATGAATTAAATTAAGATATTGAGTAATTGAAAATAGTAGTAAAGAATTTCATGAACTAGAGTAAGCATGAACATAAAAATGTATGAAAAGCCAAATTCTCAATAGTAAAGCATTTCAGTAAAGCATAATTTTCACTTATCAAATTCCCCTCATCTTAAGTAATTGCTTGCCCTCAAGCAATGTGATTGAACTAATAATTATTTAATTTTCTTTGAATAAAATTGCATATTAAAATGATTCCGATATAGAAATATTTCACTAATTAATATTAATTACAATAAGTAAAAGGTTAACAATCATAGTTAAAGTAAACATTAACAAAAACCCAATTTTTAATTTCCATTAATATTAATATTAAGATCATCTCCTAAATGTGTATGCGAAGTTGACTACTTAGTTAAACTGAGTGATATATTGTTTAGAAAGTTTTGATACTTCAGTTAAAATTTGTAATTCATTCATAAATAATAGTATACATTATATGCTTACACTTCCCCTTTTAGGTAAATCGTAGGTCCTTTTTGGTAGAATTAAGCTTTTTCGTGCACCAATTTTTGATATGCCGATACCTACCTTTTTTTCTTAAATTTTCTTCTTTTTTCTATTTCATTTACTTTCTATAGTACCAAATCATTTCGAGTACCTGATTACTTTCTCCATTTCAATAACATAGATTTGACTTTATTAAAGGCTATTGTAAGGATTCATAATACCATAAATAACTTATCAAGAATTTTAAAGTTAATCTAAGTATTATCTTCTCAATAAATTTAGTCAATCAAACCTAAAATTGATGGTCAAGAGCAAGAGAGTGCAATTAAAAGTTTAACATAGTTTGAATTATTAACTTATATAATTTAAATTAGTTATTGTTATGATTTTTCTAAGCTAAACTTAGTATGTTTTCTTTTAATTATACTTGCAATAATAAAAAGGAGAAATCAATATTTTGAGAAGGTAGGAGATTAAAAATAGCAAGGATCATACAAGGGGGATACCCAAAAAATGTGTTGATTAGTGTTCTAAAAAAAAAGGACTTCACCTGAACATCCCAACCATTGCACCGTTAAATTGTGAAGCATAAGTGCAATGACTACTACAAATCCATCACATAGTACATCGTTTACACCATTCCCTATTGTCATTGGCTTTTTTCATCAAAAAAAGTGTGCATTCTTGTCATCTAATCCCTAAGATCAGTTACCTAATCTCAAAGTTCTAGGGTGCAAGTCATGTGCTGACTAGAACTAGGCTGACTAGGCTAACTAGGATGATTCGATCACACTCCTTTCTTTTTAGTGCTAACCTTAAATTTTCAAAAATTTTAATTGAGTGAGATTGAAAATGGAGAAGAGTTGCTCCTCCCCAAGATCAACCAAAATACTAGTAGCAACTAATAAAGAATAATTTAAGGAGGGGTGGCCTAGACCTACTAAAGTGGAACCCCAAATCATGTACATCAAAGAAGAGTGAATAAGATTTCTTACCACCTAAATAGCATATTCTAGGAAGGCACACCCTTGGATCACCTCAATAATGTTGGAGCTAAAAAAAAGACAAGCAAAAATGAAATAGTGTTAGCCCTTAGAAGTTTGGGTTAGTGTAGATGCTAGAAAATTAATTATTTCTCTCTCCCTCTCTCTCTCTTTCAAAATTGCCCCAAGTTTGTCCTAATTAAAATTTTGAGAATCTCTGAGGGGTCAACAGGTGAATGGTTAAAAGGGGTGTACTCATTGTTGCAAATCATGGCCCAAGTACTATGATTTTGATGATAACAAACATTATTATTTTCTTACTACTATTTATTACCAATCTATTTTATTGCCTTGCTCACTAACATTTCAGGTCCACAGTTTTCTTGCAAATTCAATCGCTCAAGATTGGGTAGACTAGGGTTGAGTCTATTTGTAATTTTTAACTTCAATGTAATTTTTCCCTTTCTTGAGTCAAGTCATGTATGTTCTGGATCATAATGCTAAGTAACCCTTCACACACACACTCAAGGGAGTGAGTTGGTAAGTTAGAAACATTTCTTTTTTTTGAACTAATCGTATAGTACTATGCATATCATACTAGATAATTAGTTAACAAGAAAATCCTAATTAGGGCACCTTTATTAATCAAAATTAACTAAACTAATCATACAATATGATCCACATTATATAGGACAACCTACTTTTCTAATCGTGCAGTACCCAATTAAAATTATTGTCAATCACAATTTAGGAATTATTTTGAAATTCAAATTTTGTTTTAATCATAATGTATGATCCATATCATACTATGTTAAATATGAAAATCATGCTTAAAATAATCCCATGATTAAGGGAATAATTATGGCTAATTTGTTCAATCAGATCATACAGGATGATTGGTGACTATCGTATTGTACGATATATAACAATCATGCTAAATTTGATCCTATAATCAGATCAAATAGGAAGATCACACTATGATGATAGAGGCATGTATGGGACAATTAGGTATCATCGGTTGTAGTATTGGATGATTAGCTATGCGTTTATACTAATCATACCGGATGTTCACTACCATATAGGATGATCAATATAAACACTTGAACTAATCGTACAGTGGGGTGCAGTTTATACTATATGAAAGAGCTATTTTGAACTATTCGTACAGGACAATCATATCATCATACTGGATGATCAGTGCCGCTAGATTGAAAATTAGGGCTTTTAAAGAGGCCTTTTATTTAAGCTCTTTAAATATCTTGAGAGAAAATCTTTTGCTGGTTAATATGCTTGAGAAGGAGCTTAAAGAAGGAAGTAGGAGAGCTTTGAGAGAGAAGAGAGGGAGAGATTCTTATGAGGGGGTGTTATGAGAGCTTCATAAGGTTACTCCAAGCAAGATTTCTATTGTCTTCTTCAACCTTTTGCCTTAATCCTTTAGTGGCTCTTGGGAGACATTATTTAGCACAAGGTTTAAGTTTTCTGCCTTCTTCAGGAGGGAGAAAACGGATTTTGTGGTTCTTTACCAGCTCCAGGTGGGAGTAAAAGGATTCTTGGTTCTCTGTCATCTCCAAGAGGAAGTAAAAGGATTTTAGGTTCTCTGCCTTCACCAGGAAAGTAAAAAAGATTGAAGGTACTCTGCCTTACTAGATTGATGGAAGGATTTTGTAAGGGCTTCTTCGCCTTATTATGGGGGCAAATGGAGAGACACTAAAAGGTTTTAGTGCAATACCCGAAGCGGAGGCCTCCGGTGAGTGGACGTAGGTCAGATTTTTCCAGACCACTATAAAATCTGGTGTGTTCATTTATTTTACATTTTCACATTTTAATTACCACACTTTAACTTTTTGTGATTATTTTGTGTGGTAACTCTGATTCATTTTGTGATTTGTGAAATTATTTTCGCTTCCGCATCATGGGAAAAGAATTGTTTCATTTTTTATTTTTAAAATGCTTTAAAAATCTATCTTTTTACTAAAGAATTTTTTAAATCACCAACTCATCCCCCTCTTGGTTAGCCTCGGGCTAGTTATTTGAGGTTTAATAACTTTTACAAATTTTCATGTAGTATTAGAGAGGGTTTCAAAAACTAAGTTTTAAGAAAACTTTTAAAAATTGGTCATAGGCTAACTTTGGTAATCGTAATACTGTAGAAGGATATTCAATCACACGACCACCTTTATCTGATAATATTTCTTTTGACTTTTGGAAAATTTGCATGTCTACTTTCTTGCAATCAATAGATTATTGCATGTGGATGTTAGTTCAAGAAGGATATTCTGCACCTTCTAATTTTATTAATGGCATGACAACTGAACTTCCTTTTCTAAAAGGGGAATAGAAGATAGAGATTTAGCCCTATTGAATGATAAATGTTTAAACTTCTTTTTTTTACATTAAAATCTGAATATTATTTGCATGTTTCTACTTGCTTAACTGGTATGAAAATTTTTGATAAACTCTGCATAACTTATGAAAGAATAAATGAAGTAAAACAATCTAGGTTAAGTATTCTGCTTCATGATTATGAATTTTTTTACATGAAACATAGTGAATCGATTTCTCAATATATACTAGGTTCACTCAGATTCTTACTTCCCTGCATGCCTTAGGAAGAGAACTTATAAATTATGAAAAAGTTCATAAAATCTTGTGTTGCCTACCTACTTCATATGATGCAAAAATTATTTCTATTACTAAATCCAAGGATCTATATGTTTATTCAATTGATAACTTACTTGGATCACTCATTGCTTACGAGTAATTAGTGAGTCAAAGGCAACTTGATGCAATTGAGAAAAGAAAAGAGAAAATATTTTCTTTTAAGGTTGATGATTTTGAAAATGACAATTCATTATCTGAAGGCGATGATGATATTGCACTGTTGATAAGACAATTCAAAAGCTTTTTGAAGAAAAAGTAATGACGTCGTTAGGAATGGAATAAAGGTAAAGCTAATAAAAATTCCAAAACTTCTAATGATGTCATCTATTTTGAATGCAGGAAGCCAGGGAACATTAAGTCTGATTTCCCAAATCTGATAACTCACCTAATCAAGAAGAAGAGTGAAGAAAAACCAAAGTTCAAGAAGGGCTAGCAAGGATTGAGAAGGATTTCTTGGCAGACTCTGCTTCTGACTCATCTGAAATACCAACAAAAGAGGAGGTAATAAACTTGTTCTTAATGGAAAATAATAATCTTGATCATTCTTATCAAGAGGAGGTATGTGAACTTTCCTATGATGAGTAATTTAAAGTTTCATAAAAAATTCATAATGCATATAGGAAGCTCAAGAGAATGTACGCAAGCTAGAATTCTGAGTTTTCAAATATGTAGAAAGCGCATGAAAGTCTTAAGAAAGAATACTCTACTTTTGATAATTATTATATGGCTTTGCATGATGAATTAGATGCATTAAATAAAAAGGATTTTGATTTAACCTTTGAATATTATTCTTTGAAAACATAAAATCTTGAATTAGAAATTTAATTTAAGGAATTACAAAGTCTTGCATGTCAAGTAGATAGTAGTGAGCATGCATTAAAATTCAAAGGTGCAAGCTATGAAAAAGAAAATAAGTTTATAAGAGCAAAAGTCATTGCAGTTTGAATAATAAACTATCTCCCACACTAGCACTATCCACCATAGAACACATTTGGTGTCGAGGCTAATATCATGAAAGTATATCATCCTTTAATCCATAAAGTGAAATCTAAACTCGTTTAGGTTCCTAAATCTAACCATTGATGATTTATTTAGGGCTGCTCTCACAAAAGGCCTAGTAAGAGCATATGGTACATGGATAGCGGATGTTCAAGGCATATGACTAGAGATATAAAATAATTCATCATGCTGGAGGCCAGGGCAGGGGGCGAGATAACACTTAGAGATAACACCACTAGAAAGGTTGTTGGGTCTGGTATAATCAGCAACTCAAAAAATTTCATCATTGAAAATTTTTTACTAGTTGATGGCTTAAAATATAATTTGCTCAGCATCAGCTAGCTCTGTAATAAAGGCTTTAGCATAAATTTTTTATCTACCAGCTGCATAATAAGCTTTAAAGGAAATATTACTTTTCAAGAAGAAGAATCAGCAATGTTTAGTTACTTGAGCTAAATTGCATTAAATCTGCTACTGCTCTTTACTTAGAAATAATTATTGATGAATCCTGAATATGGCATAAGAGATTGTGTCATGTAAGCATGAAAAGTCTTAGAAAAATCACCTAAAAAGACTTAGTAAGAGGCATACCAAAACTAAATTTCACTAAGGACCGCTTATTTGATGCCTGTCAATTAGGAAAGTAAGTCAAATCCTCCTTCCACTCAATCAATGACATTAACACTAGCAAACCCTTAGAAGTCCTTCAGATGGATCTCTTTGGACTTGTCAGCACTGTAAGCCTAGGTGGGAAAGCTTTTGTGTATATGATTGTTGATGATTATTAAAGGTTTACTTGGGTTAAATTCCTATCTCATAAAAGTGAATCATTCAAGAAGTTTTTGACCTTCTCCACTTGGATCCAAAGAAAGCTAGGTTGTGAAATTATGACCATTCTGAGTAACCATGGTTGAGAATTTGAAAATGAGAAATTTGAATCTTACTGTAAGGATCAAGGGACAGATCATAATTTTTAAGCTCCTAGAACCCCTCAGACGAATAAGGTAGCTAAAAGAAAAAATAAGACCTTGGAAGAAGCTACTGAAAGTTCGAAAGGGATGTTAAGCCCTTATGAACTAGTCCCGAGGCTAACCAAGAGGATGGGTGAATTGGTTATTTAAAACAAAACAAAATCTTCTTATAACTTACAGCAGAAATGAATTAAAGTAATGATAAAAAGATCAATCACAGATTTCACCCAAGCAGATAATCGCAACAAAATAAAGTGCGGAAAATAATAAGAAAGAACACACCGGATTTATAATGGTTCGATCCAACCTGACCTACGTCCACTCCTTGGAGGCACCCTCCAAGTATTGCACTAAACCAAAAGTGTCTCTCCTTTAGCCCCCACAGCTAGGCGGAGAAGCCCTTACAAAATCACTTCCACCTTCCCCGGTGCGGAGGAGTAGCCAGGTCCTTCGACAACAAAGAGAACTTCTTCTTCCCAAAACTTCCCTCTAGACGACCCATGAATCCGATGGTACTTAGGTGCAAGCTTGCCAGAGCAACCATCTGAACCCCCTCACACTACCTCGAGAATCCCCCTTCCCAGGCTCTTCTCCCACTCAAACTCCACCCCTTCCTCTCTCCCTTTCAAGCTCTCTCTTCAAGTTTTCTCTGAAAGAATGAAGACTCAATGACTGCCAAAGACACCTATCAAGTGCGTTGAGAAAGCTTAAATAAAGAGCTCCAAAAACCCTTCCAAATTAGTTCTAGCGGCAAAGATCGTCCAGGACGATCTCCGGATCGTCCAGGATGATGTGCTCCAAAAGACGGCTTCAGAAAACCCTAAAAACTCAATTCTGCCACCAAAGATCGTCCAGGACGATCGCAGGATCGTCCAGGATGATGTGCTCCAAAAGACGGCTTCAGAAAACACTAAAAACTCAATTCTTTCGCCAAACATCATCCCGGACGATCGTAGGATTGTCCAGGACGATGTGCAAAATTTGACTTGATAGTCCCGTATGATCCTGGGATAGTCCAGGACGATTAGTACAATTTTTTGCACAAATCATCCAGTACCATATACATATCATCCCAAATGATCATAATATCAAATTATGCATATTTGATTGAATAATTACAGCATTTATTTAGGCAACATTATCATAGATCGTCAAGTACGATATGGATCATCCTGGATGATTAGACCACAAATAGAAACTTATAATCTTGCCTAAATTATTATGGCAGCTAGGGTTTTGAGACCGTAATGGATCATCCAGGATGATTCAAGAATCGGCCAGGATGATTAGTTCAATGACTAGATCGTCCAGGATGATCTTGAGATCATCTGGTACGATGTGTTCAAAAGTTGAACTTCTAGATATGACAAGATCTCACTCCCCCTGAGTATGTGTGTACATGGTCATAAGCAAGCATACACTTTATAGGACTTGACTCAAGAAATCAAAAGGTGCATTAATGAGAATTATAAATAACACACATCATAACCTATTTTACCCATTCTTGAGCCTTGATTCTTTGTTGGATGGTGCATGTTGTTTCCTGAAATGTTAGTATACACATAGATAAATATACATTCCAAGTATTAGGAGATGTGAGCCAAATGTTTGTTATCATCAAAATAAGAACTCGTGAGCCTGAGTCGTAACAATCTCCTCCTTTTTGATGATGGCAAACATTACTGATTGAATTTACAAAATACGTATTTTCTCCTAATCTTCCCCTCACAAAAAAAGACTTTTAAAAATAGGGAGAAACACTTTCTTTTTTTTTCAAAACAACTAAAAAAATATTAATACGAAAAAACATCACAAATACAACAGTACGTTCTCCCCCTTTGACATTATCAAAAAGAGGAGGAGCATAGAAAAATGAAATAGAAAAAATAAACTAAAAGATCAAAAACGGTCCCTGATCTGGTGAAATTTTTTGAAGAATCAAGAATTTTCATGTAATGAGAAAGTTACCCCTTGATTTTACTCAAAAAGCTAAGTAAGGCTTGAATTGACTACTCATAACCCAGAAAGGTAAGAGATTCAGAAATTATTAATCCAAGCTCAGGTTTTAAAAAGGCTAAAAAACTTTTTAAGCCAATATCTAAATCAAGGAACAAATTAGAGAAGAAAATAAAAATCTTTCAAAATTCCTTTCATGAAATAAATCTAATAGAAGATTAATGCAAAGTAATGAATCAAAATATCTTGATTTTCAACATCAAGTAACGAATCTATCAAAAAAGTCATAAGAGTTTTCTAAACTTTAGAGCTTTACAAGAATGGAAGCTAACCTTTATGGGCTTATTTTGTGCCTCTTTTCAATTTGGCGCACTTTGCGCATCTTTTGATTTTTGAGTATTTTTGGCGACATTGCGCATCTTTTGATTTATGATACACTTTGTGTATCCTTCCATTGCATTTTTTTTTAAATTGCCTCCTTTCTAAATCTTTAAAATCAATAAACCTTATTCTTTTAATAAAGACGAACAACTTGAATTAGATAATCCTAAAGTTGGTTCATTAATTCACAAAAGATTCCTACGAGATAGACAAAATGTTGGGCGATGAAAAAGTTTTAATTTCAAAAACCAATTTATAATTTGAAACAGATTTTGAATCAAAAGTTAGATAGCCTTATATAAAGAAATGAGATAGAGAGACAAAATCATGAATTCCTTCCTTTGCTTGATTTTAGAGAAATCAACCACAACTAACACAGAATTTTAGAAAAAAAAATAGGAGGTAAATTTTTCATTTTTAGAAAATCAGATCTATAAAAAAAACTTTAATTTTTAAAAACAAGAGCTGTTAGTGTGTGCTTGATCAGAGGAACAATAAAAACAACATCAAAAATTTTAAAATGAAAAACAAAAATAATAAAGCACACAAAACATAACGAATAAACAATAGTAACAGAAAAACAAAATGAAAAACACAAACATATAAAAAGAATATTAATTTACATTAGCTTGCTCCGGATCTGATGATTCAGAAGCTAGATTTGCCCAAGACATTTTTTGTTTTGCATTATCAGCCTTTATTATAATTTTCTTAGTTTTACCCTTTTCCTTTTCAGGAAGGGTTCTTAAGTTTGGGCACTGATTTTTCATATGTCCAGACTTCCTACATCCAAAACAAATAATATCAGAAGAAATCTTAATTTTTTTACCTTTTTTACCTTTGTTCCACTTTTGTTGATGTTAATGTTTGTGCTTTAGTAGATTTTTCAATTTGTTTGTTATTGATGCAAACTCCTTACTTTCATCATCGTCTGACTCGCTTTTTCCAATATCTTCAATTTTCAGCACAATAGTTTCACCTGCATCCAAAAGCTTTTGACCCAAACCTTGCTCATAGGCAATGAGTGAGCCAATCAGATTATCAATAGAATATTCATTCAAATTTTTAGATTCAGAAATTGCAATGACTTTGGCATCAAATTTATCAAGTAGAGAACATAGGATTTTTTTGACTTTTTCAAAATTTGAAAGGTCTTTACCTAAAGCATGTAATGATGTCACAATTTGAGAAAACCTAGTAAACATGTCCAAGATCGTTTCATGAGGATTCATGCTAAAAAGTTCATAATCATGCATTAAAATATTTAGCCTAGATTGCTTGATTTCATAAGTACCTTCATATGTAGTGCATAATTTATCCCAAATTTCTTTTCCAGAAGTGCATGCGGATATTAACATATAATCATCAGAATTCAAGGCACAGAAAAAATAATTCAAACATTTAGCATTCAATTGAGCATTGATCTGATCTGATCTACTCCATTCAGAAAAAGGAATATCAACTTTAATTTCATTTATAATACGTGACGGTACAGAATAACTAACTTGAATCATATGCCACATGCGATAATCAATAGATTGCAAGCAAGTAGACATGCAAATTTTCCAAAAATCAAAAGTAATATTTTCAAAAAGTGGTGGCCGGGTGATTGAATAACCTTCCGCAATATTACGATTACAAAAATTAGTCATAGATCAAATTCAAAAGTTTTTAAAAACTTGATTTTATGAATCCCTCTCTGATACAACTTGAAAGTTCGAAAGGGCTGTTAAGCCCTTATGAACTAGTCCCGAGGCTAACCAAGAGGAGGGTGAATTGGTTATTTAAAACAAAACAAAATCTTTTTATAACTTACAGTGGAAATGAATTAAAGCAACGATAAAAAGATCAATCACAGATTTCACCCAAGCAGATAATCGCAACAAAATAAAGTGTGGAAAATAATAAGAAAGAACACACCAAATTTATAGTGGTTCCGTCCAACCTGACCTACGTCCACTCCTCGGAGGCACCCTCCAAGTATTGCACTAAACCAAAAGTGTCTCTCCTTTAGCCCCCACAGCTAGGCGGAGAAGCCCTTACAAAATCACTTCTACCTTCCCCGGTGCGACGGAGTAGCCGAGTCCTTCGATAACGAAGAGATCTTCTTCTTCCCAAAACTTCCCTCGAGACGACCCTTGAATCAGTTAGTACTTAGGTGCAAGCTTGCCGGAGCAACCGTGTGAACCCCCTCACACTTCCTCGAGAATCCCCCTTCCCATGCTCTTCTCCCACTCAAACTCCACCCTTTCCTCTCGCCCTTTCAAGATCTCTCTTCAAGTTTTCTCCAAAAGAACGAAGACTCAATGGCTGCCAAAGACACCTATCAAGTGCCTTGAGAAAGCTTAAATAAAGAGCTCCAAAAACTCTTCCAAATTAGTTCTGGCGGCAAAGATCGTTCAGGACGATCGCCGGATCGTCCATGACGATGTGCTCCAAAAGACGACTTCAGAAAACCCTAAAAACTCTATTCTTCCGCCAAAGATCGTCCAAGATGATCGCAGGATCATCCAGGATGATGTGCTCCAAAAGACGGCTTCAGAAAACCCTAAAAACTCAATTCTGCCACCAAACATCATCCTAGACGATCGCAGGATCGTCCAAGATGATGTGTAGAATTTGACCTGATAGTCTCGTACGATCCTGAGATAGTCCAGGACGATCAGTACAAATTTTGCACAAATCGTCCAGTACGATATACATATCATCCCGGATGATCATAATATCAAATTATGCATATTTGATTGAATAATTACCGTATTAATTTAGGCAACATTGTCATAGATCATCCAGTACGATATGGATCATCCTGGATAATTAGACCACAAATAGAAACTTACAATCTTGCCTAAATTTTATTATGGCGGCTAGGGTTTTGAGACCGTAATGGATCGTCCAGGACGATTCAAGAATCGGCTAGGATAATTAGTTCAATGACCAGATCATCCAGGACGATCTTGAGATCATCCCATAGGATGTGTTCAAAAGTTGAACTTCCAGATATGACAAGATCTCACTCCCCCTGAGTATGTGTGTACATGTTCATAAGCAAGCATACACTTTACAAGACTTGACTCAATAAATTAAAAGGTACATTAGTGAGAATTACAAATAACACACATCGTAACCTATTCTACCCATTCTTGAGCCTTGATTCTTTGTTGGATGGTGCATGTTGTTTCCTAAAATGTTAGTATACAAATAGATAAATATACATTCCAAGTATTAGGAGATGTGAGCCAAATGTTTGTTATCATCAAAATAAGAACTCGTGAGCCCAAGTCGTAATAGCTACTAGAGCCATGTTAGTTAAATACTCACTTTTAAAATATTTCTTGGCAGAAGCGGAAATAAAACTTATTATTTTTTAAATAGGGTTAATATTAGATCCAAGATAAATAAGACACCCTATAAAATCATTAAGGGTAGGACACCAAACATCTCTCGCTTTCATGTATTTGGATGTAAAGTGTTCATTCTAAATAATGGGAAATCTATATTAGGAAAGTTTGACCTTAAATCTGATGAAGGAGTGTTTCTAGGATACTTAAATGTTAAAAAATCCTATAGACTTTGCAATAAAAGGACATTAGTATTAGAGGAGACCACCCATGTAGTTTCTGATATTTAATCATTCTGGAGGGTATAGGGTAGAAGAAGAAGAAGTAGTTGAGGTTACTTAAGGAGTATAATCTATAAAACTGGAAGAAAGGGTAGATCTAGAAAATTCACTACTTAGAGAATGGAGATATTCTTCAAGTCATCCTAAAGAACTGATCTTTGGAGACCCATTTGAAGATGTTAGAACTAGGCATAGACTTAGAACAAAAGTGAACCGCTCTACCTTCATCTTAATGAATGAACCTACCAACATTAATCAAGCACTATTTGATAAATTATGGATCTTAGCCATGCAATAAAAAGTAAATCAATGTATTAGGAATGATGTTCGAAAACTATTTGAAAGACCTAAGGACAAGAGTGTAATTTGAGCTAAATGGGTTTTCAAAAATAAAATGAATGATTCTTGTCTAGTGGTGAGCAGGGGTACAATTAGATAGAAGGGATTGACTTTGAAGAGACCTTTTTCCCCTGTAGCTAGACTAGAAGCCATAAGGGTATGACTAGCTTTTGCCTACTTTAAGGGATTAAAATTATACCAAATGGATGTCAAAAGTGCCTTTTTTTAATGGGGTAATAAAAGAAGATGTGTATGTTGAAAAACCCCTAGGCTTTGAAAATTCATAATTTCCTATTCAGGTATTCAAATTAGAAAAGACATTATATGGATTAAAACAAGCACTTAGAGCATGGTATGAAGGGCTAAGTACATTCATACTAGAGAGAACCTTTGTTAAGGGGAGCATAGACACCACCTTTTTTTTTAAAAGGTAGGAGAATAACTACTCATTGTCTAAATTTATGTTGATAATATTCTATTTGGATCCTATGATAAAAGCCTTTATAATGAATTTTCAAAAATAATTAGTAAGGAGTTTGAGATGAGTATGATGGGAGAATTCATCTACTTTCTTGTATTTAGTATAAAGTAGAAGGATGAAAGAATTTTTCTTAGTCAATCAAAATATATTAAGGACATCCTTAAGAATTATTAAATTGATAAAGCCAAGCTAATAAACACTCCCATGAGTTCTACTATTCAGTTAGATAAGAACTCAGATGGAAAAGTAGTTGATCAAAAGAAATATAGAGGAATAATTGGATCACTTCTTTACTTAAATGCTAGCAGAGCTAATATTATGTTTACTGTTTGACTTTGTGCTAGATTTTGGGCTAATCTAAAAGAGTCCCACTTGACTGTTGTGAAGAGAATCCTTAGATATCTCTTAAGAATCCAAAATATAGGAATATGTTATTTTAGGCATAGCACTTCCTTTGACATTATAGGATATTCTGATTCAAATTTTGCAGGATGAAGGGTTGATAGGAAAAGCACTTTTGGGACATGTTAATTCATAGGACAATCTTTAGTCTCCTGATCCAGTAGAAAACAAAACTCAATAGCCATGTCTACTATTGAAGCTGAATATATAGCCTTAGAAAGTTGTGTGGCCCAAGTACTTTGGTTAAAGCAATAAATATTGGATTTATGATTACCTGTAGGCACTATTTCAATCTTATGTTCTAACACTAGTGCCATCTGCATTTCTAAGAATCCAATCCAATACTTCAAGACCAAATATATAGACATAAGGAGCCATTTCATTAGGGATTATGTCACCAATGGAGACTTAGAGCTACATCATGTTGCCACTAAAAAATAACTTACTAAAATCCTTAAAAAACCACTGGCCTTTCAAACCTTCATCACCTTAAGAACTTGATTAGGTGTGATAGATATTCATGCTTAAAATTGATGCTTTCTATTTTTGTTTTAGTGTATTTTTATTTTTATTTTTTTATGCATGTGTTTTTATGTTATGTTTTCAATTCATTATATTTTCTTTCAGTGTTTTAAGAATTTGATCACTACTGAAGTCTATTGTAATTTTTTTTAAACAATAATTTTGCCTTATTTTTTTTAGAAATTTGTAAGTTGTGATTGGCTCCTCTAAAACAATTAAAGGAAGAAACAAATAAAAAATGCTTCTCATCCTCTAACTCCTTTAGTGGTGTATTTTTTTCTTTTTGAATCAAAATCTATTTCAAAGTAAAAGTTAGACCTTGAAATAGAGATCTGCTTCATCTTTTTACATTCATTTATCTCATATGAATAATGTTCCAAGTTAATGAGTATCCTTCAAATTTTCTTAATCAAGTTATTTACATTTATCATATGGATAGGATTCTATTTCGTGGTTTACTCTTTCTTATATAAGAGAGTGAGTTTTCTTCTCTCATATTTGGAAGATAATCTCTCAACTAAGAGTCTTTAAAGGTTGTAAATGGAAGCAAGCTTACAAAAATAACAAGATGCATAAAATGAGCCCAAAAAGTGAAAAAGATGCGCAATGACTACCAAATTATCGCAAGAAACACGAAGTGCATCAAAAATGAAAAGATGTGTAGTGTGCACTAAATACTAAAAAGAGGCATAAAATGAGCACACATGGAATTAAGCTTACTCTTCTCTTAAACCTTTAAATCTTAAAAAATCCATGTGTTACTTGATATCTTCAACACTTGAATTTGAAATTCATAATTTTTAATTTATTGCTTTGCAATATTATTCTATTAGATATTATTCTGAAACAAAGTTTGGAAATATCAAAATTTCCTATCTAATTTCTTTTCTGAATTTGATGTTTGTTTAAAAAGGAATTTGACCTATAAGGAGGCTGAGCTAGGGTTTATATAATCAAATTTCTAACCTTTTTGGATTTTAGAATTGTCAATTCATTTCTTATTTATTTTTAATCTATTCAAAAAGAAAAAATGTCATTTACGGAAGTTGATTGATTAAAAGAAATTTTTTTTATTCTTATCTATGGCTATTTTTATCTTATTTTTTTGTTATTTAATGTTATTCATGTTTTATTTTATTTTTGACCCCTCCTGATCATTATATTCCATGTTCTACCTTCTCCAATTTTTGTTCACATAATCCAATATGATTCATATCGTACTGTACGATCTTAACAAAATATCAAATCTCTAATCAAAATAAATCCAACAGCTAGTATCAATCATTATCAGTAATAGTGCTGTATGATTTCTCCTTCTTACTATATAATCCATGTGCCAAGAACTATTAGATGAAATGAATTTAGCTGGTATGGTCCTTAATAACACATCATCTAGTACTATCCAACTGTTCATATTATACAATCTTGTTTAGTCAATGATCATACAAGCTGAGTCCTTGGGATGATTACCCTCTCTCTAATCATCTAGTATGATGTCTGATTGTACTGTATGATAAGACCACCTTTTTTGACCTATCGATTGGATAAAGCCCATCAGTAGCAACAGCATGATCAGGATATGACCTGGTTTGGAGAACAGTTTTCCATCACCGCTTCTGTCAGCCACTACCACCACCTCTGCCTGATTAGGATCCTTATGGGTTCTAGCTTATATTTTTTTATTTATTTCTTCTTTGTGATGTATTTCTTGTGTTTTTTTGTTTAGTTTGTCCTCCTTTTTATGATGTCAAAAGAGGGTGTAGTAGTGTATTATTATTTATTTGTATATTTTGTTTTAATGAAGTTTGTTATTTGTCTTATGTTTACTATTTTGCATTTCTTTAAGAAATTTAAAAACAAAAAAATAAGAGTAAAATGATTCTTGGTTCTGTGCCATCTCCATGAGGGAGAAAAAGTATTTCAGGTTCTTTGCCTTCACTAGGAGAATGAAAAAGGTGCAAGGTACTCTGCCTCACCGGATCGATGGAAAGATTTTGTAGGGGCTTCTCTTATTGCTGTGGGGCAAAAAGAGAGACATTAAAATGTTTTAGTGCAACATCCGGAGTGGAGGCCTTCGGGCAGTGGAGTAGGTCAAATTTGACCTAACCACTCTAAAATCTTGTGTGTTCATTCTTTATATTTCGGCATTTTAATTTCCACACTTTAATTTTTTATATTTTTTTGTGGTTGAAAACTCTGATTCATTTTGTGATTTATGAAATTATTTTATCTTCCCCATAAATGGAAAAAAATTTGTTTTGTTTTTAGATTTTAAAAAGGCTTTAAAAATTTATCTTTTTGCTAAGAATTTTTTAAATCACCAATTCATCCCCCCCCCCCCCCCCCCCCCTCCCTCTTGGTTAGCCTCTGGCTAGTTTTTTAAGGTTTAACAACCTTCATGAACTTTCACTCATCAAACTCAAAATCATTGATTTTATAGATTTTATTAATTCTCACAAGGTCAAAGGGAACCCATTTTACCCTAAATAAAGAAATTTTTATTTTAGGCCTCCTTTTGCATTTATAAAGAATTCCCTAATAATGGCTACAACATATGTAATAGGCTCCTCACAAATAGTCCGCCAACCATGATTTATAATAGTATAAGTGATGGCCCTCCCCAGACTCTAAAAGCTTCTCTTAGAAATAAAATACTTGTGAACTATGGAATTGGGATACCTTTCCTCTACCAATGTAAAGATGAAACTTTTTTTTTTCATAAGAGCAAGAGGCATGCTTCTTCCTAATGTGCAATTTAGAAGTCTTTTAGTAAGAGAGGATGATTTAATACTAGGAAGCTAGAGCAAGGGGAAAATAATAACACTAGCTTAGAATAAGAAATAATGAATATTAGATTTTTATAGTAAGTTATTAATAGAGAAAAAGGAGTGCTCTAGCACTCAGAACTGTTGCGTTGCAATGCCCACCATATGAAAAGACATTTTAGACAAAGCAGTTACAAGTGTCGTGGTGTTATCTTGACATCTTTTTTTTGTTTATGTTTAGAACCTTAATTTAAAGCTTTATTCTTGGTTTTCACATCTTTGAATTTCATTTAAAAGCTTTAATCTAGCTCAACTTTTTACTTTGGCATGGTTATTCCAATATTAAACTCTGAATCACTAATTTAACAATCACCTTTGATTGTTACTTGATTAGCCATTTAATCATTGATAATCACCTAATGAATGTCAAGGATCTAGGCATTTTCAAATCCTAAAATCTTTAATAAAAAATAAATTACAATCCTAAATCAAATCGAAATCCATCTTAAGACTCTAAACCCTAAAATCTAGTGTTCAAATCTAAAGCCAAAAGCCTTTGGACATTTCCCTATTTTTGGGGATTTTTTAGTTGATTCAAAACCATGGATTAATGCTCTAAAATGGTGTTTAATCATTTGCTTATTGATTAGGCATGTTCTTAGAGTTGACGTAATCATTTTGGATACTTTTATATCCTTCTAAACCCAAAAAACACAAATTATTACCCAAGCCTGTAAGACCTTTAAATATTTATAACAAATAACACTAGACATAATATATTATTTCAAATTACCTTAAGAAGCTTTGGAAACCAAAAAAACATTTTCATAATAAATTTCTTATTTATTTGAACTCCCCTGAAACCATAGTATACCATGGTTGACCAAAAAACACAAACCACAACAATACCTTAAAATGGAATCAATGAATAAACCCTTAATAGCTCAGCCATGTCATGACCCAAGATTGCTTCAAACAAACTCTTAATATCATTTGGAGTTGATTGGACATAAACCCACAATCTATTCAAGTCTGGTTGACCAATTGAACCTATATTTATCAAAAGGCCCCTTTAACCCTAAAAATTTCATTTTATACATTTAGACCTCACTATGACTTAAAACCTCCCCCAATAAGTTATAAATGTTTTTTGGAATGAGCTGGACCCAACTGCAACCCTTAGTTAAATCTAGCTGATAAAGTCAACCTTAGTTGACCAAATAATCCTTAAAGCCTCTAAAGTTTAAACTCATGCATATAAACCAAACATAGGTTCCCAAACCCCCTGGGACTATCCATTAGGTCGCCAAGGGTCAGCAAAAAAAAAAAAAAAAAAGATTCACCACTTTGGCCTACTTGGGCAAGCCACATGGATTGACCCAAGTGAACACAAAGTGTTTTTCTTTAGCCAACTACAAACCTTGTAAAATTAAATTGCATAATCACTTGCATTAGATGTCTCTAGACCCTATGCACCTGACCCAGTCAGCCTAGCTGATGGGTTGACTTGGATAAACCAATTGGGTTGACCCTGATCATTAAAAGAAAATTCTTTTTTGCCAATTCAATGCCCAGATAAAATTAAACTTAATAAATGGTTGAATTACAATATAAAATGTTCCATGTTGCTGTCCTAGTTTGCTCAAGCCATATGGAGGAATGATGTGGAAAAATTCCTCAAAAACATTATGTATAAGTATGGGTTCAAGCTTAACTCCATGGATAACTTACCACATGGGCTCTAACTTCTTAGATGAGTTTCTTACCTCTTATTACATAGTCCCCAATAGAATTTATTGTTGGACAATTACTCTTTTGGCAAGGAATTTGAATTATCATTTCATTTTCTCTCTCCTATAAATACCCCCCTAATATTTTGAAGTAAGGGTTGGATTTTTTAATTTCATTACCATCATATACTCTCCCACGGTCTCCCAAAGCAGTTTTAAGCTCTAAATTTAAGTGGGTGTTGAGATTTAGGAGTGGCCAAGAGTTACACAAATCCATTTATTTTTTATACAAAGCTCCTCCAATGCTAAGGTCCTCAAGGAAGTTCTTCCCAAGTATTCAAGGAGTTAAACAAAAATTAAGCAAGCAATTATATCCATTATTTATAGATAAATGAAGAACCCTAGATATAGATTTAAATTTTTAAATAACTTTAATATTAGTCTATATCGATCTTTAATTATCCATGGAATAGTATATTAAATAAAATAGAGGCCCTACCTAAAGTTTCATTCAATTTGGTCCAATAAATAAAGTGTTAAAAGCCCTCTCCCATTTAGTGAAAAATTTATTCTAAATGAAGAAAAAAAACTTCTAAGCAGTTTGATTACATGTTTATTCGATTGGACGAACCAAACCTAGTTTAATGATGCTATCAGTTTGAACTATAAGATAAATAAATTGTCCATCCAACATGATTAATACCGTCCATTCAAATAATAGGCAATCCAACATCAGATCGATGTGCAACACTATTTAAGTGAACCGAACACCACCATTTGACATGGATGAATTGTGCCTCATCATGTGTTATGCACAAAGATGATGCAATGATGATGGTGGTGGTGGCGGGAGTAATGGTGGGGGCAGTAAAGATGGTGGAAGTTGCTAATCAATGGCTTTAAATTATTTATTTAATGGAATAAATGATAGAAACTTCTTAAATTCACCAGTAATTACACACTCAATGAAAGATTACTGGTAATGACTTTATTGAACCACTATGAGTAGGGCTTCAATATAAAAAAATCAAGTAAATTATATGAGTAGATAATGAGCAATTAATAATTACTTTTTCATTAACTTTTGGAAAATACTAATTATACATTTATCCAATTATTCTCAAATATGGCTTGGTTAAATTAGGGCATGTCATTGACCTGCCCTTTTTTTTTTTTTTTTTGCCTATTTGATAAGTATATTTACGTGAGTCTAATTTACAAAGGAATATGTCTTTTTTTGACCTAGATATTTGAAAATTCATATAGTTCTCTCTATATAGCATTGGTTTAAGGTTTTTTATATTGTGCTAATTTAGTATCCAAGGGTTACTTTTCCACTAATTTTTACCCAATCTATAATTTTGTTTTCCATAATTAAATTCTAAAAATATAGATTATATTAATTTAACAATAAATTAAAATCCCTAGAAAGCCTTTGATGGCTTCAAATTCCTAGGGATACACTTTGGGTTTTGATTAAACCATGGTTTAAGTTTTAAGGGATTTGGATGTCATTTGACTTTTCAATTAGTGAACCCTAATTAACAGGACATAATATTCTTTTTATCTTTATTCACATTTGAATTGTTATTATGATGATGTTTTAGAAGTCTTTGTTAGCAACCCAATTCCTAAGTTTTTCTCTTCCCCTTACATTGTGCTTATTCCTAATATGATTGTTATTAACAATTGGGATGATATGAGGCTGATTAGTATTTGTACTTTCTTTAATAAGCTAATTTATAAAATTCTTATGCATCATCTTGCTCCTATTCTACCTAAAATTACCTCTCCCAACCAAATTGGTTTCATTAAAGGTAGAAATAATTTTTATATTATTCTTCTTGCCCAAGAGACGTTTCTGCATAATCTTGATGTCAAGGTGAGAGGGGGAAACATTGTTCTGAAATTAGATTTTGCCAAAGCCTTTCGATAACATCAATTGGGCTTTTCCTTAAAATAATTTGCATTTGTTTGGTTTTAATTTAGTTTTTGTTAACTTTATCAGAAATTGCATTTAAGGATCCAATCTCTCTATTATTGTTAATGGTAAAAGCAATGGTTTTTTAAGATCTTCTTATGGTTTAAGAAAAGGTGATCCTATATCTCTTGCTTTGTTTATTATAGATGTTGAATACTTATCTAGAGGTCTTGCAAATCTTTTTGAAAATCACCCTAACCTAGATTTCATAACTTTGGGTGGATTTCCTATCTCTCACTTGGGTTTTGCTGATACTGCTATTTGTTTTACTAGTGGCTCTCTTAATAAGATAAATATGGTTATGAGATTCTTATATAATTTTTAATTAGTTAGTGGCCACTCTCAGAATAAGAATAAGAGCTGCTTTATTTTCTCTAACAAAGTACCTATGGATCATATCAATGTTATAAAAGGTATTACTAGCTTTGTGCAAGGCTCGTTACCTATTAGGTACTTAGGGATTCCTCTTTACAAAGGTAGAAAGAAAAGTTTTCTTTTTGATGATCTCCTTATGTGTAAAAAACTTAACTCTTAGTATTCTAATTTCTTAAGTATTGGTGGGAGATTGATCCTTATTAAAAGTGTGTTATGCTCTCTTCCTGTCTACACTTTCCAAACTTTACATCCTACTCGTGTTGTTTGTAATAGGCTTGAAAAAATGTTTAATAAGATTTTTTGGAAAGGTTCTAACGATAACTCTAAAATCATTTGGTCCTCTTGGAGTAATTATTGTGGGGTTCTTGGAGTAATTATTGTGGTGTTTAGCTGAGGGTGCATTGGGTTGCAAAAATATGTATGGCCTATCCTATGCATTTGCTATTAAATTATGGTTTAACTTTCATGATAAAGCTAGTCTATGAGCTAAATTCATGTGTGCTATGTATTGTATTGGTAAGCATCCTACTACATGTATTTACAATAATGGTGACTCTAGAGTTTGGAAGAGACTTTGTAAAATTAAATGGGTTGTTGAGCCTCATATTCGATGGGGTCTTGGTGGTGCTAACATTTTCTTTTGGCAGGACCACTGGTTGGGTACCCATTCCATTGCCTCTCTCCTTAATACTTCTTCTACTAATGATGTTAAAATGAACATCTTTATTAGTGATAATAGCTGGGACTATAATAAACTTTTTGATATCCTTGCTAAATATATTATTAACCAAATCTTATGTCACCCCATTAATCATAACTCCGATGATTTATTATTATGTAATCTTTCCAAGAATGGTAATTCTAGTTTGAAGGATGTTTGGAATGATTTTAGAATTAGGAATTTCCACAACAAAGTTTTCTTTATGATTTGGCATAAAAGCATTCCCACTTCTATTTCTACTTTCATTTGGAGAATTATGCATAAATTCATTCCTATTGATGACTTGTTAATCAAAAGAGGTTTTGTTTTACCATCAAAATGTCAATGTTGTTATCATGTGGAGAATATGCATCATGTTTTTACTTCTGGTCTTATTGCTATAAAATATTGGATGAATTTTAATGATATTTTTAGATTGAATATCTTTTCTGCTGATATGTCTATTAATGGCATGCTTAATACTTGGCTTTTTAATACCAAAGGTCATATTAGGAACCTAATTTCTTCTCTTATTTTATGGTACATGTGGCTTGCTAGAAATAATTCTTTCTTTGACAATATTGGCATGGATCATCATCAGATTATTAATAATATTAAAAATAGAACTCAAAAACATTACTCTGGTAACCTTTTGTCCATAATAAAATTAAAAGGCTTTTATTTTGTGGCTAAAGATTTGGGTATCACTTTGTAGGATATTCACCCCATCGTTTTAACTAGGTTTGTTTATTGGATTAAGCCTCCTTTTAACACCTTTAAACTTTATGTTGATGAGTTGATTAAAGGTTCTAGTTTTTTTTGTGGTCGTATTATTAGGGATGATCATGGTGATATCTTAATGACTTATGTTGGTCCTTTACAGAACTGTTCTATCATTTTTGTGGAGCTTTATACTATCCTTTATGGTCTTAAATTATGTATTTCTCTTGGCATCACTTCTATCAAGATTGAGGTGGATGCAATCTATAGTATGCATTGCTTAAAGAATTCACATAATAATATTTACAATCTTGAATTATTTTATATAATTAAGGAAATCAAACAACTTTTAGCGTTAGTTAGTTTTAGGACATCCCTTATTCATAGGGAAGAGAAAGCTTAAGTTGATTGGCTGGCCAATCACGATTGCAATTTGGTTTGCATGATGGAATTTACTGCATTTAATCTTCTTAATATCATGAAAGGTCTCATTAGATAGATAAAATTGGTTTACCCTATCTTAGAGCATATGTTCTATTTTTGCAAGGGGTTGTAGCTATGTTACTCATGTTCCTGTTATTTAATGGGTACTGCTCAGTTGCTTTCTTTTCTTTTTGCTGATTGGTTATCACTTGTTACTGATGGAGTTTGGGTTTCCTTCTTTATCCTTTCTAGGCAGTGATCTTTTAAGTCGCTTGGTGGTCATTGTGATTTTTTTCTTGGGTTTCCCAGGTCTTTACTCTTTTGGCATATTATGGATCTTCTTATTTTTTTTATTATTACTGCTGTGGGGAGATTTTTCTTTTTAAGGTACTCTAGTGTTTTTTCTCATTTCTCTCTTCAGGTTTTTACTTGGGAGCTTTTTAGGCTCATTTTTGACAGCTTTGGAGTTTATTCCAGTACTATTTTTTTGGCTCTGTCCTCTTAAGATTTGGGCTCTTAGCCAATTTTGGCAGTGTCTCATTCTATTCTTCCTTCTTTGCTGTATTTGGCTAGACCTTAGCTATGATTGTAACATGTCTATTGATTTAAAATCAAAGAGCTGCTCATCTATTTCTTATGTTAGTGGTTCCAAATTGTCCAGTAGTGAATGTTTCTGGTTTCGTATTAGCTTAAGTATAAAGTTCTGGTGGAAGAGCTCTTTTGGTTGTCTTAGTCTCATAATTTTTGTATTTTATTTGGTTAGTTGACTTGTTTCTTGCTATTGCCTTAGAGGAGGCTTCTTGGTTTATCCCTGCTAGTTGCTGGGTAAGGTATCATGGGTCTATACCTATTTTGATATTGAATTCTTATAGCTCTTATCTCCCTTCCTCTCTCCTACTCTTGTGCTGCTTCTTGTTTTGCTCGGGTGGGTTTAAGATTATATTGGAGTGGCTTTTGGGATTAATTCATGTTAGCTTAATAGAAACTATGGTCCTGAGCTTAATTGGCTGGCTTGTTAGCAAGTATGATATTACTCTGGTTAATTCTTCTGTTAGTTCTAGGTTCCAAAAGTTTCTCCACTGCTTTAGTTTATGGTTGTTGTTGATTAATCTAGATCAGTTAATGTTTTTTTGGGTTTTTGATCAATGTTTTACAACTGGGCATGTTAGCTTTTTTGTTTCTGAATCTGAAAACTATTATGTGCCACTTGAGGGTGGTTGCTAGATTTTCTGTTATTCATGATTCTTCTTTTGGTTTTAAAATTAGTCTTTTGATTGTACAGTCTATTTGTGGTGGTCATTATGATGAGATATTGGTTTATTTGGCTATGACTTTGGGAAGCCCTATTTTCTTTCATTTGCCTATTATTTGGGTCCTGGTTAAGGATCTGTTACCCTCTATTGATTGGGCTCATTTTGGCTTTTATGCCTTTTGGAGAATTATGTGTTAAAATGGTTGGAATGATCGATTCTATACCTTTATCCTTCTTTTAATTTTTCTATTTTCCATATTTATGAGTATCACTATTGCTGATGTTGGCATCCCATGTTGTTATATTAATCTTAGCAAGCATTTATCTATCTATATTCTGAACATAGCTAATATGTATGTTATTTTAACTCTTTTTCCTAACCTTCCATTAAATCCTAATGTTAATTACTGTTGTACCAGGTCCCTTTTTTTCTAAATATATTTTGTAGGAGCATTTCTAGCTTTAATTTTTGGGCTTCTTATTTTTAGGGTGGAGAGTTGGTGCATAAAGCTAATCTTTTAATTTCTCCTATGTTTTGGGTGATGGCTTCTTGCCACCCTAGAATGTATATAGGATTTCTTGTACTTTTTATTAGCAGGAACTTTGAGCTCATAGGTTTTATTTTGATTTTTTTTTGTAGCACTTCTGAGCAGTAGTGAGCTTGAGGTTGCTTTCAAAGACCTTGTAATTTTAATTTAAATCAATCCTTAAGCCACTCTGTGTGTTTCTAAACAAAAAAAGGAATCTTTAATAAATCATAATAAATGTATATTAATTAAGTAAATATAAAATAATTTTAAATAATTATAAATTAAAACTAATTTAAGAGAAAAATAAAACCCATCTCATAGAAGTTAAAAACTATAATAATTAAAAATATAAATAAAATTTTTAGATTAGATAATTAAAATAATTAAAAATATAAATAAATGTCCAAATGAATTAAACTCTTATAATCATCTTTAGAGATTCTTTATAACCTTTGGTAAATATTTCAAGTGGTTACAAATTTATTTGGTTCAAAAATAAAAAAATAAAAACTTACTAAATAAAATTTTAATTTAACTAACTGGGTAATCTTATAAAAATCACAAATAAATGAACAAAAGTTAAAAAAAAACAAATTGAGTTGCATTCAACATTAAAATAAATCAAGAATTTTTTAAGAAGTAGAAAATACTAAATCTTAAATAATATTTAAAGTCAAAGTTTGGTCAAACCTAATTAATAAATACAACAACAATAAAAACATCAATCCTTTGTCCCAATATGTGGGGTCGGCTATATGAATCATTTTCTCCATTATGTCCTGTTAAAAGTCAAATTCTCATTTAAATCTAATAAAGAAAGACATTTTCTAATATTTTCTAGCCAAGCCTTTTTTAGGTCAACCTCTACCTTTATTAATGTGAGTGAAATCTAATACCTCTACATTCCTAACCGGTTCAGCAGAAGGCCGTCGTTTTATGTGACCAAACCATCTAAGGCGACTCTCTCTAATCTTATGATCTACTAGGGCTACTCCAACCTTTTCATGTATATGCTCATTTTGTTTCATGTTTCTAAGGGTAAGTCCACTCATCCATCTGAGCATCCTCATCTCTGCAACCCTTTACATAGTAATATGCTTCTCTTTTAATGGCCAACATTTTGCACCATAAAGCTTTGCAGGTCTCACCACCATCATATAGAATTTTCCCTTAAGTTTGAGAGGGTCTTTTTTATCACACAATAAGCCCGATGCTTTCCTCCACTTCAACCATCCAAATTGAATTCTACTAATAATATCCCCATCTATTTTACCATCACTCTGAATAATAGATCCAAGATATCTACAACGTGTACTCTTATTAATGACTTGATTTCCCAAATTCACAATCCCCCCACAAGGTCTATCACTACTAAAATTACACTCATTCTCCACTCATCTGACATATTTTTAGTCATTAAAATATAATTAAAAAGTTTAGTAAGCCAAGAAATTCCTTCATCTCCTAAGCATTTCTACAACTTTATTGAAATATCATCAAGTATAACAACTTTTTCACACTTCATTTTCTTTAGAGCCACTCTAACTTTAGTTTTACTAATACGATGATAAAAACTAAAATCTTTATTTTCATTTAGGGTGCTAAATTCACTAAAGTCAATCGTATTCTCATAATCTTCATTAAATAGTTTAGCAAAATATCTCATCCCCCTTTTTTGAATATCATCGTCTAAGAAAAGAATTTTTTGATCTTCATCCTTAATAAACTTCACTTCAACAAAATCCTTACTACTACTATATCTTTGTTTGGCTAACTTATACATATATCTTTTTCCCTCCTTAGTATCTAATCTATTATATAAATCACTAAAAGCTAAGATATTTACATCGCATATTATTTTCTTAGATTCCTTACGTACCTCTTTATATCTTTCCCCATTATCAAAACTTTTACATCTAAACCATTTTTTATAACAAATCTTATTACTTTTTATTTTTACTTGCACATTTGGATTCCACCACAAACTATTTTTACTATTAGGAGCTTTTCCTTTAATACTCCAAGCACATCTTTTGAAATATTCTTAATATCACTAACCACCTTTTCCCACATAATATTAGCATCCTCATGCATACAAAATCTTAAGATCTAAAATCTTACTCTCATAAAATTTTTTGTTAATATTCTTTAAATGCCCCCATCTAATCCTAGAATATAACTTTACTTTATTTTTTATTTTCTGTCCCTTCATCTTAAAGTCCAAAACTAAAAAGCGATATTGGATACATAAACTTTCACTCAGAATAACTTTATAATCTTTGCAATCTAAATGATCTAATTTTCTAATAAGAAAATAATCGATATGAGATTTACTATATCCATTCTTATACGTGATGAGATGCTCATTTATTTTCTTAAATAAGGTATTAGAAATTAAAAATTCAAAGCTAAAGAAAAATCTAATATGGTCCTAGCACCTTCATTAGTCTCTCCAAACACATGGCCACCATGAATGCTTTTAAAATCATCTACCACTCTACCAACATGTCCATTTAAATCTCTTCCAATAAAAATTCTTTAATCAAGAGTTATCTTTTGAATTAATTCTTCTAAGTCATTCAAAAATTTTAATTTTTAACACATATCCAAACCTACTTATGGAGCAGAAGCACTTATAATAATAATAATCTTAGTTTCAACAATAATCTTTAAAGCTGTAATTCTATCTCCAATTCTTCAAACATAATTAATAAATTAAATTATATATTAATAGAAATTCAATTAATAGAGATTTAATTTAGGCAATAACATAGCTTTCTGCTCTGGCGACTCTGACGCATTTTTCAGGCACCTGCTCGGGCGACCTTGTTCTCTTTCGTGGATCATTTTTCATCGCTGGTTTTTCTTGGTTTAGCCAACTATTTTCTATTTTATGTTTGGTGTCGTGGTTTTGTTTTATTTCCTTTCATGATTAGATTTGTTTTGGGGGATGACAACTCCATCGTCAACGAACCCTTGGTTTTCTGCAAATGGGGAAGGTAAGTCTCAGTCTTTTAAGGAGGTTCTTATTGGTAATGCTTCGTCTTCTGGCTCTATGATCGATTTTGTACAAACTTCTTTCAAAGGTTTACCAGCTTTATTTCTAAATGACAAGGTTATTTCTCTTCTTGCTGCTCCCTTCGCCTTTACTCTTGTGGGCAAATTTGTGTTACGCTACCCAAATCTGGATTTTATCTGCAAGTTTTTTTTTAACCTTAAACTTTCTGGAACATTTTCTATTGGATTGATGAATCAACGAGATGTTTCTATACAACTTTCTAATGATTTAGACTACAACCATATTTTTTTGAGAAGAGCCTATTACATTTAAGGTTGTCAAATGCGCTTGCTTAAATTGACTCCTGATTTTGATGTTAGATAGGAATTACCTATAGCCCCTATTTGGATTTGTTTTCCCAATTTGTGCTTTTTTTAACACCCAAATCCTTTTTGCTTTAGCTTCTACCTTTGGTAGACCTTTATAAATGGAAAAGCTACCACTTCGATTTCTAGGCCCTCTGTTGCTAGGGTAGTGGTTGAAATGGATATTTCAAAGAAATATCCAAAGGAAATATAGATTGGCTCTGAGCTCAATGGTTACCAACAAAAATTTAAATTTGAAAATTTATCGATATTTTGTGGGTTTTCTAAATGTATGGTCATTCTAACTCTGAATGCTTTAAATTACACCCTCAATTACGCAAGAATAAGGAAAATTTAAAAGATCTAGAAGGGGAAAATATTATGAGGAATCATACCGATGTTCGAAGTTCTAATCCTGTGCAGAAGATGGTGGAGGAACAAAACTCTCAAAGGGATTATCCTGATCATGATCATGAACCTGTGGCCCCATCGTTGCTCAACCCAGGCATTGTGATTGAACAAAAGATGGAATCTAATATCGAGGATCAAATATATGTTATGGTTGTTGAGCACAAAAATATGCTCACTAGTTTCCAATTAACTTGTTCTACTAATAAGAGCTTACTTGAAATTGGTTCTAATATTAGGAACAAGGAGTCCATTCTGAATGATAATATTACCTCTACTTCTCACGTGCAAGTTATGGGAGAGCATAATTCGGAAGAAAGAGAACTTGCCTAAGGTGAAATTATGGAGGGTAATATTCCTTCTAATTATGTTGCTGAAAAGGGTTGTAAGGATTCCCAAACGTTATCTCGAAATTTGGTCTTTATGAATGTTTCTTAAAATCAAGAAGATATCATTAAACAAGCTGGTGAGGAGGAGAGGGATTTTCATTCGACTCCTCCCAGAAAGAATAACAAAATAAAAATGTCATGATTAAATCCCCTAGAACCACCCGATCTCGATCTTCTCATTTAAATTCTAATGATTAAGTCTCTTATTTTGATTGTGCGGGGTATTGGGTGCCCTTCTACTAGGGTTTGTGTGAAGAACTTGTGTCGTATTCATGATATTTCAATGCTTATTATCATTGAGCCTTTTATTTCTATTGATTAAATGAATAGTGCTGCTAAATTTTGAGGTTTTAATCATGTTGTGCCTAATATTTCTAATAAGATCTAGGTTATTTTGATGGTTCCTTTGGTTATTGATATTCTGAGAAGTTTATACTCAGGTGCTTCATTGCAGTATTGGTTTTAATGCAATACCAATATTTTGCTTCTTTTATTTATGTGGCTTCTTCTCATCGCAGTAGAAAATTTTGTGGGAGCAGCTTGTTCTTTTTAATAATAGTATTAATTCTCCCTAGATGGTGGGTGGAGATTTTAACACTATTTCATCTCCCATTGAATGACTTGGGGGGTTTATTCCTATTTACCAATCAATGGAGGACTTTAATAACATGATTTTAGATTGCAACCTTATTGTAATTGGATATATTGGTAGTAATTTGACTTGGAACTGTGGTAATCTTTGGCAAAACTTGGATTGTGTCCTTTTTAATGATTGTTGGATTAATAATTTTACTTTTGCACATGTTGAACATCTTAGTAGAACTCATTATGATCATTCTCCCTTTCTTATCACGATTAAGGTTAGAAATATCACCTACATCGATAACTTTTGATTTCAAAATATGTGGCTTCTTGATCACTCTTTCTTTAAAATGGTGCAGGAGAATTGGTCATCTCCCGTTCACCCTGATAACTCTATGTTTGGTGTGATTTGGTTGTAGCTTAAGTTGAAAAGACTCAAGCAAAAGGTTAGCTGGTGGAATCAAAATGTTTTCAAAAATATTTTTTCTAACATTCTTAATGCTGAAGAAAAAGTTATCTCTTTGGAGCAGAGTTTGCAAAACCAGCATTCTAATGCTAATCTTAGTGCGCTTCACCATGCTAAAAGTGTTTTTTGTAATTTACATAATCAGGAGGAAACTTATTGGAAGCAGAAAGCTACTTCAAAGCACCCTTTTGATGGGGATAATAACACTAAGTATTTTCATGCTTTGGTCAAAAGGAATAGAACCAGGAACTGGATTCATAAAATTGCTCATGATGATGGTTCTTATACTGAAGATGCTAGGGAGATTGCTAACTCTGTGTGGTTTTTTTAAAAAATTTGTTTAATAATAATTTATTCCCATCCCTATTGACAATCCTAGTATTATCCCTAATATCATTAACCAAGATGATAATTTGGCTTTTACAGTGCCTCCTACTTTGGAGGAAATTAAGAAAATAGTTTTTTATTTGAATCCTGACTCTATTGCTGGTCCTGATGGTATGTTTTTCCAAAAGGTTTGGGACATTGTGAGTTTTGTTCTTTTTAATGCTATTTTAGATTATTTTGCTGGCAATCATATGCCTAAGTTTTTTTCTTCCTCCTCCATTGTACTTATTCCTAAAAAGAATTGAGCATCTTGTTGGAATAATTTTAGACCTATTAGTCTTTGTACTTTTTTTGGTAAAGTGATTTATAAATTGGTTATGAACCATCTTGCTCCTTTGCTTCCTAAATGTATTGCTCCCAATCAAACTGGTTTCGTTAAAGGGAGATCTATTATGGATAAAATTTTATTAGCTCAAGAAATTTTGCATGATTTGGATGTTAGGGTGCCTGGTGGGAACATTATTTTCAAATTGTGTATTGCTAAAGCTTATGACCATATTAGCTGGAATTTTATTTATAATTTCATGCATATATTTGGTTTAAATACTATTTTTGTTAATCGCATTAAACATTAAATTGAAAATTCTTTTTTCTCTATTTTTATTAATGGTAAAAGTCATAGTTTTTTTAAGTCCTCCCATGGGTTGAGACAAGGTGATCCTATCTCTCCTGACCTCTTTATTATTGACATGGAGTACTTGTCTAGAGGTATTACTAACCTTTATGATAATTTACCAAATAATTATTATACAACTATGGGTGGCTTCCCTATTTCTCATTTATGTTTTGCCGATGATGTTATTATTTTTTCAAATGCTTTGATTAATTAGGTTAATAAACTCATGAGGTTTTTAAATATGTTTGAAAAGTGTAGTGGTCTTTTTTTCAATAAAAGTAAGAGTTGCTTTATTATCTCTAATAAGGTTTCCCATAATTGCATTATCACTATAAAAAATAATACCGGTTTTACTCAGGGGTCTTTACCTATTAAGTATTTAGGGGTTCCTCTCTATAAGGTAGAAATAAAATTTTTCTTTTTGATGATCTTATCAGTTTTATGCATAAGAGACTTCTTTCTTGGGACTCTAATTTCCTTAGTTTTGGGGGTAGATTAACTCTTTTCAAAAGCATTTTATGTTCTTTATCTTTATATTCCTTTCAAGCCTTGCAACCTACGCTTACTATTTGTAAGAGTAGGTGCGTTGGGTTGTAAAAACATGTTTGAATTATCTCATGCTTTTTCCTTTAAATTATGGTTCAACTTCCGTGCTAGACTCTCTCTTTGGTCTAACTATATGATTGATAAATATTATGTTGGTAAGCACCCTTCTATGTGTTGTCATAAACAAGGTGATTCCAGAGTGTGGAAAAGACTTTGCAATATTATGTGGAGTGTTGAACCTCATGTTAAATGGGGGCTTAGTAGAGCGAATATATTTTTCTGGCAAGATCAGTGGCTTGATGGTAAGTCCATTGATTCTATTATTAGTTCTTTCTCCGCTAACTCCACTAAAGTGGATTCTTTCATCATTGATAACACTTAGGACTATAGTAAACTGGTTGATATTCTTCCTACAGATGTTATTTTTAAAATTCTCAACCTGCCCATTAACCTTGATTCTGATGATTTTTTATTATGTGGTTAGTGTCATAATGACATATTTAGTTTAATGGATGCTTGGCATGTGTTTAGGGAAAAAACTGTGTTTTGAAGGTTTTTTTCGTGATTTGGTATAAAAGTATCCGCAAAATCATTTTTGTCTTTATGTGGAGAATCTTGCATAAATATATCCCTATTGACGACAATTTGAGGAAAAAAGTCTTTCTTATTACTTCTAAGTGCTAGTGTTGTTATCATGTGGAGAACATGTATCTTATGTTTTTCTCTGGCCCGATCGCTGTTAAAATATGGTCCTATTTTGATGATATTTTCAATTTAAATCTTTTTAATGCTAGTACGTCTATCAACACTTTGCTTTAATCTTGGTTCATCAATTCCAAGGGTCATATCAGAAATGTTATTCTTTCTTTGATTTTGTGGTATCTATGGATGGGTAGAAATAACTCTATATTTAATAATATTTGTATGGATGCCTCTTATATTATTCAGAATATCAAGGACAAAGTTTTTAAACTTTTTGCTGCTAATCTGGTGACCTCTAAGAATTTTAGGAATTTTTCTTTTATCGCCCATAATTTTGGCATAATTCTGCAGTCTAGCTGCTTTTTGGAGGATCGTAATTTGGTGTATTTGATCAAACCTCCACTTAATAATTTCAAGCTTAATTTGGATGGTACTGTTAAAAATGATGCTTTTGGGTGTGGTGGCATTATCAGGGATGATAAGGGTAACATGATCATGTCTTTCGCTCGCCATTTATAGAAGTGTTCTGTCGTGAAGGATGAACATTCTGCTAGACTTAAATATTTGAAATTATGTTTTTCACTTGGTATTACCAATATTGGTTTGAGGTGGATGCCACTTCTACGATTCATTGCCTTATGAATCCTACGAAGAGAGTTTACAATCCTGATCTTTTTTATCTTATTAGAAAAATCAATTAGCTTTTGATGTTTATTAACTTTTTTATTTCTCAAGTTCATAGGGAATGTAATGCTTGTACCGACTGGTTAACTAATTTGGGTTCTAAGTTGGATTATCTTATGAATTTTTCTAATTTTAATTTACCTATGTTACTCAAAGGCATCGTTAGGTTGGATAAAATGGGGCTACGGTACATCAGAATTTAGCTTCCTTTTGGCTGGTCTTTTGGAGAAGTGTCTTGGCTACTGCTTATTATTTCTGGGAGATGGATGTTTCTCCTCATTTTCATTCCTTGGTTTTTATAGTGAGGGCCTTTTTTTGTTTTGTTCTTTGTGTCATCTGGCAATGAGTTTAAGTTGAGATTGGACTATTTGGTATCCTGATGGTATCCCTTTTTGTTGCTTTTCTACTCCTAGGAGGTGTTGTGTGTCCTGGAGTTATTTATGGGCAAAGTATGCTGGCCTCTTTGGGAGGCCTGTGGGGGGCTCACTCGGTGTTCATCTCTATGGTTTTGTTGTGATGTGGGGTTTTTCCTAGCCTCCAATTTTTTTGTCTTCCGGACTTAGTTTCTATCTAGGGTTTTTTCATTTTTTTGGAGCCATTTTATGGCTTGGCCATGGGGAATTTCAGGGGGATATCCTGGTGTTTTTGGATGTTATTACGGGCTAAGGTTTATTTTTTTTGCTGGGGGGTTGTTTATGCCTGGAATATTCATGCCAGTGACTTTGTTTTTGTGTGGCTCTACCATTTGTGTTTCTTTTCCTATTGTCTTATTTTTTATTTCTTCTTCTGTCCGACTGTTTCTTGGAGTAGGATTGAGTAGCATTAGGGTTATCTTATTGATGACTTCTTTGGGTGTATCCTCCTGAGCTCAAATTGCTGGTCTTTGTTTTTGGTTTCTCTGCTATGGAATTATATATGTTTTCTCTGTGGGAAGGATGATCTCTCTCGAGGGCATCAGCTGCTTTATTGTCCCTCAAGTAAAAATGTTTTTGCTTGTGTATTTCTGCTACCTCTAGCCTATGGATTTGTTTTTTTTTTATTTCTCTTGAATTTCTGGCATGTTCTACCTTCATTTGACATGGATAGTGGCTGCTTTTCTCTCCATCTGGATTTTACTTTTCTGTGGTTGGGGACTTTCTACGGTTCACCTCGGGTTGCTGTGTTAATTTTCATGGATTATTTTTGACACTGCTATCTTGTTGGTATTGTTAGTAATATCCAGAATTTAAAGTGTAGATGTGTTAGCTGTGGTGATTTGATCCTTGATAGTTTCTTAGCCTTGATGGTGCCGTTGTTCTATATCATTTTGGTTATGTGTAGGGCTTTCCTTAATATCTCTATGAATTGTCGCATTGTGATGTAGCATAACTATCTAAGCTGTAGTATGTTTTATTTTCTCAGCATTTTAACTTTTGTTATTTCCTCTATGTTATTTTTAATTGTTTTATTCAGTGTCCTTGCAGGCCTTTTATAAAGGTTTTTGGAGACTCGTTCTTATTTTGTGCAGGGTCCTTTTTTTGTTGGAAAGGCTGAGCTGATTAATTATTTTCTTTTCCTTTCCTATTGGTTCTTTAGATTGTTATTAGGTTTCCTTGTATTCGTGCTTAGTAGGGATCTCCGGCTCTTAGGTTTTCTTTTGTCCTTTTTGTAGCTCTTTTGAGCAATAGCGAGCTGGACGTCCCTTTAAGGACTTATACTCCTATTTTAACCAAAAAAATAAAAATAAAAATTCAATTAAATCCTAAAAAATTTAGAAATAAATCAACTTAATAAAAGAATATAAGAGAATAAATACTAAAAATAAAATTGATTTAAATCTTTATAGATTTTAAATATAATTAGATTAAATAAATAAGATAAATTTATTTAACTTAAATAACCTAGTTAAATCAAATTACTATATGCACTTGATTTGATCCCTTAAGAGGAATCAAATGTATTATAATTATCAGCCTATGATCTTTCAATTGAGAGGTTTAAGTTTTTGAAGTGATCAATTGACAATATTCTTTAACACTTAAATCATTAAAAAACCTAAACAAAAGGAAAGACTCTAAGCATTGGATTTGAGCCATTAGAGAGTGACCAAATACATTACAAATATGAGGCTCTGACATACTATTCAATGACTCCTAGCACTTAGGGGTTACTAAGAGCTATGTTCCTTAGAACCTAAAATAAATAATTCTAACATTTAAAATATATCTTTATAATAAATCATAAATTTTAAAGCGTTAAAATTTAAATTGAAAGAAAATCCATTTTGACCTTAATCAAATTAAAAACAAAATGGTAGACAACATTAATAATAATAAACCTAGGATCTATCCAAATCACATAGCTTATTAGATGCTCCTTAGATAGGGTGATAAGGCTATTGACTACAGTAGAGGCTAGGCCAATGGTGTGGTTTATTTTGTTTGGAGTGCCTTGCCTAAAGGATAGTTGTGCTTGGTGTGTTTACTTTCTATACTTTGGATGTCATATTTATATTCCTGCTGGTGCACCTTAGGCTCATTTATAGTAATATGGGACCTCTACCATGTGTTTTGATGAATATAAACATTATTAGATGATTATTTAGTTTCTCATGCTTTATATACTATAAATTTTTTTATGTGCATCACTAACATTTCAGGTTTAATAAACACAACATCATTAGATAATCAGAGCTCAAGAATGTGTTGTATATATTAACATAGCATTCAATCACAAACACACAAGGGCAAGTGAAAATAAATATTTTAACTCTTCTATTAATCATACTATACAATCCAAATCATACTATATGATTAGTTCAAATAAAAACTAATTAAATAACTAATTTAAATGAAAAAAATAAATTTTAATTATAACTAATCATAATGCACAAATTCATATCATATAGGATGATAAACTAATACAGAAACCCCATCATTGAATCCAACTCACTTAAAATAGGTAAATTTGAATTTTTAAAATTGAATTGTTCATAATATACAAATATATTCATATTGTATTCTCTTTTATAATATTTCCTAATTTAAGTCACATAATTAATAAGTTAAATCAAATCTAAATTAATTATCGTGCGTACTGGATTATCATATATGTATAGTATGAATCACCCAAACACTCTCTGGATGAACCTTAGTTTATCTTGTATGACCCAACATTTTCTTTGAACTAACAGTCGTGGACAATTTCTAATCATGAAGGATGATCTTTGGTAGGGTTGAACTAATCAGACTGTACGATCTCTAAATCTTACTATACAAACAAAGTCAATGGAATTGAATTATTAGGGGTTTTGGAACTTTACTATTTAAAATCTTGTAATAACCTAAGAATAAGTCTTTTGGAAATCAAAGGAGTGTTTCTTCTTAAGAGAGTTTGAAGAGAGGGAATTGAGTAAAAAGAGAGAAAGGGTGAGGTTGTGTGAGAGGGAACAGATTCTTATAGGTTTCGAGGGAGTGTGAGAGGGTTTTCATACAGTTGCTTTGAACAACTTACAACTAAGATCCTCCATGGGTCATTGTTTGTCTCGAGGGAAGCTATGAAGAATCTTTTAATTTCAAAGATAGCTAGATACTCTGCCACACTAAACAGGTGAAAGAAAATTTGTTTCTCCACCACACTAAGGAGGTGAAAAGAATTTGGTTCACCGTTGAACCAAGAAGGTGAAAGGGATTTTGGCACTCCAACACAATAAGGTGGAGAAAGCAATTTCTACTCTCTGCCACACCATGGATGTGAAATGTATTCTGGCTACTTTACCGCAGTGAGGAGATGAAAGAGATTTTAGCTACTCTACCACATCAGGTTGGCGAAAATTAATTTGTAAGGGCTTCTTCATCTAATCGTTGGGCTAAAGGAGAATCACTATTATTTAGAACAATACTTGAAGAGGATGAATTCGAGGAATGGGAGTAAGCTAAGTTTATCAAACCATTATTAAAATCTTGTTTGCATTCCTTTATTTTCCATATTTACTTTTTATAGTTTTTACATTCCTATGTATCTTATTTTATCTAGTTTGGTTTGTGATTGAAATCATTATGATATAAAGATAATTGTGATTAAAATCATTATGATATAAAGATAATTGTGATTGATCAAAGTTTTTTTTTAAGTTAGAAAAAAAATGAACAAAAATCATTATTTACTTTTTCTAGAGAATTAGAAACACAAAAATTTGTATTTATTTTTGGTTGACATTATGAATTGTGATCGCTTGCGCATTGAATTTAATTTATGTTTTAAATTCAAAAGTTCCAAAAAAGATTTTAAAATACTAATTCAGCACCCCTCCTCTTGGTGTGCCATTCCACAGTTCAATTAGTTTCACAACCAACAGTTGAACTTACATCTCTAAGATTAAATTAGGCACTTAAGCCAAGTTTATAAACCAACATGTTCATTGCATTGCATTTCTACATTTTATAATCATTGCTTTTATATTTTTGCAAAAGTAGAATGTTTATAGATGATGATTGTTAATGTAAATTTATAAATATAAAGTTTTAGATATCTTGTATTCTTAGATTATGTTTTACAATGTCAAGAGTTATAAAACGTTTAATGATTATTTCTTATACATATAGTGTTTTAAAAGAAAATGATTATTCTTCCTTTCAAGATCATTTTCTTTTGGAATCTTATTGAAGATCTAGGAGCTGGAAGATTTAAAATTAAAGTAAGCAATCTTATTTAAATCCATATTGTATAGGGATTGAAATCCAAGTTTATTGTGGTGGTGACAAGCCCACTTTACTTTATAGTAGACCATAGATTATACTTTGCTTACATTATAAATGAATAAAGATTTGTTTATACATTAGTTTCATATATTGTTGCATTGCCCTATTTAGTTGGCATTTGCATATTAAAGAGTCCTGAAAAAAGTTTATGAACTAAATCTATTTGATTCCTAAGGTAAAGATCTATCTTCTCAGGCATTCGTAAGGTGTTGGTTAGTGGTTAAGATGTTAGATTGAAATTTACTTTAGGCTAATATAAACTCAGAATATATGCACTCTTCAGTTTTTCCTATCCCCTGGAGGGTTATCCAATAATCTACAATCTAAAGTTCAAAATATCTAAAGTTAAAGTTTAAATCTTTTGTTTAGTTATTTGAAACCCAAACTTTTCTTTAAATCTTAATAAATTTAAAAATTTTAGTCTTCTCTTTAATCAAGAGCTTTCTCTTTAAAGATGTAATTAACTATAGGTGATTTCCTTTATAGGGAGTCTAGATCCTACTAAAAAAATAAACCTTATTTTAGTCCTCTATGGTAGGGGAAGAATTCTGTGAATATAGACTATAGATTTATACCTTAGTTCAGTTTCATATTCAATATGTTAAGTAAAAATTTAATTGAAAGTAAAATATTATTCTATATATTTTTATGGTATAATATTTGGATATGCGGATTTGACTAAAAAATATTAAAGAAAATTATGCCGCACTTTTTTTTGTCAATATGTTGTATATTAGATGGCGCTGTAGTGCTGGCATTGGAACTCAAAAATCTAGGTTTATTGACAAACCAACCATCATTGAAGTTGACATGTACCGGTGCTATGATGCTAAGTAATGACTACCACCTTGGTGCTCACCTGATGCAATTATGGCTTTAACTAAATGTTGCGACATTGGATACAATGTTGTGATGCTCAATTAATTTGAGACAATCTATGAGTAAGCTGGTGAAACAGTGCTAAGTTTAAATGCCACATCATCTTGAAAATTATTTAAGGTAATTTGGCACTGAGGTGGTATAATTTGTGGCATTGGGATGCCCACAGAAAATTATAGCGTTGTGGCGCCTAAACATACGACATTGCGATATTACATTGAATCCAATTTTTTTTGAGAGGGGTACGCTGTAGTGCTAAGTCATAGGCACTGTCGTGTTATATGACCTAGCACTACTACACTAATTTAATTAAGCATAACCTTTCAATTCTAAGAAAAATTCCATACAAGTATCAAAACCATAATATATATTCTCACAACAATCATATACACACTATGTCAAAATATATGCAACAGATAAAATTCAAACTACCACAACTTGAATAAAGAATAAAATTAAACAAAAAAGAATTGGGTTGCCTTCTAAGCAGTGCTAAGTTTATGCCTTCAGCTAGAATATGTTAAGATTTCTCATTTAGGGTGGTTCAAATCAATACTACAACTCACCTGATTAATGCACTACTCCACACCTTTATCTATAGAGTTAATTTTAGTGATAATAGGCAAAACTCTCCGAGGTATGCTATTAAATGAATTAGGTAGCTACCCTAATTGTTCCAAATTTTGAATGGCAGCAACTTGACTCTATAATTAATTCCCCATATGTAGCACAAAATCCTCAAAATATGCCATCATATCCTTGAATTGATTAATCTGATTAAAGGCTAGGGAATAAGAAAGTATAAGGTTTCCAAAAGTTTGTTGAGTGTTAGTTCATGATCTTATATGATTGGGCTAATTAGCATTGAATTAATTACCACCATTATTATTATTCCAACAAAAATTTGGATGGTTCCTCTAACCTAGATTATTTATATTTGAATAGGGTTAATTTGTATGCTAATAATGTTTACAATTTCTACCCCTGGGACATTAGTATCAACAGAAGGATTAAACAGATTCTCTTCTAAAGGCATAAGTGATTTTGAGGCTAGACTAACTCCAAGATTATCCAACCTCCTAGAAATGGACTCTACTAGGGCAGTTAACATGGATAAAGTTTCTGACTCATTCACATTAGCAATCGTCCTTGGATTCACCATATATAATGTCCATTGAACATTATTTGTTGTCATTTTCTCAATTAAGGCATAAGCCTCACCAAAAGGCTTTGATATTAAATATCCTCTAGCAATTTCATCAATGATAGCATTAAGAGATCCTACTAAACCATTATAGGAAGTCTTGATAATCAGCTAATCAAGCAAGGCATCAATGATAACATTAAGAGATCCATCTTGTTGTTTCAATTATTCATCGGCTAACTTTAATACTCATCCACTACATAATTTTCTCTTCACTAGGCATCTCAACAACTTCAACTATTATAATTTCAATTGGTGGTTGGGGATTCAACCATAGTTATTTCCATAGGAGATTGAATGACTTCAATTTCATTAACATTTATGAGCGGCTTGTCAATATTCTTCTTTGATAGAAAAAATGCTTGGCAAATTTCTATCCTCTTACCTAAGAAGCACTTGGTGAGTGGGAGATTTAGCAATAGGCAGCTCATATAAGAACTTCATCTTAAATAAAAGAATTGCATTATGAGTAACTTAATTAAATTATTTTATAAATTTATTAAAATGATTGTTTTTATCAAAAAACCCAATTTTTATCTTTTGTTCAAGTTTCAACCTCGACATGAAGGGGAGTAGCCACTTGCAAAGCAACATTTATATCAATAGTAGTAGGGAAGGATGAAATCTAGCCGCCCAAAGATGTTGATGAAGTAGTGAGATCTCAGATCTGGCCTTTAGCCATCATCTCTTAATCTTCACTCTCATCCTCTTCTTATTCTTTTTAGAAGAAGCTCCTTCTTTCTTGTACTTTCCGAAAAGGCTTGTAATAATATCTTATTTATTGATATACATTTAATCATATCTATTTGAAATTTTATTTTCAATAAAGATGAGAAATTATAGAGCTTGAATACAAGTAGAGAAACAAGAAAGTAAAAGAGCTAGCATTTGAACAAAAATAACTATCTCTTATATGTAGACTAAAAGGTTAATGTTAGAAGTCAACAATAGATTGGTTGACTAGTATCTAACATTAAAATAAATAATTTTGATGTGTTAGTGATTATTTATTGAATATATATATATATATATATATATATTCTTAATATTTTTGCATTAAACCTCTTATGATATTATAAAATTAAGGAACTAAATGCACATAAAAAGACCTTGAAAATCAGGTTCAAGATAAATTAAATTTGTTCTAACAGAGTTAACGTAATTTACTCAATCAAATCATCTCAAGTAGGCAATTATGATCCATGGACTCATTCTAGTTACCAAGTCAACCTTATTATTCATCCCTAGTGATTGCTATCTATGGAGTCAACTTTGCTAGCAACTATACAAAAAAGGGCCACTATCCAAGGAAAACTCTTGATTAATAAATAAGCTATTTGGCAGCTTAGTTTACGACTACATTAAGTATGATATTCTGACCAAGTTACATAATTATTGAATTATAATTTTAATTTATGTATAGCCTTCTATATAGTTAATTCTATAACAGTCAAGCCCTAACCCAATCTATAAATAGGACGTTGATTGGTGAGCTTAGTCTAGGCAATTTTTAAGTAATTTAGTATAAGTGAGCACTTTTATAAAAAACATTATATCTTGTTACCCTAACATTCTTGTTTCTCTCTTTACTTTCATGTTGTCTTTTCAATTTGGTATTTTCATTGTGGTTCGGTAGGATTCATGGGCAATTTTTAATTCAACAGAAGAACCTTTTATTTTAATCTTAATTTTTTGCCCAATGAGCCCTAATTCCATTCCATGCCTAACTACCACCTAAACCATTACCCACTAACTCAATGAGAAGCCTCCTTAACGGGATCGTAAAGCTGTAAACATATAAACCCAATTTGAGGTAGTGAAACATAATCTTCTCTCTAGCATTAAGCTAATACAACTCCAAAACCTAATCCTTCATTGACTCGGGATCCCCTTTTTCTCACAACTTTCGTAATGAAATTATTTCTAGAATTTAGAGTTGATCAAAAAGTCACCTAATAAACTCATAAGCTCTCAATTCTATAAATTGGGGCATACAATGAAAACTTGGCCACAAACTAAATATAAGTAGTAAATTAAGGCATTTTATAAAATATTTTTAATGATAATTTTGGAAATGATATTTGTAAAGTTTTGAAGACTCATTGAATGTATAAGAAATGTACTATGCTTAAGTTATTTGACTTATGTTGCATTGACTAGCCTATAACTAAAAACCATAAAAAAATAAAATTATAAGCAAACAAAAGGTTAGACTCAAAAATAATTTCAAATTTCTTAGTTTGAATGCTTTCACAAACAAAAGTCTTAATGGATTGGTGAAGTGGTGGAATGTGGAGAAAATGTGGAAAGAATTAACTTTCATCAACTGAATTTTTTTTGTTAGATTTTATAAGAACAGAGAAAGAAAATTCAAACAAAACTTTATACTAATCTTACAAACTACCTAAAAAGAAGCCTTAAATGGTCTGTAAGAAACACTTTAGCTTTGTTACTATAGAAATTATGTTGACATGACTTCTTCACAGAGGTGAAAATAGATATGTAAAATAGTGAATGCACTCTAAAGAATTATTTTTTTTTGGGAAATCTAAGGGAGTAGCTCAATACATTACATAAAATAGAATACAAATCAGGTCTAGATAAACCACAGCTACAAGGAATCAAATAAGACATAAAAGCTAAAAAAGATATAGCAAGATTGTAACCAAGATAAATAACAACAAATTAAAATGGTAAAAACCACGATCAAGTTTCTGGAAGCTCAAGATAATGAAAAATTCCTTAGTGCTGCAGCTAGACCAGATCGCCAAAGTTGAGCAAAGCTAACTAGAGATGAAGCAAGAATTTGTGTTGATCTAGAGAAGAAGCAGCAAAATTAATGACCCAATAGCAGCAAACTAAGCAAAGAAATAAAATCCAACCCATATCTCAGGAAACCCTTAATTAACAAATAAATAGTTTGATATCATTGTAGATTTTCAACCTTTTTATTTCAATAAAATTTCACTTGTGAAGTAAAAATATGTAGTTATGAAGGAGTGATAATTATCTCTAAAAATTATTTTATTCCTTTCTTTCCAAATATAATACATAAGAGAAGTAATCAAAAGTCTATGAGAATTTGCAACTTCTACATTATTTCCAAAGTTGTCATCTACAAAATCCAATACTTGAGAATAGTAAGAGGATAAAAAAGGTGGAAAATATAGGAGGGATTTTCTTTAAAAGAATATGAGAGAAATCACATTCAAAGAACTAATGCCTACTTTTTTTATGATTGCAATGACAAAGGAGACAAAGTCTACTGACAAAAATATTTTTTGTGGATAGGGAATCAATAGTTTTGAATCCTCCATCAAGCGCAACCCAGCCATAAGTTGAAAATCGAAGAGAATACCTCTTATGCAAAATTTATTTATGACATTCAACATGAACCAGACCTTCAAAGCATGATAACCAAAAATGTTTTAAATTAGGATTAGAAATACCTTTCTGGCTAATACAAGAATTTCCTACGTAGCAAATGGGAATATTTTTAATATAATTTTAAATAACAAGGTTATGTTTTTAAAAGTTTCATAACAATGTTTGGGAACATTCAGAACTTTCTCAATAGTATTTTCCCTACACAAAGGAATCCCAAACACCGAGAAGGAGCTTTCAAAGGTAATTTTAAAATCTATTTTTCCTAAATGTTGCATTTCTCGGCATTCACATCCCCATGATAAAGAAACCGAACACATAAATGGTTAATATGCTTAATGTAAACTTTAGGCAAAATAGAACCTCTTATCTAATAGGCTATAAAATTAATAAAAATAAATTTAATAAATTGAATTGTGGAAAAGATAAAGGTTTATCTTTCCATCCATAAAATTGAAGAGAGATTTGTTAGTAAGAGGGTTAAAGTAAGAAATCAACAACCTTCTAGAAGAAATAGGAACCCCCAAACAAGAGAAAATGCCTCTTTCATTGACAATATTGAATAGAACATAGGGCATCTTTTTTATTGGGAGTAAATTTAAAGAAGATGATGCTTATTTTATTATGATTAATGGATAATCTAGTAAGAGAATTAAATAATGAAAGAATATTCTTTAGAGAAATAAAATCAGAGACAGAAGCTTTAACAAAAATTAACACATCATCCACATACAAAAGATGAGATAAATGATTATTCTTGGTTTATATACCTTCATAAATAAAATTACTTTTATGATCTTAAAAAATCTCTGATTGCCCGTCCATTACAATACAAAAGAGATAAGGATAGAGGGATCATCCCAGTCTCAAACCAACTTTGGAGGAGAAGAAGCCTTTCAGGGTACCATTAATGCAAATAGAGAAATGAACATCAATAATGTAGGTCCACATCCAACTAATAAACAAAGAAGCGAAACCCAAAGATTGCATTCTTTATAAAAAATACTACCTATAAATCTTATCAAATTATTTATGCACATAAAGTTTAGAATAGAATGAATGATTTTTTCCTTCTCAAGTTAAATTCCACCAAAATTTCTATATCAAGAATAATATAATTGGTAGAAACACCATCCATAATCAATCCAAATTGACTTTTATGAATAATATGAGGCATAATAGCTTGTAGTCTAGAAGCTAAAATTTTAGGAATAATTTTATAAAATTTATTATTAAGTGATAATGGTTTGCCTGGATAAGAAGACATAGGTATAAAAAAAATGGTTATTGCTTTTACTTTTTTAAGGAGTTAATCTTTATGAATGAAGTGTTTAATAGCCCAGAAGACATGAGGGAAAGTAAAATTATAGGAGGAGTAATTAAAACCAAAAGAAAACACGTCTGGAACATGAGCAACATCCTTGGGAGAAAAAAGAACCACAGATTTTATATCAGAATATGATATAGAAGAAGTAAGAGTAGACACAAGATAATTGGAATTTTTAACCCATGAGGGAATAAATTAGAACCTATTTTAGTAGTATCATGATTAAATAACTTATAAAAATGGTTAACAACCATAGTGGCAATATCAGAGGGGGTCTGATGCGAGCCGTCATCGCTGGATAGCTTCTTAAGAGTGTTATGATTTATTCCATTAATTTTACCATAAATATATTTTGAAACCCTCTTCACTCTTGTGCATCAACTTAGACCTTTAAAAAATCCATTAAAACAAGGCCATATAACAAAAGGAGAGGACCTTCCCAGTACTCTTAGCTTTATTATTGAGATTTGGATTAAGGGGATCACTTTCAATATGATTGAAACACATTCTTGTTAATTTTTCCAGATCTTTAACTTTTAAAATATATATGCAGAAGTATTCCAAGGCTTAGTTTTAATATTAGCCCTTAGCTTTTTAATTAAGGTAGCAGTACAAAGAGGAAGTAGGATCCTAAGGCTTATGTCTAGAAAGAAAGGTTCTGTAAAGAGTCTCTTAGTAAAAAAGTATAATTAGCCTTGTAATTTTTAAACATTAAAGTATGTTTAATGCTAAGGGCAAGTAGAGAAAAAACTATGGCGGGAGTGGGATCTGAACATTTGGGATAATCCATATTATAGTAAGAAGTAGGGAATAAGTCAACCCATTCATCATTTATATAAACACAGTCTAGCATAATGTGAATGGGAGAGCCACTCCTACTATTGGACCAAGTATAAGATTAGCACGTGGAAGCAAGGTCTTTCAAATAAGTGTAAAAAATCATGCTTTTAAAGTCCCAAATTCTTGAATCATAAAAAGGATTTCCCCCCATTTTCTCACATTGATCTTTATAGTAGTTAAAGTCCCCAAAAACAATCCAAGGTTTAGGAAAAGAGGTAGTAGAGGTCTTAATGTCTCTGAGGGAATCCCAAAGGGACAGATGTTCAACATTACTATTAGATGCATATACTGTAGAGTAAGAAGGTTGTATAATTGCTAAATATAACTTCACCATGAATAACCAGGTTACTATTATATATAGGATTAAAATCCATAATGGTAGAATCTCATTTAATCTATTCTTTGATTGGAGGATAAATAAAAATTGTGAATACTATCTTCATTCTAAAAAAAGCTTATGTTTATGTGAATCCAATAATCAATAACTTGGGTGGTGGATATTTTAGCTTCAATAATGCAAAACAAATGAAGCTTAAAGGTGTAAATTATGTTTCTTGTAGGTAAGAATATGATGTTGCCCATTAGAGCCTCTTATATTCTAAGTGGCAAATACAGGACCATTCATTTATTTTTTAGGTTCTTATTGGCCTTAAAAGTGGCCATATAAGGTTGTGGGGCATTTGGGAGGGGGGGGGGGGGGTGTGAAGTTTCCCTTTTTTTTTTTTGCAATCTTTTGAAGCATAAGATTATGAATTGATGCACTAAAGTTTCAAGAATTTCCACCCACATTAGAAGTCGATGTAAAAAAAAAAATTTCCAAGAAAAGAAATTATAACTATGAGAATTTGTGCCTTTAGAATCCCGAGCATTGTTAGTATTAGCAACAGACTAAGAGTGAATAAGATTCTGAGTGGAGCTTTTAGAAATGGCTTTCTTTAAACCAGTACTCTTATCTCAGATGAATTTTTTGTGATCAGGTTCAACTATAATAATAGTCGTACCTAAAGGGCCGTGAATACATGGATCCATAGTAATAACAACAGGAGAGTGTTGTGGGGTATGAAAGTATGAGATGCGCCAAGAGGGGAGGTGAATTAGTACTTTTAAAAAATCCTAAGTAGGAGTACTAATTTTGGAATTTTCAAAACACTTAGGAATAAGCAATTTTAATTTTTGTATGTGGAAGCTAACAAATTAAATATGCCTTGAAAAATAGAAATGATGAAATTCTAATTATCATGATAGAACATAGATATGAAAAATTTATTTTGTAGGTATAGCTAATATGAAGTATGAAAAAGTAAAATCCAGAAAGTAAAATCAAAATAGACACACCAGATTTTATAGTGGTTCGGTTAAACCTTATCTTACGTCCACTCCCCGGAGTCCTAAACTCCGAGTATTACAGTAACACAAAGTGACTCTCGTTTTGCCCCCTCAGCAAGGCTGAGAAGCCCTTACAAATCTCTCTTTCACCCACCCGGTGCGGTAGAGAACCAAAACTTCTTTTACAGGAAGAGAACCTTGACTACTTTTTCTCCCTCCAAGAGAAGGTAGAGAACCTCAAGGACCAACTAAGAAGGCTCTCTCCCTAGATATCTCCCACAAGACTCACTAAGGCCATAGGAGGAGCAAGCGTGCATCTAGCCCAAAGCAACCGTGTGATTCCCCTCACACTCCTTCTCATGAGGATCAAGCTCACCTTCTCCTTCCTCTCACCAGCCCTAATTTTCTTCAATAGTTCCCTCTAAGAGTTCCACTTTCAGCCAAGTTCCTCTCTTCACATCTATTAGGAAATGGTTAAAGGATTGCTTTTATAATAGGCTTCAAGAAACCCTAAAAGTTCAAGTTAGCCATCACGGTTTGTACAGTATGATCAAAATTTGTGCAATACGATCAGTTCAAAACTAGTCCCGTCCAATACGAAGGAGAACAAACAGTTCACAAATTTTCAACACATTATACAGAAAGATCTAGAGATCATCCAATACGATTTATTATATTTCCTATGTTCGCAAGGGATAAATCCTAGGACGATTGAAAGTCGCTTTGTTGATTGTCCCGTATTGTATACTTCCTATAGAACGACTAGTTTTTTTTAAGCAGTTTGTCCAATATGATATTAATATCGTACCATATAATTAGATTAAAAATTGTTGCTTCATCCGGTACGATCTATGGGATGACCAAATTCCGTCTCTATTCTTCATACAACATGGTAAGGATCGTACACTATGAATAGGAAATCATTAATTTAACATGATTTGATTGCCTAATTATGTGGATTAATTTTAGCAATATTTTAAATAATCTTATAGTATGATTGTAATCATACAGTACAAATAGTTCAAGAGTTAAAATTCAAAATCTTACTTAAATTAATCTAGCTGCTAGTGTTTTCAGATCAAAATGAATCATAATTACAATTCAGATCGTATCATATGAATAGTTCATAGAAACTAATCTTTCATTTAGCCATTAAACATATTTCTTAGTCAATAGATCATACATTATGGTTTATCTAAAAAAAATATTTTAAAAAATAAACTTTCCCTTTGTGTGAGCATGGTCACCCTCTTTGCATACACTCTTTTGTGGCCAGACTCAAGAAATGATAAAATGAAGAAGATACAAATTACAGACTCTTTCACATCCAATTCTACCCAGTCTTGAGTCTTCAACAGTCTTGAGCGGTGTGTATATTACCTGAAATGTTAGTACTTATAGATAAAAATAACATCTAAAATATTCCAAGAAGAAAGTAATAATTTAGTCAATATTATTTGTCATTGTAAAAATCATGGATTAGGGATCCTTGATTGCAACAATCTTCCCCTTTTTGATGATGTCAAATAATATTAGATGATAGGCAAGAGAAGTGTTATTTTTTCCTAAGCTCCTCCTTAGTAAGTAATGAATTTCTCACTCTTTTTTTGAAGTTTTTCCAAGGCTAAAAATAGAATCACTAATTTAGTTTTTTTTTTAATACTCAAAAAAAAAATATATAAGCAAACCAGTAGAAATAAATACACAAAAACATAAGCAAATAATTATGTTAAAATAACACAACATATAATCAACTAAAATATACAGACATCTTCTCCCCCTTTTGACATCACTAAAAAGAGGAGTATCACACTACAAAGGAAATAAAGCAGTACAAGAAAAAACATAACAAACGTATACTACTGGAAAGGTGAATTCTGACTAGGTGGTTGTGGCTAAAAGAATGAATGGATGGAGGAAAGCTGATGATCTATCGAGGAAAATAATTTGCCAAACCATCGTATATCTTCATCGTGCTTTCATTATTGTTGCTCCATGTGGTAGTTCAGTCATGTTTCAAGTCGCTCGAGCTGCTAAACTACATCATTCTATAGTTAGGCAAGGTAAGCAAGTGCAGGTGGTGGTATTGGTAGTGGTGGTGGTCCTTGTGCAGGAGCAGTGTCCTCTTCTTCATTAAAATCTGGCTCTACATGCTCATGCCCCCGATGGAAAAGAATATGGAAGTAGGTATCCATATAAAAGATAGAAAGATTATCATGTGGAATAAGAAAATTGAGTTAGTATTTTGTGTCGAGGATGTACCCTATGATATGTCCTAAGTTAATGTTTTGTTTACGTTGGGCACTTAGATGTCGAACAGTGGTCATGTTATGCATGTAGTCTATAATCATTTGGGCCTCATCAAATTTGTTACATGCCATAATTAAATACGTGACTACATACAGAAGTGTAATTTTTTTCATCTGATCGCTAGCTTTGGGTGTAATGGATGTTTAAAGGATGTGCTAGATGATCCGGGCAATCTGAGTCAGAGATTAGATGAGGGGTAGGTGTTGGGTTGAGGCCACATTCCTATGAAGTAGATTGATGGAAGTCGAATCAAATTCATTTGAGATCAGAGATTTTGAATGAGGTCCTTGGGTAGAGAGTCCTATGTATTCTGCAAGATCTTCCCTAGTGATTTCTACATTTTATTTGCAAACAAATGAAGTCAAGGTGGTGCATTCTAAATTTATTATTAGGTTTGCTAGGAATTCATATAGAAACTCAGAGTTAAAGTGGAAGGCCAGGGTAAGAAGAAATTGAAGAGTGGTGGAGGCAAAAAGGTTCATAACCTTGTAGTTCAAGGCTGGCTGGTTTAACATGCGAGATGGTGAGATCATTGCTTCTTTGAACTTGCGTAGGCATCTTCATCTACAGCAGAGAGAAACAGATCATCGCAACGACGAGAGGAGGATGAGCTCCCCTGGATCAGTCTGCCGCATTTTCTTCCAACGGCTATTGGACGGAAAGTTTGAAAGGATTAGAGTTTGAAGGAAGAAGTTGAGTAAGTTGAATAAAACCAACACTCCAATTTATAGAGTTTTCGACCAATGGTACAAAATGAAGTTGTTTGTACAGTACAATTAGAGCAGGAATTTCATCTGGATGACTTGTCGAATCAGTATCGTACTAGACGATCTTAGGAATTTTGTTCGTCCCAAGGAGTCATCGATACGACCTTTGATAAAATGTATAGTATAGTATGAATAGGTGTTCGTACTGCATGAAGTACAATTATTATCATACCAGTTGTGTTAGATTCATCCCAATCTAGTTTGACACATGTATTATACCATACAAAGGGAGATATCATACAGTACGAATGTGAATAATTTCATATAAAAGGATTCAATTCAGCTATGGTTAGTGACATGTGGATCATATAGTACGACAGGAACAAAAAAGTTAAGAATTTTGATGATTTGGTGAGATGTGTGTGTGATGATCAGGAAACATCTATTTTTTTTATTTTAAATTTAACTAATAATAATAAATAAAATGAAAGTAAGTGCACAAATAAACATATGTAAATTATATATATATGGCAAATAATTTGCAAATAGAATTTATTTTTTAATTTTTCTTGGATTAAGCATAAATATCTATAACACCCAGTATTATCCTCAAGGTGCTAAAAGTGTCATAGGCTAATGGTTTTATGAATATGTCTACCAATTGATCTTCTGTAGCTATATGATATAACTCTATATCTCCCTTGGCAACATGATCTCTTATGAAGTGATGCCTAATGCCTATATGCTTTGTGCGACAGTGTTGAATTAGATTTTTGAATATGCAGATTACACTTGTGTTGCCACATATAACTGAGATGGTTCCTACTGGTAGTCTAAGATCTAAGAGTTGTTGTTTTAACTATAAAACTTGAGCAATATAACTCCCTGCTGCTATATATTCTGCTTTAGCTGTGAAAAGAGCTACTGAATTTTGTTTTCTACTAGACCAGGAAAGAAAGGATTGTCCTATAAATTGACTAGTTCCAGAAGTACTTTTTCTATCTATCCTACAACCTATAAAATTAGAATCTAAATATCTTATGATTTTAAAAGATGTGTTGTGTCTAGGATACCATATTCCTAAGTTTGGGTTTCCTAGAAGGTATCTAAGGATTCTCTTCACAACAGTTAAGTGATATTCTTCTAGGTCAGCCTAAAATCTAGCACATAGACATATACTAAACATTATGTCTGGTCTACTAGTAATTAGATAGAGAAGAGATCCAATTATTCCATTATATATATATTTTTTGATCTACTGATTTTCGATTTGGATCTTTTTGTAATTGTATAGGGGAGCTCATGCGAGTGTTCATGGCCTTAGCATTATCCATTTCATATTTTTTAGAATATCCTTGATGTACTTAGATTGGCTAAGGATGGTTCCATCATCCATCTATTTCACACTGAATCTAAGTAAATAATTAAGTTCTCCCATCATGCTCATTTCAAACTGGTTACTCATTATCTTTTAGAATTCATCACATAACTTTTTATCTAAGATCCAAACAAGATATCATCTACATAAATCTGGATAATGAGTATCTCATCTCCTAATCTTTTTAGGAAGAGGGTGGTGTCTATGCTATCCTTAGCAAAGCCTCTATCTAGTAGAAAGGTGCTCAACCTTTCATATCAAGCTCTAGGTGCTTGCTTTAACCCATACAATGTCTTTTTCAATTTGAAAACATGCTTTGGGAATTATGAATTCTCAAAACCAGGGGGTTGCCCAATATAGACATCCTCTTTAATTACCCATTTTGGAAGGCACTATTGACATCCATTTGATATAATTTAAAATCCTTGAAGAAAGCAAAGGCTAAAAGCACTCTTATGGCATCTAGTCTAGCTATTGGGGAAAAGGTTTCCTCAAAGTCTATTCACTCAATTTTGTTATACCCCTTAGCTACTTATCTGGCCTTACTCTGAACTTCTATTCCAGAGCCATTCATCTTATTTTTGAAGACCCACTTTGTTCTAACCACACTTTGCTTCTTAGGTCTCTGGACTAATTCCCACACATCATTCCTAACAAATTGGTTTAGCTCTTCTTGCATTGTTAGGATCCAAAATTCATCTCTTAAGGCTAGATCTATATTTGTTGGTTTTATCCTTGAGATGAATGCTGAATGACTAACCTCCTTCCTAAGTCCATGCCTAGTCCTTACACCATCAGATGGGTCTCTCAAGATCAAATCTCTAGGATGACTAGAAGAATATCTCTAATCTTTAGGCATTTTCTCCTATGATTCTGTCCTATCTCTTATGGCAATGGTTTCTATCCCTTGAATGACCTCAACTTCTTCTTCCTCTTTAGGTTTAGATTCAGAGGTCTTATCTAATTCATCAAATATCACATCGGTAGACTCTTCTACAACTAGAATCCTCTTATTGAAGATTCTGTAGGTTGTTCCTACAAAAGAATAACTATAAAGATTCCTTCATCAAATTTAGGATCAAATTTTCCTAAGGGTGACTTACAATTGATTAGGATAAAGCATTTACATCGAAAAACATATAAGTGGGAAGATTGGGTGTCCCACCCTTAAGAAGTTCATAGGATATCTTATTAAGTTTGGATCTAACATTCACCATATCTAAAATATAACAAGCAGTATTAACTACTTCTGCCCAAAAATATCTCGACAGACTGTATTCAGCTAATATTGCCCTAGCCGCTTTGATTAATATTCTATTCTTTCTCTCAGCTATTCCATTATGTTAAGGGGTTCTAGGGGCAGATAAGTATTGTTCTATTCCTATCTCTTGACAAAAGGATTCAAACTTATCATTTTTAAATTTTCCACCATGATCATTATGGATTGTAAAAATTTCATATCCTAATTTTCTTTAAATCCAAGTGGAGAAAGTTCTAAATTCCTCAATTGACTCACTCTTATGTGCTAGGAATCTTACCCAAGTGAATCTAGAGAAGTCATCTAGTATCACAAATCCATAAGTCTTTCCACCTAGGCTGGCTATACTAATTGGTCCAAATAGGTCCATATGAAGAATATTTAGTGGCCTAGAGATGTTGATATCTTTGATTGAATGAAATGATGATTTTACTTGTTTACCTAGTTGGCAGGCATCACATAAGTGGTCCTTAGTGAAGTCTAACTTAGGTATGCCTCTCATTAGATCTTTTTGAGCGATATTTCTAAATTTTTTCATGCTTGCATGGCATAGTCTCCTATGCCATAGCAAAGAATCATCTATTATTATTTTTAAACCTAAAATATTTAAGTATTCAATATAATTCAAGTCTAATATGTAAACATTGTTCATTTGTTTTTCTTCTAACATAAGTTTATCATCTAGGCTAATCATGCATTTGTTAGAAAGAAATTTTATGTCAAAGCCTTTATCTCATAGTTCACTAATGATTAACAAATTATGCTTTAAAATGTCAACTAATAGAACCTTTTCAATCATAAGGTGTTAAGAGTTTCCAATTTTACCTAATCCCACCACTTTCCTAGTGGTGTTATCTCTTAATATCACCTTGCCTTTTGACCTGGCCTCTAGTGTAATGAACTGCTTCATATCACCTGTCATATGCCTCAAACATCCACTATCCAGGTACCACATGCTCTCACTAGGCCATTTATGAGAGCATCCCTATAATGTCATTCAAAGGTTAGTTTTGGGAACCTTAATGAGTTTGGGTTCCACCTTATGCTTGAATGAATTAGATGTATCCATGTTATACTATGATGAATGCAATTTAGGCCTCCACACTAAATGTGTTCTACGGTGGATAGTATAAGTATGGGCTATGTGTCCTAACATGCCACAAGAGTAACACCTAACACTAGGAAATGGGTTTACTAACCTATGTGTGTGATGGTGCCTATTTTTAGGTTTATGTGATGCATGGTGTGTTGAGGAGTTACACCATTGAGCCATTAAAGGTGGTGGTTTATTGTTGTCTAGTGCAGTAATTTTTGCTTCTAGAAATTTATTTACATGTTCATAGCTTGCCACTTCTACTTTTAATGCATGCTCATTGCTATCTAATTGACATTCAAGTTTCTTTAAATCCTTAAATGCTTTTTCTAGCTCAATATGTGATATTTTCAAACAATTGTGTGCATCAAAAAACTCAATATGCTTCTTGTTTAATTCATCAAACTCGTCTAATAAAGCCATATGATCGTTATCTAAAGTAGAGTGCTCCTTAATTTAACTATCATGCTCATTTTACAAAGTTGAAAATTTAGTATTTAGACTAGCATGCATTTTCTTAAGCTTCCTATACGAATCATGAATATTTTTTGAATTAATATGTAATTCATCTTAGGAGAGTTGACATACCTCATCTTAATAAGATTGATCAAGATTATCATTAGCTATTAGACATAAATTTGTTACCTTCTCCTCTGCTTCTTCTTCAAGTGATTCTGAGGCAGAGTTGGCCCAAAAGGTTTTTTGTGTCTTTTGCTTGCCAGTTTTATGCTTTGGTTTCTCTTCACACTTTTCTTGATCAGAAGAGCCTTAAGATTGGGACAGTGAGCTCAAAGATGTCATGGCTTCTTGCACTCAAAGCAAACTATATAAGATGAAACTTTAGTAGATTTGTGGCCTTTATCTGTGCTCTAGTTGTTTCTATGATGTTTTTATTTTCTTTTCAGAAAGCTCTTGAACTGGCACGTCATCAAGGCTACTTCATCATCTTCATCCGCTGAAGAGTTGTTGCGATCAGAATCATTTGCTTTTAGTGCCACTATTCTTTCCTTTTCTTTTCTCTTGCATCTTTTTTCCTTTGACTCACCCCTTGCTCGTAGGCAATGATTGATCCAAGAAAATTATTAATAGAGTAAACATTTAAATCTTTTGATTCAGTAATTATAGTTTTTTTTGCATCAATAAGAGCTAGGCAGATAATGTAGAATTTTATTAACTTTTTCAAAGTTTGCTAGTTCTTTACCTAGTGCATGCAAGGATGTTACTATCTGGATGAACCTAGTATACATTTTAGACATAGTCTCACTAAGTTTCATATGAAAAGGTTCATAGTCATGTAAAAGGATGTTTAGCCTAAACTATTTTACTTCACTGGTTCTCTCATAAGTGATACATAACCTACCCAAACCTCTTTTTTGGTAGTGAACATAGAGACTGATATATAGTCTTTGGATTTTTAAGTACAAAAGAAATAATTCAAACACTTAGCATTCAACTACGAAAGCTCCCTATCCTCATTGCTCCATTCATTAAAGGGAATATTAATTTTAACACCATTAATAGTATGCAATGGAAGTGAGTAACCAGTTAGGATCATATGTAAAATTCTATAGTTAATGGATTGCAGAAATGTGGACATGTGAATTTTTCAGAAATCAAATGGGATGTTTTCAAATAAAGGGGGAAGGGTTATCGAATAACCCTCCGCAGTGTTGCGAGTACCAAAATGTGTCATTGATCATATATCTCAAGGTTTTCTAAAACACTATTTTTTAGACCCCGCTCTAATACTTGTTGAAAGTATGAGATGCGCCAAGAGGTGGGGGTGAATTGGTGCTTTTTAAATAATCCTAAGTAGGAGTACGAATTTTTGGATTTTTCAAAACACTTAGGAATAAATAATTTTAATTTTTGTATGCGAAAGCTAAAAAATTAAATATGCCTTGAAAAATAGTGATGATGAAACTTTGAATATCACAACACAACATAGATCTCAAAAATTTATCAAGCAGGTATAGCTAAGATGAAGTGCGAAAAAGTAAAATGCATAAAGTAAAATCGAAACAAACAAACCAAATTTTATAGTGGTTTGATCAAACCTTGACCTACATCCATTCCCCAGAGTCCTCCACTTCGAGTATTGGACTAACAAAAAGTGACTCTTTTTTGCCCCATCAGCAAAGCGAAGAAGTCCTTTCAAGCCTTTCTTTCTCGCACCTGGTACGGCTAAGTACCAAAATTTCTTTTACAGTCAGAGAACCTTGACTCCTTTTTCTTCCTCCTGGAGAAGGCAGAGAACCTCGAGAACTGATTAAGAAGCCTCTTTCCCTAGAGAGCTCCCACAAGACTCACCAAGGCCATAGGAGGAGCAAGCATGCAACTAGCCCAGAGCAACCGTGTGATTCCACTTACACTCCTTCTCCCACATGCTCAAGCTCACCTTCTCCTTCCTCTCACAAGCCCTAATTTTCTTCAAAAGCTCCCTCTCAAAGTTCATCTTTTAACCAAGTTCATCTCTTCACATCTATTAGGAAAAGGTTAAAGGATTGCTTTTATAATAGGATACAAGAAACCATAAAAGTTCAAGTTAGTAGTCACTGCTCGTATAGTACGATTAAAGTTCATACAGTATGATCAGTTCAAAACTAGTCTCGTCTAGTACGAAGGAGAATGAACAGTTCATAATTTTTCAACACATAGTACAATACGATCTAGAGATCATCCAGTATGATTTATTATATTTCCTCTGTTCATACGGGATGAATCTGGGGACGACCAAAAGTCGTCTCTATTTATCATCCCGTACTGTATAATTCATACAATATAGCTAGTTATTTTCAAGTAGTTCATCCAGTATAATATTAATATCATACCATACGATTAGAACAAAAATCATGGTTCCGTCCAGTACGATCTATGGGACGTCTGAATTCTGTCTCTATTCTTCGTACATTATAGTAAGGATCATACTGTATGAATAGTGTATCATTAAGTAACTATGATTTGATTGCCTAATAATTGGGGTTAATTTTAGTAAAAATTTAAATGATCATACAATACGATTGTAATCATACAGTATGAATAGTTCTAGAGTCAAAATTCAAAATCTTACTTAAATTAATCTGGCGACTAGGGTTTTCAAATTGAAATAAATCGTACAGCACGATTGAGATCGTACCATACGATTAGTTCACAGAAACTAATCTTCCAATTAGCTGTTAAGCCTATTACTTAGTTAACTAATTGTATAGTATGAATGAAATTTGTACATTATGATTTGTCTAAAAAAAATTTATTTTAAAAAATAAACTCCCCATGTATGTGTGCATGGTCACCCGCTTTCCATACACTCTTTTGTGGCTGGACTCAAGAAATGAAAAAAAGAAGATATAAATTACACTCTTTCACATCCTATTCTACCCCGTCTTGAGTCTTCAATAGTCATTAGTGGTGTGTATATTACTTAAAATGTTAGTGCTCACAGACAAAAATAACATCTAAAATATTCAAGAAAGAATGTAATAATTGAGTCACTATTATTTGTCATCATCAAAATTACGGATTAGGGATCCTTGATTGCAACAGGGTAGGCTTTAAGTTTTTCACAGAAGCATTAGATAGGATCAAATTGAAAATTTGACTTATGGGTTTACTGCTTCTATTAGGTCTTCTAAGACTGAGAGCAACTGGAGGATATTCAGAAACAGAATTTGGGCAAAAATGTTGTGAGAATGAACCAATGAACCACTTCAAGCACACGGACTAGGTTTCCAATCATACAAAACACATAAAGACAAATATTTCCCTCCAAGTGAAATTGATATTTCATCTAGAAGAGGAGTGTTTTTTATCAATTTGGACACATGTGAGTAAATGCAGGTCTCATTTTCTCGGCTCTAAAATTTTAATAAAACTAGCAAGTTTAGAGAGGCTGGTAGGGTTTGATCAACTCCAAGGGACATTATGAACTTTTATCCAAAGAAGAATTATGGAAAATTCTTCACGCTTTGGTTTTAAATCAAGAGTCTATTTTTGAAGAATAAAAAGCTTTCCAAAGAAAAATCAATGTACTCATTGAAATCCATTTCATAATCCTCAATAGTGAAGAATTTAAAAAGAAAAAAAAAATCATCATTTATGGAGAGTAGAGAGATATCACATTTGAGTTTCCAAGCCTTGTTAACCGTGGCAAGAAGGGCTTCATAATAGGGTCTCCTTCCAATAACATACCCAACTAGAGATAGCTCCCCATCCTTGGCTTGGTCATAAATCTTACAACCCTGTTCTACAAGGGGATATAGCTTGCCGAGAAGTCAGTGGACATTTAGTTTTTCACTTAGAGAAGAAGCTTTCCAATTTAGGCCTGGATTAGGGTGCAGGATTTTATAAGCGGTGGGGTTTTGAACAGAGCTAGGGGATTGTAAAAGGGGGGAAATTCGGCTAAAGCAACTGAAACAGCAAGCAGCATCTTATTGAGAGATGCAGTGGTCCAGTCGCTAATGGGACTATCCAAGGAGTAGGAGGAGGAGGAGGAGGACGATGGAGGAGGCAATTTCATAAGTGGAGGGAGTAGAGGACAACCAACAAGCCCGATGGATGGGAGAAAACGAGAATCCTAACCCTAGCTGCTAGAAAACTCAAGCATAGAGTATAATGACAAAAAAACATGAAGTATAATGACACAAATAGCTCCCACTTCGAAGAATTACACTAAACAATGCTCTTTCTTACTCCCAAAATAATTGGAAAGCTGCTTGAAGTTTTATTACCAAAATCAATGAGCAAGACCCGTACGGCCTTGAAAATGAAAAAAAAAATAAATAAATGGTTATTGCTGTTTCAAATCGATTTGGACATTCGAGCTCAACTCTTCGAATTTTCAAAGAACTGCTTCACAGACTTTCATTTCTTATTCTAGAAAATAAAATATAGCTTCTTTGATTGAAATCTCGCTCACAAAAAACACATTTTTCATATTTTCAAGGAAATATCACCAAAAGGAAATTGCAATGAGGCCATTTGAGAATATTTTGCATTGGAAAACTACATTTACTACTAAAAATCCGAGAGAAAAGATTTCCAATGAATAGCAGCTCTTAGAGAAGTAGAGAATGTTGGTTTTCATTTTCAGGTTTTCTAAAATATGAAATGTTCAGTGAAGAGATTGAAGAAACACGCACTGGAACAAATCTTACTATACATATGATAACCGAGTTATCTAATTAAATGGATGTGAATAAACTGCAGTTATATGTGATCTTACGGAATAATATAGCAGCAAATGAAATTAGGGCTGCTGAATTTCGGTCTGCTACAGTAGCTTCGGCAAATGAATGGTAAATGATTACTTTTTTGCATAAGTTTTTGTTTTGAAAGAAATGCCATTTACATTAAAAAAATAGAACTGAAATTACAACCTAAGAAATAAAACCTAACAACTCATATTCCTCCTTTAATAAAGACATAAAAGAAAGAGGAACATGATCACTTTGAAGATCTTCCCAAATAAAATCACTAAACAAAGCATAGTTAGCACACATATTGGCTAACTTATTACAGTTTCTTTTTTAATAATTGAATAAAATATTATTAAACTCCTTTAAAAATAAGAAATCTTCCTCCAAACAAATGTTTAACTTGATTTTTGACCCGCCAAGTGAGCCTTGATAAAATTTAATAATATTATAGTTGTCCCCTTCTACGATAATTCCTTTCACTTCCTTCATTAAATCTTGAATAACCTCTCTTAACGAAATAATAGACATCATCTCCAACTGAGCTATATCCCAATGTAAACAATTAAAGCCAAAAGAAAGAAGAAACCTTCCTTTACAATCTCTAAACACTCCACCAATTCCAGCTTTATTAGATTTTAAAAGGGCTCCATTTATATTCACCTTTATCCATCTGGGTGGAGGAGGATGCCAAGTAGAAGATGATAGCTGAAGGTGATTAGCATCCCAGTTTCCCAAATTATCATAAAGAAATGAAGAGGTTGAAGCCAACGAAATGGTATTTGTAGAAATGAATACCAAACTATCTTCCTTCCCCTCATGAATTAACTTGTTTCTGCTTTTCCAAGACAAAAACACTGCTACAAAATAAATTCCCACTAAATTTATTACTTGTTGATAGTTTTTTTCAATCCTTCAATGCATCTTTCAAATGAAGAAAAAAATGGAAGATGAAACCCCCATTGATTAAGGATATTTAACAGAAGATCAGTTTAAAACATGTTGCCGCAATATGATCTACATCTTCTACAGTAACACAACCTCTCAGACAATCACTCTGCTCCAATTATCTCGTATGCAATAAAAAAACTCAATAGGGATTAGCATCATTCCAAAGATGCCACCAAAAGAGTTCTACACGAGGCTTTAGCTTAAACTTCATAATCTAGCTCCAGTAGTTGTCTTCATCCATATCTTCTATGGAAACTTCAGAAATTATTCCAGCAATCGTTTTGCCCGTTAGCTTTCTCTTGAGCTCCATACGATCTTCTTGTAATTCAGCCTTGATAGGGACATACCTAATCAGCTCAACGAACTACATTCCAAAATATTTTTCCAACTTTATCACATGCCAAGCTCCATTTGAAATAAAATTATTGAGACCTTCACCTACTTCTTCCAAATCTGCAACAAAAGTAGGCCATTTAATCAAACACCTATCAAGAATCCAAGCATCATTAAGGACATTAATGGATTCACCCGAAGCAACTTCCCATCTGACCACCTAATGAAGAGACTGAGCACCATTTACAATGATCTTCCATGCCAGCAAGCTACCTCTCTTGGCTTCATTCTTCCAAATATCATTACCATATTTAGCAATCAAACTACAATTAAGAAGGGAATTAGGTTTAGCAATGACATTCCAAGCAAACTTAGCTAGAATATGCCCAACATTCTTAGCCGCAATAATTATACCATGACCTCCCTTGTTTAATGGTTTACACAAAACTTCGCAAGCCACATAATGAATACCTTTACTCCCATTTAGCTTATGTGGAATAAATCCTCTTCACATTTTGTCAAAATCATTTAAAATTCCCATAGGAACAAGAGAATGTGTAGCCAAGAAAATGGGTAAAGATAGAAATACAATTTTTACCAAGACAATCCTTCCTTCCAAAGAAATAAATTTGTTGTTCCAAGCATTTAGCTTACTCTTTACTTTTTCCAACAAAATTGGAAAGTCTGTAGCAGATAACCTCCTTAATACAATCTATACTCCTAAATAGTTTATCTTGTTCACCACTTTAAAATCCATCAGATGTGCAATAGCCTTTTTCCTCTTTCTATTAACAAACATTCCAAACATGATAACAAATTTCTGCAGATTGATAACTTGACCTGTCCACTTGCAGTAGCTATGAAGAATTTCTTTTAGCATTTTCACATTCCAATAATTAGCCTCCGAAAACAAAAGCATGTCATATGCATATAATAAATGAGAGATCTTTGGACCTTAGGAGAAACATTAATACCAATATTCCCTCGAGAAAATGCATTGGTTAAAGGCTGAGAACACAAAATAAAAAGATATGGAGACAAAGGACAACCTTGTCTAAACCCACTTTTAGCTTCAATCCAATTTAAATTGTTGTCATTAACCAATATAGAGAATTTAGCATCCACTACACACTCCAAAAGCAGCTCCAAAAACTTTAAAAGAAAATTAAAATACTTTAAAACTTTCCTTAAGGAAGACCACCCCATGCAATCATATGCTTGTTCTATATCATCCTTGAATGCCACATATCCATTCGTAGCTTTTGAAAACTTGAATTTATTGAAGATTTCTTGTGCCAACAGAACATGATCAGAAAGAGAATTCCCTTTGACAAAAGCTGCTTGTTCTTATAAGATTAATATATGAATAACTCCCTCTAGACTATTTTAAAGCAATTTGGCCACCAACTTATAAATAGAGAAACAAAGACTAATATGATAGTAATTGGAAGGAATCAACGGATTTTGAACCTTATGAATAAGGACAATAAGAGTTTCTTTCCAAGAAGGAGACATATTGCCAGATAAGAAGAAATAATTAATGGACTTCCACACATCTTCACTAATGATCCTCCAATAAGCTTTTATAAAAGAATAAGTGATCCCATCAAAACCTAGAGAAATATTACTCCCAAGATGATCCACCTAGCGCCTTTTTTCAGGCGGAGGGGTAAAACCTATAATCTCAGTTTTAGTTTGACCCTTGATTGGGATTCTACTAATGCCTTTATGCGCCTCAACCTCAATTGAAAAAGGAATTGAGTTGATTCCCATTCCAAGCTGTCTGCGGGAACGAATGCTACCAGAGTAATGCCCCTAGGAGAACCTTCTGAAGTTCTTCTATTGAAAATTCTTTATCCAAAAATGACTTTTCACTATCTCCTAGATCATTCACAAGATTCTACCAACCACTAAGCACACACATCCTCTCCCTCCATTTATCCTTGAAGAAATTAAAGAAAACCCCTTCAAAATCTTTCTGATCTTCCACCAAATCTCCATTACAATCTTTTATCTACTTGATCCAATTTACATTCCTCCTAGTTGAAGCAAAAGTTTGAAAAAAATTGTATTACACTCACCTTCTTCCATCCACTTAGCTTTCGTCCTCTGCCTCCACCAAGTATTGATACGAGCAAGAGAGGTATTTAATTTATGCACTTTATTCCTAAGCATCCATAGTTTTTCTTTAGCTAACCACCCTTTTGCCTCTTCTAATTGTAGCATAAAATTATATTCTTTATTAATTCTTTCAAATCAGAGAGAGATTTGATTTTGGCTTTGCTCCAAAAGAACAATGCGCAAAATGTTTTGCTAAACTTTTTGTTTAGAATTTGTCGTGCATCATCTTCAACCGAAGTCTTCCAAGTTTTAGAAACAATACAAAATGATGCTTGGCAAGATAGCCACACATCCTCAAACATAATCCTCCTTTTATGACATAAATCTGCTTTAATAATCTCCAGCACAATCAGACAATGATCTGCAGCCGCCCTAGGAAGATGCGTTACAACCGCAATAGGATTCCGATCCAATGCGTTAGAATTGAGCGAACACATGTACAACCTTTCTAAAATAGAGCAGTCCCACTTTTATTGTTGCACCAAGTATACTTCAGACCTAAAATGCTCACCTATAGTCATTATTATTCATAAACCCACTCATCTCCTTGGGTCCTTGAGAAAATAAAAACTTTTTCCCTTATTTTTTATCTTCCTAAGACAAAATGCAGTTGAAGTCTCCACCAACTACTGAAGGCATGTTCTTGGATGAATTCAGTTCCAAGAAATTCCACAACTGTCTTATCTTGAAAACATCTTTACTACCATAAATAGTAGATATTAACCAAGTTCCTTTATTAAAAACTATTAACTCTCCAATCACAGCTTGAGCAGAAGTATTCTTTACAGCAAAAGAAGCCAAATTAAATTTCCAAAGAACCATAATACCACCAGAAAGTTTGTCAATGGAAGAAGAAAGAAGTCCCAACCCTTACCCATAAACCTATTCACTTCCACCCAATTCATAGAAGAATTCTTAGTCTCCATAAGCCCAATAAACAAAACCTTATAATCTTTAACGAACTCCTTAAGATGAAGAGATGCCTCCCTTTTATTAGCCCCTCTACAATTCCAAAAAGCTATGGACTCCATTAAGGAATAAAGGGGGATGAACCCCCATTCCTTAATTTATTCCCCACTTCATTTCTCCTATAACATGATAAGTTGTTTACATTACTAAGTGATTTAAGCTCTTTCAAAAGTTTAAACTTAGAACCAGATGAACAGCTATCAATAGCATCCCCTTCTTGTTCAGATCCCTTCACCTTATTAACCGCTATATTCACCATAGTAAAAAACAGATATTTCAACTCCTCCCATCATCAAATTATCATTTTCACTTCCACTGAATACATCAAATGTATTATTGGAGGAAGGGGAAACTCTAAACTTTTTACCTCCATTAGATGCATCAATGAGTCTTCAGAATGAGAAGCTTTAATGTCCTACGACTGTAGCTCCTTAATGCCACCAACCTCTTCACAAGCCAATTCTTCTTGCATATTTTTGCTTTCAATCATTACTCGAATGTCAACTTTATCAGTAACTCAATCTTTTGTTGTGTCCAGCTCTTCATTATTCACCTCCAATGCAGCTACTTTAGTTACTTCATCTTCCATCTGACATTCCTTAGGAATAATAGGATCATCTTTTTGAATTGCTTCCTTTTAGTTCTCCATAATTCTTTTATGATATCCTTTGTTCTTAATTGCAAAATACTTCTTTCTTCTTTCATAATTAACGTGTACCCATGGTCCATAAGATGAACCATCCTCTTCATTCAAAGGTTTTCTAGAGATTAAGTCTTCACCTCTAGATCTGGTTGCATTTCCTTCCTTAGTTTCCATTTTATCCATCTTACAATCTTGAATCAAATGGCCAATTTTTCCACAATTGGAATAGAAAGTAGAGATTTTTTCATATTCTAGCTTTTGAAAAAACCTACCTGATGAGCCTTCCACCCGAACACCAAAATGGAGTTGTTTATCAAGCTATACCCTCACACAAACTCTAGCATGTTTTGTTTTTCCCCATTGAAACATATTACCATCATTCAATAAAGGAGTACCTGCCGAAGATGTAATTCTAGATACGTTGATTTCATCCCAACAATGTAAATGAAGGTGTAGCATTCTAAACCAAATAGGAGATGACAAGACTTTCAATGATGTAGGAGAAAAAGTAGGAGTCCACTTATCAATACCAACTATATGCCCACTAACATACCAAGGACCCCCTACTAGAACACTTTCCATGGATTTTAAGGAAAAAAATGAGCACAAGACCCACCCCATCCCAAGGGTAGTTAGATCAAATTTACCAAATTGCAACCATTTGGCGACGTAATTCCTCAAGTACCAAACGAACCAGAATGTCCTTCCCAAACACCATAACAACTATAGAAAACTATAATTTATTAGAATTTGTTGTAACACTCGGCTGATGTAAGTTTATTGTCATTCCATCTTCATAAAGAAAAGATAAGTCATTGGAGAAATTGACCTTTATATTCGGTCGTTTAACCTATGGATTAATATGAATTTCTCCAACCATTACATTGCCACCATCCACATCACTTTTCAATGAATTCTTATTGAGAAATCCTTCTGGAGCAATATTACAAACTCCTGCTACCTTGTTACATTCAAGCTTTATCGATGTCTCTTCCTTAGACATCACATCAGGTTTAGAATTAAGATTGCTAAACCTATTAAATCTTCATACCCGACGAAGAGGCTTGAAAATCATTTGGTCTCTCCTTCAAACCTTTACCAACTGATGGATGAGGAGTCTATAAACCAAACACATTCTAAACTTTTTTTCCTTTACCAATCATAGGGGAACCTACTTTCAAAGAAACAGATGATGGTTCTCTTATTACTAGAGGAGAATTTTTGAAGTTCTTCGTATTAACATCTACAAGACCTTTAGAACTATCAACATTTGCACTAACTAGATTACGGGACATAGATTGCCTTCCCACCAGAGGGTTCCGGAGATCGGAGGTGGCCACCGAAGCCTCCGCTGCCATGGCCGAAACAACCGCCAAATTGACACACAAGGAAATTTTTGAAAAACACAAAGGTTTTCTCTCTCTAAAAATTGGGAGTCTCTCTCTCTCTAAAAGTCTACTTAAGAAAGTTGGTAATTTGTAAACATCGTAAAATAGAACTGTCACATAAACATTAATAAATATATGATTTTGATTTGAAATGACGTTCTATCCAACAAATTTGAAACTAAAGCTCGAAGTAATCCATATATAATGAAATTTTTTATGTTTAAAAAAAAAAATAGAATTAAAATTCAATAAAATCCAAAATTTCAAAATAAGTGAAAATTTGATTATGATTTTTGCAAAAGATCTATCCAAAAATTTAAAAAATATTTAAAAAAATATTAAACTTCATCAATTTTTTGCTTAATTTTGATTTTAGCACATGATGCTGTTTAATTTCTTATTATCAAATTAAATAGTGATATGATGGTGTTGCTGCTTGTTTGGGCTTTACATTAATGTTGTGATTTAATTGGTTTATAGGGGGCTCTCCTAAGATGCTTAAGAATTAAGGCTATGTTTGGTGGAATTAGTGTTTGGAATAAGTAGGAGGTCAACTAACCCAATTCTTGCAAACAACCAACAATTTGAGCCCTAGATTCTAACTTTTATAACTTACTCTGCAGAAGTCCAAATGACATAAAATTATAACTAAATTGAAGGTTAAGAATTCAAGTTATGATCTTAAGAATTTGATGAATTTTTGTGACTGTTTTATAATATTCCTAGAATTTTTCCAAGAATGTTTTGAGAAATAATCTCTTTGGTTGCAGGCTAAATTTGATTTAGAGCTTCTAGAACTTCATCTTTTTAGGAACACAAATTCTATTAAATGCATGAAATCAAAGATTAGGGTGTTCTCTATGGATCTTGAGTTTTTGGTGAGTTCCTGAAGAGTTTGGGCCAGTCATGTGAAGGCAACTCTGCATCCTAGTCTATTCTTACCTTGTTTGGCCGATTATCACAAAAGTCCTAAATGGATTGGTTTGGTTGGTAAGAAACATAAGTTTATATTTTTCTAGAGTGGATGATGATGTATAGTACAAAGAATAGAAGAAAAGATTGCAAAAATTAAAGTATATACAAACTCTACTACTCACCAAAGAAGTAGTTCTATAGAGGATCACTAATTCCTTTCTAATTTGGCCTCCTGCCATGCTCAACAAACAAATTTTTTTCAAAATTTAGTCACAAAACGCATCAAACTCCTTATTTTACAATAAATTGTGTATTTATATAAGTTTTAAAGGAGAAATTTGAAATTAGAAAAGAGGAGGGAATGGAAAGAGGGTGGCCCACACAAGTAACCATCATAATTGGGGTGGCCCATACTAGAAACCACCATAACCTCTCCCTCATTTAATTTTTAGCTAGAACGTAGGCTCTTCCTAGGCCAATCCATCCATAAGGCACTTAATAAATTAGTTCAATTAAGTACCTTCTACTAGCTAATTAATACATAAAAACCACAATATAAGTAATTGGTCTTACAAACTTATAATTACAATAACACATGAAATTTTTACACATAAAATTATGTAAAAAAAAAATAAAATTCAATAGCTTATGTTCTTCAATTTCTTCTTAGTGATTGGCCCACATTGATCAGTTGTAAGGTTTCTAGATTAATCACTAGCGGTTAGACTATTTCTATCATATGGTGCTTTGACACTCTTGGTGATACACAAATTCCCTTGGACCTGAATGGTTTATTCCCTAAATAGTTAGATGAATGTGTCATGGGTATGATTTAATTACAATAACACATGAAATTTTCACACATAAAATTATGAAAAAATAAAATAAAATTCAATAGCTTATGTTCTTCAATTTCTTCTTAGTGATTGAGGTTTCTAGATTAATCACTAGCGGTTAGACTATTTCTATCATATGGTGCTTTGATACTCTTGGTGATACACAAATTCCCTTGGACCTGAATGGTTTATTCCCTAAATAGTTAGATAAATGTGTCATGGGTATGATTTAATAGTGATGGAGCATCTGTAGGTGTAAGAATAATAGCATGAGGCACCTATTGAGGAGATCAGTTCCATCTTGTAAATAGCTTATCTTGAAAGCATTTATACTATTAGTGGAATAATTATATAAGCCTATAGACCGTATGGAGTTATTTAAAGAAAATTAAAAGTTGGTGGATGACCATTAGATGATATAGTTGTAAGAGTTGGTTGATGTAACTTTTCCAACTCAAATAGGGGATTTAAATTCAATCGGGGATTGAAGATTTATTTCTTATGATTAAAATTAATATCATTTTAATTTTGTTCAAAAAAAATTATGACTTGAAATTTTATCCCACAAATGTTTTAGTGAAATTCTAGTTTTTATAATATTTTTTTTATATTTAATTTTTGCATTAAATATCTCTTTCATAATATCATTTAATAAATATAAAATATTAGAAAAATGGATTATTATGATCTTAAAAATTATATTAAGAGTTTTAGAGAATTTATATAGCCTAATGAAGACATAAAAATTTAATAATACATTTGCAAATATTTTCTTGCCAATAATGCTTCAAGTCCTCAAATGCTCCTCAAAGATTTTATCTAATAATAGCAATGGTGGTTCTAATTCTGTGGGCTTTAGATTACTATTGTGATCCAATGGGTATATCAGGAGTTCTCTTAAGATTCTTCAAAAAGTAAGGTTATGTTTGGGGCAGTCTAAATCGAGTAGAATTAGGGTTGGGAAGACGTTGCTAGTTACCTATGTGAATAGCCAAGTTCTAGAGCACTAGATTTTATTCCTTGTAACTTCATCTTCAAAAATTTTAATGACATGAAATAAAAACAAATTTGAAGGTTAAGTTTTATAGTTATGATCTGGTGAATTTGGTGGTTTTGGTAATAGTTTTATAATTTTCTTTAAACTTTTTTCAAGGCTGGGTTGAGAATTAGCCTCTCTTGCAACAAGCTCATCTTGAGTTATGAATTCTTGAATTGCTATTTTTTGTTAACAAGAACCCTAATAAATTTATGAAAATCTAATCTTTGGATGTCTTCTATGGATATCAAGTTTTTGTTGATTTTTAGAGTATTTTAGATCTGTCAAGTAAAGCTAAACATGCAACTAGGTTTGCTCTTACCTAGTTTGGTTGATTCTCACAAAAGCCCTAAATGGATTGGTTTTATTAATATTATATTTTGGTTTGTATTTTTTTTTAAGTGAGAAATTATGGATATCACAAAACATGTAAGAAAAAATTGTGGAAATTAAATTAAAGGTAAAACTCTATTACTCCCCAAAGTAGTAATCCTAGAGAGGATCAATTACTCCATACATGAAGCACTTAATTAACTTAATTAAGTGTCTTTATGAATAAATTAACACATGAATTCAATAATATAAGTACTATTTTCTTCACACATACATTTATAATATTACATGAAATTTTCACATAGTTAAGTTAAAAAATATAAATGAAATTTACTAGATTTTGGCCTTCAACTTGCTCCTAATTAAATGTCCAGTTTACTCAATGGTAAATTTTTTTTTTTTTTGAATTTAGCCATCGTGGTAGGATTCTTCTATCATCTAATGCAATTGATTTTTGTTGGTGTTACACCATACACATAGGTTTATATTCATTTATGGAGATCCACCATGTTCATATGTATTGGTTTTGCTTAAACCTATACTATAATGGAGTTAAGAAATTGAGAATGACTTTTTTTAAGTGGCTATAAGTACCTTATGCATCCACCATTTGAAGTATTTAATGATCTAATGCAACATCATTGTCAATGATTTTTTATTTATAGAATAGTAGGAAGTTGAGGTCATCTAGACTTAAGTTTTGTTTAGGACAACTTTCTTATTGCTTTAAGAAGTAGCTTTCTAGTACAAAATGTTTTAATTCAAAAACTTGTTATACTAAAAAGGTGCTTCATAAAGCAATAAGAAAGCTATCCCAAATTAAACCTTAGTGGTCTAGCACTAAGAGCATAAGAAACATAATATGATAGGAGGGGCTTAACTGCAATGGCTCAATTCTAGGAAATTTGAAGCTAAGAATGAAGGACTAAACACTAGGAGGAAAATGAAGTCATTCACTTCGAAAATTACTTATTATTCTTATTTGAAAGATAAGAGAAATATTCTATGTGTAAAACGTTCTATATTAAATTTGTTCTGTACATGCATGAAATTTAAGATTTAAATTCTTTTTTGAAACATAAATATTAGTTGAAATTCGAAATTATCCAAAATGAAAATTGTTATAATTAGTTAAACAATTAATTATAACATTATCAAGTAGTAGGGCTAGCCTTGTTGTATTTATTCCATAGGAAGGTAGTTATATGTAGTTACATGTGGGGGCGAGCCACTAAGTATAACTTGAATTTTATACTTTGTAAAGACATATAAACTATATTTTCTCTAGAATGAAATGGTTAGAATGTTTTAAACTAATTTTTAGTGAATTTCATGAGGCGTAGGCTCAGTGGTTAGCCAAAAGAGAGGATTTGGTGATCTTCTCTACACATTCACTTGCATGAGTGAGTGAACCTTGTAACAACTTTAAATTTTTTAATTAACAAATTTGAATGTTTTTTCTTATTTTAAAATAAAAATCATATATTTTTTTAAGAAAGGTAGATGTAGACCTAAAAATACTTGGTTAGAAATATTAGAAAGGATCTTTCTTTATTTGATTTAAATGAGAATTTGACTTTTAACAGGACACAATGGAGAAAAAGGATTCATGTAGGCGACCCCACGTAGTGGGATAAAGGCTTGATTTTGTTGTTATTGTTGTATATATTTATTTCCCACATTCCCACAATTTATTTCATCTTAAGTTGTCACACATGCAAAGGCTAGAACTAGACCGGCCTTAGACACCATAAAAAAATTTTAGAACATATATGTTTATTCTTAACACCCCTCCCCTCTATCACACTCAATTGTTTCTTCTTAGGTTCCCACACTAAATGTTGTGTTTTTAATGCATGAACCATAGCCCTGGAAAATCTTCCAAACATTCATTTTTTTGTTACATAGTCATCTATAAAATATACAACAAATATTTATGAACTTTTAAATATTATGTAACTTTTCAAATTACAACTAGACACATTAACATAACTTTTACAAGTGATTTCATTTTTTTTTTTGAGTATTGAGGGAGTAATCATCATTTAAATCCATCCTAGTTCACTCATGTTTCCTTGGTCCAAGCCCTAAATTGAACTCTATTACAATCCACTTATTCACCCCATGACCAAATTAACTCTTCCATCATATTCCTTACTTATGACTCGTAGCAAGTTTTATCAACATATTTGAACCTCTTCAAGTGGTCTCAACTTTACTTATTACCAAATTATGGCATCAAAGCCCAAGGTTAGAAGAAGAATGCAATTAGTCTCTGCATTCAAAGTTTGGTGGAAAGAGAAAGTACATACAAGTGATGAAAATTGAATTATATCAAGGTTAATATTTATAATTTTTTTCATTTTAATGTCCTCTAATGATAATATATTTTCCATTGCTTAAAAGCTCTTACTATAATGCATGTGGTAGGAAATTTTATAAATTCTAGTTAACAGCACTCATTAAAACTAACATTGCCTCATTATACTCACCGTAAACCCACATTAGTTGAATTTTAAAATTGGTTTGGGAGTGTTTGCAAAAAATCATTGACCTAGGGTGCATAAAATATTTAAAAGATAAAGTTATAGTGCATAAGATTTTGTGATAATCTCTAAATTATTGTACTTTCCATTTATGTTTATAATTATTATTTTGTGAATTTATTCTAAAACTACTAATGCATCATCATTCAACATTAAGATTAGAAACCATTTAATAGATTTTGAAAAAAAAATATTTGTGTTTGATTTCATTTATCTTTCATATACATTGCATCAATCTTACCACTAGAATAAGTTCACTTAGATCAAATGGATAACATAACTAGAAACTTAGAAGAATTTGCCTTATAAAATGAAAAAAAATTCAATTATCTTTATAAATCATAATGAACATAGCAACTTAGGTTCAAACAGTGAGTTCTAGATCTCCAAATCCATTCTTGGGTTAATAATCTATTGAGATAGAAAAATTAGGTCAAGAATTCATAGAGAATTCCTAACCCTAAATCCACCGAGTACATGTACTTTTAGGAGCCCTTATAGAGATGACCAACTTAGACCTCATGAATATTTAATTGAACTAACAAAAAGGTGAAGGTAGAAGTCCCAACCTATGATGGAACCAAATATATCTTTGGCTAACTCAAATGGATGACTTCTTTGATTGGTATTAGATGGATGACTATCAAAATACTATATTTATAAAAATAAAACCTATTGGCCATTCTCAAATCTATTGGAATAATATTTTGGGTAAGGAAGAAATACTTGGTAGGATTTTCCTTACTTGGGTAGAGGTGATAGAGATGTGCAAAGCTAAATATTATCGTAAAATTTATAAAAAGAAGTTAAATGAGTAATTGATGAACATAAAATAAGGAAGTTTCTAGATAGTTTAATAGAAAAACACTATTGAGATTCTTGTAGCTAGGACTAAGTGCAAATATTATAATTAACAGTTGGCCAATAAATTTATTATTCATCTTACAGGATACCTCAGGAATAAAGTAGAACTACATAATCAAATATGCCTTTTACTCTACCTTACTCTAGGAAAAATACAATAAGGGGGCATTTACATTGAAATCCATGGGCCAAAACTCTATATATAAGACTTTCACATGCCAAACTCAAAGGTTTATTGTTAGACTTAACACTTCATCATCTAGTATTCAAATCAAGAAAACAACCTTTGAATATTTCTCAAAGAATGTAAGTTACATAGTTTTTTTTAGATGACAACACAAAAGGCATATAAAAATTAGTGTAAAGTAAAAATTATGTTCTTCGATGAAAATGAAGATGACAAGTGAAGAAAATTTAGAGAAAATTCATGACGACACCCCTTTATTTAATGAGGACATAGGTCAACCTTTAGAAAACTAGGTTAACACCTTGTGATGTATGATAGTAACTAGGGATAAAGATTAGAGAAAAATAAATATTTTCTCTGTAATTATTGAATGTAGGGATAAAATATGTAAATTAATTATTGATGAGGGCAATGACTTGAATGTATTATCCACATACCCACTTTCAGGAGCTAACCTTATACTTGAACCTGATTCAGAGATATTCTAATTAATTTGAATGAACCACATATCTTTATCCATCACATCTAAATGCTTAGTATATATTAAGAAAGGTATTTAATAGGAATGTATATAGTTTGATGTACTTCAAATGAGAATAACACATAAATTTTTAGAAAGACCATAGGTATTTGATAAGGATGTCATATATTTTGGAACAGAGAATATTTATCTTTTCTAATTAAATGATTAAACTTTTAATCTATATCCATTTAATCCAACTACAAGGGTATGCCCAATTCCTTCAAAAAAAGTATTCATTCATCTACTCTATAATACATTAGGCATACAACCTAAACATTACTAGACAAAAAATCCTATGCTTTATTTGAGTATGATCAAACTGTCTCCTTTCATGAAAAAAATCTATGGATATAATTCAAAGAAACTAATTCATCTACCTTTTTTTTACTAATTCATGTAGCTTTTTTTTTTGGGGGGGGGGGGGGGGGGGGGAACCAGTAAGGGGACTACACATTAATACAAAAATATATTACAAGGTCCTAAAAGGAAACCTTTAGCTCGCTACCTCTAGAAAGAGCTACAAACAAATCAAAAGAAAACCTAAGAGCCGATAGTTCCCTGTTCTGTAATTTATAAAATAACTTAATAACATTCTAGGTCTGCCATAGGACATACCCCAAAAAAGGAAGAAAAAAGTCAACACTTTAGGTGCAGTCTTCTGACCAAAAATATCCACCTTGTCCCCAAAACTCTCGATTCCTTCAATCTGCATGAAAATCATACTACAAAACCAAAACATGTATAACAGAATATATACAGAATTATAACTAATCAACATAAAAAACCAAAGGATACTGATATCTCTGATGGAAACCATCTGCAGCCTACCGGTTGTATAGAGCAACAAATAATTAGCCATGCTAAAATCATCAACAAGAAGGAAAATAACACTATCGAGCAAAATATAAGTGTAGGAAATGCTAATAACAAAATGCATAAAAACATTAAGTGCTGAATGAGAGAGTTTGAAAAATAGAAGGAATTCATAATCCACACCTTTATGCCAGTAATTGTGATTTCCTGGAATGAACTGCCTAAGAAGCAAACTATAAAGCACAAAAATACTAGTTGACTGGATGATCCTCAAACAAGAGAGCCCCCTAGATGGGAAAACAAAATTGTATCTATTATGCCACTTTAAAAATAAAACCAAAATAATAATAATATCCGAATGAATCAACCCAGTATAAGTAATGTAGAGGAACCCGTCGGTAGCCTGCAGGCTTGTGCGTAAACGTGGGTGATAAATTCTTGGGTCATGAGTTTAAATCCTGAGTTTAAATCTATAATGGATCATGAGTTTAAAATAAGTAATTTTGATAAATTCCTTCAATGGGTCATGACTTTAAATCCTTGGGTCGTCAGGCGGGCCGGTGGGTCGCATATAGGCTTGTGTGTAAACGCGGGTCAAGAGTGTGCTGGCAGGGGCCGCGAGCAGGTTGGCTGTTAGCGCCCCCGGTGTGAGCGTGCGTTGTGGATTCTGGGTTGCAAGATGTGGGCGGGCTGGCACGGACGCACTGCTAGTACAGGCAGTGGGCGTGGGTGGGCCCAGGCACACTTGCGGGCAGGCGAGGTCAGCTAGCGTGGACCTCCTGTGGGCTGGGGGGAAATTAAAATTTTAAAATGGTTTTTTGTTTATTCCGATGGAGTTTTTTTGTTGGACAGCTGCCGAAAAAGGTTTTTCGATTAAATTATTCCGTTGGAAAAAATTTTTCACTATTTTTTTTATCGAAAAGTTTTCTAACATTTGATTCACTCTCAAAATTATTTTCGCCAAAAATCTGCTTGAAAATTTTTAAATTCACCCAAAAATTCAGATTTTTTTGCCAAAAAATCCACCGAAAATATGCTATTTTCCTATAGCATAAACTAGAAAGCCATGGAAGTTGAACATATCAAACTCTATCCACTTTGTGTTCTTGGCTATTTTTGCACCTTCATATCTTCGAAGGTTGATGAATTCCAAGGGAAGACTTTCCCCAAAGCCTCCAAGATGGCATCTTTAGCAGTTTAAAATGCTACTTTGTATCTCAAACAGACCATTTTCCCCCCTTTTGGTCTTTATCTTTAAGCCTTTTGGCTAAATGTCTCATATGAGGTTCTTCTTTCTTACATTTAAGCCTTTACCAAATTGTTCTTTGATTAATTGTTTATTCATTACCTTTGCTTTTTTTTTATTCTCCTTTTGTTTCTTCCCCTTGTCACATGTGCTATTGAATTGTTTGATACTTGCTGATTATGGCTAACTGCCTTTCTAATTAAAGAGGAAGCACTACTAATACTATTATTTAAGCTTTTGTTTGGTATACATTAGCTATTTTTGACTGGTCTTGCTCTAAAAATATCATCCTTCTCTACCGAAGCTTAAAACCAGTTTTTTCCTAAAGAACATAATTTATTTGCAATTATCTATTTGCATTGGATTCAACCTAAAGTTTTTCCTTTTTTGTCTACCTAGCCATCTAGTTAGACCTACTTGCATTGGTTTAGAGGACTTAAAAGTTAGAGCTTAATGCAGATGGGCTTCATCACCAATACCTTGCCTGCTTAAATTATAATTCAGATAAGTGTTAAAATACTTATGCTAGTAGTTCATTCTACATAACTTTGCAAAAATGATAAATGTTTGGTGAGGACTAGATGTTGGCTCATCGAGGAAATAGTCATGTTTTCAGCTTATAGTATTTTTTGAGACCTAGTTTTTATTTTGAACAATTTGATCATAATTTACTCTATCTTTGTATCTCTTCTTCTTTTTCTTACCTCAGTAATGTGTACTCCCCATCATTACCATCATAGGAACCTATATAATAAAATTTGTTGAATTATGAACTTATGAAGAATTATGTTATAAAAATTGGTTTAAATGTCAAAATTCTAATAATTGGGAAAGTTATAAATAGGCACATAAGGAATCTAAGAAAGCAATATGTGATACAAAGATCATAGCTTTTAATTATTTATATAATAGATTGGATAGTAAGGAGGGAGAAAGATATATGTATAAGTTAGCCAAAAAAATATATAGGAGTAGGAAAGATTTAGTTCAAGTGAAGTGTATTAAGGATAAGGATCAAAAAATACTTTTCTTAGAAGATGATATTTAACAAAGGTAGATTAGATATTTTGCTAATCTTTTTAAAGAGGAATTTAAAAATACAATTGAATTTAGTGACCTTAGCACCCTAAATAAAAATAAAGATTTCTATTTTATCGGTGTATTAGTAAAATTGAAGTTAGAGAGGCTTTAAAGAAAATGAAGGGTGGAAATGCTGTTGGACTTGATGATATTCAAATAGAGTTGTGCAAATGCTTTGGAGATGAAGGAATTTCTTAGCTTACTAAACTTTTTAATATTGTTTTGAACACTAAAAAGTTTCCATATGAGTGGAGAATGAGTGTGATGATTCCTATTTTTAAGAATAAAGGTGATGCACAAGATTGTGTGAATTATAGAGGAATTAAGTTAATGTGTCATATGCTAAAACTATGGGAGCGTGTTATGGAGCGTAGGTTGTGGTGTGATACTAATGTTTCTCAAAATCAATTTGGATTCATGCCAGGTAGGTCTAATATGGAAGACGTACATTTATTGAGAGGTTTGATGGAGAAATATAGAGAGAAAAAGGAGGATCTACATATGATATTTATTGATTTAGAGAAAGCATATGATAAAGTTCCAAGAGAAGTGCTATGGAGAGATCATGAAAAGAAAGGAGTTAATAATGCTTATATTCAAATATTAAAGATATGTATGCAGGAGCTTTTACTTGAGTTCAAACAAAAGGTGGTTTGACCACATATTTTCCTATTTCGGCTGGATTACATCAAGGATCAACCTTAAGCCCATATATTTTTTGTTTTAGTCATGGATGTTCTCACTAGACATTTGCAAGAGGATATACCTTGGTGTAGGCTTTTTTTTGATGATATTCTTCTTATTAATAAGATTAGTGAGGGAGTTGAAGGTAAACTTGATGGAGGTCAACCTTAGAGTCTATAGGTTTTCTCTTGAGTAGATCTAAAATGGAATATATGGAGTGTAATTTTAGTAGTAATAGACCTAGTGAGGGGATTTTGACTTTGGGTGATCAATTCATTAATAAGAGTACACATTTTAGATATCTTGGATCTATTATTCAGAGTGATGGGGAAATATATGGGGATGTCATTAGTAGAATTCAGGTTGGATGATTGAAGTGGAGGAATGCATCGGGCTTGTTGTGTGATAGAAAAGGCCCCCTCAAACTTAATGCAAAATTCTATAAGATGGTTGTGAGACATATAATGTTTTATGGTGCCAAATGTTGGCCATTAAAAGAGAAGCATAATACTAAGATAAGTGTTGCAAAGATGAGGATGCTCAGGTGGATGAGTGGATTTACCCTTAGAGAAAGGATGTGAAATGGGCATATACGTGAAAAGGTTCGAGTAGCTCTAGTGGAAGATAAGATTAGAGAGAGTCCCCTTAGATGGTTTGGTCACATAAAATGATAGCCTTTCGATGACTCAGTTAGGAAAGTAGAGGTATTAGATTTAACTTATGTTAAGAAAGGTAGAGGTAGACCTAAAAAGATTTGGTTAAAAATTATTAGAAATTATCTTCTTAGTGGGACAAAGGCTTGATGTTGTTGTTATTGTTGAAGAATTATGTTATAAATTAATCATACAAGTTTTGTGGCTCATGACATCATTCCTTAATTTTTTATTATTTCATCAGCTTTAAGTAAAAATATTTTCAAACAATTAAATGCTTTTCTTTTTTCATGAACATTACACTACATCATAGGCACATTATATAAAACAAAACTACTTCAAATTAAATGCAAAAAAATTCAAATAAAATGCCTTAGCAGACACTCCATTAAATCCTTCTTGGTGTCCGTAAAAATTTTACAAGTTCATATGTGCATTGCGAAATTACACATTAAGTGACATAGCCACCAGTTGATGTCCCCTGGCTCCCTATTCAGGGAGGCAAGGACTCTACCACCGTTGATATTGGAGCTTTGACTCTTCAAACTCCTCTATCACCAATAACGATGGATGTCCCTCTACCTACTAAGGATGTCACCCTTGTGATTGCTGACCTTGGGAATGTCGAAGGTGAGGGTATATTTTCAAATTCTGATCAAGAAATATTGGATCCATTAGCAACAGAATTAGTTACTAAGCAAGGCCAGAAGATCCAGTAGATACTCTCTAAACCTGATTAGAGAGAGTTTGAAGTAATGATAAATTATCAAGGATATTTTCCAGTGGATCCTGTGATAATCGATAGCAAACCAGCCGATGAAGTAGTCCAGGAGATCCAAAAAATTCTTAAGAAGATGGAGATCGAGGCCTTTGATCTTGATACAGATGATTTGTTGATGGAAGAAGAGTTAGCTTGAGACATTTGCATGGTTGAGACTTAAGTGTTTGCAAAGGTCACTGAACCTTCGAAACTCCACTCTAGTAAAGAAGAGAGTTCAGCAGCCATTGGGTCATCTTCTGATAAAACGGTAAAGGCTCAAGACGATGATCAACATATAAAGAATCTAAAAGCAAAGATTATTGAGATGTCACTATAGCTTAAGGAAATGTAAGATCATTTAATAAAGATGCAACAATCTCTGTCTAAACAGCCATAACCTGCAGTTCAATCAGTGGATGATTAGAATAGAAAGTCAAAGTTCAGTTTAAGGGTTCCTGAGTTAATACCAATTCCCTCTATTCAGAAAGTAATTCCCTTAGTATAATAAGTGATTCTGCAGGTTTAGCCTATAGTTCTCCCAGTTCCCCTACTCAACCTTAGATATATATCAAATGATAGTTCAGACACAGGTAAGGGAAGCCTTAGCCAATTCTCATGGAATTGTGTCTATTCCGAAGGGTAGGCCCTAACCTAAAGAATATGACCTAGTTTCCTGTGTAAAGGGCTTTGTGCCATGTTGTTTTAAAGTTTTTAGTGGATTAAAAACTTGCATACATCATTTAGCCCACTTCTGAGCAAGCTGCTACAGCGTAGGGGGTCAGACGCTCTACTATTTTGCTAGTTTATTAGTAGTCTTTCTGATATTACTTTTGAGTGGTATGCTAATCTACGAAACAGTTCAGAGAAAACATTCATAGAGCTGAAGGGCCTATTCTTAAAGAGATTCTCAGGAGCTTAGCAGAGAGTAACCATTGGTAATCTCATAGTCGAGAAACAAAAATTGGGAGAGTCTCTGGTCGAATACATTTGGAGATGGCAAAATCTCTAAATGAAGTGTGAATCTCAACTATAAGAGCAACATGCTATAAAAATTCTTATAAAAAAAATCCACGGGCCTATTACTTTTCTGTTGAAGGGGTTTACCATCAAAACATTTAAAAACTTCTCAAAAAAGCTAATAATCTACAACAAGAGGCTTCCAAAATGCCATTCCTAAAGGATGCATCAGAGGAGAATAAAACTAATAAGCTAGTGAAATCATTTGAAAAGGGAGCTGCTACTATGTCTATAATTGATAAAGGGAAGATACCACCAAGTCCTCAGTCTAGTGGTCCTCCACCCCAATAAATTTAAGAACCTCAACCATTCGAGGTAACCCCTCAATCCACCAGGGAGCCTTACCTGATTTCATTGAAAGAGAGATTGGCTCATCCTTATCCATTTAAAAGAGATTCATTATGGAAAATTTTCAAGATTCTTTTAAAAAAACTAAATTTTTGATTGCTAGAGGTCAATAAGCTGAGAGAGGCAAATAAAAAGGATGATCCTAATATTTTCCCTGAAAGTTTGATAAGGATGTTAAGCCCTTATGAACTAGCCTGAGGCTAACCAAGAGGGGGGATAAATTGGTAGTTTTAAAAATTCTTTGACCACAAGAAAGATCTTTTTATAATTTGCAGCGGAAATGAATTAAAATAATAATAAAAAGATCAATCACATATTTCACCCAAGAAAATAATCACAGTAAAATAAAGTGGGAAAATAACCAGAAAGAAAACACCAGATTTTATAGTAGTTCGGTCAACTTGATTTACGTCCACTCCTTGGAGCCTCCCCTCCAGGTATTGCACTAATTTAATCAGGGACTCTCCTTTTTCTCCCAGAGCAAGGTGGAGAAACATTTACAAAACTCCTTTTACCAACTCGGTGAGGCAGAGAACCCAGACTCCTTCTGCTTCCTCCTGAAGCAGGTAGAGAACCTAAACTCCTTTCGCTTCCTCCCAAAGTAAGCAGAGAACCTTACCTCCTTTTGCTTCCTCCTTAAGTAGGCAGAGAACCTTGACTTCTTGCTAACAATCCTTCCCATAGAGACACCACAGGATAAGGGACGACGATCGAAGAACACGACTTGAATCCTTGCTTGGAGTAACCTTTGTGAACACCTCACAAAACCCCCCTCATAAGATTCTCTCTCTCTCTGTCCCAAACTCTCCCTCTCCCTCTCTAAGATCTCTCAGGATAAGACTCAGGAAAATTTTTTTCCCAATAACAAACAAAAAAGTTTAAATAGAAAGGCATAAAAATTGTCCTAAAATTCAACTTGCCGTCAAAGATCATCCAGGACGATCGAAGGATCATCCTGTACGATCTGTGTAAATCTTCACCAATTAGTCTGGATGATCTGGCTTCTTAGGATGATTAGAAAACATTTTTTTTATGATCGTCCAGGCCGATCCTGTAATTATCTGGGATGATCTATTTAATTCAGGAAAACCATCCTGAGTACTGTTTGGGTCATCCAGGAGAAAAGGCTAGATGATCAGAAAAAAAAAGACTTGATTGCCCGGAATGATATTCCTATCGTCCCGTAGGCTTAGTTAAGAACTGGCCAAAATCATCCTGAGCATTGTTCGGTTCGGCCTGCACAAATGTGTTGTATGATTGAAAATGACTTGATCGTCCAGGATGATATTTCTATCATCCCGGATGATTAGTACAAAAAGGCTTATATCATCCAGCACATTATACGGGTCATCTAGGTGAAGTCACTTAGGCGATGAGGATTTTTAACATATCATTCAGGATGATCCTACGATCGTCCAGGATGACGTGATCAATCAAATTAATCCTCGATTGCTTTCTTTAATGACCTGTCTAATTTAGGCATGATTACTGTGAATTGCCCTGGATGATACATGTATTATCTAGGACGATTAGAAAGAAAAACTAAGAAATCAAAACATGCCTAACTTTTTCTAGCGGCTGAGAAACTCTGATTTGAGCATATCATTCGGTACGATGGGTGTATCGTCTAGGACGATTGACTTAATTAAACCTACTTAACTTAACAGCCCTAATTAGGGTTTCTATTTTCAATGGATCGTCCAGGACAATATGGCGATTGTCCAGGATGATGTGATCAAAATAGAACAGAAACTCTAAACTCATAAAAAATCTCCCCCTGAGTGTGTATGTGCAAGGTTATTTAGCTAGGGGATCAATTACATTATATTTGACTCAAGAAAGGGAAAATTACATTGAAACAAAACCCCAAACAGACTCTCAATCTTGAGCTGCCTTGGTTTATACTTGATCTTGTGGACATGAATAGTTAGACAATCAAACAGAAACATAAATGTTTATTAGCATCAAAAGCATAATCCTTGAATCCAGATTTACAACAATCCCCCACCCCCCTTTTTGATGATGGCAAATATTTGTTAGGAATTTTAAATTCAGTAAATAAATATTGAGCATTCATAATTCAAAAACACTAAACATTTGAACATTATTAGGAATTTCAAATTTAGTACACCGATCTAGACACAGCTACTCCCCATTTTGACATCTCAAAAAGGGAAAAACAACACAAAAACACGATGAAAAGAAATCCCAAAAGAAAATAATGATAAGAATAATAAGAAATATAGAAAACACAATTTTTTTAAATTGATCAGCTCCAGTAAATAAGAAATTTTCCATAATTTTTTTATTCAAAAATAAATAAGGAGAAATTAACGAACTGAAATCCAGAAAAATTGGGAAATCAATTTTTGTAAACCCTATCTCTGACACCTTACAAGCTCAAATTCCTTTAAAACAAAAATCTAATTCAAAATAGAAGAAATTAGATTTGAAAAGAATTCCTTTCAAACCTCGTTCCAGAAAAATATCTGATAAAATAGTATTACAAAGAAAGGAATCAGAAATCATGAGTTTTGATCTCAAGTGCTTGAAAATATTAAGTAGTGCATGGATTTTTCTAAGATGTTTAGAGATCTAAAAGAGAAGAAGCTTATTTCCTTGTGGTCTCATTGTGTACCTCTCTTTTTTTTCAGTTTGTTTGGCGCACTTTGTGCATCTTTTGATTTTTGATACACTTTGTGTATCCTTTCAATTTTTTGGCGACATTGCGCATCTTTTTAGTTTTGAGCTCATTTTGTGCCTCTTTTCATTTCTTTTGCAAGCTTGCTTACTTTCATAATCTCTAAAGTGTCTCAGTTATGAGATTACTTTCCAGATATAAGTGAAGAAAAGCTCACTCTCAACAATCAGGAAGAATAAACCACAAAATAAAATCATACTCATATGATAAGTGCAATCACTTGATTAGGAAGAATATAACAATGATTCAATGCTTTGAAAACACTATTCATATGAGATAGATTACTGTAGGAAGATAAAATAGATCTCTGTTTCAAAAACCAAGACTTTAATTTTGAAAAAGATCTCTATTCAAAAAGAAAAATACACCATTGAAGAAGTTAGAGGAAGAGAAAATAATCATCAATGTTTCCTCTCTTTAACTAGTTTAGAGAAGTCAATCACTGCTTACAAGCTTTCAAACAAAAATAAGGAAAAACACTTAGTCAGAAAACCAGTTTATCAGTTGTAGTGAGCAGTGATCTAATTCTTAGTTAAGTAAATAGTAAATCCAAAATCAAGGGAAAGACTCAAAAGAAAAGACAACCAAATTCAATAAGCAAATCGAAGAAACTAAAATCAGTAGGAACTTAAAAGGTCTAAAAGGAATTGATAAAACAAAAATAGAGAAGAAGAAATAAAACATATAAAGTTCAGAAATCAGCAGTCATCAGATTTATGAATTTATGTCAATCACACCCAATTTGGTCCTTAAAATGCTGAATGTGTCAAAGGCTAGTGGTTTAGTAAAGATGTCAGCTAGTTAGTTTTCAGTTGTTACATGGTGTAACTCAATGTCTCCTTTGGTAACATGGTCCCTAATGAAGTGATGTCTTATGCCAATATGTATGGTTCTAGAATATTGGATTGGATTCTTAAAAATGCAGATGGCATTGGTGTTATCACATAGAACTAAAATTGTGCCAACTGGTAATCCTAAATCCAGAATTTGTTGCTTCAACCGAAGGACTTGGGCTACAAAACTTTTTAAGGCAGTATACTCAGCTTCAGTAGTGGAAAGTGCAATAGAATTTTATTTTCTACTAGACCAGGACACTAAAGACTATCCTATGAACTGGATAGTTCCAAAAGTGCTATTTCTATTTCCCCTACATCCTATAAAATTAGAATCAAAATATCTAATAATCTCAAAAGAAGTGATGTGCCTAGTATACCAGATTCCTAAGTTTGGGATCCCTAAGAGATATCTAAGAATTCTCTTAACAGCAGTCAGATGAGAATCTTTAGGATCAGCTTGAAACCTAGCACAAAGATAAATACTAAACATGATATCAGGTCGGCTAGCATTCAGGTAAAGAAGTGATCATATAATTTCTCTATACTTCTTTTGATCAATAGATTTTCCATTTGAATCATTTTCTAACTGAACAGATGAACTAATGGGAGTGTTGATTGGCTTGGCTTTGTCTATTTCATATTTCTTCAAGATGTCCTTAGTGTATTTTGATTGATTAAGAAAGGTTCCATCATCCATTTGCCTTATCCTAAACCCCAAAAAGTAGGATAATTCTCCCATCATACTCATCTCAAACTCTTTACTCATTATTTTAGAAAAATTATCACATAAATTTTTATCAGAAGATCCAAAAAATATATCATGAATATAGATCTAGATAATGAGTAAATCATCTCTTATTTTCTTCAAAAAAAGTGTGGTGTCTACACTCCCCTTAATAAACTCTCTTTCTAATAGGAATGTGCTAAGCCTCTCAAACCAAGCTCTCGGTTCTTATTTTAATCCATATAAGGCCTTTTTTAATTTATAAAAATGATTTGAAAATTGGAAACTCTCAAAATATGGGGGTTGCTCTACAAAGACATCCTCTTTTATTACCCCTTTCAAAAAGGCACTCTTGACATCAATTTGGAAAAAATTAAATCTCTTATAATAGGCAAAGGCTAGTAGCACCCTAATGGCATCTAATCTTGCTACAGGGGCAAACATCTCCTCAAAATCAATCCCTTTTATTTGGTTATACCCCTTAGCCACCAATCTTGCCTTATTCTTAGTCACTACACTAGAATCATTCATCTTATTCTTAAAGACCCATTTGGTTCCTATAACACTTTGATCCTTAGGTCTTTCTACAATCTCCCAAATATCATTCCTTATAAACTGATTTAACTCATCCTATATGGCTAAGATCCAAAACTGATCAAATAAGGCTTGATTCAGGTTGGTGGTTTCAATCATTGAAATGAAGGCAGAGTGGTTTACTTCTTTCCTAAGGCCATGCCTAGTTCTAACACCTTCAGAAGGGTCTCCTAAGATGAGTTCTTTAGGATGACTTGAAGAATATCTCCATTCTCTATACAAAGAAACATTAACTTCTACCCTTTTCTCAAGATTTGCAGATTCTACTCCTTAGGTGACTTCTACAATCTCTTCATCTTCTACCTCAGATCTAGACACCTTAGGATCAGATTCATCAAATACTACATGAGTAGTCTCCTCCACCACCAATGTCCTCTTATTAAACACTCTAAAGGATTTCCCTACACTTGAAAATCCTAAGAACACACCTTCATCAGATTTTGGGTCAAATTTTCCTAAAAGTGACTTCCCTTTATTGTGAATGAAAACCTTACAGCCAAAGACATGGAGGTGGGAAAGGTTTGGAGTTCTACCCTTAATGATCTCATAAGATATCTTATTTAGATTGGATTTAACATTCACCCTATTCAGCTTAAAACAAGCAGTGTTCATCGCTTCAGCCCAAAAGTATTTTGGAAATGAATACTCAGCAAGCATGGCTCTAGCAGCTTTCACTAAGGTCCTGTTCTTCCTTTTAGCTCCCCCATTTTGCTGAGGGGTCCTAGGAGCTAAAAATTTGTGGCTAATCCCTTGCTCCTCACAGAAAATTTCAAACTTCACATTTTTAAACTCCTCACCATGATCACTATAGATGGTCAAGATCTAACAACCTAACTTCTTCTGAATCTAAGTGGAGAAATATTTAAATTCTTCAAATGACTCAGACTTATGTGACAGAAATCTAATCCAAGTGAACCTCGATTAGTCATCAACAATCATAAATCCATAGTCTTTTCCCCCTAAGTTGGCAGTGCTAATGGGTCCAAAGAGATCCATGTGAAGGACTTCTAAAGGTCTAGAGGTGCAGATGTCCTTAATGGAGTGGAAAGGGGATTGGACTTGCTTCCCTAGTTGACAGGCATCACACAGGTGGTCTTTAGTGAACTTAAGCTTGGGGACACCTCTAACTAAGTCTTTTTGGGTGACTCTTCTAAGGGTTTTCTTACTAGCATGACACAACCTCCTATGCTACAGCCAAGACTCATCATCAACAATTTTTAGGCAAATTAAAACATCAGCTTTCAAGCAGCTTACATCCAGCATGTAGACATTGTTGATCCTTTTTCCCTGCAAAATAATTTTGTCATTTAAGCTTATAATACAACAAGTTGACATGAACTTTATGTTGTATCCTTTATCACAGAGCTGACTGATGCTGAGCAAGTTATGTTTCAGTCCATCTACAAGCAAAATATTATCAATAATGAAATTTTTTGAATCACCAATTATACCTGCTCTTGGTTTGGTAATTCAAAGGCAATCCTTATCCTTGACAGTAAGATAAATGCGAGTTCTCTAAATCCTGTTAACAAATTCCTTCATTCTTCATCGAAGATGTTGATGGTTACCTCTGAGATACCTACAGCCATTTCTGATGAGATCGCTGATCAAATGCTTGAGGTTATGTCTAAGGATAGTTCAAAGGAGGATTTAGGTAACAAACAAGTTAAATGTTCGGTTGCTCCTAGTTTTAAAGATGTTTTATCTCATGGTATATCTCCCATTAAGGGGAAGGATTTGTTGGAAGATTTAACTTCGGTTCGTCTGGTGGAAAATGCTTACCTTGCTGGGGATAATGATAGGCTCTTTTCTCCTAGAAAGGCTTCTAGTAATGCTGTTGAAAATGTTTGGAAGAGAAAAGTTAATATCAATGTTGCTGACCTAGACTTTGGAAAGGATTTTATAGAAGACAATGAGGTGATCAAGCTTCACATGGGTATGGAATTAGAAAATGCTAATCTTCTTAGTAAGTCCTTGGTTATAAAAGTATTTGGTGAAAATACTTCTTTCCAGTTAATTAGTATGGAGCTTAGGAGGCAATGGAGTTCATTTGGCAAATTCCACCTAACCATGCTTGGGTTAGGTTGGGTGCTGTGTTCATTTGATGAAAAAGAAGCGTTAGAAGCTGTTTATGCAAATGGACCATGGTATGTAAGAAACAATATAGTAGGGTTGGATAAATTGTCACCCTCTTTCTCCCCCTTATCGTTGAAAGGTCTTTCAGCTCCTGTTTGGATTAGGATGCCAAATTTTCCTTTACAATGTTGGGATAAAATCAACATTTGTAGGATTGCTTCCAAGGTTGGCAAACCGTTCATGATTGATGGAAATATGTTTCAGTGGAGTAGAAGAGAATTTGCCAGAGTTTGTGTTCGCATTAACCTGGATGACAAGCTTCCTGTTGGTGTGTGGGTGGAAGGATGTGCGGGTAAGTTCTTCCAAAGAATTATTTATGAAAAGCTACCTAATTTGTGCTTCAAATGTGGTAAAATAGGGCATTTGGAGAGCAATTGTCCTAGTATAAAGGCAGATTTTTCAGAGAAGAATGTTGAGAAGTTAGCTAAAGGTGTCTCTGATCTGAGAAAAGTAGCTCAAGGCCCTGAAGCAGACTATGGGCCATGGATTCACATGAATTTCAGAAGAAATAGATTTGTTAAACCAAGGAAGCCTTCTCAGGAGGCTGGATCTTGAAAGAATAATTTGGTTCCGTCAAAAAGATATTGGGAAGTGGTGAAGTCTTTGGTTGGGGGTGGAGAAACAAACATTCTTGAAGGGAAATTAGGTGATGGTCAAATGCCTTTTTCTTCCCCAAATGTGGCTAATAAGTCGAGTGTAATTGGGGGGGATATGGTTAATATAGATTTCAAAGATGTGGAAAATAATTCCTGTAAGGTGATGGAAGGTTATGGGGATAAAAGAAAATGTGATGGAGATAGCAAGGTGGACTTTTATGTTGAGGAGAGTAGCTTGGTCCAGGCCTGTGCATTAGAAGATGGTGAGATATTTAATGATAGTTTATCTGGTTTCCCTGTTGAGAAGAATATTTTTAATACTCTTTTGCCCAAAGAAGTGATGGGAATGGTTAAGGAGTTGGTAGATACTACTAATGCTGCTAGATCAATATTACAGGTGGAGGAGGAAGGTTATGAGATGGGTTGTCAAAAGGATTGCTTGAATGGTAGAGCCTCGGGTGGGACTAAACTTAAGTTGCAAAAAGAGCTAAAGTCCCTGGGTAATTTGTTGGTAAAAGGTAAAACAAGGAAGGGGGAGTTGGGTAAAGATTTTTGTGGCGGGTCTAATCCCACTTCAAAGAAAAAATGAGTTCAGTTATTTTTTGGAATTGTCGGGGGGCTAAGAAGGTTGAAGCCTCAAGGTATTTGAAAGAAATTGTAAAGGATAATGAAGCCATTTTTGTTGGGCTTGTTGAAACAAAGATTTCAACTTTCGATGTGTTGGATTGTAAGAAGTTTATTGGTGATGTGTGGGACTTTTTTATCTTTCCTGCTGTTGGTCTTTCTGGAGGGATTTTGGTGTGTTGGAGGGCTGATTTAGCATCCTTTAGCATGATTGAAGCTGATGGGCAAGTGGTGGTGGGGGAATTGAAAATCCATAATTCTTCTACCTGGTTGATTGCCACGGTATATGGGAGTCAGAACATTTGTGAAAGGAAGCTTTTGTGGAGTAAAATGGAAGTCTTTTCTAGTAACAAATTACCTATGATGATTGGGGGTGACTTCAATTGCATTTTATCGCAAAATGAGAAGAGAGGTGGAAGAAACTTTGTTTTTTCTCAAGCTTCACTAGACATGATTTCCTTTATGTGGGATTATGATTTTCATGACATTGGAATTGTGGGGCCTAAATTCACTTGGTGTAACAACAAAAATGGAGGTGGTCGGATCTTAGAAAGGTTAGATCGTTGTTTGCTTAACTGTGTGGCTTTGGATCATCTTGAAGTGGCGGTAGTGAGACATTTGGCTAGAGTGGCTTCGGACCGATTTTGGTCAAGATATGTTCTTCGAGTCCCTTGAAGAAGAGGAAGTTTATGTTTGAAGACGTTTGGGCATCTTACCCAGCCTCTCATTCTATTGTAAGGGCAGTGTGGAATAAAAGGGTGAATGGAAGCAATGCTGAGATATTAAATGCAAAGTTTAGAAGAACTTTAAGGTCATTATTCTTTTGGAGTAAGGCTAAGCACAAATCACTTGTGGACCTTAAAGAAAGTTTAAAAAAGGAAATTCTAGAATTACAGATTGAGGAGGATGAATCAGGTGGCCTTTCCGATCTTAAGCTATGTTATTTAAGATCAAAAGTGGTGGAACTCAATGCTACTCTTGAGCGTCTCAATTTGTGGTGGAAGAAAAGGGCTAAAGTTCAATGGTTAAAGGAAGGGGATTCAAATTATAAGTTTTATCATATTTATGCGACGACAAGAAGGAATGGAAACAGAATTAATTGTGTAAAAGATGGTGCGGGATTGATGCATGAAGACCAGCAAAGGATTGAAGAGGTTTTTATGAAATTCTTTGAAAACAAATGGAGATCGAGAGGATGCTGCTTGAATGGACGGCCATCTCCGTCCAAGGTTCTTGAGGATGAGGATATCAGATTGCTGAACAAGGATTTCGTAGTTGAGGAGTTGGAAATGGTGGTTTCTAAGCTGGGAGCAAACAAGTCTCCAGGTATTGATGGTATAACACATTCTTTTATCAAAACTTATTGGTCTATTATCCATGATGATGTATGGGCTGCTGTCAGAGATTTTTTTGAGAAGGGTTCTCTGTGTCCTGCTTGGAAAGAAACTAATGTAGTGCTGATTCCAAAAATGAACAATCCTAGATTGCCTGCTAACTATCGTCCTATAAGTTTATGTAATGTTATTTACAAAATTGTTGCATGGATGCTTCTTAATAGGATGTGTTTTCTTTTTCGAAAAATAATATCAGAAATGCAGTTTACCTTTGTAAAAGGTAGAACTATGTCTGACCAAGTTCTGATTGCTCAAGAATTGTTTAGCAAATTCATATATTCTAAAGCCAAGAAGGGTCTGGTGGCTATCAAGGTAGACATGGAGCAAGAATACGATAGTATGAGTTCGTCTACTTTGATTCAGGTGTTTGATTGGTTTGGTTTCCCCAAGAAGTTTTCTAATTTGATTATGGAATGTGTGATGAATCCCAAGTTTTCTATTTTTATTAATGGAACAAATTCTAAGTGGATTGAGGGTAATTGTGGATTTAGACAAGGCTGTCCTTTGTCACCCTATCTCTTTATTATGTGTTCTTAATTACTGTATGAAGAGTTTGCTGGTAGAGGTAAAGAAGTTGGGATGAAGATTTCTCCTTCTGCTTCTATGATTTCTCATTTGATGTATGCAGATGATATTCTAATCTTCTCAGAAGCTAATAATAGAAGAATAAAGAAGATTGATAAGATCTTGAAGAGGTATTGTAAATGGACTGGTCAGAGAATAAATTTGCTGAAATCAGCTCTGATGTTTGGTAATTCTGTTAAGGAGAGGAAGGCCAGGTCTCTTACTAAGATTCTTAAAATTAAAATGGTGGATGAGATGGAGTATTTAGGAGTTAAGATTGCATTAAGAAGATTGGTTAAATCAGATTTTTGTAATCTCATTATCAAAACGGCTGATAGAATGAATCTTTGGGGTACCAAATTCATTTCTATGGCGGGTCGGATTAGCTTAATCAATGCTTCGATTCTTTCCCTTCCAACGTTTTTATCAATGCTGTCTTTTATTCCTAAGGGGATTCTGAAGTAATTGGAGAAAATGTGTAGAAACTATTTATGGAATAAGAAGGATGGTAGCTTCAGTTTACATTATGTGGCTTGGGACATCTTATGTAAACCTAAAAACTTGGGTGGCTGTGGAATACAAATGTTGGTCGACAAATTGGGTCCTGTGAGAGCTAAATTCGCTCTTTATTTTTACAATAATCCTAGCTCTCTTCTTAATAGATTAATGAGATCCAAATATGGGAATGATCTTTGGTGTGAGGTAAATAAAAGGAGCTCCTCCTCGTCTAGGAGGATCTTTTGGCATGGTGTAGAATTTTTGAATCCTATCTCAAGATGGAGGATATGTAATGGAGATAAAGTGGACACCTTCAAGGATATTTTGATCCTAAATTACAGCATTAACTGGTGGCCTACATATGTAGCAGTTTTAAGTCCAGAATTCCTACGATTACCAGCTTTTATCAATAATGGGAGATGGGACTTGGATAACCGTAAACTTTGCTTTGGCCATCCTCTGATAGAACTAATTGTTGAAATTCCTATATAGAAAGAGATTGGGGAAGATCAATTGGAGCTTTCAAAGAAGTTTTCTGGGAAATCTGTAGCAGCATTGGCGTATGAAAAAAAATTTGAGGGTGAAGGCGAAGATGAGACTTGGAAGTGGAGAAAAAGGCTTAAGCTGATACCACAGGTGGATGTCTTCTGGTGGCGATTGTGTAAAAATGTTATTCCAACATTTGAGTTCCTGCTGTATAGAAGATTGGTTGAGTGGGGTGGAATCCCGAGAGGTTGTGGGAATGTGGAAAATTTGGAGCATGTGGTTGTCCATTGCTTCAAAGTTAAGGAAATAATCAAGATGCTTACAGTTTTTGAATCGCTGGAAGAGTGTTTTTTGAGGTTAAGGAAGATTGCTAATGTGAATCCTTTCGTGGGGAATTTGTTCTGTTCGGTGGTTTTTCATTTCTGGAGAAGCAGAAACAAGCTCGTTCATGACGGTTCAGAAGACACTTTATCTACTATTGCTACCAACTCGATTATCTAGGCAGTTGCTTCATTTGATACCTATCTTATTCGGGATCACTGGGATGCTAATCAGCTGTACAAGCTGTCTAAATCTTCTTGGCATCCTCCTCCTCCTTGGTGGATTAAGGTGAACATAGATGCTGCGGTGCAATCTAATAACAAGGCGGGCATTGGGGGAGATTTTAGAGATAGCAAAGGTCAATTTTTGGCTGTATTTGGTTTTGGATGCATTTAGTGGGGCAACGCTCAAACAGAGTTCTTAGCCATACTTGCTTTGAGGAATTATATTCAAGATTGGATGCTTGATACTAATTGCTTAGTGATTGAAGGTGATAACTCTAATGTTATCAACATTTTTCAAGATGCCATGAAGAAGCCATTTATGTCTAAAGAGTTTCTTAAGCCAAGGGATTTAGACTTTCTCTCTAATTTTAAGCAATTTATTTTTTCTTGTGCCAAAAGAGATTGTAATAAGTTAGTTGATTTATGTGCTAACTATGCTTTGACTTCTTCATTCTTTTGGGAAGATGTCTCTAGTAATAAGATTCCTCCTTCCTTTTTAACTTTGTTAAAGGAGGAATCTACTTGTAAGTAGTGCTTTTTCAATAAAATTGCTATTTGCACTTTTCAAAAAAAAAAAATTATACCTGCTCCTACCACCCTCCTTGTGGTGTTATCTCCAAGTATAATCTTACCTCCAGCTCTAGTTTCCAGTGAAATAAATTGATTTACATCTCCAGTCATGTGCCTTGAACATCCACTGTCCAGGTACCAATGCTCTCAGGAGGGCTTTTATGAGAGCACTCCTATAAAATCATCAAATGTTAGATTTAGGAACCCAAACTTATTTGGGTCCCTTGTGATGGAAAGAAGATGAGATGAATGCATACTATGCTGTGAATCATGCATTTGGGTCTCCACACCCAATGTGTACTATGGTGAACAGTGCAGGTGTGAGAGATGTGTCCTAACATGCCACAAGAAAAATATCTAACACTAGGAAAAGGATTAACTAATCTACGTGGGTGATAGTGCCTCTTCCTAGGTTTGGATGAAACATGTTTTGATGATTTTGAATGAGATTCTCCAAGTGATGAAGGTTTATAAAATTGTTCAAAAGTAGGTAGAGTTTCATCATTCTTATATGCACTAATTTTTACACTAAGAAATTGATTTTCTTTTTTGAGACTTTCAATTTCAAATTTTAATGCATGCTCACTACTACTTAAATCACATGCCATGATATATAGTTCTTTAAAATCTCTTTCTAAATTAATATGTGATGTTTTTAATGAATCATGCTCAGATGATAAATAAAAAAGCTTTTTATTTAATTCATCAAATTCATCAAGTAATGCCATATAATTATTATCCAAGGTGAAATGGTCTTTAATCAAAATTTCATGCTCTTTTTGTAAATTCAGAAATTCTAGTTTCAGGCTAGCATGAGTTTTCTTAAGCTTCCTATATGATGAATGAATTTTTTTAGAAACATCAAGTAGTTGATCGTAGGTAAGTTAACATAACTCTTCTTGGTTAGACTGACCAAGAAGTTCACCAGCAATCAAGCACAAGTTGGTTACCTCCTCTTCAGCTTTAGTTTTAGAGGAGTGAGATGCAGAATCAGCCTAGAAAGCCTTTTGAATCATTTTCTTGTCCTTCATGAACTTGGGTTTCTCCTCACCCTTCTCCTTGCTTGGGTGAGCCTTAAGTGTAGGAAAATCAGCTTTTATATGCCCTGGCTTCTTGCATTCAAAACAAATTGCATCAAAAGAACCTTTAAAATTTTTGTTACTTATACCTTTGTTCCACTTCTGACAGTCCTTATTTTTCTTCATCATCATATCCTGAAGAGCTAGAATAAAAATCATTAGCCTTCAAGGCTACAGTCTTCTCTTTCTTTTTCTCACCTGCATAAATCTGTCATTGGTTCACTCCTTGCTCATAAGCAATGAGTGATCCAAGTAAGTTATCAATGGAATAAGCATTTAAATTCTTAGATTCAGTGATCGCGGTTATGTAGTGAGACACCATAGAATCAAAATTGATCTAACTAAAATTGAAGCCATCTTAAATATGCTACCTCCAAAAAGCCTTACCCAACTAAAGTCTCTTCAAGCAAAATTGGCATATATAAGAAGATTCATTTCAAATTTATCAAGAAGATGTCAACCGTTCTCTGTCCTTGCTAAGAAGGATGCCAAATTCATTTGGGATGAGAAATGTTAATATACTTTCTAAAATATCAAGCAATATTTGACAAATCTGCCAATTTTGGCAGCCCCTGTTCTAGAGAAACCTTTAATCCTTTACACTGTGACCCTTAAAAAATCTCTCGGGGCTCTGCTAGCTCAAGTTAATGATGAGGGAAAGAAATGCATTACTACCTAAATCAGAGACATCTTCCAACAAAAATTAGATACCCTGCAATCGAGAAACATTATTTTACTTTAGTCTTTGCGACATAAAAATTAAGGCATTACATGCTTTCTCATCAGGTTAATTTTATTTTTAGTGTCAATCCTCTACAATACCTTATGACCTGGCCTACATTGCCAGGTTATTTTGCTTGTTGGTCTATGATATTTCTTTAATTTCAAATCACTTTCATTCCCCTATGTGCTATGAAAGGATAGGTCATTGTGGACTTCCTTGTAGCACACCTGCTGCCGGTGGAGTCTTCTCTGAAAGATGAGCTACCTAACAAAAAAAGCATGAGTTTTGAGGAATCTAATAATTGAGTTTCAGAAATGTATTTTGATGGTGCTGCTTCCTCCAAATGGGGTAACACGCATCAATCTACTATTCCCAAAAAAGCTAGAATTGGCCTGATTTTCATAACATTGGATAAGGGAATGATGCACTTTTCTTATCATTTATCAAAATCTTGCATGAACAACGAGGTTGAGCATGAAGCTCTAATAAATGGCTTAGAATTTTTAATCCTAATGGAGCTTAAATAAATTAAAATCTTTGGTGACTCTCAACTGGTAATCAAACAGATTATAGGGACCTATAAGATTTTGAATCATAAACTCCTAAAGTTCCACCAATACACTACGCACTTACTCGAACAAAATCTTGTTGTAACTATATATAGGATTTCTAGTGGAAGTAATTTTTTGGTGAATGCCCTAGCAAAGCTTGCAAAGGAATTTGCATGTCTAGAAGAAGATTATATTCCTATAAAATTTTAGGGTCAAAAGACTCTCTCTCCTATAAATTTGGAGTATATCAATAAATAATCCCCCCAAGGCCTTTCGGCCTCTTCAACAGTTGATAAAGAAGGCGATTAGAGACAACCACTAATTGATTACCTTCAAGAAGGTAAGCTTCCCCACGACGGGTCACTTGCCAATCAAATCAAGAAACATGCCCTATCATATGCACTAGTCAATAATACGTTGTACCATCAATTGTTCGATCAGATGTGGCTCCATTATTTAGATAAATGAGAGGCTCTGAAGATTGTTAATGAGGTCTAGGCTAGACTGTGGAGTGCTCATCAATCAGGTCCTAAGATGAAGCTATAAATTAAAAGACTTAGATATTACTTGACTATAATGATTGACAATTATAAGAAAATAGCAAAATATTGTCATTAGTGTCAGATAAATGGTGTGGTTTTACATTAGCCGCCTAAAGTATTGCATCCTACGATAGCTTCATGGCCCTTTGAAAGTTAGGGCATGGATGTTATCAGACCTAATATCCCCGAGCTAATGGTTTGGCTGAGGCCTTCATCAAAACTTTGGTGTAAATGATCAAAAAGACCTTTGATAATAATAAACATCATCGGGATGAGAGGTTGGTGGAAGCCTTTTGGGCCTACCAGACCACTTATAGGACCCCAACCCAATCCACATCATTTGCACTAGTGTATGGGTCTGAGGTCGTACTCCTCTAGAAGTTCAAATCCCTTTACTTAGAATTGCAATCCAGAACCAGATAACAACAAAACGAAATGCTCAACTCCAGTTAGAAGAGCTTGAAGGCCTTCAAGAATGTCATCTCCAAGCTTAAATAAACCTAGATTTATATAAAGCCTGAAATGTTCAAGCTCATGATAAGTTTGTGCAACCTAAAACCTTCCAAGTAGGAGACTTAGCTTAAGTTCTTCAAAGGCCTATCTTAGCTTACCGAAAGGTTGGTGAGAAGTTTGAACCAACCTTGTAGGGACCCTTCATTATAGAAATAATCTATAAAAGCGGCTCATATCAGCTAATGGAAATCACCCAATGTTACTGATTACTGATCAACGGGAGACTTCTTAAGAAATACTATGCTTGATGTTGCTTGATCTTTCAATTAATAAAATTTTCAAAATTTGAATCAAGTCGACTCAATTTTATTAAAAATTTCATGTTCCAGGATTCTATTTTCCTTTTCTTAGGGCTAGATGTAAGTCATCATATTTACTTTCCTTAGGATCCGTTGGTGATGGAGCACACCAATTATGGCACCATCCTAGTTTGAAATTCCAATTTTGATGCTCTATGGAGAGAAAGTTTCCTTCCCACGTGATTATCCACTAGTGATGGAGCATGCCGGTTGTGGCACCATCCTAGTTTTAAAATCTAATTTTGATCCTCTATGGGGAGCAAGTTTCCTCCCCATATGATGATCCACTAGTGATGGAGCACGCCCGTTGTGTCACCATCCTAGTTTCAAAATCTAGATTCTATCCTATGTGTGGAGCAAGTTTCCTCCTCACATGATCTTCCATTAGTGATGGAGCACACCCATTGTGGCACTATCCTAGTTTTAACATCAATATTCAATCCTCTACGTGGAGTGAGTTTCCTCCCCACATGATCATCCACTACTGATGGGGTACGCCCATTGTGGCACCATCATAGTTTTAAAATTTAGATTTGATCCTCTATGTGGAGCAAGTTTCCTCCCTATATGATCATTCACTAGTGATGGAGTACACCTATTATGGCACAATCCTAGTTTCAAAATATAGCTTTTATCTTTTATATAGAGCAAGTTTCCTCTCCTTAAGATCTTTCACTAGTGATGGATCACGACCTTTATGACACCATCCTAATCTCAAATTCAAACTCGGTCCTCTATAGTTAGGAGTTCTTCCTTTCTATACGATCATTCAATCTTCTTCTCCTTAAGGTTAGGTTCTTTCCTTCCTTAGGATTAGATCTTCTAGTGGTAGAGTACGCCCCTCATGGCACTACCCTAGTATCAATTCAAACATAGTCCTCTGTAGTTAGGAGTTCTTCCTTCCTATACAATCATTCAATATTCTTCTCCTTAAGATTAGGTTCTTTTCTTCCTTACGATTAGATCTACTAGTGGTACAATACGCCCTCTATGGCACTACCCTGGTATCAATTCAAACTTGATTCTTTAGGAATAGCTTTCTACTTTCTCTTAGAATCAAAATTTTAGTCTTAACCTTTCAATTTGGTCAATGCCAATATTTGCAGTAGATCTTTATTCTACTATATATATTGGGGGTCCTTTTATAGAACTCATTTTTGTATGAGGACACTAGGACCAATACAGATCCTAAATCAACTCAAATCCTAGGGTCAATTCTTATTCAAAAACCCAAACTTTTATTTAATTCAAATTCAAGTAATCAAATCCACAATCTAGCTAAAATTAACATTTTCAAACCCAAAATCCAAGTCTAAAGGCTTAACTACAAAGCCTTTTTAATGAACTTTTCAACCACTTCAAACTCAAATCAAATTACCCCCAATTCATGATCTATCAATTGCATATGGATTAGGCATGTCCCTAGGGTCTACCCTCTAAATTTGAGCTCATTCTAAGTGGCCTTTTCAAATCAAGCCTCAAAACCTCTTCTAATGCATCCTAATCATTATTAAAAGTACATTAGACTTAAGCCCTAACCTTAGACAAACCTGGTTGACCAGGTCAACCAATTTTAACCAAAATACCCCTCAAGGGTTTGAACAGCTCTTTCAAATTATATGACTTCCAAATTATATGAGACCACTTTCATTCAAATCCAAATGTCAAACTAAACTTGTTGGACTTAAACCAAGGTTCTGGGTCAACCTGGTTGACCAAGTCAACCTAAGTTGACCAAAATAGTCCTTAAAGGATTCAAACAATCTATTTGATTAAAATGACTTCCCCAAAGCTTGGAAATATCTCTGACAAACTTTAAATATCATTTTAAACTTATTGTGCGTAAATCTAGGTCCTGCATTAACCTGGTTGACCAAGTCAACCTAAGTTAACCTAATACTTCTGTAAGGATCCAAATGGGTATTTCCAACCCCTTTGGCCAAATTATTTTCTTCAAACCTTTAAACCTATTCTAAAGCATAGTTCAAATATACCCACCATCATAAGTCAAATCAAATATACTTTGACCAAGTTGAGTTATGAGAACTTGGTCAAAGTTACTTAAGCTTTCCTTTAACTCATGATGACTTGGTCAAAATCTCACTCCATAGCCTTAAGCTTCCTCAAAACCTTTCCAACTAATTGGCATGGACATTTGACTGCCACCTCACTAGTTAACTAGTCAAATTGGTCAAATAAGTAAAAATGCATGCTTAGGTGGCTTTGCCACCTTAGCAAGTCAAATCCTCATAATAAATATACACCCTAATGCATTTGGATGGTAGTGAGGGTTACTTGGCTGCAACACAAAGCGTTCCTCTCTCTCAATTAAGAGCATGTAATCATTAGGGTGACAGGATAATTACCATTTAAATCAAAAAGTTGGCTCTATCCCCTATCACCCAAAATCCTAATTCCATCAGCCTCTATCCCATTCCAGTCATCACCCAGGCTCTCCAACTATAAGAGAAGCCTCCCCAAGCTTTTCCAAAGCTATTGTAAAGCTTAAGAAATCAATTTAAAAAGAGAGAAAGAGAGAGAGAGAGAGAGAGAAAATATTTGTTGTAGTAGATTCCAATCTAGCCATCAACAGCTTATGGACTCTTCAATGAAGTTGTATAGGATCAAATTACCTTTCCAACAAGCCATTGAACATCAAAAACCTCCATCCAATCATGGTTTAACCCTATCTCCAAGATCTAGGATTTAATGTGCTTTGCAAGTGATGCATTTTTAAACATAAAAAGAATCCTCTTTCTCTTCTTTAATCACATTTTAGTATTTTCTAAAGTTTCAAGCTATTTAATCTACCTTAAGTAATGCTTAGAAAACTCTTTTAGTCTAGGTTTTTTGCCATTCATGGGTAGAAGACAAAATCACAACCATATTTTTCTTTAAGTTTGATCAAACGGTGGTGATTCCGCTCTAGATCACCAAGAATCATACTGTACGATTGCCCAATCATACAGTCCGATCAGCTACATCATTCCCACTTAGAATTCATATAAAACCTTATATTGTATAATTTTGGATCATACTGTACAACCATTGTTCATCCAGTACGATCTGATATCTTCTAGTACGATCCTTAATTTAAAAGAAGTGGCTGAAACTTTGGAAAATCATCAAAAAGTTATTTCTTGTCTAAATTTGATATTCTTAGGCTCATCGGAACCATCTCGAGCCTAGCTTTATTTTAAAATTTATTTTATAAAATTTAGACCAATGGATTGCAAGATATTATTTATTTATTAAAAATTGAATTTCTTTGATAACTCATAATCTAATGATCCAACTGAACTCAAATTTTGTTAGGGCATACTTAAGGTTGTTCCTTACCTCCCTCAATTTTCTTATCCCTTAGTCATGACTACATTTTGGCAGTATCTAAATTTTAAAGTTCTAGGTCATATTTTGACCTAAAATTTGAAAATTCTTTTCTTTTAAAAAATATAGAAATAGGCTTTGAAATTTTTGTGGTATGCTTGCATCAGAATCAGGGTTAGCTGGACAAAGTTTCAAACCCAATTGAACACTAGTGACATCTAGAAAAAATAATTAAGGATAATGTCTAGTTGAATTAGAAAAATTCTAGGAAATTATACACATACCCAATAAGGGTGAAACTTGATAACAGTAAACTTAGTGAAATTTTACACCTTAGGTCCAAATTTCACTGGTTTGGAGGTTATTAAGTCAGAAAATTAAGCAAGTCAAAATTCAACCTTTTTACGGACCCAAAAACTTTAAAAAATTATAATAAATTAAAATTAAATCTAAAATTTATAAATAATATATCAAATTGACCAAAATTTGATTCTCTATTTAAAAAGAAATCCCCATCAGTGGGCCTCTAACTTGACATTAATTTAAGTTTTAATAAAAATTAATATTTAATTAAATAAAATAATTAAAAAATATAAAAAATTCCAAATAAATTCTAATAACCTGAAAATACTCCTCTAAAGTCATCCATGACCTTTTGGAGTGATTCCATATTGTTTAGGATGAGTTTGGATTAAAACAATAAAAACATTCTTAATTAAGTAATTTAAAATAATTAATTAATTTACCAAACTTTGAAAATTCATATCTAAATATAAAAAATCTAAATTGAGCAAACCCAAAGGCATTGTACTCCATGTAAGGCCTAATATTTATTAAAAATATTAAACCATCAAAAATCATTTAAACTTAAAAAGTAAACTTTTTAGTCAACTTTAGTTTAAATTTCAATTTGAACTTCAAAAATTCATAACTAATTATAGGAAAATTCAAATTCAACAAACTTATATTCTAATTGCTCACCCTAAGGTCTCATATTTAATAAAAATAATAACTTTCCAAAAATTAACCTTAATCTAAAAGTCAAAATTTTACCCCTTAATTTAAAGATTAAGATACTCAAAAAAATTTTAAAAATTCAATAATCAATCAAAATTCTAGAAATTATTAATTTGACTAATAAAATTAATCAACCAACCCTTTAATATATAACAACCACTCCAAAGCCAAAGTTTCTAGGATGGACTAACTCGGGTTATGGGGCTAAATTTCCTAAGGATGCTTGGTCCTCTAGCCTATAAAACAATACCATGAATGGATTCAATGGAGTGTAAAAGCTTAAAATTAATTAATTATTAATAATTTAACCAAATTAAAAGTCTTAATTCAACTACATCGACCAAGTTTTTAGGCTGGACTATCTCGGGTTAAGGGGCTACGTGTCCTAAGGAGGCCTAGTTCTTTGAGCTAGTGAAACAACGCCACAAATTGGTTATTGATAAACTTAACTAAATTGGTTCTAAAATTAACAACTAACTAAAATAATCAAAAATCTTTTAACTCAATAAACCTTAACAAATCAATTTTTAAAAAGACATTTAAAATCTAATTTTAACATATTAAGATTTTGACTTTAATCAAAATTTTCTTTTAGATGGTTTGCTAGGGCACAACTTCTAGATCTAGGCTAGGCTGGTGTTTACTTTTCTACTATGTGCCAAATTTTTTAAGCTTTCACTACATGTTGGTTGTTAGAATTAGATGATTACTATGATCGTTTATTTAATTCTTATAATCTATGATGTGATTGATTATGCGTTAGATTTATCCTTAGGTTAGGGGTTATTTAAATGCTAATACAATCTTATGTAGGCGACCAAGCTCATATAGGGCATTGATATTAAAGGGGAGAAGTTAAATTTAAATTAATCAAGTTTTTGTATGTGCTCTAAAATGCTAAGTCCCCTTTAAAAATTAAAAGAGCATGGTCAGGGGTGGCTGGTTTGAGCATTTTAATTTTTATATATAACTGTTTCGGATTATTTAAATGTTAATTATTTAGGATAACCCTACAGGTGGTTTGAGTCAAGATTTTTAATTTTATTCAATTTAATTTAATTTCAATTGAGTTATAATTATTAAAGTTATAATTTAAGTTAGGATAGATATCCAAGCTTGAATCTAAAGAGAAGGGAGACATCCCCTATGTGAGAGTCCCTCTTCATTAGGGTATCCAGATTAGGATACTTTTAAATGTCCAAAGGGAAAAGAAAATACTCCTTTTGAGGGGGAGTTTCTTTTCATTTGGATATCCAGACCAGATGGATCCAAGAAGTTCACAAAAGGACAAAGAAGTAAAGATTGAGAAAAATCTCATTCTCAAATTCTCTTGAGTCTTAGGAGTAGAATCTGGGTTGTTGTCAGTGGTACCCATCCACTTTACTTTTTACACATCATGGGTTGTAATATTATGTGACACTTGCCACTTGGACTTTCAATTTGAATAATAATTTAATTGATTTGGTTAGTGATTGATGTGTTGATTATGATATAGGATTTCATACTTTTTATAGTTTTTGACAGTTTTGTATGTCAATCTTTGATTTTACCTAAAACCCGATCGGAGGCTCGTGAGGGATCAATAAAAATTTTTTACTTCAATTAATTTTAAAAATTTTTAAGCTCGCATAGAAACTCTAATGCTTTTAAGAAGTAAGACTAGGAACGTCAGGAGTTCACATAGCATTTTATTGTATCTTCTTTTCTTTGTTAGGCACCTCCCCTCCTACGAGTTTTGGTTGACTACCTGGCTTGTGAGGGTGCAGATCTGTCGAGGGAAATCTATGTAATCTCTATGATAAAATCTATTTTTAAGCCTTTTTAAAATTTATTTATTAAAATTTTAATTATTTCTTAAGTTAACTAGAATATGCATTAGTTATAAACTTAAAAGTGTCTAAAATTTTAATTGCATTTAATTTTAGCATCAATTTACCTAATATAAGTCAAGGGGACAATTAGGATCAGCTCTAGAAGTCAGCCTTAACTCTTTAAAACCTAATTAAATATCCCTACCACTCTTACATAAAAGACTGGATTCATGGATTTTAAGAGATTAGGTGGTTAGTTGGCTCCCTAATCTAGGCTGGGGTAAGTTTATATCTTGCATTACATTAGCTTGGTTCGTATTACTAATTTTTAGTACCCAATTTAGATTTAAGTTTTGAGGTAGGCTCAAGCTATAAGACCTCAATCTTCTATGAATCTAATCCAAATTTTCTAATAAAATTAACAATTCAAACTAAAATCTCTTTCAATTTAAATTTAATCCTAACAGGAAGGATAGCTTGGGGCTCTTTCGAAAGTTTTAGAATCTAAAAGTACCTTCTACCTTTTCTTCTTTGACCTTAAGAAATAACTATTCTACTTCAAACTAATCCCATTTGAAACTTCAACCTCGCTTCCTTTAATACAAGCCTTGAAATCTTAAAATAAAATTTTTATCTCAAACTTAATCGAGAGTATTCATAGGAAACTTCAATTTTCTTATGATGTAATTAACTACAAAGGCTTGCGCTCACAGGAGATTTAGAAACCCAGATTAAATTTTTCAAAATCAAGCTTTTAAAAACTCAATTAATTTTCTTTAAGAAAATCCAAATCAAAATTAACGATCATTATTATCTTTTCCAAAGGATCAATAGTAATTTATATCTTCTTTCCTTAGAAAGAGATATCAATTATTATCATAACTTTGATTATGAAATTAATAATATTTTATCCAAATTATCAAAATTAAATGCCTAATTGAACGATCATTTTGACCCTTCAGGGTCATATGTAGTTCTTTCCCAAATTTGACAACGATGATCAGGATGAGTTTTCAATCCTGTAATTGAACCCATTTGTGAACAATATCTTCACCTCTTGAGATGATATATTATTCATAATGACATTTTCAATCTTAAGAATCAAATATAATAAATTAAACTCTCCTAAAGAAATTTTTTTTAACTCTTAACTCAAACATTTTTCAAACAAAATTAACCTTTTCAAACTATAATTTTTTTAATCAAACAATAATATAGATGACAAATAAGATAATTGATAGATAAAATAGATGATAGATATGATTGATGATGGATGACTAGTGACTGATGATATTGATTGATTGATTGAATAATATAAGAAACATGAATAATGTGCAGCTAGGCTAAAATAATACACATGAATATATGATGCGTGTATGATAAGATTGGGATAAGGACAAGAATGTGTATAATAGATGACTTCTTTTATGAATATGATTATTTCTATGTTTTGTATTAAATTCATTATTAGAGATTGGTGGCTCGTTGGACTTCGTGGCTCATTATTTAGATTCAACATATTTTCAGGTAAGGTTAAGGAAACAGTAGAGTAAAATGGATCTAGGCAGTAGGTTAGGTTTTTTCTTCTATATCTTTCTTTAGCAGTCATGATTTATATTTAGTGATGGATTGTTTTGATTGAATATCTTTGTTATTGTATATGTTAGTTTGGGCTTGGATCAAGTTGTAAGTATTGGATGAAAATAAATGCACTTATATTTTTCACTATTTATGAAAATTTGTTAGCTCTGCGTAATGTTGAAATGTTTAGGGTGATGCAATTTTTTACTTAGATTTTGGGGCATTATAGTTGGTATCAGAGTGGTTATTTGAAGAATTGAACTAGGTAACTAGATATATGATTGACTTTGAGTGGGATAGAAATGGGTTTGTCTTACATGCATAAACATCTTTTGTACACATTATATCAGTTTACATTCATAAACTTTCGTTGCATACCTAAATAAGCTCTGTTAGTATATGTATTGTATTTTAAAAATGTGTTGAATTGATTAGGCAAAAGTAAAAAGAGACAAAAGGGAAAGAGATTTAAACAAGGTAATAAAGGTGTACTAAAGTTTGTTTATACAATTACAACAAATGGTCAGTGAAAGAATGAGTAAGCTATCTAAATGGAAATCTTCGGTACAAAAACCACTGCCATTTAAGAAAGTAAGTGAAGGTAATAAGAAAAGGATGGGTAAAATTATGAAAGCACACACTCAAAGTAGTGTGTACTATGTTTAATGTGGAAGAAGGCATGCACAATAATGCTACAGAACTACAACGCAATACTTTTGGTGTGATAGTTATGGGCACAAGATTATGAATTGTTAACTAACTTGATATGGATAAGGGTTTGTTATGACTGGTGAAGGAACTATGAGGGAATCTATTCAACTTCAATAGGAAATTTAAAAATTGTCTAATAATTTTACTGGTATAATTCTCTATTCTAAATACTATTTTATAATTTACTAAGTTTAGTAGAAAAGTATTACATCACATGAAAGATGATTGATTGATTCATTTGCATATCTATAGTGAATGAATACCTGATTTGATTTCTTTGATTGATTAAATGTTGAGGATGATATTTTTCTAAGGTGGGTCAATTTTAACAACCTAAAATTTGAAAAATATTTTAAATTAAAAAATTTAAAAATTCTAAATTAGAGCATTATGACACTTTGCTAAAGAGAATAATGATGTCCGAAAGCATCGCTGTGGCATTGGAGTCTCTATTCTAAAGTAACTCTATGGGTGGTATGTAGCATAGTGGCACATAGGCTTGGACATTATAGCACCGGACACTAAAAAGTATATATATATATATATATATATATATATATATATATATATATATATATATATATATATATATATATATATATCCCTCCACCCAAGCCATTCATCCCCCTCATTTCATTACCTTACCGGGGAAGGAATGAAATAAGAGGGAGAATAGAAGGTAGAGAAGAGAAGAGAGATAGAATAGAGAGATGGTCTTCTGAGGATTCTTCATCCATCACTTATATTATAAAATTTATTTTTATCTTAGTAAATGATATCTACACTACATCTGATTTCAATGATTTTGAGTTTAATATGTTTCTGTCTTCAAAAATTGATAAAAATGTTATATCCATTGTTCTCGTGAACTTTCATTATATAACTTTTAATATGTGGCAGATATCATCATTATGAATATCTTGACTTGCTTATGTTGAGGTTTCACCATGTAATTTGGCTTATGTGGCATTTCATATGAAACGGTTAAGGAAATATTGACCATAAACTTATCAAGTGCTACTGTAGTGAATCTGGATATAAGTTACATGACATGCATATGATTATAATTCTATCTTTATCATGACTGTTATGACATGAAATTTAGGGCATAATACATGCATATGGATGAGTATACTACATAGATCTATATGAACTGATAATTGTGTATAATGTGTAAAGGATGTCCATTATTATTATACACATTATTTGAAATGTACGTGCATGCTACCCAATTGCATGAAAGGGTGTGTTAATAAGCTTTCCTTAAAAAAGGGGGGGATGTTAGCCTGTAATTGAATGACTAAAATACACAAATAATTAGAGAATGATGACTCTTTATTGATTGATTGAATGATTAATGAGATAGAAAAGAAATGATAGATAATGTTGATGATAGGTAAGACAAATGATAAATAAGATAAGTTATAGATATCACTGATGAAAGATGATTGCTTGTATATTACACTGATGATAGATAATACCTTTTATAGATAAGACTGAAGATAGATAAGATTGATAACATATAAGACAATGGATAGATATGATTGATGACTAGTGACTAATTAAATAAAATAAGTAACATGAAAAATATTTCACTAGGCTAATATGACAATGACATGAATATATGAAATACGATGCATATATGATAAGATTGGGATAAGGACAAGAATATGCATTAAAAATAATTGTTTATATGAATTGATTGTTTCTAAATTGTATATTGATTTTAGTTGTAAAGATTGGTAGCGTATTAGGATTTTTAGCTTATTATGTGGTTTTTGTATATTTTTCAGGTAAGGGTAAGGGAGCAGCGTAGTAAGATGTATTTAGGTGGTAGGCTAGGATTTTCCTTCTGTAGATTTATTTTACAGTCATCATATATTTTCAGTGATGGACTATTTTGATTGAATATTATGGCTATTATATATGTTCTTTTGGTCCTAGATCAAGTAATAAATATTGGTTAAATAGAAATATATTTATCTTTTTATCTCTTTATAAAAATTTATCAACTTCAATTAATGTTGAAATGAATAGAGTGATACAATTCTTTTGACTTAGAATTTCCGGCATTAAACACAATAAACCATCGCCTAACTACAGTCCTCATATGTAATGCTTTTGAAATTCGTATATAGTTCTACCTTATCCAACCAAATCTAATATAAGGTAATCCACTATATTTCTTTATTGAATCTTTTTACATGTGTCTTGGAAAACTTTGTATACATATGAAAGTCTACTTGTGTTTTGATGTAGATATAGGGGATCTATTTGCATGCTTTGATAATCTAAAAATTTTCTCCTATGGCATCCCAAAGATGTGGTAGACAGTGTTGTGGCATCAAGCTCTTCATACTTTGACTAAATTAATTTATGATAGCGACACTAGGCGTGGCACTATGGCATTATGGGCTCCAAGGAGTATTGTGGCGTGCAAGTTTGGGATTTATGGTGCTAGGCCTAATTTTAAAATAAAAAAATCCTTTTTTTATTAAACAAACTAATTTCATTTCCCTCAATACTATCAGTAAGAGAGAGAGGAGGGATTCTAGAGAAAGAAAGTAGTGTTGGGTGTTGCAAATCTGGTTTTGATGATGACAAACATGTTTCCAGTGTGCTTTTCTTGGCTAACCTGTTTCAGGCACAAAAGATCGCGAGCCACTCAAGCTAACTCAAGATCGGGTCCAAGTGTGTCAAATGTATAATTTTTCTTTTTATTGAGTCAATTGTAATGTAACTGATTCCCTAGCTAAGTAACCTTGCACACACACACTCAGGGAGAGAGATTGAGTGAAATAGAGTTTATGTTCAAGTTTTGTTCAGATCGTCCTGGATGATTTCCACATCATCCTCGACGATAAAGCCAAAATAGAAATCCTAATTAGGGTGACTAAGTTAAGAGGGACTGATTAAGCAGATCATCCTGGACGATCTCCAGATCGTACGGGACGATATGCCCAAATCAGAAATTCTCAGCCGCTAGATCAAGTTAGGCAAGTTCCTATTTTTAGATACTTGGTCTGATCGTCCCAGACGATACGTGTATCATCCCAGACGATCCAGTACAATCATGCCTAATTTAATCTGGTAATTAAAGAAAGCAATTTATTTTTGGTTGATACGATCATATCGTCCTAGACAATCGCAGGATCGTCCCGGACGATCATGATCGTTTAGTGCATTTTAGCTGTACGTCCCGAACTGTGTACAGGATGATTTGGGCACCTTTTGAACTAATCGTACAGGACGATGACCCTATCGTCCTGGACGATCAAGTCATTTTTTGGTCGTCCAGCACAAATTTCTCTTGACGACCCGAACTATCTTCTGGACGATTTCCTCAATTTGCACTAATCGTCCCGGACGATCGCAGGATCGTACGGGACGATATGAACAATTTTTTTTACTGATCATCCAGAAGAGCCAGATCATCCAGGCTGAAACAGCTGAATTTGAACTGATCGTACAGGACGATCTACCGATCGTCCTGGATGATCTACCGATCGTCCTGGATGATCTTGGCCGACCAGTTGAGATTTAGGGTAAATTTTTAAGCCCTCCTTTAAAAGAACTTTTTCCAATTTTTGGAAATATCTTTTGCTGCCTTCCTTCCCTGAGAAACCCTAGAGAGAGAGAGAGTTGGGAGAGAGAGAGAAGATCTTGTGAGGAGGAGTTAGTGAGGGATTCACTAAGGTTGCTCCGAGCACGAATCAGAGTCGTCTTCTCCGCTCATCGTCTTTCGTCTAGTCGGTGTTCGTCGTGGGAGGATCGTTCGCAAGAAGATCCGGGGTTCTCTGCCCGCTTCAGGTGGAAGCAAAAGGAGTTCGAAGGTTCTCTGCCTGCTTCAGGAGGAAGCGAAAGGAGTTCGAAGGTTCTCTGCCTGCTTCAGGAGGAAGCGAAAGGAGGTCGGGTTCTCTGCCTCACCGTGTGGTGAAAAAGAGGTTTTTGTACAGGCTTCTCCGACTTGCTGTGGGAGCAAAAGGAGAGACACTTTTGTTTAGTGCAATACCCGGAGGGGAGGCCCCGGGGAGTGGACATAGGTCAAGTTGACCGAACCACTATAAAATCTGGTTTGCTTTTCTGATTCAGTTTTGCACTTTACTTTTCTGATATTAACTGCTTGGGTGAATATCTGTGGTTGATCTTTTTATCATTATTTTAATTCATTTCCGCTGCACGTTATAAAAAGATTTTCATTGTTATCATGAAATTTTTAAATAACCAATTCACCCCCCCTCTTGGTTAGCCTCGGGATTAGTTCACTAGGGCTTAACATCCCTATCGAACTTTCAAGTGGTATTAGAGCGGGATTCAAAATTTAGGTTTAAAAACTTTTGAATTTGATCCATGGCTAACTGTAACAATCGTAATACTGCTGAAGGATATTCTATTACAAGACCACCATTGTTTGATAATATTCCTTTTGATTTTTGGAAAACACGCATGTCTACTTATCTGCAATCTATTGATTATTGCATGTGGATGTTAGTTAAAGACGGATACGAACCACCTTTTAGACTGATTAACAATGTGAAAACTGAATTGCCTTTTGCTGATTGGACGTTTGATGATCATGATTTAGCACAGTTAAATACAAAATGCTTGAACTGTTTCTTTTGTGCTTTAAAATCTAAAGACTATATGCGTGTTTCTACTTGTACAATGGGAAAGGAAATCTGGGAAAGATTATGCATAGCATACGAAGGTATAACTGAAGTCAAACAGTCTGGGTTAAACATCTAGTTACATGATTATGAACTTTTTTGCATGAAACCTAGTGAGACTATTTCAGAAATGTACACAAGGTTCACTCAGATTATTACCTCTTTGCATGTTCTAGGTAGAAAACTTACTAACTACGAAAGAGTGAACAAAATTTTAAGATGTTTGCCTGCTTCTTATGATGCTAAGATTACTGCTATTACTGAATCTAAAGATTTAAATACTTACTCTATTGACAGCTTACTTGGATCACTCATTGCTTACGAGCAAGGGGTGAACCAAAGGCAACTTGATGCAGGTGAACGCAAGAAAGAGAAGACAGTGGCACTAAAGGCCAAGGATTCAGATGCTAGCTCTTTCGGGTCTGATAGCGATGATGTTGCCTTAATCACAAGGCAATTCAAAAGCTTTCTAAGGAAGAAATATAAGAACTATCAGAAGTGGAACAAGGATAAGTCCAATAAAAATTTTAAGGGTTCATCTGAATCTGTTTGTTTTGAATGAAGGAAGCCTGGACACATTAAGGCTGATTGTCCAACTTTTAAAGCTCACCCAAGCAAGGAGAAGGGTGAGGAGAAACCAAAGTTCAGAAATGACAAGAAGCAGATTCAGAAGGCGTTCTGGGCAGACTCTACATCTGACTCTTCTGAGACTGAAGCTGAAGAGGAGGAAACAAACTTGTGTCTTATGGCTGATGATCACCCTGGTCAGTCAGATCATGAAGAGGTATATGAGCTTACCTACAATCAATTATTTGAAGTTTCTAAAAGAATTCATACATCGTATAGGAAGCTTAAGAAAACTCATGCTAGTTTGAAATTAGATTACTTAACTTTGCAAAAAGAGCATGATTCTGTAGTTAAAGATCATTCCACACTTGATTCAAATCACATGTCTTTGCTTGACGAATTCGATGAGTTGAATAAAAAATATTCTGATTTAGTTTCTGAGCATGATTCATTGAAAACTACGCATGTGGACTTAGAAAGAGCTTTTAAAGAATTAGATATAATGACATGTAAAGTAGAAAGTAGCAAGGGAACCTTGAAATTTGAAATTGCAAGTTTAAAGAAAGAAAATGAGTTTTTGAAAGTAAAGATCAGTGCTTTTGAAAAGAACAAAACACCGCCTACTTTTGAACAGTTTTATGCACCGCCACCTTTTGAAAAATCTATTGCAAGTTCTTCAAAGCATGTTTCATATACATCTAGGAAGAGGCATTATCATCCATGTAGATTAGTTAACCCTTTTCCTGGTGTTAGATATTTTTCATGTGGCATGTTAGGACATATTTCTCACACCTGCACTATTCACCGTAGTACACATTGGGTGTGGAAACCCAAACTGCCTGTTTCACAGCACAACACGCATGCATTGCATTCTTCTTTTCATAAGAAGGAACCCAAACCTATTTGGGTTCCTAAGACTGATGTTTGATACTTTTGTAGGTGTGCTCTCACACAAGACCTCGTGAGAGCATGTGGTACCTGGACAGTGGATGTTCTAGACATATGACTGGAGATGCAAATCAGTTCATTTCGCTGGAGGCCAGAGCTGGAGGCAAGGTTACACTTGGAGATAACACCACCAGGAAGGTGGTAGGCACAGGTATAATTGGTGATTCAAAGAACTTTATGATTGATAATGTTTTGCTTGTAGATGGACTGAAACATAACCTGTTGAGCATCAGTCAACTCTGTGACAAGGGATACAGCATCAAATTCCTGCCCACTGGCTACATTTTAAGCTTAAATGATGAAGTTGTTTTGCAGGGGCAAAGGATCAACAACGTCTACAAGCTGGATGTAAGTAGCATTAAATCTGATAATTCAATTTGCTTAAAAACTGCTGCTGATGAGTCTTGGTTATGGCATAGGAGATTGTGTCATGCCAGTATGAAAACCCTTAGGAGAGTCACCCAAAAGGACTTAGTTAGAGGTGTGCCCAAGCTTAAGTTCACTAAGGATTACCTGTGTGATGCCTGTCAGTTGGGGAAGTAAGTCCAGTCCTCTTTTCACTCTGTTAAGGACATTAGCACCTCTAGACCTTTAGAAGTTCTTCACATGGACCTCTTTGGACCCATTAGCACTGCCAGCTTAGGGGGGAGAGTCTATGGTTTTGTGATTGTAGATGATTATTCAAGGTTCACTTGGGTTAAGTTTTTGTCACATAAATCTGAGTCATTTGATGAGTTTAGATCCTTCACTACTTGGATTCAGAAGAAGTTAGGATGTGAGATTATTACCATCCATAGTGATCACAGAGGGGAGTTTGAAAATGAAAGATTTGGAAGTTTTTGTGATGATCATAGGATTAGTCACAATTTTTCAGCTCCTAGGACCCCTCAGCAGAACGGGGTAGCTGAAAGGAAGAACAGGACCTTAGTGGAAGCCGCTAGAGCCATGCTTGCCGAGTATTCACTTCCAAAATACTTTTGGGCTGAAGCGGTGAACACTGCCTGTTATGTGCTGAATAGGGTGAATGTGAGAGTCAAACTGAACAAGACACCTTATGAGATCATTAAGGGTAGAACTCCAAATCTGTCCTACCTCCATGTCTTTGGCTGTAAGGTTTTCATTCTGAACAACGGGAAGTCACCCTTAGGAAAATTTGACCCCAAATCTGATAAAAGAGTGTTATTAGGATATTCAAGTGTGGGGAAATCCTTTAGGGTGTTCAATAGGAGGACTTTGGTGGTGGAAGAAACAACCCATGTAGTGTTTGATGAATCTGATCCTAAGGAGTCTAGATCTGAATTAGAAGATGAAGAGATTATTGAGGTTACCCAAGGAGTTGGAAATACAAATTTGGAGGAAAGGGTAGAACCTCAAACCGAGTTGCCTAGAGATTGGAGATATTCTTCGAGTCATCCTAAAGAACTGATCTTAGGAGACCCTTCTGAAGGTGTTAGGACTAGGCATGGACTTAGGAAGGAAGTAAACCATTCTGCCTTTCTCTCAATGACTGAACCCACCAACATCAATCAAGCCTTATCGGATGAATTTTGGATTTTAGCTATGCAGGAAGAATTGAATCAATTTGTAAGGAATGATGTTTGGGAGTTAGTAGAAAGACCTAAAAATCAAAGTATTGTGGGAACCAAGTGGGTCTTTAAGAATAAGATGAATGATTCTGGTGTGGTGGTGAGAAATAAGGCAAGATTGGTGGCTAAGGGGTATAATCAGGTAGAAGGGATTGATTTTGAGGAGACTTTTTCCCCTGTAGCTAGATTGGAAGCCATTAGAGTGCTACTAGCCTTTGCCTGTTATAAGGGATTTAAGCTGTTTCAAATGGATGTCAAGAGTGCCTTTTTAAATGGGGTAATTAAGGAGGATGTCTTTGTAGAACAACCCCCAGGTTTTGAGAGTTCTCAATATCCAAGTCATGTCTATAAATTAAAAAAGGCCTTGTATGGATTGAAACAGGCACCCAGAGCTTGGTATGAGAGGCTTAGCACATTCCTGTTAAAAAGAGAGTTTGTTAAGGGAAGCGTAGACACCACCCTTTTTCTGAGGAAATTAGGGGATGACTTACTCATTGTCCAGATCTATATTGATGATAAAATTTTAGGATCTTCTGATAAATATTTATGTGAAGAGTTTTCTAAAACGATGAGTAAGGAGTTTGAGATGAGTATGATGGGAGAATTCTCCTACTTTTTGGGGATTAACATAAGGCAAACGGATGATGGAACCTTTCTCAATCAATCAAAATACACTAAGGATATTGTGAAGAAATATGAAATGGACAAAGCCAAGCCAATCAATACTCCCATGCCCTCCTCAGTTCAGTTAGATAAGGATTCAAATGGAAAATCTGTTGATCAGAAGAAGTTTAGAGGGATAATAGGTTCACTGCTTTACCTGACTGCTAGCCGACCTGATATCATGTTTAGTGTCTGTTTTTGTGCTAGGTTTCAGGCTGATCCTAAAGAGTCCCACCTGACTGCTGTTAAGAGAATTCTTAGATATCTTTTAGGAACCCCAAACCTAGGAATTTGGTACCCTAGGCACAGCACCTCTTTTGAGATCATTGGATATTCTGATTCTGATTTTGCGGGGTGTAGGGTGAATAGGAAGAGTACTTTTGGGACTTGTCAATTCATAGGACAGTCATTAGTCTCCTAGTCCAGTAGAAAATAGAACTCAGTTGCACTTTCCACTGCTGAAGCTGAGTACATTGCCTTAGAGAGTTGTGTGGCCCAAGTTCTTTGGTTGAAGCAACAAGTCTTGGATTTAGGAGTACTTGTTGGCACAATTTCTATTCTGTGTGATAATACTAGTGCCATCTGTATCTCTAAGAATCCAATCCAACATTCTAGGACCAAACACATTGATATTAGGCATCACTTCATTAGGGACCAGGTTACAAAAGGGGACATTAAGCTACATCACGTAGCAACTGAAAATCAGCTGGCTGACATATTCACTAAACCACTGGCCTTTGACTCATTCAGCATTTTGAGAACCAGATTACGAGTGATTGATATAAATGCTTGATTCTGATGACTGTTAATTTATGATTATTCTGATTGGTATTCTGATTTCTGTTAGTTAGTTTTCGTATTCTGATTTCTGATTTCTGTTAGTTAGTTTTCGTATTCTGATTTTTGATTTCTGTTAGTTAGTTTTGGTATTCTGATTTCTGATTTCTATCAGTTAGTTTTGGTATTCTGATTTCTAATTTCTGTTAGTTAGTTTGGGTTGGATTATTTGCTTTCAGTTGATTTTATTTCTTCTGTTGATTTCTGTGTTAGCCTTACTATTAGTTTGATTTGAGTATTTACTTTGCTGTGATTTTCTACCTATTTTTATTTATTGATTCATATCTTGCACTTACTATTTTATGCTTTTTATTTACTGATTCATATCTTGCACTCACTACTTCTGATGATCTGAATTTTTGACTGGGAGTTTTTACCTTGTTTTGGTTTGGAAGCTGGTAAGCAGTGATTGACTTCGCTGAATCTGTTAAAGGAAAGAAACATTGATAATTGTTTCTCTTCCTCTAACTCCTTTACTGGTGTGTAGTTTCTTTTGAATAAAAATCCTCTTCAAAATTAAAATGTTAGTTTTTGAAATAGAGATTATTTTATCTTCCTACAGTAATCTGCCTCATATCAATAGTATTTTTCAAAGTCTTGAGTCATTAGTTTAATTTTTTAAACCAAGTGATTGCATTTATCATATGTTGTATGGCTTTTATTTTGTGAATCGTTCTTCCTTACTGCGGAGAGTCATCTCCTATGTCTGGAAGATAATCTCACAGCTGAGACTCTTTAATGATTATGAAAAGGAGAAAGCTTATAAAAGATGCGCAGTGCGCCAGATAATTTGAAAAAGAGGCATAAAATGAGCCCAAAACTGAAAAGATGCGAAATTACCAAATTGGATACACAAAGTGTATCAAAAATCAAAAGATGCGCAAAACACCAACCAATTTGAGAAAGAGGCACAAAATGAGCCCAAACCAAGCTTTCTTCCCTTTCAGATTGTTAAATGTCTTAGAGAAATCTGTGCGCCACTTAATATTTTCAAAAGCTTGAGTTTTGAAAATCCCGATTTCTGATTTTTTACTTTGTAACACTATTATATCAGATATTTTTCTGGAACGAGGCTTGAAAGGATCTCTTTTCAAATCTAATGTCTTTTCTTCTGAATCGAATTTTTGTTTTGAAAGAGGTTTGTATCGATAAGGTGCCCGGGGTCGGAGTTACGAAAGTTGATTATTTCCAACCTTTTCTGGATTTCAGCGCTGTCAATCGTCCTGTCATTGGTTTTTGAATCTAAAATCAAGAAAAAATTCTAATTTTCCTATTTTGTAGTTGTTCTATTTTATGTTTTATTTCAGTGTTCTATTTTTTCCCTCCTCCTTTTTTGTGATGTCAAAAGGGGGAGTTAGTTGTGTAGTTATGTCTGTGTCTGTTTTTTGAGTCATGTTTCCTGTATTATTTTAGCTATTAAATGAAAATTTAAAAAATATTTGTTTTGTTTGATCTCCTAGTTTACTTTTATTTTCAGACTACTTTGCAAATGTTTGCCATCATCAAAAAGGGGGAGATTGTTGCAAATCTGGTTTTGATGATGACAAACATGTTTCCAGTGTGTTTTTCTTGGCTAATCTGTTTTAGGCACAAAACACCGCGAGCCACTCAAGTGTGTCAAATGTATGATTTTTTTTTATTGAGTCAATTGTAATGTAACTGATTCCCTAGCTAAGTAACCTTGCACACACAAACTTAGGGAGAGAGATTGAGTGAATTAGAGTTTCTGTTCAATTTTGTTCAGATCGTCCTGGACGATTTCCACATCATCCTGGACGATAAAGCCAAAATAAAAACCCTAATTAGGGTGACTAAGTTAAGAGGGTCTGATTAAGCAGATCGTCCTGGACGATCTCCGAATCGTATGGGACGATATGCCCAAATCAGAAATTCTCAGCCGCCAGATCAAGTTAGGCAAGTTCTTATTTTTAGATACTTGGTCTGATCGTCCCGGACAATACGTGTATCGTCCCGGACGATCCAGTATAATCATGCCTAATTTAATCTGGTAATTAAGGAAAGCAATTTATTTTTGGTTGATACGATCATATCGTCCTGGACGATCGCAGGATCGTCTCGGACGATCATGATCGTTTAGTGCATTTCAGCTGTACATCTCGAACTGTGTTCAGGATGATTTGGGCACCTTTTGAACTAATCGTACAGGACGATGACCCTATCATCCTGGACGATCAAGTCATTTTTTGGTCGTCCAGCATAAATTTCTCTGGACGACCCGAACTATCTTCTAGACGATTTTCCTCAATTTGCACTAATCGTCCCGGACGATCGCAGGATCGTACGGGACGATATGAATAATTTTTTCTACTGATCGTCCAGAAGAGCCAGATCGTCCAGGCTGAAACAGCTGAATTTGAACTGATCGTACAGGACGATCTACCGATCATCCTTGATGATCTTGGCCGACCAGTTGAGATTTAGGGCAAATTTTTAAGCCCTCCTTTAAAAGAACTTTTTCCAATTTTTGGAAATATCTTTTGCTGCCTTCCTTCCCTAAGAAACCCTAGAGAGAGAGAGTTAGGAGAGAGAGAGAAGATCTTGTGAGGGGGAGTTAGTGAGGGATTCACTATGGTTGCTCCGAGCACGAATCAGAGTCGTCTTCTCCGCTCGTCGTCTTTCGTCTAGTCGGTGTTCGTCGTGGGAGGATAGTTCGCAAGAAGATCCGGGGTTCTCTGCCCGCTTCAGGTGGAAGCAAAAGGAGTTCGAAGGTTCTTTGCCTGCTTCAGGAGGAAGCGAAAGGAGTTCGAAGGTTCTCTGCCTGCTTCAGGAGGAAGCGAAAGGAGGTCGGGTTCTCTGCCTCACCGTGTGGTGAAAAGGAGGTTTTTGTACAGGCTTCTCCGCCTTGCTGTGGGAGCAAAAGGAGAGACCCTTTTGTTTAGTGCAATACCCGGAGGGGAGGCTCCGGGGAGTGGATGTAGGTCAAGTTGACCGAACCACTATAAAATCTGGTTTGCTTTTCTGATTCAGTTTTACACTTTACTTTTCTGATATTAACTGCTTGGGTGAATATCTGTGATTGAACTTTTTATCATTGTTTTAATTCATTTCTGCTGCACGTTATAAAAAGATTTTCATTGTTATCGTGAAATTTTTAAATAACCAATTCACCCCCCCCTCTTGGTTAGCCTCGGGACTAGTTCACTAGGGCTTAACATCCCTATCGAACTTTCATTGGGAAACTTCGATCCATTCTCTATTAACAGACTAGTTCAAGACAGGTGGCATTTTGCCTATTTTGGTTTTAAAAATATAGAATTTTTTAGATTTTTTTATTGATTTTATATTTTCATAGTCTAAAAATTAGGATAACTTTACACTTGCAAAACTTTCATCGTGTAACTTTCTATATATTATAAAGATAACAATTATAAACATTTCAGTATTTTTGGAGAAATTTTACACTAGCAATTTTGGAAAGTGTTCTATTTTAATTATATGGAAAGTAACTCTGACCCCAAAAAAATAATGATATATTATATTTAAAGATTCAAAACAATGCTCACAATAATCATTGGTTATTTAGTTATTTTCTAAAATAGTGTATTTCTCCTCATTAGTTTATTCTATTGCCCAATGATAATTCATTTTGTTAAGTTTTGAAAATAGTTTATTAATATTTCTTTTACTATACAATAATAACAATAAGCCTTTATCCTGATAGTGCAAACAGGTTGTTAGACCTATTGCTCAATGTCCCTTAGGCTAACCAAGAGGGAGGTGAATTGGTTCCTTTTAAAATTACTCTTGATAATTTGGAAAATTTAAAAGCTAATCGTACAGTACGATATACCTTCATACAGTACGAACAGAGATAATTTTTGCTCTTTCTTTTAAAACAGAAATTCAACCACAACGAGAATAAACTGCAGAAAATAGAAATACAGAAAAATAAATAGAGAACAGAAAACACCAGAATTTATAGTGGTTCGGTCAAACTCGACCTACATCCACTCCCTAGAGATCCCTTCTGTAGGTATTGCACTAAAACCAAGTGTCTCTCCTTTTGCCCCCCACAGCAAGGCGGAGAAGCCTTTACAAACTCTCTTCCACCAACCCCGGTGCGGCAGAGTACCGTCGTCCTTTTCACCCTCCAAGTGTGGCAGAGAACCGTCATCCTTTTCACCCTCCAAGTGCGGCAGAGAACCGTCGTCCTTTTCACTCTCCAAGTGCGGCAGAGAATCGGAATCGTTTCGAACAATACTCTTGCAAAAGTCTCCAAGGAACTAGGAAGATGCTTGAAGAACAAGTAAAAGAAATCCTCTCAATTGGATAACCTTGTGAATCGCCTCACAATTTTCTCTTGAAAGATCTCTTAAAACTCACTCTCAAACACTCTCCCAATCACTCTCCTCTCACTTCCCAAAAGAATTTTCGCAGAAGGATCTTTTTTCAAAACAGTTTTGAGTCATTTTTATACTTAGGACAGGAAAAACCATCCTAAAACCAAATTTTCAAGTTAAGTCTGTGCCGATCGTCCCGTACGATCGTCCATCGTACTGTACCAATAGTTCAAAAGATTGAACAATCCGTCCTGTACGACTCCTCAGACGAACACAACAGAGCCATTCGTACACATAGTTCATCCCGTACGAACGCTTGGATAAATCGAACAGTGAGCATCGTCCCAACGATTCGTCCCGTACGAACGCTTGGACGAATCGAACAGTGAGCATCATCCGAACACTTCGTCCCGTACGAATGCTTGGACGAATCGAACAGCGAGCTTCGTCCGATTCATTCGTCCCGTACGAACCTCTGGACGAACCCAATTTTGAGCTGTTTGTACAGTAAAACTCATGTACAAATGGTATTCGTACTGTACGAACATGCCTTAGAAAATTTTTCTAATATAATGGGTTCTCCCTGGAGGACAGATTGTTCATATCGTACTGTACGAAATCAATTCGTACTGTACGATCAGTTTAAAAATATTTAAACTTTTTACTCCCCCATGGTGTGTGTGTGCACAGTTATCCAACTTATAATCACACTCTCTCAGACTAAAGAAAAAGAAGAAAAGAAAATTACAGACTTCATTTACAGTGAACAAGTGAACTTGAAGTCTTCAACAGTCTTGAGTGTGAATTTCCTGAAAAATACTTTAGTACACACAGACAAATAAAAACTCAAAGATATATGTTAGAAGATGAATTAGACAAACAATAAACTTTTGTAATCATCAAAAACATAAACTGGGATTAGAATTCTCATGAACAAAACAATTCACTCCAATCAAAAACAATCTCCCCCTTTTTGATGATGGCAAAACAACTATTGTTTGATGATATACAAAAAAAAATAAAAAGATCTTCTAACATTCACTCAATGTATCCCCTTTAAATAAAAGATCTACACTCCCCCAAAATAACCTAAATCCCTAAAACTGACTTATCCTATCCTTAAGCTCCCCTTAAAGACAAATCAAGATATTTGAGGATAGACAAGAGAAGGGAAGAAAAGAGTGTAGAGCAACAAAAACAAAGCAAGCACATACAAACATACAAAGCACATATAATCATACAAGAACATACATACAAGGCACATACAATCATACAAGAACATACATACAAAGCACATACAATCATACAAGAATATAAGTCAAACAAACAATAAAACTCTCCCCCTTTTGCCAACAGCAAAAAGAGCACTAGAATATAGCTGAGAAATGGAATTATGTTAAATGAAGTTGAATTACAAGATGAAATGAGATGCAAAAACTAAAGACTCAAAAATGTTAGATTTCAAATTATGATAAGGATAAGAAAAGTCAATCTATAGTAGTAATGTATTAGACATGTTTAGCAGTCTCAATTTTTGTATAGAAGGAGAGATAACATTATCAAAAATTCTAGGTCTAAAGTGACAATTATTGATTTGTGAAAAAGAGACGAAAAAACTAAAGGAAAGAATATGTGGCGACTTTGCGCATCTTTTGATTTGAGGACACACTTTGTGTGTCTTTTGACAGTTGGCGACATTGCGCATCTTTTGATTTGATGACACACTTTGTGTGTCTTTTTACATTTGGCGACATTGCGCATCTTTTCTTATATGGCACATTTTGTGCATCTTTTCAAGCTTTGCTTATTAAGATTCTTTCCAATAAGATTATCTCTTTAGTCACAAATACAATAATAAAACACAAAGATATAGAATGTGAGAATAATGTTAAAACAACAATCATACATAATTTTTGACTAAATAATATGTCTAAATAAGATTTAAAGAACATATTCTAATCCACATCACAACATAACGAAATCTAAAAGATTTGACGTTTTAAAGTTATGCATACTATTTTTATTGTAATATGAACTTAATTAACATTTTAAATCAGTAATCAACTATATTCAAGTGAAACAATGCCATTCACTAACACAAGAAGTATAAACACCGAAACACTGAAACATTCCATTACTAATAACTTCACACCATACAATCATAGCAAGTTACACTTTTAAAGCACATATCAAGTAAAGAACTTGCTAAAAACATACAAATAACAACTCACAACAAGATACTCATAGTCAACTTAAAAAACAAACATAGAGTGACACAAAATCATCCAAGCTAGTACTGAGAGGGACCCTGATCAGGAGGTGGAGGAAGTGGTATACCACCGAACAATAAGAAATAGCTGTTAAGAGTTGCAATATTTATGTTAACAGCATCAAACTGATCATCCTGCCTCTTTAAATGAGCCTCGATGTCATCAAAATGTTGGTCCATTCTATCAAAATGTTGGACCATATTTTGATAGAAATCCTTCGAAGGTCCAGGTGCAGTTGAGGGTGCACCTAAAGGAGCAGTAGCAAAATGAGGCTCATCATCTGAGCTGTTAGCAGTACCCTCTTTCCCAAATAATGCTCTAAAAGAAGCATCAGTGAAGTATAGTGGGAGCTCTGAAGGACCAGAAGGATGAACTAGATTGTACTTTCTCTCTAGGATATAACACACAACATGTCCTAAAGCAATATTTTTCTTCCTCTTCACACTAGCCAACCCAATGTCAGACAGATAATAGATGTAATCTAAGATCAATTGAGCTTCGTCTATAGGCTGACCAGTTATAATAAGAAATGCTGTTGCAGAAAGAAGAGGAGTCATGTTAACTCGATCTCCTGCTTTAGGTATTATTGATGTTCTAAGCACATGTTGAATTATCCTAGCATTTTGATTCAACATTTCTACCCGAGCAACATGTGTAGGTATGCTTGCACCTCTAAGAACTTGGTTAATTTCAGACCAACCATTTTCAGGTCTTGTGGAGAAAGTATGAGCTCTAATCCTTTCAGTTCTAAGATGAATGTATTCTCTTAGATCCTCCTTTGTTATTCTAACCTTTTGTTTAAGGACATAGGAAGAAATGGCAGTATGATTCTCGTTAAAGGTCATGTTTGCCAGGAAAACATGAAACAAGTCCTTATTGAAGGCATAAATCAAGGTCAATAGGAAAGAAAACTGTGTCGAGTCAAAGAGGGGCATAACTACAAAATGGATATTTTCTTGCAGTAGGATGCGGGAAGGAGTAACCTTAGACGAAGCATACCTAAGGTATGCTTCCTACTTCTCCTCACTAAGGAAATTTTCATCACATTCCCTTCTTGACGCCGGATGCCTAGCCACTCGTGCCCTTTTTCCACTCCCAGACATTTTCTCTGAAGGTTCTAAAGGTTTCTAGAAAGATGGTGAAATGAAAGAAAGTGACCCCCCTTTATATAGAAAAACCTTGATATCGTACTGTATGAATTGAATTCGTATAAGACGATCCTCGATTCGTCCGGGATGAATTAAAATTCATTCGAAATTCATCCGAGATGAACGAAAATAGTCAAAATGAAACAGTTTTTCATAAATTACTCGTCCCGAGGAGTCCTTTCGTACAGGCTTTTTGACTTCCTGATCGTACAGACGATTACGTGTTCGTCTGGGACAATCAAAAAATTAAAGGTCATTCAGGCGACGGTTAGGTTCGTCCCTCATGCGAAACGACACATGGATCATACAGACAAATGACATATTCGTACGTACGATCGCCAATAATAACTGCCCCCTAACCGTGTTTTCCTATCCGTTCGTACAAATGAAATGCAGGTACGATGACGTAATCATACATTACGATGACATATCGTACAGTACGAACATAAATAAAAACCCAACACTCTAAAAACTTTAGCCTTTCAAACATTCAAATACGGAACAAATAAAAACAATAAAAAAAATTTAAACAAGAAACAAAAAACATAATTATGAAAACAAATCAACAAACAAACTAACAAATACAAAACAAATACAAATACATTTACTAAAAATTTTAATCAAGCATTTAGATCTATCACACCTAGCCTTGTCCTCAACATGCTAAATGTGTCAAAGGTTAAGGGTTTTATGAAAATATCTGCAAGCTGATCTTTAGTAGCCACATGATGTAGTTCAATTTCACTTTTTGCTACATGATCTCTTATGAAATGATGCCTTATGTCAATATGCTTGGTTTTAGAATGTTGGATAGGATTCTTTAAAATACAAATGGCACTAGTATTGTCACAAAATATTGGAATGGTGCCTACTACTAATCCTAAGTCACTCAATTATTGTTTCAACCAAAGCACCTGTGCTACACAACTCCCTAAGGCAATGTATTCTGCTTCTGCTGTAGAAAGTGCTACTGAATTTTGTTTTCTACTGGACCAAGATACTAATGAATTTCCAATGAACTGATATGTTCCAGAAGTACTTTTCCTATCCACCCTACAGCCTGCAAAATCTGAATCTAAGTATCCAATTATATCAAAAGAAGAACTGTTCTTAGGATACCAAATTCCTAAATTTTGAGTTCCCAGAAGATATCTTAAGATCCTTTTTACTACTGTCAAATGTGATTCTTTTGGATCAGCTTGAAATCTAGCACATAAGCAAACACTAAACATAATGTCAGGTCTACTAGCAGTCAAATAAAGCAAAGATCCAATTATTTCTCTAAACTTCTTTTGATCAATAGATTTTCCCTTTGGATCCTTATCTAATAGGACTGAGGAACTCATGGGTGTAGTGACTGGTTTAGCATTATCCATTTCATACTTTTTGAGGATTTCCTTAACATATTTAGATTGACAAAGAAAAGTCCCTTCCTCATTTTGCTTTATGCTAAAGCCAAGAAAATAAGTCAAATCACCCATCAAACTCATCTCAAATTCACTACTCATTATTTTTGAAAATTCATCATATAAAGCTTTATCAGTTGATCCAAAGATGATATCATCCACATATATTTGTACAATGAGTATTTCATTTTCAAATCTTTTCATAAACAAAGTGGTGTCCACACTTCCTTTAACAAATGATCGATTTAACAAGAAAGTGCTTAACCTCTCGTACCATGCTCTAGGTGCCTGTTTTAGTCCATATAATGCCTTTTTCAATTTAAAAATATGATTAGGGTATTTAGAATTTTCAAAACCTGGAGGTTGTTCAACATACACATCCTCTTCTATCACCCCATTTAGAAAGGCACTTTTAACATCCATTTGGTACAAGTTAAAATCTTTAAAATAGGCAAAGGCTAACAAAACTCTTATTGCTTTAAGTCTTGCTACAGGGGCAAATGTCTCCTCAAAATCAATTCCTTCAACTTGGTTATACCCCTTAGCTACTAACCTAGCCTTATTTCTAACAATTACTCCTGAATCATTCATCTTATTTTTGAATACCTACTTAGTCCCAACTACACTTTGATCTTTTGGCCTTTCAATTAATTCCCAAACATCATTTCTCTTGAATTGATTTAACTCCTCTTGCATGGCCAATATTCAAAATTCATCCAAGAGTGCTTGTTCTATGTTTGTGGGTTCTATCATTGAAATAAATGCTGAATGATTCACTTCTTTTCTCAAACCATGCCTAGTCCTAACTCCTTCACTTGGTTCACCTAAAATCAATTCTTTTGGATGACTCCTTACAAATTTCCATTCTCTAGGCAATTGGTTTTCCTCTTCTTTTTCAACATTATCTTCAACTTTTTGATTTTCAATCTTTTCATTTATCACCTCAACCTCATCTTCATCCATCTTAGACCCTTTACTATCATAAGATTCATCAAAAACAACATGTGTAGTCTCTTCAACTACCAATATTTTCTTATTAAAAACTCTATAGGTTTTTTCAACACTTGAGTATCCTAGAAAGATTCCTTCATCTGCTTTCGGATCAAATTTTTCTAGAAGAGTTTTATCATTATTATGAATGAACACTTTACATCCAAAAACATGTAGATGTGAGAGGTTGGGACTTCTACCTTTAAGAAGTTCATAGGGTGTCTTATCCAATTTAGACCTTATATACACCCTATTCAATACATAACATGCGGTACTAACTGCTTCAGCCCAAAAATATTTAGGAAGTAAATATTCTGCCAACATGGCCCTAGCAGTTTCCACTAATGTCCTGTTCTTTCTTTCGATAACTCCATTCTGTTGAGGTGTTCTCGGTGCTGAGAAGTTGTGTTCAATTCCAAGAAATTTGCAAAAATCATTAAACATTTCATTTTCAAATTCTCCCCCATGATCACTTTGGATACTAACTATTTCAAAACCAAGTTTTCTCTGAATCCAAGTGGAAAAATCTCTGAACTCCTCAAATGATTCACTCTTATGATTCAAAAATCTAATCCAGGTGAATCTAGTATAGTCATCCACAATAACATACCCAAATCTTTTTCGTCCTAAACTTAAGGTACTAACAGGTCCAAATAAATCCATGTGAAGAATTTCTAGGGGCTTGCTAGTTCTAATTTCCTTGATAGAATTGAATGAGGATCTCACTTATTTTCCTAGTTGACATGCATCACACAAATGATCTTTAGTAAAATCCAATTTGGGTACTCCTCTAACCAGTTGCTTTTGAGTGATTTTCCTAAGATTTTTCATGCTAGCATGACAAAGCCTTCTATGCCACAACCATGATTCATCAGATACAGTTTTCAGACACAAGGCAGTAGATGCTTTAACAGAATTAAAATCTAGCATGTAAACATTATTTACCCTATTACCATTCAAAATAATAGTTCCATTTAGACTAATAACACAACTTGTAGGTAAAAACTTAACATGATAGCCCTTGTCATATAATTGACTAATACTCAACAGATTGTGTTTCAAACCTTCAACTAACAGTACATTCTCAATAAGAAAATTTTTTGAATTTCCAGTTATACCTGTACCTACCACTCTCTTGGTGGTATTATCTCCAAGCGTCACCTTGCCTCCATTCCTGGCTTCTAGCGATATAAATTGACTTGTATCTCCAGTCATATGCTTTGAGCATCCGCTGTCCAGGTACCAAATACTCTCACGAGGTCTTCTGTGAGAATGTTTCTGCAAAATGATCAAACATTAGCCTTGGGAACCCAAACAAGTTTGGGTTCACCTCTTGACAACTTTAAACCAGATGCATGAGTGATATGTTATGGTTTTTGCACCTTAGGTCTCCATACTAAATGTGTTCTATACTTCAAAGTACAGGTATGGGAAATGTGTCCTAACCTACCACAAGAAAAACACTTTATCCGTGGAAAGGGATTCACTAATTTATTCTTATTAAAAAATTTCTTTTTAGATCTTAAGTCTATGTTCTTGTGGTATATTTCATGAAACCCTTCAAGCTTAGGTGGTATTTTATTTTCCTTTAGTGCTTTAATCTGGACTTCAAGATATGCATTGGCACTTTCTAAAATCAAGTTATCAATTTTCAACTCATGCTCTCTAGAATCTGACTCATCCATAAAAGTCTTAAAATCTTTTTCAAGTTCAGCATGTGATGATTTTAAAAGATTGTGCTGCTTGTTTAAATCATCATACTCATCCAACAAAGTCATGTGGTTGCTATCAATTAATGCATGATCTTTTTTGAGGATCTCATAATCTTTTTGTAGCTCTATGTAATCCAAATTTAACTTAGCATGCAATTTCTTAAGTTTCCTATATGCAGAATGTATGCGTTTAGAAACTTCAAATAATTCTTCATAGCTTACATCACATACCTCATCTTCATCTGAATGCTCAAGATTATCATCCATTAAGCACAAATTGGTAACTTCCTCTTCTGGTGCTGTTTCTGATGAGTCTGAGGCTGAATCCGCCCAGAAAGCTCATTGTACTCTCTTTTTACCCCTTCTATCCTTTGGTTTCTCCTCGATCTTCTCCTTGTTAAGATTTCCTTTGAGATTGGGGAAATTTGTCTTGATGTGACCTGGCTTTCTGCACTCATAGCAAATGACTTCATTTGAAGTCTTGACATTCTTCTGGAACTTACCCTTGTTCCAATTCTGACGTCTTCTCTGCTTCCTTTTCAGGAAACTTCTAAATTGCCTCGTCATCAGGGAAATATCCTCTTCGTCCTCAAGTAGCGATTGATCACTTTCAGAGTCATCCACCTTTAAAGCAATGTTCTTCTCCTTTCGCTTCTCACCTGCATCAATCTGTCTTTGAGTCACCGATTGCTCATAAGCAATTAGTGATCGAAGATTGTCAACAGAATAAACATTCAAATCTTTAGATTCTATTATCGCAGTTATCTTTGCATCATATGCAGGAGGTAAACAACGTAATATCTTGTTAACTTTCTCAGCATTAGTTAACTCCCTACCTAAAGCATGCAATGAAGTGGCTATGTGTGTAAAGCGAGTGTACATGTCAGAGATTGATTTATTCTGTTTCATGCGAAAAAGTTCATAGTCGTGCAAGAGAATGTTCAATCTAGTTTGTTTCACTTCATTTGTACCTTTATATGTGATGCGAAGTCTATCCCAAATTTCCTTTCCTGATTTACAGGTAGAAACACGCATGTAATCTTCCGATTTTAAAGAACAAAAGAAACTATTCAAACACCTAGCATTCAGTTGCGCTAGTTCACGTTCTTCTACAGTCCAGTTTGCAAAAGGTGTTTGAACTCTTATTCCTTCTACAATCCTAGTTGGTTCAGTATAACCATCCTGAACTAACATACACATACGATAGTCAAGTGATTGCAGAAAAGTAGACATGCGAGTTTTCTAAAAATTAAAAGGAATATTATCAAATAAAGGTGGTCTAGTGATCGAGTATCCTTCCATAGTATTTCTATTTCCAAAATTAGCCATGATCGAAATTTCAAATAGTATTTAAAATAGATATTTTGAAATATGGCTCTGATGCCACTTGATAGTGCAAACAGGTTGTTAGACCCATTGCTCAATATCCCTTAGGCTAACCAAGAGGGGGGTGAATTGGTTCCTTTTAAAATTACTCTTGATAATTTGGAAAATTTAAAAGCTAATCGTACAATACGATATACCTTCGTACAGTACGAACAGAGATAATTTTTGCTCTTTCTTTTAAAATAGCAATTCAACCACAACGAGAATAAACTGTAGAAAATAGAAATACAGAAAAATAAATAAAGAACAGAAAATACCAGAATTTATAGTGGTTCGGTCAAACTTGACCTACATCCACTCCCTAGAGATCCCTTCTCTAGGTATTGCACTAAAACCAAGTGTCTCTCCTTTTGCCCTCACAGTAAGGCGGAGAAGCCTTTACAAACTCTCTTCCATCAACCCCGGTGCGGTAGAGTACTGTCGTCCTTTTCACCCTCCAAGTGCGGCAGAGAACCGTCATCCTTTTCACCCTCCAAGTGCGACAGAGAACCGTCATCCTTTTCACTCTCCAAGTGCGACAGAGAACCAGAATCCTTTCGAATAATACTCTTGCAAAAGTCTCCAAGGAACTAGGAAGATGCTTAAAAAATAAGTAAAAGAAATCCTCTCAATTGGATAACCTTGTGAATCTCCTCACAATTTTCTCTTGAAAGATCTCTTAAAACTCACTCTCAAACACTCTCCCAATCACTCTCCTCTCACTTTCCAAAAGAATTTTCGCAAAAGGATCTTTTTTCAAAACAGTTTTGAGTCATTTTTATACTTAGGAAAGGAAAAACCGTCCAAAAACCAAATTTTCAAGTTAAGTCCGTGCAGATCGTCCCGTACGATCGTCCATCGTACTGGACGAATAGTTCAAAAGATTGAATAATCCGTCCTGTATGACTCATCAGACAAACACAACAGAGCCGTTCGTACACGTAGTTCATCCCGTACGAACGCTTAGACGAATCGAACAGTGAGCATCGTCCCAACGATTCGTCCCGTACGAACGCTTGGACGAATCGAACAGTGAGCACTGTCCGAACACTTCGTCCCGTACGAACGCTTGGACGAATCGAACAGTGAGCTTCGTCTGATTCATTCGTCCCGTACGAACCTCTGGACGAACCCAATTTTGAGCTGTTCGTACAGCAAAACTCATGTACAAATGGTATTCGTACTGTACGAACATGCCTTAGAAAATTTTTCTAATCTGATGGGTTCTCCCTGGAGGACATATTATTCATATCGTACTGTACAAAATAAATTCGTACTGTACGATCAATTTAAAAACATTTAAACTTTTTACTCCCCCATGGTGTGTGTGTGTGCACAGTTATCCAACTTACAATCACACTCTCTCAGACTAAAGAAAAAGAAGAAAAGAAAATTACAGACTTTATTTACAGTGAACAAGTGAACTTGAAGTCTTCAACAGTCTTGAGTGTGAATTTCCTGAAAAATACTTTAGTACACACAGGCAAACAAAAACTCAAAGATATATGTTAGAAGATGAATTAGACAAACAATAAACTTTTGTAATCATCAAAAACATAAACTGGGATTAGAATTCTCATGAACAAAACAATTCATTCCAATCAAAAACATATCCCACTCTGTGGGGTCAGCTATTTGAATCCTTTCTCTCTATTTTGTCCTGTTAAGAGTCAAATTCTCTTCTAAATCTAATAAAGAAAGGTCATTTCTAATATTTTCTAACCAAGTCTTTTCGGTCTACCTCTACCTTTCTTAACATAAGTCAAATCTAACACATCTACTTTCCTAACCAGGTCATCAAAAGGCCATCATTTTATGTGGCCAAACCATGACTCTCTATAATCTTATCTTCCATTGGAGCTACTCCAATCTTTTCACGTATATGCTTGATATATGTGAAATGAATTTTATTTATTTTGTTATAATTAAATAATTTTATACTTATCTTCATGAAATATGTGATTTTGAGGATATGTGAGGGAAGTTATGTTCTTATACTAAAGGCACATAAAATTCTATTATAGTGCTATATGTAAATTTTATTATTGTGTTTAACATATATTATGATATTATCTGCACATTCTATTTTTTGTGCTAGGTATTGAGAGTTCAAAGGGCCTATTTTTTCATATGCCAACATGAGAGTTTTAAGGGCTATAATTCCCTAAATTATATTCTATGAGGTATAAGGGCCTAAGTGCAATATGTTATTTTCTACTCTAACAGATAAAGTACTTATTTATATACTTTCCAATATTGTTATTCAAGTTTTGATAACTACAAGCACTACTCTATTTTATACAATACTATTTTATAAACTACCTTTAAAACTAAACTAAATGCTTAATAATTTGAATTATTTGGAAATTCATATCGATAAGTATAATATGTTTAGCTATATTTGCTAACAGCTTTTCAAAATTATGTTTCAAGGTTTGGGTAGGGGAAAGAACCCACTGAGTAGTTGAGCATTAAGAAAACTAATCTATTGAGTTTGTTTAGGTATTCTTCTTATTTATTTATATTACTATAGCTAGTTATTTAAATTATTCTATTTCAATCTACAGTCATGTAGTGTAGTATAATCATTATATGTTTTTTTATGAGAAAAAAAAAGAAATTTTGTGAATGAATTATTTTCTGTATATTAGTAATTATTAGTAACTCTATGATCTATTGTTTATTTTCTATATTATATTAAATAAAATTTAAAAATTTTCCCAAAATTTTGATCTTGGGTTAGCCTATTACATAATAACACAATAGGACATGTTCCATCTATGGGTATCATTAGGTTGGGTTAGACAGTCCCTTTTTGGTATTAGAGTGTTAAGTGAAATTTATGTTTATTTTTATTATGTTAAAGTCTAGTAAGGTTATATGTTTTAGTTGATGTTGCACAGTAATGTATTAAGAAAGGAGTAAAAATTATAAACCTAAGAACAAGCATCATTGCATCAGAACTATTAGCGTCGTAGCATCTCCAATGACCCAGTGCTAGATCAAAATATTATAGCCCAATTTCATTTAATTCAGCACTTCAGATGAATAAAGGTCAATGTTGTAGTGTTGCTCCACACCGTAGCATCATAAGTGAACATTGCAGCAATAGAGTCTCAGGAAAAATTTCAAATAATCAAATGTCGAAGAGCCAAACTTAGAAGTACCACAACACGAATGACGTAAGCAAGAGCCACATTGCTTATTTTTTTCAGCATCGTGGCAAAGTAGGTAAAGAAAAGGAGCATCACATAAGATCAGTCAACAGTCACGCTAGGTCATCCCATTGCCACAGTGGAGCACATTTAGTAGCATCAAGGCGCTAGTTCCTATACTAACATTGTAATGCTACCCTATCAAGCGTCGTGGTGCTTGAGTCTATTTATGCAAAGTATTTTTTTTTTTTAGTTTCTTTTATAAGAGCGGAACTAGAGGATAGTGAGTGACATATAGTGGAGTGGTTGATCCACCTTGTAAAGAGTAAAATAACACTTAGGAGTGGAAAGAGTGTGGACAGTGAAGTTATATGAGGAGAATCACTCTGGGAAGAGCCTATCTATAGGATCTATTTGGGATTCTTCATTATCGATGTTATTTTTCTTCATCTTTTATATTTATACACTTTTCTTGAGCAAGTAATTGAAAGTGTTTTATTCAATTTCATTTTTATGCCCTGCTAAACTCTAGTTTTGAACTAATGATGTAAAAAAATTGTGTAAATCCTAATGTAAACTCTTATGACTAAATGTGAATTATTGTTTTAATATCTCTCATGCTTAATTTAATTTATGTAATGGCCATGTATAAATTTAAAATATAGTATAATACATTGCCATAACGGAGGATTGTTGGAATAATTAGGAGTTTCATAATGGAATATTTTCTTACCTAAACATAAGATGATTAGGATTTTAGGATATATAGAGAATAAATAACTATAGAGAGACCATAAACATTTTTTACACCTTTACAAGCTCGATCGAGATTTAATGGTGTATAATATCGGATGCACAACTATTTTAGATGAGTTTCCTTAGGAGAGCATAGATTCATTCACTATAATTAGTCCAAAATATTTTTGTTATTTGTTATCTCAACTATTTTCTATATTTCTATGTAGTTCTAGTAATTAACCCTTAATTTTATTGTATGGGATAAATTTAATAGTTTGGGTAGATAGTATAATTTTTAGTTAGGGTTCACTTATTTCCTAGTGGGTTTGAAACACTGCTCATAACACTTTACTACTTGCTCAATGTATGCACTTGTATTAGTTAAGAGCATTTAGCATATGAATGTGTAGCTGCAAATAATTTCATTACCTATAATTTTGCCACCAGTAAATCATAAAAACTCTCTCTCCACATACACAAACAAAACCCCCATCGTAGATAGTGGCTTGGGGGAAATTGATTATAAAACAAAGCTATGGGAATTAATCTGTATGTCTAATGAGGTAGTTTTAGGTATCTCTGGGCATTCATTTATATTTATTTTTATGTGTATATTTATTCAAATTTTTGTTTAGTGTGGGTACCTGATAGATTTACTAGACATATATATATATATATGATAGATGGATAGAGTACTGGTTATATAGCACCAGTATAGAGTACTAATCTTGTTGTTAGTTTTGATTGGATTTCATGGTTCACTAGTCAGGTAGCTCAGCTAATAGGCAATTCACAAAGAAAGATTTCTTCTATAAGATATGATGATGTTAAAAGGCATTTACAAATGCTGAGTTTGAAACCTTCAAGTTTTAAGGGCACTATTGAACCCAGAGTAACAGAGAACTGAATGAAGATATTATAGAAGACTTTTAATGGCAAGCAGTATCCTTCTAAGAGAAAGGTACCTCTTACTAGTTTTCTATTGGATAGAGAGGCTGAGTATTGGTGGATGAGCGAGTAGAAAGAGAAGTTTTAGGAGAGGTTGAACTACATAATAAGTTAGGAGGAGTTTACTAATATGTTTTGAGCATGGTTTGTACCCCTTCTGTATTTCATCATATGCAAAAGACTTTTTATGGCTGGTTCAGGGGAGTAGGACTATTATATAATTTGACATAGAGTTTACTACATTAGCTAGGTATACTCAACAACTATTTAGCACTCTTGAGGAGAAGTGTTACAGATTTTTGAGAGTGTTCTGAGATAGTTTAAGAAAGTTGATATTTCCATTCTATATCTCTGATTTCTCTGAGTTAGAGGAGAGGACTCATTTGATTAAAAATGATCTGTTAACTCAGCAAAGATGAACTACTAGTTTGAAGCAGTTTACCCATAAGACTTCTAGCAGTAGTTTTTTGTGAATAGGAGTAGGTTTGAACTTCTAGATTTTAGTAAAGGGGGACAGTCTGTGTCTGTCTCTAATAATGGCAGTATGGCTAATTCTTATTTTGTTAGTGGGGAACGGTGTGACGTAGTTGTGGTAGGTACCACTTTGTTGATGCTATAGGATGATCGAGGAATATTTTATGGTGCAGAAAGATTAGACACAAGAAAGACCTAACTAACAATATAATTCCAAGTCTGAGGGTTCTATCAGACCAGTACAGAGGTCACGGATAATTTTTCTTCAGGGATCATCTCGTAGAGGTAGTAACACTAGTTCTATAGCAAGGAGATTACCCTAAGGTCAAAGAGAGCCTTGCAGTTCTATTATATCAACTCTAATTCGAGCATGTGTATATAATCTGACTCAATATGAGGCCAAAAATGCTTTATATGTTATACATAAGTGATATATCTTTTATCATCGTTATCATATTTTATTTGATTATGATGCTAGTCAGTCATTTATTTTTGAGCTCTACTTTGATTTGTTATGCTTTCCTGTCATATTATTTCCTTTACTTTGTATGTTACTTTATTGATAGAGAATGATATGGTAGCTAGTAGGCATGATTCTGTGACGTAGAGATATTTAATAAGTGGAGGTCTAGTCTGATTCTATTACCTATATTTTGATTTGTTGTCATTCTGGGTGTGGATTTGTTGAGTTGGTATGAGGCTTAAACTGATTGTTTGAAGAAGTGGGTCACTCTATTTTTGAGTAGTGAGAGCTATTTATTTTAAAAAGTTGAAGATATTTTATCGTATGTGATTTCTGTTGTGAAAATATATAAAGTAATAATAGTGTAGAGTTTGGATCTCTTTTTGATGTCCTAATAGTTTGGGAGTTTCAATGTCTTTCTTAAGGAGTTAGTGATTCTGCCTCCAGATGGAGACTTTGGTTTTGGTATTGATATATTTTTAGGTACAACTTCAATTACTAAGGCTTCATATAGGATAATGAGCTTTAGGAGATTAAATTATAATTTTAGGAGTTAATTAATAAAGTATTTTTCTATCGTAGTCTATCTATATGGGGAGCACCTATTTTATTTTTGAAAATGAAGTATGGTATGATGTGCATGTATATTGACTACAAGGAATTGAACTAAGTCATAATTAAAAATAAGTACCCTCTGCTGAGGATCAATGATTTATTTGATTAGCTCATAGGAACCTCTGCATTTTTAAAGATTGATCTATGTTCTAGATATTATCAAATGAAGGTAAGAGAAGCAAATGTAGGTAAGACTACTTTCAACACCTAATATAGATATTATGAGTTCTTAATCATGTCTTTTGGGGTAACTAACACACCAGTAGTTTTAATGAATCAGATGAACAAGATATTTAGGGAATATCTTAATCAGTTGGTGATCATCTTTTATGATTATATGTTTTTTTTTTTTTGCTTCTAAGTAAGAAGACCTGATGAACAAAATATTCAAGAAATATCTGGATCAGTTTGTGATCATCTTTATGGAAGATATATTGTTTTGATTCTTCTTCTGTGGAAGAGCATATAACTCCTCTGAGGAATGTTCTAGAGACACTGAGGCATCATCAGTTGTATTTTAAATATTCCATGTGTAAATTATGGTTGAAGAGTATTTTTTTCCTAGGACATATCATGTGTAGTGCATGTATTTCTATAAATCCTCAAACAATTCATATGAGTTGATTCGTTGAGACTTACTACTGTATCTAAGGTACGCTGGTTCTTATAGAAGGTCGGATACTACAGGATGTTTATGAAGAGATTTTCTCAATTTTTTAGCATCTGATGAGACTAACTCAAAAGTCAATCGCTTTTATCTAAATGGCTAAATATAAGAAGAGTGTTTAAAGATTAAAGGACTATATAACATCTGCTCTAGTTCTTACTATTATATCAGGTATGAGAGGATTTATAATTTTTGTGATGCCTCATTGAAAGGACTACGATATGTTCTGATGCAGCACAACAAATTTATAACTTCTGCTTCTAGGATTTTGAAGCCACATGAAAGAAACTTTCTAACACATAATTTGAAACTGATGCTATTTTATTTTCTTTAATGATTTGGAGACACTATCTACATAAAATCAGGTATGAGATTTTTGTTAATTGATGTGATGGGGATATGTTGGTTGTTTATATTGGTCTATGCTTATGTTAAGTCAAATATAAATCCCTATGCAAAGCATAAGTGCATGTGCCAACCAAAAAATAAATTATTATGAGAGAATATCAATCCCATGAGGATATATTCTACTTCACATAATTATTATAGTATTATCAACTTCAAGATATAAAAATTTTCTTACGTAATGTAATCTAGGTTATATTATGTTTGGAATGAGATATGTAGAAGAAAATCAAAGACTCTAATAGATAAAGTAATTTGGACTAATAACAGTGAAATTCCTAAACTTTTTAAAGTAGACTCTCGAATTATTTATGAATCAGAGCATATTTATCCTTAAATCTTTATCAAACTTATAACAATGTAAAGAAAGGTTTATTGCCTGCCTATAATTATTCTATCTCCATAAACTCTAGAGTACTAAGCATCATATGTGTTAGCATGCTGGTATTCCATTTCAATTCTCCTAATTGTTCCAACATTCCATTGTCAATGTAATATATAACACTAGGTTTTAATTTTATATTTAGCCACTGCATAGATTAAATGAAGAGTGAGAGATATTAAATGCAACCGCTCTTACTTTAAAGAATAGAAGTGTATATTAGTAATTACTTTGGTTTTCACATCATTAGTCCAAAACTATGAGTTTAGTTAGCAAAAGAATAAAAATAGAATAACATAATTTCCATTCCTTGCTCAAGAAAAAAATTACAAGTAGAAAAGAGTAAAAATATATCATGTCATATGAAGGATCTAAAATAGATCATGTAAATAAAACCCTCCTAAAGTGAATTTCTCCTTACAACATAACTCTCCACGCTCATTTCCCCTCTAAATACTTGTTTGCTCGTTAAAAAGTTAGCCAGCCACTCTAAAGTATATACCATACCCTCCTATGGCGTTTCCTCTAAGAGAACTATTCAGAAATTTAATACCCTCACACACAAAAATAGAAAAAACTTTTTATATCATTATAGAAGTGGCATAGGCGCATCGGTACTCGACAAGGTGGCATCGCGACATTACATTATGAACTAGTGCCTCGACACTGTTAAAGGTTCTTCATTGTGGCATTGGGATGATCCGACATGCCTATTTGCTAATCTAGTGTGTTGACTGACAAATCAAATATGAATGGCACTTCTTTATGTTAACTACTCCATTATGGATCTACAAAAGTAGGGTGGTATGACGCTCGTTTATGTCATCGGGCACTATGGTGATTCTGAGGTTGGTGCTCTATCATTGAATTATTGGGCAATTTTCTCAAAACTCTGACATGGAAACAACATTATGAAGCACTATGATGTTGACTTTTGTTCCATTGATCACTGAATTGAATGGCATTTTTCTAAGTCACTAGCGCTATAATGTCCTAATATGGCACTGGGGCATTAACACATTGATAGCTCTAGTGTTGTGGTGATGGTTCAATACTTATGAATTTTTCTCCATTTTTTGAGAGATCCTACACAACATTAACTAATGACAAACATGTTCACTAAAATTTAACTCAATAAAATACTACATAATTTTCACTTAATAAATTCCACTCAGCTTAAACTCTTGTTTGTCCCCAAGTAATTATGTTTACCCTCTTAACTTCAATAGTTCAAATAAAAATTTTATAATTTAAAACAAACAAAAGTATAAGATAATATTCTACTATTTAGATGTAAATTACAATGATCAAAGTGTAGCAATTTTAATTTATGTGATTTGTGAAAAATCATCCTAAGAAAATAGCTTTATTAAAATCCAAATTAAACTGATCTAATATAAGTGTAAGTGCAATGTTGACTTATTAGTTTAGATTAAATAGTTTATCATTTAGGAATTGGTTGTATATTAGTTAATTTATAAGTTCAACTATAAACCTTCATATGTACTAACTCACTTACACTGTCCTCTTTAAAATTGAGTAATAGGATCCTTTTAGTAATTTAGCATCTTGAGATACCAATTTATAATATTATAATATTCCTTTTTTTTTACTTTTTCTTTCTTTTGAGTTTCTTCTACTTCGCATCTTTTATTTTAATGCACTTGAGTACTATAGTAATAATTTTTAAAATCTAATTAATATTCTTCCTTCAAGAGGCCCTAATTTGAAATTATTTAAGGATTGTACAAGTTTACTAATTACATATGTGAATTCATAATGAGATTTATAAATGAATATAAGTATTTCCTTTTTTGAAACTTAATTATCCAATCAAATAACCAATAGTGAGTACCTGATTATTATAACATTTAAGTTTAAAATTGAAGCATTAACATAGATAGTTTTCCTTAGTTGATTATTATGATTTTTAAATTAAAAATTGTTAAGCTTTGTTCATTCAATTTTGCACCAATTATTTTGTATTATTCTTAATTTCAAATAATTTTTAATTGCTAATTTTCATTTTGGTTAAATTAGCTATCAAAGTATAATATTTGGAGGATATTTCAATAGTTAAGCACACTAAATTGCAAGTATAATTAAACAAGATATAATGTTAACTAAACAAGATACAAGTAGGATTAAATGTGCAGCTTTTATAAATAACATAGAAATAGTTATAAGAATATTGTTACTTCCCTGGCAATGACATAGGAAACTTGAAGGGATGGGAAGATGCGGGTTTTTTGCGTTGGTTATGCTTATGTTTAGTCAAAGATAAATCCCCACTAAAAATGTAAGTGCATGTGCCATCCACTAATAAAAGTGTTATGAGAGAGTGTCGATTCGATGAAGAAGAATTCTGCTACACAAAATTGTTCTAATAATAACAACTTCTGTCTACAAAAATTATCCTACACAATGAAATTAGGGAAGTATTTTGTCTAGGATGAGAATTTTAGAAGAGAAGTGAAGATATCATTAAATAAAGTATTTTGGACTAATGACATTAAAATCTCCTAAACGTTTTTAGGTAGACTTTCCTAAATTAGTTGTGAATCAGAGCATATGCATCTTTAGATCTCTGTCGAGCTTGTAAGGATATAAAGAAAGATTTATGACCTTTTGACAATTGTTCTATCTTCATAAACTCTAGAATATTAAACTTCATATGTTTAAGTATGCAGATATTACATTCCAATTCTCATAATTATTCCAATATTCCATTTTATTAAATATTCCAATATTCCTTTTTTTTAGGTTAAAACCCACTTACGAACCTACACGTTAATAACAAAAATAAGTGCAAGGTCCTTAAGGGGAATTCCAGCTCCCTATCGCTCCAAAGAGCTACAAAAAAAGTCATAAAAGAACCTACGAACCGAATTTCCCCACTAAGTACGAGTACAATAAAACCAAATAACATTCTATAATGGCCAGAAGCCAAAGCCTAAAATGAGAAAGAGAAAGTATTATCATTAAGTTGAGTGTTGCCACCCAAAAAAGAAATAATATCATTAAGCTCAGTGTTGCTACCCAAAAAAGATCCCTGCCAAGGAGAATGAGAATTCTCCACACATATGATCAACTCAATCTAATAGCTAAAAAAACCAGCATACACAACAAAAGATAACTCAAATTTAACCCGAAAGAAAAAAAAAACTACAGTGCAATTGAAACAAAAAATTCATGAAAAAGATAATAGGTAAGAAATAAAAAGTTTAATTTATCATGCCTATAGCCCAAAACTGAATAGCCAAAATAAAATTTTGATCCCACAACATTCAGAAATAAGTATGCAAGGAAATAATACTCCAATCAACACAAATAGAAACAGCCCACTCATCACTGGAACACAAAACTATATAAATAATATAACAACAATAAAAATACCAATTGCAGTTACCAGGTAAGGTTCAGCCAACAACAAATAATCAGCATAATTAAGAATAGACCAAGAGGAATTATACCAAACAGTAATCAAGTAAACCATGACCAACAATATGAAAATATCATAATTCATAACCATCAGTACATTCCATTAGCATAAATATAAAGAGCCCGAAATTCAAGACTTAATACCAAACCTCAAACATAAAAATAGGAATAATTAGAAGAAGAGTCGAACAACCAATTAGAACCATCAGTATCAAGGATGCCAAACTGAAAAGGATTGCCATATAGGATCAGGCATGTAATATTAGTGATGTTACCATACACAACACTCAAGTGCCACTCTAATCCACTACCAAACCCACCCAGGCTCACAAAGATCCTACAATGGAAAGTGTCACTAGAATTGAAGGAAACATACTTGAATGAAGTAAGAAATGGAACATAGCCACACACTTTCACTCAAATAGCCCAATAAAAACTCCTAAAAGCCTTAAAATCCACAAGCTTAAAAATAACCAGTACTGAGATAGGGCAGACAAGCCTTTGATAGAACATAGACGCCATTTCCCACCATATATAAAGAAAAGAAAACTGAGAAAAGGGAAATTTGAATTTACTAGAGAGTACACAAGCAGCATATAGAGTGCTAAATGGCATGAATAATTCTCCAATCATTGCTCAAAATAGGCCAATCCCAATAGTTAGTATTAAAATGTAAGTCAAGAATAATGTTATACTGTTTGCACAACCAATGCAGTCAAGAAAACATGTTGTAAATCTGGGCCCAAGTACAGTGATTTTGATGATAACAAACATTACTGGTTCCTTACTACTGCTATTCTTGCTTATCTGGTTTGTTTGCCCTGCTCACTAACATTTCATGTTCACAAGCTCACTTGCAAGCCAGCTCAATATTAGGTAGATTAGGACTGAGTCGGTCTATAAGTTTAATTCCAATACATTTTTTATCTTTTATTAAGTAAAATGTACTGTGATGGATCTAGAAGCTAAGTAACCTTGCACACAAACACTGAGAGGGACAAATTTGGTTAGTTTGAGAGTTCTTCTATTTTTGATCATATCGTACAGGATGATCCTAAATCTTCCTAGATAATCAGTTTAAAATAGAAACCCTAATTAGGGATTATATGTCAAATAATCTTGATTAAACCAATCATCCTAGAAAATACTATCATCATACAAGATGATATGCATCAATCCAAAAATCTAGCTGCCAGACATAATTTACGCAAGATTTGATAATTGAAATTTTGTTCTAATCATACAAGATGATTCTGATCATCTTGGATGATGTGTAGCAATCATGCCAAAAATAATCTTATGATTATGGATCTAAGTATGGTTAGATTGAATGATCATATCATATAGGACAATCATCAATGATTGTTTGGGATGATATATACATTTTTCTTGTAATCATCATGGATGTCTCGAATAATCTGTCTGATGATAAACTATATTTTGAACTAATCGTATAGGACGATCACAAGATCATCCAGGATGATCAGTACATTTTTCTTCTAATTATCCTAGACGTCCCAAACGATCTGTTAGATGATAAATCTAGTTTCAAACAAATCATACAGGATAATCACAAGATCGTCTGGGACGATCAATACAAATTTGTTGCTCTAATCATATAGGTAACTCAGATCATTTTGACTGGATGGATTGAATTACACTGATTGTAGAGGACGATCGATAAATTATCCTGGATGATCTTTGACGGTAAGTTAAAATTTAGGGCACTTTTTGAGGCCTCCTATTTAAGCTCTCTTAATTGCTAATGATTAAGTCTTTTGCTGATGTTCTAACCTGAGAGAGCTTAGAGAAGGAGAAGGAGATTTTGGGAGAGAGAGAGAGAGGATCTTTATGAGGGGGTGTTTGTGAGGGCATTCATAAAGGTTTCTCCAAGTAAGGATTCGATCATCTTCTTCCTTCTTCGTCCTTGGTTCCTTGGTGGCTTTGGGGAGATGATTATCAGCATCAAATCCAGGTTCTCTGGCAACTCTAGGAGTGAGTAAAAGGATTATAAGATTCTCTCCCTACTCTAGGAGGGAGTAAAAGGATTGTCAGGTACTCTGCCTACTCTAGGAGGGAGTAAAAGTATTTTGGGTTCTATGCCTTCACCAGGAGGGTGAAAAAGGATTCAAGGTTCTCTACCTCACAGGGTCGATGAAAGATTTTGTAAAGGCTTCTCTTCCTTGCTGTGGGGGTAAAATGAGAGACACTAGCTGATTAGTGCAATACCTGGAATGGGCAGTTCTGGGGAGTGGACATAGGTCAAATTTGATCGAACCACTATAAAATTCTATTTGCCCTTTCTTATTACCTTCTTTCTGCATTTTATTTTTGCACTTTTGTTTGATTTGTTTTGTGGTTGAAATCTTTAATTTTGATATAAGCTTCTACTTAAGATTGCTTTTTTTAAAAATATTTAAAAATATAAAAAGATTTTTCATTTTTGTTTAAGAATTTTTAAAAACACCAATTCACCCCCCCCCCCCCCCCCCTTTGGTTAGCCTCGGGCTAGTTTTATAGGGTTTAACCACTCTTACAAACTTTCAAGTGGTATCAGAGAGGGATTCATAAAATTATATATGGCTAACTTTTGTAATCGCAACACCGTAGAAGGTTATTCAATTACTTTACCACCTCTATTTGATAATATTCCATTTGATTTTTGGAAAGCTTGCAAGTCCACCTTTTTATAATCAATTTATTATCACATATGGATGTTAATTAAGGATGGATATTCTTCACCTTCTCATCTTATTAATGGCATAAAAACTGATATCCCTTTTACTGAATAGATAATTGATGATAGAGATTTAGCACAACTAACAACTAAGTGTTTGAACTATTTTTTATGTGCCTTAAAATTTGAAGATTACATGTGAGTCTCTACTTGTTCTATTGGAAAAGAAATTTAGGACAAATTATGCATAATATATAAAGGAACCACTGAAGTTAAATAATCTATGTTGAATATTTTACTTCATGACTACGAACTCTTTCACATGAAACCTAGTGAATCAATTTCTAAAATGTATTCTAGGTTTACACAAATTGTTACATCCCTGCATACCATAGGAAGAGAACTCACAAACTATGAAAAAGTGAACAAGATTCTGAGATGTTTACCTTCTTCCTTTGATGCCAAAATTACTACCATTACTGAATCTAAGGATTAAAATATTTATTCAATTAATAACTTACTTTGATCACTAATTGCTTATAAGCAAGGGTTCAACCAAAGGCAACTTGATGCAAGAGAAAAGAAGGAGAAGAAAACTATAGCCTTGAAGGCTAATGATTCTAACACTGATTTTTTTGGAACTGAAGATGATGATATTGCTTTAATAACTAGACAATTCAAAAGCTTCTTGAGGAAAAATCAAAAGCATCATTAAAAATGGAATAAAGTTTAAAATAATAAGAATTTTAAAGCTTCATCAGATGTTATTTGTTTTGAATGCAGGAAGCCAAGGCATCTGAAGTCTAATTTCCCAATTCTGAAAGCTCACCTAAGGAAGGAGAAGGGTGAGGAAAAAATAAAGTTTTTGAAGGACAAGAAATGAATCCAAAAATCTTTCTTGGCGGACTCAGCATTAGAGTCCTTCGAAAATGAAGCAGAAGAGGGAGTAATAAACCTTGCTTAATGGCTAATGTTCATCTTGGTCTCTATAATCAAGAAGAGGTATGTGAGCTTACATATGATCAATTATTTAAAGTTTCTAAAAAAATTCATTCTTCATAAAGGAAGCTCAAAAAAGCACATACTAGCCTCAAAGTTGAATTTTTAAATCTACACAAAGAATATAAAATTTTAAGGAAAGATCATTCCACTCTGGATAGCAATCATATAGTTTTACTAGATAAATTTGATTCTATAAAAAAAATCATCTTGATTTAACTATTGAGCATTATTCCTTAAAAATATTGCATGTTGAATTAGAAAAAGAATAGAAGTACTTAGATACTCTTGCATCTTATTTAGACAGTAGGGAGCATGCATTAAAAATAGAAAATTCAATTCTTGAAAGTGTAAATAAGTTTTTAAAAGCTAAATTAACTGCCCTGAAGGAAAATAAAAAACCACCTGCAGTGGAAGAATTTCATAAACAATCAACAAAGTATGCATCATTTAAACCTAGGAAGAGGCACTATAACCCAAATAGATTTATAAACCCTTTTCCTCGTATTAGATGTTTTTCTTTTGGGATGCTATGAAATATCTCCCACACTTGCACCATTCATCATAGAACACATTTGGTGTGGAGACCAAAATTATAAAATTTATAGTATAGCATGCATGCATCTCATTCTTCATTCCATCACAAGGGACCCAAATCTGTTTAGCTTCCCAAATCTGACATCTGATGATTTTCTTGGTGTACTCTCACAGAAGGCCTCATGAGAGAATGTGGTACTTGGATAGCAGATGTTTAAGGCATATGACTGGAGTTGCAAAACAATTCATTTTGTTGGAGGCTAGCTAGGAGGCAAAGTAACACTTGGAGATAATACCACTAGGAGAGTTATGGTCTCAGGTATAATTGGTGATAGGAGAGTTATGGTCTCAGGTATAATTGGTGATTTAAAAAATTTCATCATTGAACATGTTTTGCTTATAGATAGACTAAAACACAACTTGCTCAGTATCAGTCAGCTCTGTGATAAAGGCTTCAGCATAAAATTTCTACCAACTAGCTGCATTATAAGCTTAACTGACAAAATTATTTTGTAGGGAAAAAGGATCGATAATGTTTACATGCTGGATCTAAATTACTTTAAAGTTGATATTGCTCTTTGGTTTAAAATAATTGCTGATAAATCATGGATGTGGCATAGGAGATTATGAAAAGCCTTTGGAATATCACCCAAAAAGACTTTTTGAGTGGTGTCCCCAAACTAGAGTTCACTAAGGACCACCTGTGTGATACTTGTCCGTTAGAAAAGCAAGTCAAATCCTCCTTCCACTCAATCAAATACATTAACACTAACAAACCCTTAGAAGTCCTTCACATAGATCTCTTTGAACCCGTCAGCACTTCAAGCCTAGGAGGGAAGGTCTTTGGGTATGTGATAGTTCATGATTATTTGAGGTTTACTTGGGTTAGATTTCTATCTCATAAAAGTGAATCGTTCGAGGAGTTTAAATGCTTTTCCACTTGGATTCAGAGGAAATTAGGTTGTGAAATCTTAACTATTCATATTGACCATAAGGGAGAATTTGAGAATAAAAAATTTAAGTCTTTTTGTAAGGAGCAAGGGATAGATCACAATTTTTTAGCTCTTAGGACCTCTCAGTAGACCAGGTTAACTGAAAGGAGGAATAGGACCCTAGTAGAATTCGCTAGGGCCATGTTAGCTGAATACTCACTTCCTAAATACTTCTATGTAGAAGAAGTGAATATAGCCTGTTATGTTCTGAAAGGGTAAATATTAGATCTAAGCTGAAAAAGACACCCTTTGAAATTCTTAAGGGTAGGACACCCAACCTCTCTCACCTTTAAGTTTTTGGATGTAAATTGTTCATTAAAAATATTAGTCAGTCTCAACTAGGTAAGTTTGACCCAAAATTCGATGAAGGAGCGTTTCTAGATTGCTGAAGTGCTGGGAAATCCAATAAAGTCTTCAATAAAACAACACTGGTAGTTGAGGAGACCACTCATGTTATATTTGATGAAACTAATAATTTTGGAGGGTCTAGGGAAGAAGAAAAAGAGGTTGTAGAAGTCACTCAAGGAGTAGAATCTACAAATCTAGAAGACAGGATAGAACCTGGAGTTTCATTATCTAGAGAATGGAGATATTCATTAAGAAATCCTAAAGAACTGATCTTAGCAGACCCATCTAAATGTGTTAGAACTAGGCATGGACTTAGAAAAGAAGTAAACCACTCTGCCTTTATCTTAATGTCTGAGCCCACCAACATCAACCAAGCTCTTTCTGATGAATTCTAGAACTTAGCCATGTAAGAAGAATTCAATCAATTTGTTAGGAATGATGTTTGGGAATAAGTTCAAAGACCTAAAGATCAAAGTTTTGTTGAAAATAAATGGGTGTTCAAAATAAAGAATGATTCTAGTATGGTGATTAGAAATAAGGCAATATTAGTGGTTAAGGGGTAAAATCAGATAGAAGGGATTGACTTTGAGGAGACTTTTACCCCTATAGCCAGATTAAAAGCCATTAGGGTGCTACTAGCCTTTACCTATTTTAAGGGATTCAAACTATTTCAAATGAATGTTAAGAGTGCTTTTTTGAACGGGGTGATAAAAGAAGATATTTATGTTGAATAACCCCAGGCTTTGAAAACTCAAAATTTCCTAATCATGTGTTCAAATTAAAATGACTTTATTTGGACTAAAATAAGTACCTAGGGCATAGTATGAAAGACTTAGCACATTCCTACTAGAGAGAACCTTTGTTAAGGAGAGTGTAGACACCAGCCTATTTCTCAAAAAGGTAGGAGATGAATTACTGATTGTCCAAATCTATCTTGATGATATTCTGTTTGAATCTTCTGATGAAAAATTATGTGATGAATTTTCAAAAATAATGAGTTAGGAGTTTGAAATGTGTATGATGGGAGAACTGACTTATTTCTTAGATTTAGCATAAGGCAGAGGGATTATGAAACTTTTCTTAGTCAGTCAAAATATATTAAGGACATCTTTAAGAAATATGAGATGGATAAAGTCAAGCCAATCAATAATCCCATGAGTTCCAGTGTTCAATTATATAAGAATTCAAATAGAAAATCTGTTGATCAAAATAAATAGAGAGGAATAATTGGATCACTTCTTTATTTAATTGCTAGCGTACCAGATATTATATTTAGTGTTTATCTATGTGCTAAATTTTAGGCTGATCCAAGGGAATTCCACATGACTGCTGTTAAGAGAATCCTTAAATACCTCCTAAGGACCCAAGACTTAGGAATCTTGTATCCTAGGCGTAGCACCAATTTTGAAATTATAGATATTATGATTCAAATTTTGTATGATGCTGAGTTAATAGAAAAAGTACTTATAGGACATGTTGATTCATAGGACAATCCTTAGTCTCCTAGTCTAGTAAAAAATAGAACTCAATTACACTGTCCACTGCTGAAGCTGAATACATTACCTTAAGAAGTTGTGTGTCCTAGGTCCTTTGGTTAAAATAATAAATTTTGGATTTAAGACTGCCTGTAGGCATAATTGCTATCCTATATGATAACACTTATGCCATCTGTATTTCAAAGAACCCAATCCAACACTCGAGGACCAAACAGATCGACATCAGGCACCACTTCATTAGGGATCATGTTACCAAAGGAGACAGAGCTACATCATGTAGCCACTGATAAACCAACTGGCAGATATCTTCACAAAACCACTGGCCTCTGAAACCTTTAGCACCTTAAGAACTAGAGTAGGTGTAATAGATATTCATGCTTGAAAATGATACCTTCTATTTATGTTTCTACTCTTAGTATTTTGTTTTGATTTGCTTATTGCTTTTTGTGTGTTTTTGTTTTTATTCTTTTGATTTCCTAATGTTTTCTTTTTCTTTTGGTATTTTAAGAATCAGATCACTATTTACTTCTGCTGATGAACTTACCTTTTAAATGAGATTTTTGCCTTATTTTGGTTTGGAAACTTGTAAGTAGTGATTAACTCCTCTAAAATAATTAAAGAAAGAAATATTGATTATTGTTTCTCTTCCTCTAACTCCTTTAATGGTATATTTTTCTTTTTGAATCAAAATTTTTTTCAAAATTAAAAAGTTGGATTTTGAAATAGAGATCTGTTTTATCTTACTATAATAATCTATCTCATATTAATAGTGTTCCAAATCACTGAGTCACTTTCAAGTTTTCTTAATTATGTGGTTACATTTATCATATGAGTAAGATTCTATTTTGTGATTTACTCTTTCTCATATCACAGAGTGAGATTCTTCCTCTCTTATATCTCAAAGAAAATCTTACAACTGAGAATCATTAAAGGTTATGAAAGGAGAAAGCTCGCAAAAAGATGAAAAGAGGCACAAAATGAGCCCAATACTGAAAAGATGTGTAATGTTTAGCAATTAATTGAATGATACAAAAAGTGTATTAAAAATCAAAATATGTGCAAAGTGCACAAAATTATAAAAAAAGGAGGCACAAAATGAGTCCACAAAGAAATAAGCTTCTTTTCCTTTCTAGCCTTTAAAAATCTTAGAAGAATCCATATGCCACTTAATATTTTTAAACACTTGAGAGTGAAAATCATGATTCAAGGTTCTTTACTTTGCAATCTAATTTTATCAAATATTTTTCTGCAACAAAGTTTGAGAGGATCACGTTTCTTATACTATTTCTTTATTTTTGAATTAGATTTTTTTTAAAAGGAACTCCAACCTGCAAGGTGTCTAAGGTAGGATTTACAAAATCAAGTTTCTAACCTTTCTAGTTTTCAGCAATTTTGATTCATTTCTTTTAGGTTTTTAAATAAAAAATTGAGGTCAATTTATCATTTACTGAAGACGATCGATTGAAAAAAAAACTTTGAGTTTGTTTTTTTAATTACTTTTATAGTTTTTTTTTTGTTTTTTTTTGTCTTTCATCATTTTATACTATATTTGGCATTGATTTTGTTTTATCCTCTCTGATCATCCCTCTCCATCATTCAATTCTTTTAATTTTTATTCACATCATCCTGGACGATATCATTATATCACTGTTCAATACAAATCCAACAGATGATATGAATCTATTATAACTAATTGTCCTGGATGATCCACCTTTTCATCCTAGATGATCCACGTGGCTAAAATGGTTGGACTATTTGAGTAACGGTTAGTATGATCCTTAATGACTCATCATCCTGGATGATCCACGTGTTCGTCCTGGATAATCGAGCTAGTCAATGGTCGTTCGGCTTGACTCCTCAGGATGATCGTCTGTGTCTAATCATCCTAGATGATACCTGATCGTACTGAATGATATACTACCTTTTTTACCAATCATTCTAGACAAATTATTTCTCCTGATCGTCCTAGATGATATATCGATCATCCTAGATGATGTGGCTGACCTTATATAAATAGATTATTTTAATTATTTTTTCATTCCAAAAACCTTCAATTCCTTCTCTCTTTCACTCAAACTCTGAAATCATCAATATGGCTAGTGAAAAACATTTTAGAATGCAGACAGTCAATTCCTCCAAACTGTTTACCCCCGCTTTACTGAAGTAATAGATCAAGCTGCTTATGCTCATTACAAGTCTGTAGGGATTACTTCTTCCAAAGTGGTTAATCCAAATGTTCTGACTATAGGGTACTTGACCTCTTTGCCCATACAAGTCTTGCTTTCATTCTGAACCTCGCTCTTTCCTTCAATTCTAAACTTTTATTTGAGTTTTTACCAGTCATAGAATTAACTCCACTTATACTTCACTTAAATCATATGTGAACAAACAATTAGTTGAAATCACATATCAGGACCTACATTAACTTCTTCACCTTTCCACTACTGGAGACATGATTAATATCATGCTTGCAAATCCTAGCTTTGATTAGAGTTATGTTAATACCCTTCTTAGGACCACCAATACCCCTTTTCATGACCCTACAGCCAATTCTTTAGTAAATGATGCCCGGACCATCTAGCATATCCTTAGAACTTCTATTATTCCAAAAGCAGGGGATCACATTCACATCACTCCAATCCTTTCCCTCACCACTTACTATATAATGGCTCATAGATATTTTCATGCCGCTGATCTCCTAATTTGATATATTGAACACCTCACTAGCATTAGGGATCTCAGCTACAGGAGAAAACCAAATCAAGCTTTAGGCACATCATTGCTAATGTCCTAGAAACCAAGTATAACCTTCAATATCCTAACCCACCTGACTACTAGCCTATTATTTAATCTAATAATTCTTTCATCATCCTCCATAGTAGTTACCTTCATCTAGAGCTTGGGGAGGCTGTGGGAGAATAGGAAGAACCTATTCATATTCCTATTCACCAGCAGTCGCATATTGATTAGCTAGAAAAAAGATTTTACCAGAGGGAAGCACATTTTGACGATTATATAGCTGTATAGTAGCAGCAACACGAGAATGACATGACCTGGTTTGGAGAGCCATTTACCTCAATTACTCGCCTCTTTCAGCCACCGCCACCACCACTGCATCCTTCTAATCAGAATCTCTTTAATTTCTAATTTATTTTCTTTTTATTCTTGTATTATAGTGTTTAGTTTCTTTTTGTTCTATTTTTGTTTTCCTGTTTCCTTTTTTAAAGATGTCAAAAGGGGGAGTACTTGTTGTCTATTTATTTGCTTATGTTTTAATGAAATTCAATTTATTTCTGTCTTTTATGTCTTTTGTTTTTTTTTTAATCTCTTTTAGTTCATAAAAAAGGAACAAAAAAAAAATTCTGGCTTTGAAATTTTTCAGCAATGTTTGCCATCATCAAAAAGGGGGAGATAGTTACAAATCTGGGCCCAAGTACAGTGATTTTGATGATAACAAATATTAATGGCTCCTTACTGCTGATATTCTTTCTTATCTTATTTGTTTGCCCTGCTCACTAACATTTTAGGTTCACAAGCTCACTTATAAGCCAGCTCAAGATTGGGTAGATTAGGACTGAGTCAGTTTGTAATTTTAATCTAATATATTTTTTATTTTTTCTTGAGTCAAATATACTGCGATGGATCATGAAGCTAAGTAACCTTGCACACACACACACTTAGAGGGAGAAATTTATTGAGTTTGAAAGTTCTTATGTTTTTTATCATATCATACAGGAGGATCCTAAATCATGGACAATCAGTTCAAAACAGAAACCCTAATTAGGGATTATGTGTCAAATAAGCTTGATTAAACCAATCCTCTTGGATGATACTATCATCATACAGGATGATATACATCAATCAAAAAATCCAGTCGCAAGACATGATTTAGGCAATATTTGATAATTGAAATTTTGTTCTAATCGTACAGGACGATTTTGTTCGCACTAGATGATGTGTAGAAATCATGCCTTAAATAATCATGTGATTAGGGATCTAAGTATGGTTAGATTGAATGATCATGTTATACAAGATGATCATCAATGATCATCAGGGAAGATATGTACATTTTTCTTCTAATTATCTTGGACATCCAGAACGATCTACCATAAGATAAATTATGTTTTAAACTAATTATATAGGATGATCGTAAGATGGTCTGGGACGATCAGTATATTTTTCTTCTAATCATCCTGGATGTCTCAAATGATCTACCAGACAATAAATGTAGTTTTGAACTAATTATACAGGACGATTAGTACAAATTTATTGCTCTAATCATACAGGCAACTTAGATCATCCTGACTAGATGGGTAGGTTTACATTGATTGTACAAGATGATCGACTGATTATCCTGAACGATCTTTGACGGCAAGTTAAAATTTAGGGCACTTTTTGTGGCTTACTATTTAAGCTCTCTTAATTTATAATGATTAAGTTTTTTACTGTTGTTCTAACCAGAGAGAACTTAGAGAAAGAGAAGGATATTTTGGGAGAGTGAGATAGAGGATCTTGTGAGGGGGAGTTTTTGAGGGGATTCACAATGGTTGCTCCAAATAAGAATTTGATCATCTTCTTCCTTCTTCATCCTTGGTTCCTTGGTGGCTCTGAGGAGATGATCATCAGCATCAGATCCAGGTTCTCTGCCTATGCTAGGAGGGAGTAAAAGGATTATAAGGTTCTATGCCTACTCTAGGAGGGAGTAAAAGATTGTCAGGTTTTCTGCCTACTCCAGGAGGGAGTAAAAGGATTTCGGGTTGTCTACCTTCACGAGGAGGGTGAAAAAGGATTCAAGGTTCTCTGCCTCACCGGGTCGATGGAAGGATTTTGTAAGGGCTTCTCCACCTTGCTGTAGAGGCAAAAGGAGAGACACTAACGGATTAATGCAATACGTGGAAAGGGAGGTTCTAGGGATTGGATGTAGGTCACATTTGACCGAACCACTATAGAATTCTGTGTGCTCTTTCTTATTACCTTTTTTCACATTTTTGTTTGATTTGTTCTGTAGTTAAAATCTTTGATTTTGATATATACTTCCACTTAAGATTGTTTTATTTTTAAAATATTCAAAAAGATAAAAAGATTTTTCATTTTGGTTTAAGAATGTTTAAAAACACCAATTCACCCTCCCCTCCCCCCCCCCCCCCCCCCCCCCCCCCACTCTTGGTTAGCCTCGAGCTAGTTCTATAGGGTTTAACCACCCTCACGAACTTTCAAAACAACCATCTATAATTATTACAAGTTCTATTAAGATAAAAATTAGGAATATGGAAGATCATAAAAATCATAATTTGGGAAGGCAGCATAAATCAAAACTCATTCCAATCCATAATAAAGTAAACACAAGTAAAGTAGCATTTAATATTGGCTAAAATCAAAGCAAAAAACAAATTCTCCTCAAAACCTGGTCCACTATCATAATGCATGGGAAAAGTAAAATAGACAACATTATTAGTATTCACCTCATTGAGACAACCATCCAAACAAAGCAAAGTATCAGAATAACAAGAAGGACAAAAATTGACCAAGCAAAAGACAACATTAATATCTAATAAAAGGAAAACCAAGTTTATCTAGGAAAGTAGCAGATTACAAAACTCATTCCCATCCATAATAAAAAAAATAAAGGAGAAGTAGCATTTGATATTAGGGCTAACAAACATAGTAAACATATTCTCCTCAAAACCCAGACCACTGTCATAGTGCATGGGAAAATTAAGATAGACAACATTATTCATATTAACTACCTTGAGATAACCATCCAAGAAGGGCTTAGTTTCAGAACAACAAGAAGGCCAAAAAATGACCCAACAAAAGAAAACATTAATTAATAACATATGGAAAACCAGGTTTATCTAATATGATGATGTCTTTAATAAAGGAAGGGAGTTGATTATAAGAATTTATAAAGAATTAGAGGATAGAACTATGATTTGCTGACCAGTCAGCACAAGTATTGTCTTCTCTATGAATATGAGTCAACTTGACATTAAAGAAAATCAGAAGTTGTTTAATGTCCCTAAAAAGATAGAACAAATCAGGACTACAAATCTTCTCATCATTATCTTTTAGGTAAAATAGCATGTGTGACTCATCAACATCAATTCAAATATTTACCATATCAAGGAAAAGACATAATTTAAAAACAAACAAGATAGTAGAAAGTTCAGAGTAAATAAATGGCCACTGCATAGATTAAATGAAGAGAGACAGATATTCCAATATTCCTCTGTTGAGGTAATATATCACACTAAGTTTTAATTTTACACATGGTCACTGCATAGATTAAATGAAGAGACAAAAAAAATTAAAAATAGCCATTCATAATTTAAAGCACAAAAGTCTACATTAACAATAACTTATGTTTTCATAATATTATTCCAAAACTATAAATTTTGTTGGCCATAGAATAAAAAATAGAACAACATAGTTTTTATTCCTTGCTCAAGAAAGAATGTACATGTAGAAAAGAATAAAACGATATCACCCCGAATGAAGGATCCCAAAAAATCTTACAGATAAACCCTTTCCAAAGTGAATCTCTCCTTATAACTTTGCTATCCACATTGCTTAGCTCTTCAAATACTTTTTTGCTCATTATAATTTTAGCCAGTCACTCTAAAGTATGTACCTTCCTCTCCTCTAACCTCTTCTCGAAGAAAACTATTCAGAACTTCAACCCCCGCACGCACTAAAATAGAAAAAGTATTTATACTTATTATAAAAGTAGCTCAAGCATTGTAGTGCTATATTATGAACTAGCATGTCATCGTTGTTAAAGGATCTCTGCTACAATGCTGGGGTGATATGGTACAGCTATTTGCTAATCTGGTGCAATGGTTAATTGATCCGGTGCGGTGCTTCTTTGTATCAACATATCTATTTTAATGCTACAAAAGTAGGGTACTACGGGGCTCGCTTACATCATCTAATGTTAAGGCATTTTTGAGGTCAGTGCTCCAATGTTGAATTTTGGTGCAATTTTTCTGAGACTTTGGTGATGCATTGTTAATTAATGGAGCTACGACATTGTGAAGCACTACGACGCTGACTTTAGCTCCATTAGGGTGCTGAATTAAATGGCATTTTTCATAAGACTCCATTGTTGTAATATCCTAATATGGCACAAGGGCATAAATGTCTCTACAATGCTGATAGTTTTAACACTATGGCATGGTTCAATACTTATGAATTTCTACCATTTTTTATGAAATTCTTGCACAACATCAACAAAAGATAAACGTATTCACTGACATTTAACACAATAAAATACTACATAATTTTCCCTGGACATATTCCCCCATCTTAAACTTTTGCTATTTCCTAAGCAATTCTATTTAGACCTTTCATTAGCTTCATTTGTTCAAATGAAAATTTTACAATTTAAAATTAATTAAAATATAAGATAATACTCCACCTTTGAGATAAAAATTGCAACGATCATTATAAAGTAATTTTACTTTAATGAATCATGAACAACCATCCCAAGGAATCACCTTTATTAATATCTAACTTAAAAACATTTATTACAAGTGTGAGTGCGATATTGACTTACTGGTATAGATTGAATAGTTTATTATTTACGAATTGGTTTTACATTAGCTAATTTTGAAGTTCAATTATAAAACTACATATGCATTAACTCACACTATCCACTTTAAAATTGAGTATTCAAATCCTTTTGGGAATTCAGCATCCTGAGATACCAATTTTAGGTATTCTAATACTCATTTTTCTTTTAAATTTTCTTTCTTTTAATTTTCTTCCATTTCACTTCTTTTTTTTTTAATGCACTTGAGTACTCAAGTAAGAATTTTAAAATATGATTAAATTTTCTTCCTTCAAGTGGCCCTAATTTAAAATAATATAAAAATTGTAGAAGTTTAATAATTACATATGTGAGTTCATGATGAGTTTTATAAGTTAATATAGATACTTACCTTTTCTAAACTTAATTATCCAACCATATCACCAATAGCTAGTGCTCAAGTGCTATAGCATTTAGGTTCAAAAATTGAAGTATTAACTTTGTAATTTTCTTTAGTTGATTGTTATGATTTTAAAATTAAAATTTGTTGTGTTATGTTCATTTAATTTTACACCAATAGTTTTATATTATTCTTAATTTTAAATAGTTTTTAACTACTATTTTTTATTTTAGTTAAATTAGCTATCAAATCATAATATTTGGAGAACATTTCAATAGTTAAGCACACTTGGAAATTCAATTAAGGAAAATTTAACTAAACAACAACAAATAGGAACAAAGTAGCAAAATTAAAATAAAATACACAAATAGCAAGAAGAATAGAGCTAAATACTTTAGAGAAAGTTAAACATACCCTTTCTCATTTATACTAATAAAGAGGTACAATAGGCATCTCATCCTACCCACTACATAACAAGAACTCTTAGTGCCTCATGCATTATCCTAGTTGAGTACTATAATAATAACATTTACAACCATAACTATCACATCCATCAGTGGCATCAACGAGAACCTCCCAAAGTAAATAAAATGAAAAATAAAGTAAACTAAAAGAACAACCAACCATAATCTCATCTCTCTCTCTCTCTCTCTCTCTCTCTCTCTCTCTCTCTCTCTCTCTCTCTCTCTCTCTCTCTGACACACACACACACACACACACACACACACACACACACACTTGAAAGTAACAAAAAATAAAATAAAGATAACAAATCAATGAGGATCAATCCTAACCCACCTCATTATCATCATCTACTATTGTTGCTTCTGGTTCCAAACAAATGGGTTATATATAGGGGCAAGAAAAAATTAGAGTTGGTTGGGCTTCTCTATAAAAGGACTCCTCCTAAACATCCCAACTAACAATTCATTGAATATAGAAGCATAGTTATATTACTTTCTCTACATGTCCATATAATGGGCAACACAATGAGACCTCTCCTGCTACTACCCCTACTCTCCTCACAAACTATGGTAACACCCTCCATTTGCTCCCTCAAATCTTCAACCAATCTGAGCAATTGACTGGCTACTACTAGGCTAAATGGCTGGATGCGGCTCACTAGATTTGACTTCCTCTTATTTTCTAAATCTTTTTAAGACTCTCAATTTTTCACTTACTAAAAGTGGAAATCGAATAAAACTACTCCTCACTCGATTCACCTAAAACTCCAGTAGCTACACAAAGGGAACAAACAAGAGAGGCATGACTTAGACCAATAGAAGTGGAACACCTATTAATGTACATCAAAGGGAACCACCTGAATTGCATAGTTTAAAACTACTCTCTCCCTAATCACCTCAATAATGTTCTTACTTGTAAAAAATGAGCGGAGATAAATTAGTGTCATGCTTTAGATAACTACGTCAAATTGGATGTAGGAAAAGTTATTGCCTTCTCATTTCTCTCTTTCTGGGCATCCCCATTCTTAGGTCCATAAAGCACTCCCAATAACCCTTGAGGATTAATGGGTGCAAGACTAAAAGTATAATATTCATCAAATTATATGTCCGAAAGTTTATAAATTCATTTTATCCTCTGGAGATCAAAAGGAACCCACCTCCCTCTCATCAACCATTTATAACTTCAGGCTTCTTTGGCATTTGTAAAAAATTCTCTCATTATGTTAACAACACATGAATAAGCTCTTTATACAATATTTCCAAACCCTTGTTCATTATAATTTTTGTCATTGTTTGATGGGAAGAAGAAGTATGAGCTAGTATGTGACTTGCTAAGCTTAAAATATGCTTAGATTTTTTTATATAAAATTAATAAAAGTCTACTAAAATAGATAAGTATACATGCTAAATCACGAAATAAAGTGATAAAATAGAGTGTCAAGCCCACGAGAAAGTGTTATGGTTAAGCAACTTAACTACTACTGCTACTTCAAATGCACAACTTATCCTTCTGAAAATAAAAGTAATATTTTTGAATTTTTGTTCCTAATTGAAAAACTTTTAAAGAAAGTTGATACCTATGAAAATAAAGTGTTTTTGATAATGAATATAAAAAATATAGTTTTCTTATAAAGACTCTTAATTGTAGATGTAGACAAGAGCATATGCATCTCTAGATCTCTGTCGAGCTTGTAGGGATATAAAGAAAGGTTTATCGCCTTCCTATAGTTTTTTATCTCCATAGAACCTAGAGTATTCAAACATCCTATGTCTAGGTATACTAATATTTCATTTCAATACTCCTAATTATTCCAATATTCTTCTATCAAGGCAACAAATCACACTAAATTTTAACTACACATGGTCATTACATGCATTAAATGAAGAAAGGGATATTGAAAACATCAATACGTTCATTAAAGCACAAGAGTCTACATTAGTATATGTTATACTTTCTATATTATTAGCCAAAAATTAGAGAATTAACCTGACATGGAAGAATTAACAAACAAACTCATCTTCATTTTATTCATTGGAAGAAAAGATACAAGAGAAGTAATAATAAAATTATCACTCAAAAGGATCAAATAATCTTCTCTACACTCCTACCACCAATCATAGAGTTGCTTACATAAATAGGCTATGTTTTTCACAAGAAAAAGGTATTTTACACCTCCCTAACCACCCTTTGACTTTACTCTAAGGGGGACACTAAAGAAATACACTTAAAAAATATAAATTTTTACTCAAGTGAAAAAACTCCTTAAATAATAGAACTAAAAAATAATTTATAATAAGTACAGGAATGGGTTCAAGCACCGTGGCGCTCGATAAGGTGGCACTGTGGTGGTGAAAAATTAACTAACCCTCAGTGTTGTAATGTTAGCTCCACTACGGCATTGGTTGATATGGTATGGTTATTAATTAAATAGTACGTCATTTTACAGAGTCAACATGGCTCCTTACTTTGGCAATTGCTCTATTATGGTGCTCCAAAACTTGAGCACTTTGGCCCTCGAGTTAGGAATCTAGCATTGAAAGTTATGGTGCTCTGACATGAATTTTTGTGTGGCTCTAATGTTATAGTGTTGAATTTCAGGCACATCGGTGTTGTGAGGCATTGCACTATTAACCTTTGCATCACCACGGTGCTATACAAAAGAGATAGTCATCACTGTAATGTCTTAAATAGGTGCCTTGGTGTGGATGATCTAGGTGTTTTAGTGTGATATAAGTTGGTGCCACGATACTACTCAATACTTATAATTTTTGTCATTTTTTGAACATTTCCTGCACACACATAACTAAAACAACACATTTTCACTAAATTTAAAAACAATAAATGGTACATAATTTACACTTAATAAATTTCCCTAAACTTAAACTCTTGCTTATCATCAAGTAACTGTAAATTTCACATATTTATCACTTAATAGCTTAAGTAAAAATTGATAATTTAAAATTACTAAAATATAAGATAACACATCAAAGTCTACAAGTAATTTAGAATGAACAAAGTTATAATTCTAATTTAAAAGGTCATCACCTCAACTAGTCACCTTTGTTATTGCTTGTTTTAAATCTATCCACTCTGTGCGTTAGTAAAAAATTGACTTTTGAATTTAGAAATGAATAATATAGCATAAGGCATTCGTTGAGCTTGTAATTAAATTGAAAGTTCATTAGTACACCATCATATGTACGAGTTCACTTACCTTATCCTATTTAATTTAAGTATTAGGATGCATTTGAATTTAAGTTTCAAATGATTTTAATTTTTTACAATACTCATCTTCTCTTTTTTTTTTTTTTTGAAATATTTTTTTTGGTTTCACATTTTTCATTCCTTTAATACTTGTGGAGTAGATACTTATAAATTTTAATGTCAATTTTTCTTTCATCCTCCTATAATCCTAATTAATTTAATGTAAGGATTTAATAAGATCACTAGTTCCATTTTTATGTTTATCATGTCCCTCCTAATTTAGGTTTCCCATATATATTCCTTAAACTTAATTATTCATTGTTCAATTCAGTGGTCAATGCATTAATTTATAGTTTCTAGATTCAAAAAAGAGTTAATAGTTTAAGTGATCTAGGTTAGTTAATTATTAAGTTTTTAAATTATAAATTATTAAGCAATGTTCATTCAAATTATCATATAAAGATTTATTATTATCCTAATTTTATAATTTTTTTAATTTTCATTTTTATTTTGGCTAAGTAAACAATCAAAGTACAGGTATCTACAGACGACAATATATAATAGCTTAAGCATAAGAAAAATTAATTAAATGTAAATAATAGAGCATATTACACTAACATAAATAAAAAATGATATGAGATAAAACATGCCTTTTTCTAAAAGTTATAGCAAGATCAAGGCAATTAATATAATCCACTAAAATAGTAAAGAAATATAACTAGTGTCTAAGGCACCATTCTGTGATCACATCTAATATGGCTCTCATAGTCATCCTAGCATAAAACAAGAAAATATTTAGTAGATCAACACATTACTGGGCTCTCCCCCGATTCAAAGAAATGAAAAAGAAATAAAATAAAAGTAGTTACAATCATTACTCTTTCTCTCTCTCAAGAACTACAAAGAACATCAAAAGAAAATAATAATGACTCCTATCAGAGTCACGATCTTCCTTCTCTTCATTATCATTATCACTTCTAGTTGGTGGGTGTCAAACAAAAATATCATAAGTGGGTGCTAGAGGGAACTGCAACTGATCAGGGTGCTCAACAAATGGACTACACCTAAACATACCAACGAACGCATTATTAAATTCAGAAGTATTATGATAGCTTTTCTCCTGATGGTCCATGTAATGAGAAACCTTGATTTTCATCTCATTATGCCACTCCTTAGCATCATCACAAAAATTTAATAGCCTATCCATTTGGATATTCAAATCCGCCACCTGCTCTCCTAATGATTTGGGAGTCCTAGAACTCTTACTTTCACTATTATTATCAGGTCTACTAGATGATCTAGGTTCACGACGACCCCCTCATCATCACCTCCTCTTGCCTACTCAAAACTGAATTTTTTTATTTTTATATGGGTTGAGATACAAAATTGTTGCTCCTCAATTTTCCCCCATAACCCCGCATTTATACATTTGGCATAGACAAAACAAGGGTTCCCTAATCCAACTGAAGTGGTACCCCTAATTATATAAGTCAAAGATGAGAAGATAAGATTTCTTACATCTATAGATTAACCCATTTGAATAGCATAATTAAGTTGGGCATGGTCCTGGGTTACATCACTAATATTCCTACTAGGTTGAAGGTGGGTAAAAATGAAATAATGCCAAGCCTTAGAAGTTTAAGTAAGATAGGATGCATGATAATTGAGTTTACTTTCTCTCTTCTTCATAGGTTGCTCACTATTGGGTCCACACAATACATTCAAGATTTTCTTGGGATCCATGGGGGTTCCACAAAAAGCAGTGTACTCAACAAATTCAAAATTTTTATATTTTGAGAGGTGATTTGTAGAAATAGAATTGAAAGGAACCTACTTACCTCTCACATAACATTTATTTTCTACTGCCTCTTTCCCATTAGTGAAAAATTCTCTAATTAAATTTATAATGGATACATAGGGCACTTCACCAAAATGCTCCCAACCCTTATAATGATCTACATGACAAGGATACTAGGATTTTGGAAGCCTTGTTCAGATATAAGCAGTTTGTTAACTAACAACGTTTCAAGTCCTTTCTCGACCTCGACAAAAATGAATTTACTCTTATCATAAGAAGAGGAATGTCCTTCTTTCCAAATATCATACGGGATATTTCACACAAGTGGGGGAAAATGCAGAGCTTGAGAGTAAAAATAGGAATGAACATGTAGTTGAATAAATGAATTATATGGATTCTTATTTATAAACACTATGAGTACTACAGAGCTGAAGAAGATTGCACTACAACACTTAAAGACAAAAAATGACAACATACAAATTGACAAATGCTAAGGTAGTATAGGGCATGTGTAGCTATGGTGCTATGCTTTGGAAATCAAAATGATTCTTTTTGGTTGGGCACCCACAGCGGTGTTTGACACATACGAATGTTGTGGCATTAACAAAGATAACTACCGTAGTGCTATAACTGTTATAATAATAATTTTAACCTAATACAACAGGTCTAACAACAGTGCAGTAGAACTCACAAAACCATAGTAATAAAAATGTTATGATCTATATGGTTCATTAACTGAACTGCCACAAAAAAGATTGAAATAATTGATCTAACAATATAGCGCTTGAAGATGTAGCACTGCGGAGCTCTAGATGGAACCAAACTGCTACGGTGTTCAAGAATACATTGTTATAACAATTCAATCTACTAATTTTTATGAGAGCTCAGTGTTGTAGTGCTAGTTTTTATTGCTACTGTGCATAAAAAGTAAACATTACAGTGCTTTCAATCTTAGCTCTACGGTGATAGTTCAATTTTTGGCATAGAAATATTTTTTAGAACAAAGCATATCATAACTTAGCTAAAATCAAGAATTGATGCGTTTTACAAATAATACACTGCATTCACACAAAAAAGAAACTATAAATCATAAAACACAACAAAAAATAAAAATAATAAAGAACTGAATTGGGTTTCCTCCTAATACACTGCTAAATTTATAGTCTTTAGACTTGCATAGATTTATTATTTTGGCTACCATTTGTAAAGTGGTTTCCACTTTAATCTTACTCTTTCTCTTTAGGGTTAACTTCAGTATTACTAGGCAATTATCCAAGGGATCTACTTAATATCCTAATTGAGTTTCCAATTTTTTTATTAAAACATCTTGACTTTGAAATTGAGTTCCCAATTGAATCACTATCCCTTCCAAAGGTGTCTTCCTATTCCCAAACTGATTATTTTGATTAAACCCTAGAAAATAAGAACGTATAGGATTCACTACATGTTATTAAGGATTATTCCAATTTCCTTCTTGATTAGTTTATATGTATTCTATTGATTATTACAACTAATATTATTTGGCAAACTAAATTTATGATGGTTCCTCCAACCTAGGTTACATGTATTGGAATAAGGATTATTTTGCTCCCCAATTAATTTACAATTTCAATCCCTAGAGCACTACTATCATCAATAAAATTCATATTATGCTCTTTCAATTGTATAAATGATCCAGATACTATGTTAACGCTAATAGTACCAAATTTCTTTAAAATTAATGCTACATGAGCAGTAAGAATTTATAAAGCATCTAATTCATAGACTTAACTACTCTCTTAGAGTTCACCCTATTAGTAAGCCACTGAAAATTATTTGTAGCCATTTCCTCTATTAGTTCATATACTTTCTCAGATGGCTTATATAATAAGGATCCTGTAGCTGTAGCATTTATGATTGATCAAGAGATTCTTCCAATTCATTATGAAAGGTCTAAATAACCAAACAATTAGTTAAAGCATGATGAGGGCATTTCCTATGCATTTTTTAAATCTCTCCCAACTTTCATAAATTGCTTCTCCTTCAAATTGGGCAAAATATGTGATATCATTTCTAAGTTTAGCTATTTTAAAGGTGGAAAATACTTAGCTAAGAATTTGTGTGCTAACTCATTCCAAGTGGTTGTAGAGCTTAGGGGAAAAACATTGAACAACATCTTCACCTTGTACCTTAGAGAAAATGGGAACAACTTAAGTTTAATATCATAATCATTGGCACCATATACATAAATATTGTAGTTATTTTAAAGAAACTGGCTATGTATAAGTTGAGATGTTCAACAGGAGTTCTCCAAAACTAGAAATTTCAAATAATTTTAATTATGACAGGTTTTAGTTCAAAGTTATTGGCCTTGATAGTAGGTTTATTGATACTCTGATGGATTCCTTCTATTATATGGTTCACATACTCTCGAAGAGGTTTAGAATGATCTTGATTTTGCACCTGGTCAGAATAATTTAAGACTTTTTTTATTTTTTTGAAATTTAATAAGGATCATTTCTATCACATTGTCAAATAACAATAAAGGCTCATTACTAGATCTACCAAGCTTACAATAGTAATGAAATAACTAAAACAAAAATCACAAGCTAAATAATCAATAAAATACTCTTTGGCTTTTTTAAACTTTTTATCAAATAACATAAAGATACATGATACAAGTAGGTCTAAATATGCACTTGTTTTTATAATATAGCTAAACTTTCAATACGCATGTTACTTCCCAGGAAATGGAACCAAAACTTGATGGGTAGATAGCAGTATGAGCTAGTATGTGACTTTTCGAGATTGAAAATTGCTTGTTTTTTTATACAAAATTGATAAAATCCCACTAAATATGCAATTATACTTGTCAAATCAAGTGATAAAGTAATAGAGTAGAGTGTCAAACTCACAAGAAAGTGTTTTACTTAATTGTAACTGAATTACTACTACTACTTCAAATATACAACTTATCCTACTAAAAATAAAAAGGATATTTTTTAGTTTTTATCACTAAAAGAAAAACTTAAAAAAAAATTAATACTTATGAAAATAAATTATATTAGACTAATGAATATAAATAACATAATTTTTCTAATGATATTCTTAATTATTGATGTAGATCAGAGCATATGTATCCTTAGATCTCTGCTAAGCTTATAGGGGTGAAAAGAAAGGTTTATAGCCTTCCTATAATTTTTCTATCTCCATAGAACCTAGAATATTCAAACATCATATGTCTAGGCATGCCAACATGCCATTTCAATACTCTAAATTATTCTAGTATTTCTCTATCGAGATTATACATCACACTACATTTTAGCTATAAACATGATCATTGTATGAATTAAATGATGAATGAGAGATATTGAAAATATGAATATATTCATTAAAGCAGAGGAGTCTATATTAGTACATGCTATATTTTCTACATCATTAGCCCAAAATTAGAGAATTTGCCTAACATGGAAGTATTAACAAGCAAACTCATCTTCATTTCATTCACTGAAAGAAAAGATACAAGAGAAGTAATAATAAAATGGTCAGCTAGAAAGATCAAATGATATCTACACTCCTTCCACCAATTAGAGAGTTTCTTAGACAAAGAGGCTAAGATCTTCATAAGGAAAGTATCTTTCACTTCCCTAGCCTCCCTTAGATTTTACTCTAAATGGCCACTAAAGAAATACACTTAGAAAATATAGATTTTAACTCAAATAATAGAACTCCTTAAATAATAGAATTAAAAAATTTTTATAGTATGTATAGGAATGGGTTCAAGCACCGTAGTGGTAAAAAATAAACCAGTGCCTCTGTGTTGTAATATTTGCTCCGCTACGGTGCTGGTTGATATGGCACGGTTACTAATTAAAATGATGCATCTTTTTATTGAGTCAGCGTGGCTCCTAGCTTGGCAATTGCTCTGCTATGACGCTCCAAAATTTGAACATTGTGGCACTTGAATTGTGAATCTAACACTGAGGCATTAAAAGGCATGGCATTCCAATGTGAATTTTTCTTAAGCTCTAATACTATAGTGTTGGGTTTTAGGTGCAGCAGCATTGTGAGGCTTTGTAGTGTTGACCTTTACATCACCGCAGTGCTATACAATAGAGATAACAGATACTGTAACATCTAAAATAGGCAAGTTGTCATGGATGATCTAGGTACTATGGTGTTATATAATTGGCGCCGTAGCACTGCTCAATACTTATAATTTTTTCCATTTTCTAAATATTTCCTGCCCAAACACAACTAAAATAATACATTTTTATAGAATTTAAATATGATAAATATTACATGATTTACACTTAACACTACTCCACCAGGATTTAGAAAACCCTGCTAAGGTATTAAGTAATTATGCATTTTCTCTTCCACTTCAGCAGAAATGAACCTCCTACAATCAAATGGGGAAGATGCACTATTCTAATAGCCTAAACCTTAGGAGTTATTTACACAATTTTTGAGAAAAAAACTAAGGAATTCACTCAATGTTAAAAGAGAATCACAATCAAGCTTAGTGAAAACAAATAAACTAGCACTTTCTACTTATAGACTCAACAAGCATTGTGGCACTGTGAATAGCAATGATGTGGTTCTTGGAATGAGAAAAAGGAAAAAAAGTCAAACTGACAGAATGCTATAGCATGATGGGATCCGTGGCATTATGGCACAAATTTGGGAAGATGAAGTGCTAACTTTTTGATTGAAAAAATACCACATTCTTTGACACATATGAGCATTACGATGCTGGGAAATGACTATTGTCATGATGCCATAACTACTAATTATGATTTTGACCTAATGTTATAACTTTTAATAAAGTTTCATAATAAAAATAGATACACTATTTAGCAATGTTGAATATAATAAGTGTGTGGCAGTGCTGCGGCACTTAAACATACAATGCCATGGCATTCTATTACACCATTTTCTCACGTCTTCAGTTCAGCAGTGCCAATTTAGATGGTGCATCACTTAGTATGCAAATGTTACGACACTCTAGGACCTAACGCTATGGTGCTAACTCAAATTTGCAAATTATAAAAGTTCTCAAAAAAATAAGATGTAATAATTTAAGTCATAATCATACAGAGCAACTCATAGATAACACACAATATCCACTTATGTCGTCAGGTGCAAATTTTTTAAGAAATTTCACCAGTGCGCAAAAATTATGAAAAATTTAGGGAAACTAGAACACAACAATAACGATATTATGGAGAATAATGTTTATGATTTGGGATTATAATGAATCCTAGATGAATTCTTGACTATTGTGGCTAAAAATGCAGTTTTTAAAATTTTTAGTTATGATATAATCAACCTAGACAGCCTTATCGAATCATTCTTTTAATATCTTCTTTAAGTTGCTTATAATGCTTCAGTTGTGTGTCTGCAACTTTAATGTATATAATAGTTTTGCTTATGATTTATTGAGTTTGCTTCAACAGATTTAGTTATTTGATAGTTTCATCATCTTGGATGGTCATTAGAATATTTGCTCAAGATTTATTAAGTACTGTATACTCCTCCGATTGAAGTTCACACCATTGTTGTGACGGTCGATGGGAAGGTCAGAATTCTCTTACTTTTTTATTGCAATGGCGGATTATCTATCCTAAGTGCATTTTTGTGACTATTGGTGGGTTGTTTAAATTGCTTTCAATGCACATTAATGGCCTTATATCCTGAGATTTGACCTTCTACACGGTGGAGTTGGTCAGCATATGAATGAATTATCCCTCATATTAGCAATGAGTAAAATGGATCTGTATGGAGTCCTTAGAAAAAAACTCTGATTAGTAACTTGGGATTCACCCTTGAGATTTGACAAGCATTAGAGGAGAATCTTTGAAAGTACTCTTTAAGCAACTCTCCCTCATTCTGATGAATTCCTAACAGGTGGTAAGAGTGCTTAACAATTCTTTAATTAGTAAAAAATTATTCAACTATGAGTCTAGCAAGCTTGGAGAATGTGGGAATGATCCCTCTTAGAAGAGAGTAAAATTATCTGTGAGCTTATCCTTTGAGTGTAGTAGAAAAAACCTTAGGAAGGAATACATCTAAGGTTCTTTGAATGTTCATAATGGTTATGAAATGATCAATATATTTATAACGGTTAGATGACCCATCATAATAATCTATGTTTGGTATCATGAAACCCATTGAAGGTGAAGACTCCAAAAAATCATTGTGATAAGGGAGTTTTCTCTTAAAGAATATTTCTCCTGGACTAATCATCATAATTCGATATGTAGGGCATTATGAGGGGTTTTAGTAATATAATGTTGGGCCAGGTCCTTGATGATGGCTAGAGAAACACAAACTGGTAAGCCAGTGCTAGAGGGGTGAGTGAAGCTAGGCACTCCAATGAGATTGATGTCATGTTGTGATATATAATGAACTCCTAATCAAGGGTGAGGAAGTTCTGTGCGGGTGTTCTTAAGCTGAACCCTCTTCTTTGGCAAGTGGTTGATCTTGAGGGAGGTAGGTCCCTTCATGTTGTGATTTACCTTGGTTCCAAGATTCTGGTTGAAGTTAAAGGATTTTATTCTAAGATTTCTTCAACTTGAAAATATTGCCTTCCAAGGATGTCTTAATATACCTTCATCAACAGGGTTTCTCCCTCCATGATAGAAAGAGGTAGATGCATGGCATCCCTAGTTCATAGATTGGTTATTATAGTAATGGGTATTGGAGTGAGAGGCCTCATTATTAAGATTATTACACATATTGGCCAATGGAAGGATTTCCATAGTGTTCACTATTGGTCAAGTGGGAGGGATTTCCATATATGCATACTAGCGAGCACAGTGATAAACCTACATACTATAATCATTGCATATGATGTGTACATGATATTTACTATTCTACTATACGTGATGTGAAACATGTGTAAAAGTAAGAAAGCTTTGTTATCAATGATTGACTGACTCAGATTGGCTAGAGTTATGTTACCCTATGTTGGAGAACAGGCTGAAGGATTTTCTTTTAAATAAGATTTGTAGTGTAATTCTAAGTAATAAAAAAGAGAAATATAAGGATACTGATTGAAATGATATGACATGATAATTGACAAGAAGTGATAACTTTTTACATGAAATTCATATAACTTATAATATAAAACATGAGATTGATTCATGGCTATATGATTATATATTTGATACTAGTTCTTGTTTGTTTTGAGGGCCTACAGGACTTGATACAAGAAAAAATACCATAGGTAGCTTGATGTCTTGCCTTAGTTGCATATACTAAAATCTAGGAGCTCGACCTGGTATTTTCATTATTACAAATATTATCAGATAAAATTTTATTTTTAATTTATATATTGCATATTTTTTCTTGTGTGTCACTATCCCTTTCATGTAAAGCATACATCGAGCAAAAGTTAAGGATCAAGGCTCAATACATTGTTTCATCAGTACATAAGTCAATTTATGGTTGAAAGAGTTCATAATTTTATTTTCCTTGAGTCAACTTCTATATTAAGTGTATGTTGGCTCAGCAATCGTGTACATACACACTAGGGAGAGTTAAATTAAATATTAATATTTTTTTATTAATTATATTGTATGATATGTTCAAACAAAAATTAATTTAAATATTTAATTCAATGAGATTAATTAAAGTTTGGATATAACTAATCACATGGCCTAAATCATACTATATGATCAACTATTTTAATAAAATATCATTGTCGAATCTAATTTCTTAAATTAGGAAAACTTAAACTTTAAAAAGTGAGCTGATTGTATTGTACGCTTTAGTTCATACTATACAAATATTAATTAAAATTGCTAAATTTAATCACATAGATTAAGGAAATAAATCAGATCTAATTAATTACATATCATACTATACGGTACAAATATCATACAATCTAATTTACTTGAGAGCTCTTATAGATGAACTTGGTTTGTCCTAAACGATCAGAGATCGATTGAACTAATAATATTGGATGATTTACAAGATGATCATCTATGTAATTGAACTAATCTCACTATATGAATTATGTATCGTACAATATGATTAGATGTTATTAAATTAAAATTTTGGGTTTTTGAGAGCCCATTTTATAATCTCATTTTTCTCTTGAGGAAAAGGGTGCTTAGGTAGTCAGAAACATTTTCTTTCTATGGAAGAGCTTGAAGAGAGTATACTTCATAAGATAGAAGAGGTGAGGTTGGGAGGGAGAGAGTGTGTGTGCACGCACGCCTTGAGGGAGTTAAGGGGTGTGAGAAGGGTCACACGATTTCTTTAATAGCCTGCACCTTAAGTGTTCTAGTTGTGTATTGGTGGAGCTATTGGAGAGGAGCTCAAGGAAGAAATGTCTTTAGGTCCAAAGACTTCTAGCGGAGGAGGCTAGCCTCAACATCTCTGGTAGGTCGTAGAGGCAATAGGAGGAATGACATCTCCACTAGGTTGAGGAGGTGAGAGAAGGGAGCGACATCACTATTAAAGCAAGAAACTAAAGGAGGGATGGCATCTCCACTGGGATGTGGAGGTGAGAGGTGGATTGACATCTCTATTGGGTTGAGGAGGTGAAAGGAGGGATGACATATCAACCGCGCCAAGGAGACAAGAAGAGGAAGATTTCTCAGACTATATAAAGGTAATTTTCCACCTGTGGTAAGGGAGAAGGGCTTTTTTACCTAGCTGTGTGCTGAAGGGATCAAAGTTAGTGCATAACCAAAAGTGGATAATATTTGGGGAGTGGATATATGTTGATTTGATCGAACTACTATAAACCATGGTTTGTGCATTCCTTTTTTTTGTATTTTAGTTTTCTTGTAATTTACTTTACTACACACTGGTTTTATTTTGATTATTTTTGTGAAAGAAGTTTTTAATGATTGATCTTTGGTTAAACTTTGGTTTGATAATTAGAAAAAATTATTTATTATTAAAAAGTTTAAAAACACAAAAAAATATATTTAATTCTACATTTTTGTTTTGAGTTGTCTGATTTTTTAAATGCTTTCACATATTCTAGGTTTTGGATTTAAAAAAAAGATTTTTAAAGTAACCAAATCCCAACCCCCCCCCCCCCCCCCCCTCTTGGTGTACCTTTCGCACCTTCAATCAATATTTGTGTACTTTTAGTGTATGCATATGACATGAGCATACTTTATAAATTACATAAGTAATATAATATGAGATGGCATGAACCTGAAACATGATATGACTAACATAAATAAACGATAAGATTTATATATAGATATATGATGCATATAAAATTCATGATTTACATGTTGTATTGCATATAATAAAAATACATGATATACAAGCTATTTGGGTTAAAATTGGAAAGAGGTTTTGAAAAGTATAATCTTCTTTGGGGAATTTTTGATTGACTTTAGAATTTCAATTCTAAAATCAAACATCCCATCAGAAAAGGTATACAGCCTCGAGAGGTGGTAATAAGATTTTAAAATGGCGTTTAGATTTAGAATTGCAAATTCCATCTCAAATATCATTGCCAAATTTAGAAACCAACTGCATATGCCCCCGAAGGGTCAAAGTGAAGTTCGATCAAATAGCTAGCTACGATAATCTAGATGAATTATCATTAGTTCATATTCAATGTTTTATCAACACATGATATATCTCCCCAAAGCAATAAAATATCATGCATTAATGCTTATTCGAATATGACGATAACGATCATAATTGATTTTGAGTTTCTGAAAGAGGATTAATTGAATTTTGAAAATTGATTTTGGAAGGTGGATATGTCTTCTAAATCTCTTACGAGCGCAAGCCCTCATAGTTAAATACATCATAGGGAGGTTTAAGTTCTTATGAATACACTCGATTAAAATAACGATAGAAATTTTGTTTAAAGATTTTCTAGGTGTGATATCAAAGAAAGTGGATTTGGGGTTTCAACAGGGATTGAAACATATTTTGAACACTTATTTCTGGAGTCAATGGAAGAGCAGTAGGAGAACCTTTGTGATTCTAAAATAATTCAGAAGTGTCCTAACCTAATCTAAGTGTTGGGCTTTAATTTTTAAATTGAGATAATCTTTAATTTGAGTTAATCATTTTATTAAAAATTTGGGATAATATTTCTGGAGGTTGGGGTCTTATAATTCAAAATTTGCCTTGGATCCTAAATCTAAATTTGGCACTAGACCATTGTAGCCCAAATCTAACTAATGTAGTGTAAAAACTAGACTTATTACAGTCTGTTTGAGGGAGCCAGCAAACCACATAGTTAATTAAAATCCATGAGTCCAGTAATCTTTATGAAAGAGTGGTAGAGGCATTATTGTTAAAGTTTTTAATAATTTTGACTAATATCTATAGCTGATCCTAATTAGTCCCTTGACTTATGTGAGGTGAAATGCTTAAATTAAATATGATTACAATTTTTAGACACTTTTAATTAGTTTCTAATACGATGCATGCTGACCGACTTGATTAAATGCATAAAATGATATGTAGCAATTAAAAGAAGGCTTGAACATAATTTTTATCCTAGAGATTGCATAGCATCCCCTTGACAGGACTACACCTTAATAGGTAAGGAGGTTTACCAGAACCTTCAGGCGGGGAGGTACCTAACAAGGAAGAGAAGTAAATTAATATGATTATGCAGACTCTCGGTGATCACGAGCTTACTTCTTAGAATATTAGAGTTTCTATGTTAGCTTAATAATTTTAATTAGTTTTAAGTAGAAAAAGTTTTATATGTTCCCTCACGAGCCTTCGCATATCTTGGCTACAGCAAAAATGGCATATAATTCACCAAAAAACTAAGAAAAGTAGGCAATCCTATATACAAGTAAAGTAAATCAATCAAATCAATAATCAGATTAATTAAATAAATGTCCATTGGAAAAATGCCTACTTATTATAACCAAAAATTTAAATAAATTAAAACTGTCCAGGCACCACTAACCACAAATCTGGATTCTAATCCTAGGATTGACGCAAGTTGACTTTGGGTGGGATACTCTTTGTCTTCAGCTCTTCGTCCTCCTGTTCTTCGGGCTCCTTAGATTCATCGTACCTAGATACCCAAATGAAAACGAAAACTCTCCCCCGAATGTGTGGTTATTCTTTTCACTTTAGGTAGTGAGTTGATCCAAACATAGGCTTCCAAATAGAAATGGCTGTCCCCCTAAGGGGTATCCTTTCCTCTTTGAAATCTAGTTTTGGATACTTATATCCTGACTCAAATGGCTAACTTTTACAACCTTTAACTTGAAACAAATTACATTGTTGACCTTGATTTCTTCAAATCCCACCTCCCTTGGATTCAGTGGGTCAAGCCTAACTCATTGGACCCAGACCCATGCCCTGGGTCAACCTAGTTGACCAGATCAACCAAGCTTGACCCAATTGACCCATATGAGCCCAATTCAAATCCTAATCCATGCCCTGGGTCAAGCCTGACTCATTGGACCTAGACCCTTGAGCCTAATTGACTAGGTTGACCAGGTTAATCATTGACCTGGTCAACCCAAGTCTCCAATGGTCAAATAGGCCTATTCAAATCAAATTAAAACCTATTTATTACATTTAAATGCTCCTTAATGGTCCTTGGACCAACCCACGGCTAGGAAAGGTGGTTTTCCCTCCTAAATTTCTCTAGAAATGATCCTAGCCATTGATTATAAGCATTAGCCTTGAAATAGAGACTTAGGGTTTATTTGAGAGGGATCTTTTGCTTTTGCTCAAAACCTAGGCACTCCTAACCTGAGATCTCTAGTGTGTGAGCTCCCTAGATTCTCTCCCACCTTTCTCCACTCAAACTCATAGATCAAAGCTCTCCAGTAGTGAGATCTCGGGTGAACCAAGGATAAAAAATTTTCCAAGGAAAATTCCCGTTAATATAGAGCTTTTCGGAATGCAATTTCTTCTACAACTAGGAGCGTCGATAGTCTACAAGTGCAACAAGCCCAAGATCTCCCAAATCCATGATTTGGATTAGGTATAATCTCAAACTCTAGCTTAGAACACATAGAGTAAATTAGCTTCGCATTAAGTCCATTCTAGACCATGAAAATCATCCCACACGAATGCTCTTCGTGTGTGTAATCTACGTTTAAAATTTCATTTGATTTGGTTTATCCAATCGTGAGAATAAGCCAAGAAACCCATTAGGGTTTCAGATTAAGCCTCAGTTAGCTGGGGGATGAGCTGGATCGTTGATCTCGCGATTAACGATCATGATTTAGCCCTTCCATGGTTCGGATCAATAGCTACACTCAATCCCGTGGTTCCTTTTCCCGTCCGATGCGATATGGCACTGTTCGTTTCAAACCATGGAGGATCAAACGGCATCCGCGACGTGCTAACGTGATTAAAGAAACTGCGTCCGTAGTTTCATTATGATGCAATGATTGCGACAATCATTGTCGGTGATTGGTTGTGGATCGTGGATCAAATCTGCTTCTACCAAGTGGCCCATCGAGCCGCCGCCGCCGATTATTTACCAAAATTAATGTAAAATATATTTTAAATACATTTTTAAAATTACATAACTTTAAAAATAAATTTAAAATTATTCATTAATCTAAAAAATCAATAAATATATCATTTTCTTCAGAAATTTATTATCTTTCATTTTAAAATAAAATAAATTTAAAATATTAATTATATTTTAAGTTATTTTAATCATTAAATATTTAGTTTTTTAATTAATATTTAATTATAAATTATTAAAATACTTTTTATAAAAATTTATAATTTTATTTTAAAACATGTTTATTATATCAGAATAACATTTAATATATTTTAATCTCAAATTTAATTTAATATTTAGCTATTTTAAATAATTACTATATATGTTACTATATAATATATATTTAAATGATATCTATTAATGTTACTTATTTTAAAGAAAAAATATATAAAATATAATCATTTTAATTTTTCCTTAAATATCAGAGAATTAGATTAATTATTATTTTTTTTAATTAATAAATTGTTTCCTATTTTATGCTATTTTGATTAATTAGATATTTAAATTACTTAATTAGTAATTAGATAAATATAAATTCAAGATATTTCCTAATAATTTTATAATTATTAATTTTTTAAGTTATTATAAATCCCAGTGGCTTTGACAATTAATTTTATTTAAATAAATAACTATTTTCAAATATTAAATATTTTAAAATACCTTATATTTACATTAAACTTCAATAATTCATAACTAATTCATTTTAAATCCAATATTTTTGTGTAAAGCCTCTAATTTTTTAGAAAAATATGTAATTTCATTTAGAATTATTTTTAGAAATTAAAAATTAAAATTTTTAATTATTTTTTCTATTATTTAAATACTTAACTATTTAAATATTATTTGGATAATTAACATACTAATTATTCTCAAATAAAAAATTTATTTTGAAATTATTTTCAAACTTCCCTTTGATTACAAGTGGATCTCCCCAATATTTATGTACTATCATAAATTGAATTATTTTTTGGATTATATTATTTTCTAAAACCTAATTATTCTCAAATTAAAATTTTATTTTAAAAATTACATATATTTAAAACCCCTAATTTTGGGAGATCCACTTCATGAAATTTTAAACATAGGTTGTGCATGAGAATGGCATTTATGTGGGAAAGATTAGTGGATGATTGAGCTCCAATCATTCACTAATCACTTTGCTAATCTCATTTAGTTATTATTTAACTATCTTTTTGCATACGTAGGATTACACGAGCACCTAGTTTAGGCTCTCCGAGATCTAAGGACTTTGTGTGTTATGATGTGTTGTATTTTCCCTCTATGTTATCCCAAGGATTTGTCAAAAACTTGATTTAAACATATTCAACCTAGTGACACTATAAGGATAATAACTAAGGACCCGTCTAGTGAACTTAGAGAAATTCTAGGAGCTAGAGTACACCTCCTACTGACATGAAACTTGAATCCCTTAAACTTAGTGATATCTTAAACCCCCTAGAATTTTCTAGGAATTTTTAGGACCCTTTAAACCCCTTAATTAACAAACCCTAATCCAACCCTTAATTACGACTTGGTAACTTCAAAAAATTCTAATAAATTTAAATTAAATCTAAAAATTACTAATAATATATCAAACTCTTAAGAATTTACTCGTTAATCTTAAAAAATTAAAACCATCTTAATTGGACTTCAATCTAAACCTTAATTTAATTTTAACTAGAAATCACTCTTTTATTTAAATTAAATAATTAAAAATTATTAAAAATTTTAAATTTTTTCCAAACACTTGGAAACTCTTCCTTGGGTTATTCCTTACCTTTGGAGGTAATTCTAAGAGGTTTGAAGCTGATTTGGATCAAAACTCCTAAAATAGCCCTTAAGTAAATAATTTTATTAATTCATTAATTATCAGAAACTTCTAAAAATCATAACTTTGTGTAGAAAACTCCAAATCGAGAAAACTCAAATTCTAATCACTCCTTGTAAGGTCTAATATTTAATAAAAATGATGGTACCCCTAAACCTAGCTTACTTCTAAAAGTCACCTTTTGGACCATTTAACTTAGTAGGTAGGATGACCCTAGACCTTCTAAAATCTTTTAATTCAGCTTAACTTCAAGAAAAACATTACCCTAAGTATTAAAATCAACCAACTAACTAAATTAATCTAAAAAAATTAGTTACTACTGGGTAACCCAGGCCTACGAGGCTATTAAGTTAGCCCCAAGGAGGGTGAAATAAATCTCACAACCTCGGTGAGCAACAAATGTAGTAATCAACTAAACATTTGAAAATAAAATTTTTAAAATGAACCCTAAAACATTTATACTTAAATTTAAACCAAAATTTCCCCTTTTCACTTTCAACCAACTAGATCATAAGTAACTTTAACTAAATCGTCCATATAGGACACATCCAAACCACACAACCTTATTACACACACATAAAATTATTTGCTAGGGCACCACTTTTAGCTCTAAGCTAGGCCGGTGTTTGCTTTACTACTGTGTGTTGAGTTTTCTGAGATTTTATTACAAGTTGTGATTAAAAATTGATTGATATATTTATTTACTTTTATTACACTATGTGAATTGATGTGATGGGGGGTAGATTACCCATAGGTTATGGACGCTCTTGATACTAAAAATATTTTTTGCAAGTGGCCAAACTCATGTTGCACTAGTATAAGGGGGGGGGGGCTAAAATAAATAATAATCATATATAAAAATGTTTTTTATAGGTGCTTCAGCCGCTTAGCCCCCCCCCCCCCCCCCCCCCCCCCCAAAAAAAAAAAAAAATAATGAGGGCTAAAACAAATTATAAATAAAACTGCTACAGTTACTCCAATTACTTAGCCCTCAAATAAATAAAGAGCATGGACAAGTGTGGCTGCCATGAGTATTTTATTTTCATATATAACTTCTTGGGTTATTTTATGTTAAATGCTTAGGATAACCATGGAGGAGAGCATAGATTTTCTTTTTTAATGATGTAATTTGATGTTATTTATTTAAAGGTATTAAGTTGTGAAAGTCTTCAAAAGTGAGGCATTTCAAATATTAGGTACCTAAAGGGAAAAAGAAAGGCCCTTTACAAGGAATTTCTTTTTCATTTGGGTACTCTTCTAAAGGACGAGCCCTATAAAGATCAAAGGGAGGTGATTTGTAAAAGATTTGAAGATGAAGACTTGAAGACAATATGCCTTGCTTTTAAGACTTGCGTCTATAAGAGGATTAGTAATCCAGGTTTATTGTTAGTGGTGCCCGACCACTTTTAATTTATATAATTTTGGGTTGTAATATTAAAAGGCACTTACCTATGGACATTATTTTATTTATTTGGTTTAATTATGCTGTAGATGATTTGTTGATGATTGCAATATAGGGTTGCCTACTTTTCTTAGTTTCTTTGGCATTTATGTATAACTTTTATTTTAGCTTGGATTCGATTAAAGGCTCGTGAGGGTACAAAAAAATTCTTTTACTTAAATTTAAAAATAAAATTTTTAGGACAACATAAAAACTCTAACGCTCTTAAGAAGTAAGCCCGAGACCGTCGGGAGTTCGCATAGCATACTTATTGCATTAATCTTTCCATTTGTTCAGCTACTCCCCGCCTGCGGGTTCTAACAAACCACCTGGCCTATGAGGTTACAGATCTGTTAAGGAGAGTCTGTGCACTCTAGGATAAAACCTTTTTTAAGCCTTTTTTAAAATTACTTCATATACATTTCAAGTATTTAATCAAGTCGATTAGCATGCATTACATTAGAAATCAATTTAAATGTGAGTCTAAAACTTTAACTATATTTGTTTTAGCATTTTTCACCCAACATAAGTCAAGGGACTATTTAGGACAATCTCTAGATGTCGTTCCCACTTCTCAAAAACTTAGGTCTCCCTACTACTCTTTCATAAAAAAAATGATTGGACTCATGATTTTAAATCGACTAAGTGGTTAGCTAGCTCCCCAATCCAGGCCGGGGTAAGTCTAGGTTTTTACATTGCATTAGTTAGGACACGAGTGTTAGTGTTATAAAACACTAAGCCCACTAGATTTAGGGTTTAATGATACGACTATTAGTATCTCATAGTATGCCTCATTGGTGGGTAAGTTTTTTATCCTTCAAAGGCTATAAATCCAACCTAACCATGTCAAATAGATGATATCTCCTCCATCCTTCTTTCTGGTATGCTCTGAGTGTATTGTTTGTTTATTTTCTCCAGTTTCTTCTGACTACCTTAGTCCCTCCAGATGTCGATGTGAGCTGTGTATGTGGACTAAGCAAAGTTGAACCTTTCCTGCCCTTTGAGAAGGATCTTTTTAGTCTCCTCCTTATGTGTCAATCCCATCTGACAGTATAATATAAGATCCTTAATCAAGAGTCTTCTCAGGCCTCATCTTGAGATGTAATTAATCACGGGGCTTGTGCCCGTGGGAAACCAAATTTCACCATCAAATAAACCCCACTCGAGCTGATGTATTGGGTGGGGGAAACCTCGTGACTCCGATCAGGTTATACATATTATTTCCCGATAAGGTTCGTAAGCGTGAGTCGCTATCCTTAATGTTTAATCGTATGTATGATCTAATCTTCCCTCCCATCGTCCCGCTTGTGAAGAGCGCAGAGGCCTATGATTATTTTATCCTACGGGATAGTGCGAACATACCCCTTACATTCTGTCCCTGCACAACGGTGTCTTTTGGGAGGTCCACATACATTAATATTAAAATAAAAAAAAATCTAGACTCTCCTTCAAGGTTATCCTAAGCATTTAAAAATAAAATATGTCCCAAGCAGTTTATATATATACAGTAAAAATAAAATATTCTTGGCCACGCTCTTATTTATTTGGAGGTTAACTAGTTGAAGCACTTGTAACAGTTATAATAATTATTAATTTAGCCACCTTTTATTGCCCTACATGAGCGTGGCCACCTATAAAAATCTCAATGAGCAGTTAGATCATTCAGAACCTAAGGGTAAACTACCACCCATCACATTAATTCATAGATTGGAATTAAAGTAAGCAAATATTCACATCAATTAATTTTTTTATCACAACATGTAGTGAAAAATAAAAAAAAAACCTAGCACATAGTGGAAAAAATTAAGCACCAGCCTAGTCTAGACTAGAGTTGGTTGTCCTAGCAAGCCATCTAAAGTATGTACTAAAGGTTGTGTGGCTGGGGTAGAACCTAAGCTGGGTAGTTTATAGAAGTTTTCCAGTGTTCAAGTTCATTAAAGGTTGACGGGGGGATTTACATTTGAGTTTAAGTAATAATGTGTTAAAGCTTAATTTAGGGGTGTTTTAATAATTAAATTATTACTATATTTATTGCTCACTGAGGCCATGAAGTTAATTTCACTCTCCTTTGGCTAAGCAAATAGCCTCATAGGCCTAGATTACCCTGTAGTAATCGGGGTTTCTTAAGTTGATTTAATTGGTTTGGGATTAAAAGTTGATAAATTTTTAATCCACTTAATTACTAATTTAAATTGTTAAATTAGGATTTTTTGAAATTTTAAATGAATTATTAAAATTTTGAAATTCTAGAATTATTGGAATTACTTAAATATGTTAATTAAGCGTTTAAAAGTTGACTTTATAAATTAAAATGATTTTTAAAAGTTGAGTATTTTTAAATAATAAATCTTAAGATGAGTAATTATGCTTTGAGTTTGCTCAATTTAGAATTTTCTACATTAAGTTATGATTTTTCAAAGTTTTGACCTATTTTAAACTATGGTCGACCAAAGAGTTGACTTTTTGACTTTGACTTAATTCTAGAGTTTTGACGTTTCTAAAAAATACTAAATTTTAATTAGAGTTGAATGGCATTGAGTTTGACTAAATTAGATTTTTCTAGAATTACTGGTGATTTTCCAAAATTAAGGTATTTTTGGATTTTTAAAATTACCTAATTAAGGAGATTTTTAAATTTTTATCCAAATTAGTCCCAAACCTCTTGGAATCACCCCCAAAGGTCAGGTATGAACTAAGGGGATGTTTCCAAGTATTTATGGATTATTTAGAGTTTTAAATATTTTTAATTAATTAATTTAATTAATTGCCAATTTTCCATAAAAATTAAATTAATGCTAAATTAGAGGCCTAATCATGGGGGTTTTATTTTTCAAGGGTTAAGGGTTCAATTATCAATAATTAGAGTCTTATATGAATTTTTAAGATTTAATATGAATTAATTATGATTTAATTAAGGTTCTAAGTCAAATCTTGGAATGGATTTTGGGACCCCTAGTTGGTGAACCAAACGAATTCCATTTCTAGTGAAATTTTCACCATGGGATTAGGTGATCTCAAGGTCTATTTCCTCTAAATTTAGGACCAAGTGTAATTCTTTAAGGTGGTAAACCAAACCACCTAAGCCAACCTCTAAGTTACCTTCCAAAATTCCTAAGTCCCTACCTAGTAAACTTTATTTTAAATGTTGATTGATTACCACCTTTATTACTCACAGAGACCGTGAAGTTTATTTCACCTTCCTTGGGGCTAAGTTAATAGCCTCTTAGGCCTAGGTTACCTAGTGGTAATTAGTATAATTAAGTGATTTTATTTGATTAAGGATTGAAAGTTGATGAATTTTGATTAAGATTGATTGATTACTAATTTTAAAGTTTTTTAAGATTTTGAATTTTTGGATTTTTTCTGGATTATTTTAATCATTTAATTAAAAGTTCAAAAGTTGACCTTTTTATTTAGATTAAATTTTAAAAAGTTAGTATTTTTTCTAAAATAATAGACCTTAAGATGAGTAATTAGATACTAAATTTGCTAGATTTAGATTTTTCTAAATGAAGTTATAAATTTTCGAAGTTTTGAGTTAAATTTTGACTTCAAATTGAGGTTGAGTTTTTTACTTTGAATTATTTCTAGTGGTTTGATATTTTTAATAAATATTAGACCCCAAATGGAGTCTAATTCCTTTAAGTTTCCTCAATTTGGAATTTTTTAGAGTTAGTTATGATTTTCTAAAGTTTGTGTATTTATTTAAATTATTTAATTAAGTGTATTTTAATGATTTGAATCCAAATGAATTCCTAACTCCTTGAAATTAGGTCTAAAGGTCAAGAATGACCTATAAAAAGATTCCCAGGTGTTTAAAATTTTTTTTAACTTTTTAATTATTTTTAATTAATTAAATTAATTAAATATTAAATTTTAATTAAAATTAAATTAAGCTTTAAATAAAATTCCTGTCATAGGGCTTTTATTTATCTTAAGTTGGAAATTACATTTTTGTTAGTTTGAGGTATTATAGATAATTTTTAGATTTAAACTGATTTTATTGAAATTTTTAGAAGGTTTGAGGCTTAATTAAAGGTTTAAATTTAAGTTAATTAATTAAGTCGCTTAATGATTTTTTAAAATCAGTGAGAAATTTCCCTAGGGCAGAGAATGTTACTATGTTTGAATGGTTTTAAGTTTCAATTCTAGAGGACTTATGTTTTAATTTCTAGAATTTTTATAAGTTCTCTGAATAAGTCCTTAATTTTCATCCTTAAGGTGTCGATAGGTTAAGTGGGTTTACAAATAGGTGTCACTAATAATTGACATACATGAATAAGATGCAATCACATTCACAACCAATTCCTAGATCTATGAGAGCCCTAAAAGAAAATGAGTGTGTGCATCCTACACATATAATTAAAATATATTCAATTAACTAGAAGACTAATCAATGAGTAATTACAAAAATAACTACTCAGTGATTAATCATCACTCACCATCAAATCTATTCAAGCATGCTCAACCTATGTTTAAAATTCCATGGGATCTCTAACCACTCAAAAATTTAATATATATATGTACAAGTTTAAAATAAAATTTTAAAAAATATATATAAACCTATACATTAAAATATAAGTTTTAAATTTTAAATTTTAAAATATTATCAAAATAATTTCAAAATATTTTTTAGAGATCCTCTAAATGTTTAATATTTTTGAAAATAAAGTTTTTAAATTTAAAAATTTTTAAACATAATATTTAATTAAATATCAATTAAGTATGAAAAAAATTAAATAATTAGATTTATTTAAAATAAATTACTGAATTTAAAAATTAATTTTAAATTAAATTAATTAAAATTTCAAAAATTTTGATATATTATTTGTATTTTTCTGAATTAATTTAAATTTCTTTTAAATATTTTAAGATTTATGTTAAATAAATATATTTAAATTATTTCAAAATTAATTAGTTTTCAAATTAATTCATGAATTAAATTAAATTAAACTTTAAAATTTTCTTACATTTTAACTAATTAAATTATTTAAATTTAATTTCAATTAAGTATTAATTAATTATTTAAATATTTAAATATTTTAAAATTATTTAAAATATATAATATATCTTAAATTAAATTAAAGTTTAAATTTAATATATTAAAATAATTTTTGATTTATAAAAATAAAAATAAAAAATTTAAAATATTTGAAAATATTAAAAATTAAGATTAATTAAATATTAATGTGTTGAAATTGTTTAAGATATTTAAATAAAATACTTTAAATGTTTTTTAAATTTTAAGATAAAATTACCTCAAATATTTATTTAAAAATTTAAAATATATTTTTCAAATAAAATTTAAATTTTAAATGTTTAATCATTTTTTTAACTAAATATTGAATTAAAATTATTAATATTTAATATTTAAAAATAATTTAAAATAAATTTAATAATATAAATTAATATTAATTTTAAGTTAAATATTTAATTTTCTAAATATCTTAATATTTAATACTTAATTTTTTTATTAATAATTAATTTTTAATATTTTTATAAAAAATTAGATTAAAAGTAATTTAAAATTAATTTTTAAATAGAAAATGAAAAAAAGGTTCTAGTAGTGCCGCCGGCGACGGTGGACATATGGTAGCCTCTAATTGGCCGCTTCAAACCGTAGCCAATTATTGGCAATAATTATGCAGCGGCACAATCATTACGACATGTTTAAGTGTCAACGAGTTTACTTAACCATGTCAACATCTCTCGACCGCCGTTAGATCACCCATGTTCTGAAATGAATAGCCCAAATGCAGCCGGACAGAAGAATCGACCGCGGGAACGGATCCACAGTCAAACAGAATCGTGGGGAGACGTGATCTGAAACATTTATCAGAAGATCAATGATCTAAAAATTGTGCAATTGAACTATACCTCAAATGACGCCTTAGAGAGCATTTTTCGCTTCGCTCTCAAAATCGATTCGATAAAAATCCATGAAAATTTAAACACAAGCTCTATACATGATGTGCATTCATGGGGATATAAAAATATGGCATAAAATATGCTTAACAAAATGCTAATTAGACATCTCTGAATATGTTGATTGTCCACGCTCAATCTCACTTGAGAAATCACGGTCTGAAAAGCCTTCTTTTGCCTGGTATTTATGTTCGATGGATTTCAAGCTTGAGGTGACCGTAGACTCGCCAGCGACGACTTTGACAAATGAGATTTGACTCGGGAAATGTATAGGAGATCGAGGGGAGCTCAAATAAGACTTTAAAGGGGCCTGAAGTGTTCTGAAAGGTGAGAGAGTGCTAGGGTTAGGAATTAGCTCAATTTCAGGGTGTTTGCCTATTCAAACATCCCAGCCTAACATGGATGGCTGGGATTGATTCAGGACACTCCTAGATGCTTAACACTATGCATGGGTTTGTTAGGAGTAGGGAATCAAGAGGACAAAAGGACACATGACATGTAAAGTCCATTTTGTCCTTTAGAGCACATGTAGAATGAGTAAGAGCTATTTGGGAACTAAGCCAGGGATTAAAGGAGGTTTTCAAAGTCTCTAAAAAGTGTTTAGACTGTTCAAATTGATTTAAAACAGGAGGGTTAGCTCATTAGGGCTAGTTTGAGCATTTAAGAGGCTGTTTGACCACTCATTGACTGTTTGACCAGTCAATGGGTCAAGGTGGCTGAGGTGGATAGTGAGTGGGCTTGATGAGCTAGCTTAGAAGTGTTATAAATTTGGATTCAAGCAATATAGTTTTGATGATATAAAACATTTCTACTTCTCTATTATTACTATTGCACATCTATTTTAGTTGCCCATGTCTACTAACTTTTCAGGTCCACAAAGTCAATTGCAATTTAAGCCAGCTCAATATTGGGTTGACTAGGACAGAGTCAGTCTATATGTCTAATTTCTAATGATTTTTATCTTATCTTGAGTCAAATGTAATAAGGTAGATCCTGACGTTAAGCAACCTTGCACACATACACTGAGGGTGTTGCAAATCTGGTTTTGATGATGACAAACATGTTTCCAGTGTGTTTTTCTTGGCTAATCAGTTTCGGGCACAAAAGACCGCAAGCTACTCAAGCCAACTCAAGATCGGGTCCAAGTGTGTCAAATGTATGATTTCTTCTTTTATTGAGTCAATTGTAATGTAACTGATTCCCGAGCTAAGTAACCTTGCACACACACACTCAGGGAGAGAGATTGAGTGAATTAGAGTTTCTGTTAAAATTTTGTTCAGATCGTCCTGGACGATAGTAGCATCGTCCTGGACGATCCAGTTAAAACAGAAACCCTAATTAGGGCGACTAAGTTAAGAGGGTCTGATTAAGCAGATCGTCCTGGACGATCTTCGGATCGTACGGGACGATATGCTCAAATCAGAAAATTCCAGCCGCCATATTAAGTTAGGCAAGTTTTATTTTAAGTATTTTGGTCTGATCGTCCCGGACGATACGTGTATCATCCTGGACGATGCACTACAATCATGCCTAAATTAGTCTGGTAATTAAGGAAAGCAATTAATGTTTAATTGATACGATCACATCGTCCTGGACGATCGCAGGATCGTCCCGGACGATTGTGATCGTCTTGTGCATTTCAGCTGTACGACCCGAACTGTGTTCAGGACGATTTTGGGCCTTTTTGAACTAATCCTACAGGACGATGTCCAAATCGTCCTGGACGATCCAGTCATTTTTTGGTCGTCCAGCACAGATTTCTCTAGACGACCCGAACTGTCTTCTGGACGATTTTCCTCAATTTGCACTAATCGTCCCGGACGATCGTAGTATCGTACGGGACGATATGAACAACTTTTTCTACTGATCGTCCAGAAGAGCCTAATCGTCCAGACTGAATCAGCTGAATTTGAAATGATCGTACAGGACGATCTACCGATCGTCCTGGACGATCTTGGCCGACAAGTTGAGATTTAGGGCAAGTTTTAAGCCCTCCTTTAAAAGAACTTTTTCCTAGATTTGGAAAAATCTTTTGCTGCCTTCCTTCCCTGAGAAACCCTAGAGAGAAGAGAGAGTTGGGAGAGAGAGAAGAGATCTTGTGAGGGGGAGTTAGTGAGGGATTCACTAAGGTTGCTCCAAGCACGGATCAGAGTCGTCTTCTCCGCTCGTCGTCTGTCGTCTAGTCGGTGTTCTTCGTGGGAGGATCGTTCGCAAGAAGATCCGGGGTTCTCTGCCCGCTTCAGGTGGAAGCAAAAGGAGTTCGAAGGTTCTCTGCCTGCTTCAGGAGGAAGCGAAAGGAGGTCAGGTTCTCTGCCTCACCGTATGGTGAAAAGGAGGTATTTTGTACAGGCTTCTCCGCCTTGCTGTGGGAGCAAAAGGAGAGTCACTTTCGTTTAGTACAATACCCGAAGGGGAGGCTCCGGGGAGTGGACGTAGGTCAAGTTGACCGAACCACTATAAAATCTGGTTTGCTTTTCTGATTCAGTTTTGCACTTTACTTTTCAATATAAACTGCTTGGGTGATTATCGTTGGTTGATCTTTTCGTTATTGTTTACTTGTTTCCGCTGCTAAGTATCGAAAAGATTTTTGTTGTTATCGTGAAATTTTTAAATAACCAATTCCCCCCCCCCCCCCTCTTGGTTAGCCTCGGGACTAGTTCAGTAGGGCTTAACATCCCTTTCGAACTTTCAAGTGGTATCAGAGCGGGATTCAAAATTTCTGTTTAAAAACTTTTGAATTTGATCCATGGCTAACTGTAACAATCGTAATACTGCTGAACGTTATTCTATAACTAGACCACCGTTGTTTGATAACATTCCATTTGATTTTTGGAAAACACGCATGTCTACTTTTCTTCAGTCTATCGATTATCGCATGTGGATGTTAGTTAAGGACGGATACGAACCACCTTTTCGAATGGTTAACAATGTGAAAACTGAATTGCCGTTTGCTGATTGGACGTTTGATGATCGTGATTTAGCACAGTTAAATGCCAAATGTTTGAACTGTTTCTTTTGTGCTTTAAAATCTGAGGACTATATGCGTGTTTCTACTTGTACAATGGGAAAAGAGATTTGGGATAAATTATGTATAACATATGAAGGTACAACTGAAGTCAAACAGTCTAGGTTAAACATCTTGTTACATGATTACGAACTTTTTTGCATGAAACCTAGTGAGACTATTTCAGAAATGTATACAAGGTTCACTCAGATTGTTACCTCTTTGCATGCTTTAGGTAGAGAACTTACCAACTACGAAAGAGTGAACAAGATTCTTAGATGTTTGCCTGCTTCTTATGATGCTAAGATTACTGCTATTACTGAATCCAAAGATTTAAATACTTACTCTATTGACAGCTTACTTGGATCACACATTGCTTACGAGCAAGGGGTGAACCAAAGGCAACTTGATGCAGGAGAACGCAAGAAAGAGAAGACAGTGGCACTAAAGGCCAAAGATTCAGATGCTAGCACTTCCGGGTCTGATAGCGATGATGTTGCCTTAATCACAAGGCAATTCAAAAGCTTTCTAAGGAAGAAACATAAGAACCATCAGAAGTGGAACAAGGGTAAGTTCAATAAAAACTTTAAGGGTTCATCTGAATCGGTTTGTTTTGAATGCAGGAAGCCCGGACACATTAAGGCTGATTGTCCGACACTTAAAGCTCATCCAAGCAAGGAGAAGGGTGAGGAGAAACCAAAGTTCAGAAAGGACAAGAAGCGGATTCAGAAGGCGTTCTGGGCAGACTCTGCATCCGACACTTCTGAGACTGAAGCTGAAGAGGAGGAAACAAACTTGTGTTTGATGGCTGATGATCACCCTGGTCAGTCCGACCAGGAAGAGGTATGTGAGCTTACTTACGATCAGTTATTTGAAGTTTCTGAAAAGATTCATACATCATATAGGAAGCTTAAGAAAACCCATGCTAGTTTGAAACTAGATTATCTGACTTTGCAAAAAGAGCATGAAGTGTTGATTAAGGATCATTCCACCATTGATAGCAATCACATGTCTTTACTAGATGAGTTTGATGAACTGAATAAAAAGCATTCTGATTTAATTGTTGAGCATAACTTGTTAAAAACAGCGCATGTTGAATTAGAACTTGCTTTTAAGAAAGTGAATGATTTGGCATCTGAGTTAGAAAGTATTGAAAGTGCAAAAACGTTTGAAATTGGAAGTTTAAACAAACACATTGAGTTTTTGAAAGTGAAAATCAGTTCTTTTGAAAATAACAAAACACCGCCTACTTTTGAACAATTTTATGCACAGCCACCTTTTAAAAATTCTGTTGCAAGTTCTTCAAAGCATGTTTCATACACTACTAGGAAGAGGCACTATCACTCACGATGTTTAGTTAATCCTTTTCCTGGTGTTAGATGTTTTTCATGTGGCATGTTAGGACACATATCACACACTTGTACTGTTCACCGTAGTACACATTGGGTGTGGAGACCCAAACTGCCTGTTGCACAGCACAGTACACATGCATCGCATTCTTCTTTTCATAAGAAAGAACCCAAACCTGTTTGGGTTCCTAAGACTGACATTTGATGATTTTGTAGGTGTGCTCTCACACAAGACCTCGTGAGAGCATGTGGTACCTGGACAGCGGATGTTCTAGACATATGACTGGAGATGCAAATCAGTTCATTTCGCTGGAGGCCAGAGCTGGAGGCAAGGTTACACTTGGAGATAACACCACTAGGAAGGTGGTAGGCACAGGTATGATTGGTGATTCAAAGAATTTTGTGATTGATAATGTTTTGCTTGTAGATGGACTGAAACACAACTTACTGAGCATTAGTCAACTCTGCGACAAGGGATACAACATCAAATTCCTGCCCACTGGCTGCATTTTAAGCTTAAATGATGAAGTTGTTTTGGAGGGGCAAAGGATCAACAACGTCTACAAGCTGGATGTAAGTAGCATTAAATCTGATAATTCAATTTGCTTAAAAACTGCTGCTGATGAGTCTTGGTTATGGCATAGGAGATTGTGTCATGCCAGTATGAAAACCCTTAGGAGAGTCACCCAAAAGGACTTAGTGAGAGGTGTGCCCAAGCTTAAGTTCACTAAGGATCACCTGTGTGGTGCCTGTCAGTTGGGGAAGCAAGTCCAGTCCTCTTTTCACTCAGTTAAGGACATTAGCACCTCTAGACCTTTAGAAGTTCTTCACATGGACCTCTTTGGACCCATTAGCACTGCCAGCTTAGGGGGGAGAGTCTATGGTTTTGTGATTGTTGATGATTATTCAAGGTTCACTTGGGTTAAGTTTTTGTCACACAAATCTGAGTCATTTGATGAGTTTAGATCTTTCTCTACTTGGATTCAGAAGAAGTTAGGATGTAAGATTATTACCATCCATAGTGATCACGGAGGGGAGTTTGAAAATGAAAGATTTGGAAGTTTTTGTGAGAATCATGGGATTAGTCATAATTTTTCAGCTCCTAGGACCCCTCAGCAGAACGGGGTAGCTGAAAGGAAGAACATGACCTTAGTGGAAGCCGCTAGAGCCATGCTTGCCGAGTATTCACTTCCTAAATACTTTTGGGCTGAAGCGGTGAACACTGCCTGTTATGTGCTGAATAGGGTAAATGTGAGAGTCAAGCTGAACAAGACACCTTATGAGATCATTAAGGGTGGAACTCCAAATCTGTCCCACCTCCATGTCTTTGGCTGTAAGGTTTTCATTCTAAACAACGGGAAGTCACCCTTAGGAAAATTTGACCCCAAATCTGATGAAGGAGTGTTCTTAGGATATTCAAGTGTGGGGAAATCCTTTAGGGTGTTCAATAGGAGGACTTTGGTGGTGGAAGAAACAACCCATGTAGTGTTTGATGAATCTGATCCTAAGGAGTCTAGATCTGAAGTAGAAGATGAAGAGATTGTTGAGGTTACCCAAGGAGTTGGAAATACAAATTTGGAGGAAAGGGTAGAACCTCAAACCACATTGCCTAGAGATTGGAGATATTCTTCGAGTCATCCTAAAGAACTGATCTTAGGAGACCCTTCTGAAGGTGTTAGGACTAGGCATGGACTTAGGAAGGAAGTAAACCATTCTGCCTTTATCTCAATGACTGAACCCACCAACATCAATCAAGCCTTGTCGGATGAGTTTTGGATTTTAGCTATGCAGGAAGAATTGAATCAATTTGTAAGGAATGATGTTTGGGAGTTAGTAGAAAGACCTAGAAACCAAAGTATTGTGGGAACCAAGTGGGTCTTTAAGAATAAGATGAATGATTCTGGTGTGGTGGTGAGAAATAAGGCAAGATTGGTGGCTAAGGGGTATAATCAGATAGAAGGGATAGATTTTGAGGAAACTTTTGCCCCTGTAGCTAGATTGGAAGCCATTAGAGTGCTACTAGCCTTTGCCTGTTATAAGGGATTTAAGCTGTTTCAAATGGATGTCAAGAGTGCCTTTTTAAATGGGGTAATTAAAGAAGATGTTTTTGTAGAATAACCCCCAGGTTTCGAGAGTTCCCAATATCCAAGTCATGTCTATAAATTAAAAAAGGCCTTATATGGATTGAAACAGGCACCAAGAGTTTGGTATGAGAGGCTTAGCACATTCCTGTTAGAAAGAGAGTTTGTTAAGGGGAGCGTAGACACCACCCTTTTTCTGAGGAGAATAGGAGATGACTTACTCATTGTCCAGATTTATGTTGATGATATAATTTTTGGATCTTCTGATAAATATTTATGTGATGAGTTTTCCAAAATAATGAGTAAGGAGTTTGAGATGAGTATGATGGGAGAATTGTCCTACTTTTTGGGGTTTAGCATAAGGCAAACAGATGATGGAACTTTTCTCAATCAATCAAAATACACTAAGGACATTTTGAAGAAATATGAAATGGACAAAGCCAAGCCAATCAATACTCCCATGCCCTCCTCAGTTCAGTTAGATAAGGATTCAAATGGAAAATCTGTTGATCAGAAGAAGTATAGAGGGATAATAGGTTCACTGCTTTACCTGACTGCTAGCCGACCCGATATCATGTTTAGTGTCTGTCTTTGTGCTAGGTTTCAGGCTGATCCTAAAGAGTCCCACCTGACTGCTGTTAAGAGAATTCTTAGATATCTTTTAGGGACCCCAAACCTAGGAATTTTGTACCCTAGGCACAGCACCTCTTTTGAGATCATTGGATATTCTGACTCTGACTTTGCGGGGTGTAGGGTGGATAGGAAGAGTACCTCTGGGACTTGTCAATTCATAGGACAGTCGTTAGTCTCCTGGTCCAGTAGAAAACAGAACTCAGTTGCACTTTCCACTGCTGAAGCTGAGTACATTGCCTTAGGAAGTTGTGTGGCCCAAGTTCTTTAGTTGAAACAACAAGTCTTGGATTTAGGAGTACCCGTTGGCACAATTTCTGTTCTGTGTGATAATACCAGTGCCATCTGTATCTCTAAGAATCCAATCCAACATTCTAGGACCAAACACATTGACATTAGGCATCACTTCATTAGGGACCATGTTACAAAAGGGGACATCGAGCTACATCATGTAGCAACTGAAAATCAGCTGGCTGACATATTCACTAAACCACCGGCCTTTGACTCATTCAGCATTTTGAGAACCAGATTAGGAGTGATTGATATAAATGCTTGATTCTGATGACTGCTGATTTATGATTGTTATGATTGGTATTCTGATTTCTGCTAGTTAGTTTTTTGTATTCTGTTTTCTGATTTCTGTTAGTTAGTTTTTGTATTGTGATTTCTGATTTCTGTTAGTTAGTTTTTGCCTCGATTATTTTATTTTCAGTTGATTTTATTTCTTCTGCTAATTTCTGTTTTAGCCTTATTGTTAGTTTGATTTGAGTATTTACTTTGCTATGATTTTCTACCTGTTTTTTATGCTTTTCAAGATCTGATCACCGCTCACTACTTCTGGTGATCTGAATTTCTGACTGAGAGTTTTTACCTTATTTTGGTTTGGAAGCTGATAAGCAGTGATTGACTTCGCTGAATCTGTTAAAGGGAAGAAACATTGACAATTGTTTCTCTTCCTCTAACTCCTTTACTGGTGTGTAGTTTCTTTTGAATAAAAATCCTTTTCAAAATTAAAATGTTAGTTTTTGAAATAGAGATTATTTTATCTTTCTACAGTAATCTGCCTCATATCAATAGTGTTTTTCAAAGTCTTGAGTCATTAGTTTGATTTTCTAAACCAAGTGATTGCATTTATCATATGTTGTATGGGTTTTGTTTTGTGAATCGTTCTTCCTTACTACGGAGAGTCATCTCCTATGTCTGGAAGATAATCTCACAGCTGAGACTCTTTAATGATTATGAAAAGGAGAAAGCCTACAAAAGATGCGCAGTGCGCCAGATAAATTGAAAAAGAGGCATAAAATGAGCCCAAAACTGAAAAGATGCGAAATTGCCAAATTGGATACACAAAGTGTATCAAAAATCAAAAGATGCGCAAAGCGCCAACCAATTTGAAAAAGAGGCACAAAATGAGCCCAACACAAGCTTTCTTTCCTTTCAGATTATTAAATGTCTTAGAGAAATCTGTGCGCCACTTAATATTTTCAAAAGCTTGAGTTTTGAAAATCCCGATTTCTGATTTTTTACTTTGTAACACTATTATATCAGATATTTTTCTGGAACGAGGCTTGAAAGGATTTCTTTTCAAATCTAATGTCTTTTATTCTGAATCAGATTTTTGTTTTAAAAGAGGTTTGCATCGATAAGGTGCCCGGGGTCAGAGTTACGAAAGTTGATTATTTCCAACCTTTTTGGATTTCAGCGCTGTCAATCGTCCTGTCATTGGTTTTTAAATCTAAAATCAAGGAAAAATTCTGATTTTCCTATTTTGTTGTTGTTCTGTGTATGTTTTATTTTATGTTTTATTTCCGTGTTTATGTTTTTCACTCCTCCTTTTTGTGATGTCAAAAGGGGGAGTCAGTTGTAGTCGTGTCTGTTTCTATTTTCTGAGTCATGTTTTCTGTATTGTTTGAGCTGTTGAATGAAAATTTAAAAAATGTGTGTTTTGTTTGATTTCTTAGTTTCATTTTATTTTCAGACTACTTTACAAATGTTTGCCATCATCAAAAAGGGGGAGATTGTTGCAAATCTGGTTTTGATGATGACAAACATGTTTCCAGTGTGTTTTTCTTGGCTAATCAGTTTCAAGCACAAAAGACCGCAAGCTACTCAAGCCAACTCAAGATCGGGTCCAAGTGTGTCAAATGTATGATTTTTTCTTTTATTGAGTCAATTGTAATGTAACTGATTCCCTAGCTAAGTAACCTTGCACACACACACTCAGGGAGAGAGATTGAGTGAATTAGAGTTTCTGTTAAAATTTTGTTCAGATCGTCCTAGACGATAGTAGCATCGTCCTGGACGATCCAGTTAAAACAGAAACCCTAATTAGGGCGACTAAGTTAAGAGGGTCTGATTAAGCAGATCGTCCTGGACGATCTTCGGATCGTACGGGACGATATGCTCAAATCAGAAAATTCCAGCCGCCAGATTAAGTTAGGCAAGTTTTATTTTAAGTATTTTGGTCTGATCGTCCCGGACGATACGTGTATCATCTTGGACGATGCACTACAATCATGCCTAAATTAGTCTGGTAATTAAGGAAAGCAATTAATGTTTAATAGATACGATCACATCGTCCTGGACGATCGCAGGATCATCCCGGACGATCGTGATCGTCTTGTGCATTTCAGCTGTACGACCCGAACTGTGTTCAGGACGATTTTGGGCCTTTTTGAACTAATCGTACAGGATGATGTCCAAATCGTCCTGGACGATCCAGTCATTTTTTGGTCGTCCAGCACAGATTTCTCTGGACGACCCGAACTGTCTTCTGGACGATTTTCCTCAATTTGCACTAATCATCCCGGACGATCGTAGTATCGTACGGGACGATATGAACAACTTTTTCTACTGATCGTCCAGAAGAGCCTAATCGTCCAGACTGAATCAGCTGAATTTGAACTGATCGTACAGGACGATCGGTAGATCGTCCTGGACGATCTACCGATCGTCCTGGACGATCTTGGCCGACAAGTTGAGATTTAGGGCAAGTTTTAAGCCCTCCTTTAAAAGAACTTTTTCCTAGATTTGGAAAAATCTTTTGCTGCCTTCCTTCCCTGAGAAACCCTAGAGAGAAGAGAGAGTTGGGAGAGAGAGAAGAGATCTTGTGAGGGGGAGTTAGTGAGGGATTCACTAAGGTTGCTCCAAGCACGGATCAGAGTCGTCTTCTCCGCTCGTCGTCTGCCGTCTAGTCGGTGTTCTTCGTGGGAGGATCATTTGCAAGAAGATCCGGGGTTCTCTGCCCGCTTCAGGTGGAAGCAAAAGGAGTTCGAAGGTTCTCTGCCTGCTTCAGGAGGAAGCGAAAGGAGGTCAGGTTCTCTGCCTCACCGTGTGGTGAAAAGGAGGTATTTTGTACAGGCTTCTCCGCCTTGCTGTGGGAGCAAAAGGAGAGTCACTTTCGTTTAGTGCAATACCCGGAGGGGAGGCTCCGAGGAGTGGACGTAGGTCAAGTTGACCGAACCACTATAAAATCTGGTTTGCTTTTCTGATTCAGTTTTGCACTTTACTTTTCAATATAAACTGCTTGGGTGATTATCGTTGGTTGATCTTTTCGTTATTGTTTACTTGTTTCCGCTGCTAAGTATCGAAAAGATTTTTGTTGTTATCGTGAAATTTTTAAATAACCAATTCACCCCCCCTCTTGGTTAGCCTCGGGACTAGTTCAGTAGGGCTTAACATCCCTTTCGAACTTTCAGAGGGGAGAAATATTGTGAGTTTGAGAGTTTTTTAGATTTTGAGCATATTTTCGTACGGGACGATCCAAAATCATCCTGGATGATTTGTTCAAATTAGAAATCCTAATTAGGGCATCCCTATTTATTAGGTTTTCATTAACTTATCATCCTAGAAGATATTTTATCATACAAGATGATCAGTACAAATCCAAAAATCAGCTGCCAATCAAATTTTATGGAACTTTTTATTTTTAGAATTTTGTTTTGATCGTACAGGATGATCATGTATCATCCTAGATGATTCATTACAATCTTGCCAAAATTAATCCCTTGATTAGGAGAATAATTATAGTTTAATTAATTAATAACATCATACAGGATGATCATCCCGATCATCCTGGACGATCCTTTATATTTCGTGGGATGATCTCCAATCATCATAGACAAAAACCATGATTTTCTTCTAATCATGTAGGATATCATCCTGGACATCTCGAACATTATTCAGGATGATATATTGATTGCCACTCAAAATGAACTGATCATCTGGATGATTGTGAAATCATCTAGGATGATAACCCTTATTTTCTTCTGATCATCCAGGATATCATCTTGCACGTCACAAATATTTGTCTGGATGATTTGCTATTTTCCACTCAAATTGAACTAATCTTCCAGGACGATCATAAATCGTCCAAAATGATATATAGAAAGTATTTATTCTGATCATCCAGACCATGGCAATCATCCTAAAAAAATGTTTGATTTTGTACTGATCATACAGATCGTCCTGGACAATATAGATGGCAAGTTAAATTTTAGGGCATTTTTTAAGGCCTTGTATTTTAGCTCTTTAAACATCTCTTTAGTATTCTTTTGTTGGTTTTTTCCACTACAAGAGAGCTTAGAGGAGAAGGAGAATTTGTGGGAGAGAGAGGATCTTGCGAGGGGGAGTTTGTGAGGGGATTCACAAAGGTTTCTTAAAGCAAGGATTCGATCGCCGTCTACCTTCTTTGTCCTTGGTTCCGTGGTGACCCTAGGGAGATGATTATCAACATCAGATCTAGGTTATCTGCCTACTTCAGGAAGAAGCAAAAGGAGTTGGGGTTCTCTACCTGCTTCAGCAGGAAGCAAAAGGATTATGGGTTCTCTGCCTGCTTCAGGAGGAAGCAAAAGGTGTTGGGGTTCTCTACCTACTTCAAGAGGAAGCAAACTGAGTCAAGGTTCTCTGCCTCACCGGTGTCGGTGAAAAGATTTTATAAGGGCTTCTCCATCTTGCTGTGGGAGCAAAAGGAGAGTCACTATAGTTGTTAGTGCAATACCTAGAGGGGAGGCTCTGGGGAGTGGACGTAGATTAAGTTGACTGAACCACTATAAATCTAGTGTGCTCTTTTCATTTACTTTTCTACACTTTAATTTTCATATATTTTTGTGATATGATCTATGGTTGAAATATTTAATTTTGATTATTAGCTTCCGCTTTAACTGGTTGTATTTTAAAATATTCAAAAGGATAAAAATATTTTTTATTTATGTAAGAAATTTAAAAATACCAATTCACCCCCCCCCCCCTCTTTGTTAGCTTTAAAACTAGTTCATAAGGGCATAACAACCCTAACAAACTTTCAAGTGGTATCAGAGAGGGATTCATAAAATCATCTTTTGGAAAACTTTTGAATTTTGATCCTTGGCTAACTTTGGTAATTGTAATACTGTAGAAGGTTATTCAATCACACGACCACCTTTATTTGATAATATTCCTTTTGATTTTTGAAAAACTCGCATGTCCACCATTTTATAATATATCGATTATCGCATGTGAATGCTTCTTAAAAAAGGTTATGTTGCACCATATAGACTTGTTAATGGAGTTAAAACTAAAATTTCCTTTACTGAATGGACAATTGATGATCGTGATCTAACTCAATTGAATGCTAAATGTTTGAACTACTTTTTCTATGCATTGAGATCTGAAGATTATATGCGTGTTTCAACATGTGTAACTAGTAAAAAATTTGGGATAGATTATGTATTACTTATGAAGGAACGAACGAGGTTAAACAATCTAGATTGAACATTCCTTTGCATGATTATGAACTCTTTTACATGAAACCAAATGAATCAATTTTTGAGATTTACAGTAGATTTACCCAAATTGTTACCTCATTACTTGCCTTAGGAAAAGAACTCACTAATTATGAAAAAGTGAACAAGATTTTGCTATGTTTGCCTTCTTATTTTGATGCTAAAATTACTACCATTATTGAATATAAGGATCTGAATAATTATTTAATTGACAACTTACTTGGATCACTAATTTCTTATGAGCAAGAAGTGAACTAAAGGCAGCTTGATGTAGGTGAGAAGAAAAAGGAGAAAACCATAATCTTTAAGGCTAATGACTCTTACTTTGGCTCTTCTAGTTCTGATGATGATGACATGGCCTTAATCACAAGGCAATTTAAGAGCTTCTTAAGGAAGAAACAAAAGCATCATCAAAAGTGGAATAAAGGTAAGAATAATAAGTATTCTAAAGTTTCTTCTAACGTTATCTATTTTGAATGCAGGAAGCTAGGGCGTATGAAGTCTGAATGCCCAATATTGAAGGCTCATCCAAGCAACAAGAAGGGTGAGGAAAATATTAAGTTCAAGAAAGATAAGAAGAAGATCCAAAAGGCTTTTTGGGCTGATTCAGCATCTGACTCCTCTAAAATTGAAGCTGAAGAGATGGTAACCAACTTGTGTTTGATGACAGATCATCTTGATCACTCTAATCAAGAAGAGGTATGTGAGCTTACTTATGATCAATTATTTGAAGTGCCTGAAAGAATTCATTCTTCATATAGGAAGCTCAAGAAAGCTCACGCAAGCCTAAAAATTGAATTCTTAAATATGCCAAAAGAGCATAAAATCTTTATGAAATATTATTCAACTCTGGATAGCAATCACATGGCCTTACTGGATGAATTTGACTCTTTAAACAAAAATAATCTTGATTTAATTACTAACCATGATTCCTTGAAAACATCACTTGTTGATTTAGAAAATGCTTTCAAATAACTAGAAACTCTTACATCAGAATTAGAAAGTAAAGAGCATGCCTTAAAAATGGATAATTCAATTCTTGAGAGTGTAAATAAGTTTTTAAAAGCTAAATTAACTGCCCTCAAGGAAAATAAAAACCTGCCTGCACTTGAAGAATTTTATAAACCATCACATCAACATGCATCATTTAAACCTAGGAAGAGGCATTATACCCCAAGAAGGTTAGTAAACCCTTTTCCTGGAGCCAAATATTATTCTTTTTGCATGCTAGGACATATCTCCCACACTTGCACCATTCACTGTAGAACACATTTGGTGTGGAGACCAAAATTATAAAATTCATAGCATAGTATGTATGCATCACATTCTTTTTTCCTTCACAAGGGACCCAAACCTATTTGGGTTCCTAAATCAAACATCTGAGGATTTGGTAGGAGTGCTCTCGCAAAAGGCCTCATGAGAGCATGTGGTACTTGGATAGTGGATGTTCAATGCATATGACTGGAGATGTAAATCAATTCATTTCACTGGAGACTAGGGCAGGAGGTAAGGTAATACTTAGAGATAATACCACCAGGAGAGTGGTGGGATCAGGAATACTTGGTGATTCAAAAAAAATTATTATTAATAATATTTTACTTATAGATGGGCTGAAATACAATCTGCTCAACATCAGCCAACTCTGTGATAAAGGCTTCAGCATAAAATTTCTTCCAACTTGCTACCTATAAGCTTAAATGATAAAATTATTTTACAGGGAAAAAGGTTCAACAATGTTTACATGCTACATTTGAATTGCTTTAAAGCTGATATTTCTATTTGCTTAAAATCATTTGCTGATGAATCATGGCTGTGGCATAGGAGATTGTGTTATGCAAGCATGAAAAGCCTTAGGAAGATCACCCAAAAAGACTTAGTGAGAGGTGTCCCCAAGCTAGAGTTCACTAATGACCACTTGCGTGATGCCTATCAGTTAGAGAAGCAAGTCAAATCCTCCTTCCACTTAATCGAAGACATAAACACTAGCAAAACCTTAGAAGTCCTACACATGGATCTATTTGGACCTATCAGCACTTCAAGCCTAGGAGGGAAAGTCTTTGGGTATGTGATTATTGATGATTATTTAAGGTTCACCTGTGTTAGATTCCTATCTAATAAAAGTGAATCATTCGATGAGTTTAGATCTTTTTTTTTACTTGGATATAGAGGAAGATAGCTTGTGAGATTGTGACTATTCATAGTGATCATGGTGGAGAGTTTGAAAATCAAAAGTTTGAAACCTACTATAAGGAGCAAGGGATAGATCATAAATTTTCAGCTCCTAAGATTATCTTAATTGCCTCGTAGGCCTTCGTTACCTACTGGTAACAAGTATAATTAAGTGATTTGATTTGATTAAGGTTTCAAAGTTAATGAATTTGGATTAAGATTGATTGATTACTAATTTTAAAGTTGAATTAATGTTTTTCTAGATTTTGAATTATTTTTGAATTTTTGGAATTTTTTAGATTATTTTAATTATTTAAATAAGGGGTCAAAAGTTAACTTTTTGATTTAGATAAAATTTTAGAAAGTTAAAATTTTTGTAAAATAATAGACCATATGATGAGTAATTAGACACTAAGTTTACTGGATTTGGATTTTTCAACATTAAGTTATAAATTTTAGAAGTTTTGAGTTCAATTTTTACTTAAGGTTGACCAAAAGGTTGACTTTTTGACTTTGAATTATTTCTAAAGGTTTGATATTTTTAATAAATATTAGACCCCAAATGGATTCCAATGCCTTTGAGTTTGATCAATTTGAAATTTTTTAGAGTTAGTTATGATTTTTCAAAGTTTATGTATGTATTTGAATTATTTAATAAATTTAATAAAAGATATTTTAATGATTTGAATTCAAATGAATTCCCAACTCCTTGAAATCAACTCTAAAAGTCAGGAATGACCAAAGGGAGATTCTTAAGTGTTTGAGAATTTTTTGGGATTTTTGTTTGAAAGTTTGATAGGGATGTTAAGCCCTTAAGAACTAGTCCCAAAGCTAACCAAGAGGGGGGTGAATTGGATATTTAAAATACAAGAAAAATCTTTTTATCTTTTGCAGCGGAATCAGAATAAATCATGATAAAAAAAATCATAGATTTCACCCAAGAAGATAATAAGGTGCAGAAAATAATCAGAAAGAACACACCAGATTTATAGTGGTTCGGTCCAACCAGACCTACGTCCACTCCCTCGAACCTCTTATTTCAGGTATTGCACTAAATCAGTGACTCTCTTTTAGCTCCCACAGCTAGGCGGAGAAGCCCTTACAAAATCACTTCCACCTTCCCCGGTGTGGCGGAGTAGCCGGGTCCTTTGACACCACGAGAACTTCTTCTTCCTAAAACTTCCCTCGAGACAAGCCTTGAATACGATGGTACTTATGTGCAAGCCTGCCAAAGCAACCGTGTGATCCCCTTTCCAAGGTTCTTCTCCCACCCAAACTTCACCCTTTCCACTCTCCCTTTCAAGCTCTCTCCTCAAGTTTCCTCCAGAAGAAACGAAGCTGCAATGGCTGCCAAAGACACCTTCAAAGTCTTTGACAACCCTTAAATAAAGGGCTTTGAAAACCCTTCCAAATCTGTTCTGGTGGCAAGGATCGTCCAGGGCAATCACAGGATCATCCAGGATGATGGACTTAAAAAGTGGGCTTCACAAAATCCTAAAAACTCAATTCTACCGCTAAAGATTATCCAGGACGATCGCAGGATCGGCCAGGATGAAGGCATAAAAAGAGGGATTTAAAAAACCCTAAAAACACAATCCTGCCTCCAAATATCATCCAGGTCGATCTCAGGATCGTCCAAGACGATGTGCATAATTTGACCTGATAGTCCTAGACGATATCTGGATAGTTCTGGATGATCAGTACAAATTTGTACAGATCGTCCAGGATGATATTTGGGATCGTCTAGGATGATTAGAAGAGAAATTATGGTATTTAGTCTAGGACGATTAGTAAAATTTAAATATGTCAGAAAACATCATCCTGTATGATATACAGATCATCTAGGACGATCTGATTGAACAATTTAACCATAATTAGTCCCCTAATCACAGGATTAATTTAGGCAACATTTTCATAGATAGTCCAGGACGATATGGATCATCTTGGATGATTAGACCAAAAATAAAAACTTAAAATATTGCTTGAATTATTATGGCGGTTAGGGTTTTTAGATCGGATTGGATCATCCAGGATGATATAAATCATCCACGACGATTAGTTCAAAAACTAAACTTATGGTTTTGGCTAGATCTCACTCCCCTGAGTGTGTGCATGGTCACCAAAACACCTTTACATAACTAAACTCAAAAGATCAAAATTACATCAATGAATATTACAAACTTTTTACAACATAGCCTATTCCACAAAATCTTGAGCTCTAATTCTTTATTAGATGATGCAAGGTGTTCCTGAAATGTTAGTATACACACAAAAAAAAAACATTACAAATACTAGGAGATAAAAAGATTTGAGCCATAATGTTTGTTATCATCAAAAACATAAGCTCGTGAGCTCGAGTCACAACATTTTTTATTTTTAATTAACAAAATTAATTAAATATTAATTTTTAATTAAAATTAAATTAAGCTTGAAATTAAAGTCTAGTTAAGGGGCTTTTTATTTCTTAAGTTGGAAATTGAATTCTGGTTAGTTTGAGATATTATATGTATTTTTTTGTGTTAAACTAGATTTATTGTAATTTTTGAAAGTTTTAATGCTTAATTAAAGGTTTAAAGGTAAGTTAATTAATTAAGCTGCTTAATATTTTTTAAAATTAGTGAGAAATTTTTCTAGGGTAGAGAATGTTACTATGTTTGAATGGTTTAAGTTTCAAGTCTAGAGGACATATATTTTAATTTCTAGAATTTATATAAGTTCTCTAAATAAGTCCTTAATTTTTGTCCTTAAGGTGCCACTAGGTTAAGTGGGTTTACAAATAGGTGTCACTAACCCTTGACATACATGAATACGATGCAATCACAATCACAACCAATTCGTAGATTTTGGAGAGCCATAAAACTAAGTAAGTGTGTGCATCCTACACAAGCAATTAAAATATATTCAATTAACTGAAAGTCTAATAAATGAATAATTAGAAAAATAATTACTCATTGATTAATCATCACTCCCCATCAAATCTTTTCAAGCAAGCTCAACCTATGTTTAAAATTCCATGGGATCTCTCAACACTCAAAAATTTAATATATATATATATATATATATATATAATTTTAAAATAAAATTTAAAATATATATATAAACCTATACATGAAAATATAAGTTTTAAATTTAAAATTTAAAATATTATCAAAATAATTTCAATATATTTTTAAGAGATCCTCTGAATTTTTAATATGTTTAAAAATAAAGTTTTTCAATTTTTAAAATGTTTAATATAATATTTAATTAAATAGGAATTAAATATTTAGGTTTATTTAAGATAAAATAAGTTTTAATTTTGAAATTAATTTTAAATTAAAGTATTTAAAATTTCAAAAATTTTGATATATTCTTCATATTTTTTTGAATTAATTTGAATTTTCTTTAAAGTTTTTAAGAATTAAGGTAATTAAATTTCTTTAAATTATTTAAAATTAAATAAAATTCAAAATAATTCTTAATTTAAATTAAATTTTTAATGTTTCTGAAGTTTTAAGTTATTTAATATTTTTTTCTTAATTATTTAAATTTAATTTTAATTAATTAATTAGTTAATTATTTAAATATTTTAATATTTTAAAATTTTTAAAATATACAATATATCTTAAGTTAAATTGAAGTTCAATTTAAATATATTAAAATAATTTTCTGATTAAAAAAAAATAAAAAATAAAAAATTTTAAATATTTGAAAATATTTAAATTAAGATTAATTAAATATTAATTTTAATTTAAAGTATTTAATTTTTAAAATATTTTAATATATAATATTTTTAATTAAAAGTTAATTTTAATGTTTTTTTAAAGAAAATTAGTTTAAAAGTAATTTAAAAATCAAAAGAAAGGTTCTTACAGCGCCGCCAGTGCCGGAGGACATGTGGCAGCCTCTGTTTGGCTACTTCAAACTGCACCCAATCTTTAAAAATAATTTTGCGGTAGTGCAATCATTGCCACATAATTAAGTGACGATGAGTTTACTTCACCACGTCAATAGCTCTCGCCCACCAATGGATCGCCCGTGTTCTAAAAAGAACAACTCAGATGCGACCAGATGTGAGAATCGACTGTAGGAGTGGATCTGCAATTAAACAAAATGACGGGGAGACATGATGTGGATCATTGATCAGAAGATCAATGGTCTAGAAAATGTGTAATCAAAGTATACTGCAAATGATGCCCTAGAAAGCATTTTGCGCTTCGCTCTCAAAATCAGTTCAATCAAAATCCATGAAAATTTAAACACAATCTCTATACATGAAAAGCATTCATGGGGATATAAAATAATGGCTTAAAATGTGCTTAATAAAATGCTAATTAGATGAGAGTGTCCTAATCTAGGTTTAAGGTTTTACCTTGATTTAATGGAGAGTTCAAACTGCTTAGGATATCTATGAACTTGTTGATTATCCATGCTCAATCTCACTTCACAAGTTATGGTCTTAAAAGCCTTCTATCGCTTGGTATTTGAGTTGAACGGATTTCAAGCTTGCGGTGGCTGAAGAATTACCGGCGGAGGCTTTGATCGATGGGATTTGACTAGCGAAATGTATAGGAGATCAAGGGGCGCTCGAATAAGACTTAAAAGGGGTTTGAAGAGTTTTGGAAGGTGAGAGAGGGCTAGGGTTACGAATTAGCTCATTTTTAGGGTTTTTGCTTATTCAAACATCCCAGAATATCATGGATAGTTAGGATTGATTTAGGACAGTCCTAAATGCTTAACACCTAGTATGGGTTTGTTAAGAGCAGGGAACCAAGAGGACAAAAGGGCATATGACATGCAAATTCCATTTGTCTTTTAAAGAACATGTGGAATGATTAGGAGCTATTTTGGAACTAAGCCAGCGATTAAAGAGTTTTAGAAGTCTCTAAAAAGTGTTTAGACTACTGAAATTGATTTAAAATACAAGGGTTAGCCCATTAGGGCTAGTTTGAGCATTTAAGAAGCCATTTAACCACTCATTGACTATTTGACCAGTCAATGGGTCAAGCTGGCTGAGGTGGCCAGTGAGAGGGCATGATGAGTTGGCTTAGAAGGAGCTTAATGAAATTCCTTAGATGTTTGAGTGATCAAAGTAAATCCATTTCAAGTTTGATTGATATTTTAATGGTTTGACTTGTTCCATTTAACTATGATTTAACTCATGTCATAACAAGGGGTATTCAAGATGTTGAGTGAAGTGGATTCAAGGGTTCTCAAATTAATGAGGTTTAACATTTGAGTGGAAAAGCATATAAGATACTTGGCTTTGATCATAGGTCAATGTTTGACTATTCAAATTAACGTGACCTGACTTCAGATAAATTTGAATGTGTTTGAATCATATTTTGAAAGGGGTTTGAGAGTTTAAATGGCTAGATTTGACTAAGTGGGTCGAACTAACCCATTTAGAACCTTAAGGGACTTATAAGGTTAACCTAGGTTGACTTGGTCAATCAGGTTGACCTAGGACTAGGGTTTGGACTAGATAGGTTTGAGATGACATTTTGAGTCTGTTGGAACTAGTGCGAAGGTCTAGGGAGGTCAATTTAGTCAAATTGACTGTTCGAACCATTAAGGGATTGCTTGGTCAACCTAGGTTGACTTGGTCAACCAGGTTGACCCAAAGCCTAGGTATGGTTCCAACAAGTTTGGTTTGGTATTCAAAATTTGCTGAAAGTGGTCTCATATAATTTGGAGGCCATTTGGTTTGAAATGGATATTCAAACCCCTAAGGGGTATTTTAGTTGAAATAGGTTGACTTGGTCAACCAGGCTTGATTAGGGTCTGGGCTTGAGTCTAATATACTCCTAAGAGTGATTAGGGTGCATTAGAAGAGGTTCTGGAGTTTGATTTGAATAGGCCAAGTTGAAGTTAGGATAAAACTCCCAAATTGCCCTTACGAGGCATTTTGGTCATTTTGACCCTTGGTTAACTGGTGGTCAAAATAGGTCGACCAAGATATAGTTTAATGCTTAAAAAGTCATAATTAAGGGTCTGAATGTGATCATATGGTTTGGAAAAGGCTCCAAGGTCAGGATCCATTAGATGGTAGGTCTAGTGATTAGGTAGTAAATATTTAAAAGTTTTACAGTCTTTCGAAATCAATTCAGTTTTTAGGGTTAGAGGTCTCAGAATGAGCTTAATTTAGAGGGTAGACCCTAGAGACATGCCAAATCAAAATACAATATATAGATCATGAATTGAGGGTCATTTGCTTGGATTTTTAATTGATTGAAAAATCACTCGAAAAGGCCTTTAAAACCTTAGTCTTTGGACTTGGATTTTGGTTTGAATTTCTAGATTTGAGTTAAATTTTTGGTTTGAGTGTTTAAATTTGAATTATCCAAATCATTGATAATCATTTGAATGATCATGAATGATTGGATAGAATGATAGTTTGATAAAGGGTTGGATCAAGTGTTGAAGTTTGTATTAAGTTGGAGATTGATTAAAAGTTAGGATTTTCTTGAAGTCTTGACTAGTTTGAGATCTAGATTTATTGGAGATCTAGATTGAATTGTGTTCTTAATTAATCTGGGGTCTTGGTTTTGTTTAAATTTGGATAGAATTAATTTGAAGTATGGTTTGATTTAAAGTTTTAATAGATTGAAATGTGAATTGAAGTTCTCGATTAAGGTCTTGATTGAGCTTTCGATCAAAGTCTAGTGTCTAGATTGATTTGAATCTGGATTGATCTAAGATCTGGATTAATCTTAAAGTTTAGATTAATCTAGGGTCTAGGTTATTACAAATCTAGATACAAGTACTGTGATTTTCATGATAACAAATATTATTTCCTTTATATTATTATCACTGCATATTTATTTTTGGCTTCCCTACATGCTAACTTTTTCAAGTCCACAAAGCTCACTTATAAGCCAGCTCAAGATTGGGTAGATTAGGACTGAGTCAGTCTGTAAGTTTAATTCTAATACAATTTTTACCTTTTCTTGTGTCAAATGTATTATGATAGACCCTGAAGCTAAGTAACCTTGCACACACTCACTCAGGGGGAGAAATTTGGTGAGTATGAGAGTTCTTATGTTTTTTTTATCATATCGTATAGTATGATTCTAAATCATCCTGGACGATCACTTCAAAAGAGAAACCAATTAGGGCTTATGTGTCAAATAAGATTAATTAAGCCAATCGTCCTGGACATTACTATCATCGTATAGGACGATATGCATCAATAAAAAAATCCAATGCCAGGCATGATTTAGGCAAGATTTAATAATTAAAATTTTTTTAATCCTTCACAATAATTCTGATCATCCTGGATGATGTGTAGCAATCATGCCTAAGATAATCCTGTGATTAGGGATCTAAGTATGGTTAGATTAAACGATCATATCGTACAGGATGATCGTAAGATCATCCCGAGCAATAAGTGAATTTTTCTTCTAATCATGGACATCTCGAATGATCTACCAAACAATAAACCATGCTTTTGAACTAATCATATAGGATGATCGCAAGATCGTCCGAGACTATCAGTAAATTAATGACGCATGAGTTTAAATCAACTGAAATATGCCCTTAAACAGATTAAATAGTTGGGCAAAATTTTTTAGATAACAAATACTGCCCAAATTTAATCCCCCAAAGTCTAAAGCCAAGGATGATTGAATCCTAAGAGAAATCACAAAAATACCCTTAGGGCTATTACTAGAATTACTTAAGTTTTATGCATGATCATGGCTTGAAACCATAAGGCTTTTGTAAGTCTCCTCAAGACATTTTTATTGAGTCTAAGATCACTTAATCTGGTTATTGCAAGAGGACATATGAATTTTTGAAATTATTTACATTTTTTTAATTTTAAAATAGGAAATTATTCGATCAGTCGCACGCTTTCGACATTGGCGCCATATGATCTGCTAGCCAATCATTACAGTTGACTTGATAAATGTGGGATTAATCGTAACCGCCTGATCCACAATCAAATGGCCACGATTTAAAGTAGCTTGAGATCACAAAATTTAAATGGAGTCATTAATTGAAATTGATGGCATTGATTACATCTTTAACCTCCCGCATGCCCCCGTAGCTATAAACATATTCCGAGAGATCCCGCTAGAAAAACTTTACCAAAATATATAGAGAGCATCAAAGGAATGCAAACCTTCAATCTAATAGCTAAAATTCATTGGTTTGAAGGTTTACTTCACATTTGACAGGACTACCTAGCTAGGGAGCTTGGGAGTAAGATTTTACCTCATGAAAAACTCTAACAAGTGAGGTTTTCTATCAGGAAGCTTGAGGGGATGATGACGAAAACTTCTCCTTTAAATTTGTCAATTATAGGAGAACTGGAAGTATGAGCTTGAGTGGATGGTGGAGAATGTTCATTGAAGTTTGCTCAAACTCTCTCTAGAGAAGGATAGGAAGCTAGGGGAAGGAATGGGAATACTCATAGAGCTTTGGAGATGAATTTCAAAAAGCTAGAAGCGAATAAGACCATTTGGACAAGAGTACTTTATGCAAGGTTTCACCATGACTTTGGATGGTTGTAATCACTCAAGAAAGCCACTGGATGCTCTCCAACAGGAGGGGGAAAGTGCCCTGTGCCTCATGTGCTTAAAGCCAACAAGATTAGGCCCTAGAAAGTCCTTGGAGAAGGATGAAGAAGGGGGGACCACCAGAGCTCATTTTCATTCTCTTCAGTTGCCTCCGGCCACTGCTGGGGTCAGGCTTAGGTAGAAAGGTTGTTGGGAGTCTTGTGAGGTCAATTGGGCGTGGTAAAGCCGAATTGTGTAGATTGTCTCGGGTTAACCTAAACCTAGATAATTTGTGTTGATTTGGGTCCAACCTTGGTCAAGCCTAGTGTTGGGCTGACCACGGGAGGTATGTTGGGTTAAAGTCTATCCAATGTGATAAGACAATGGATTTGGTTTGGTCTATATTGAATTTTGGCTTAAGGTAATGTGGTTTTAATAACTTTGGACCAGTCTAGGTCTTGACCAAAGTTAAACTAGGGGCTGGGTTGACTAGGGAAGGGGCATTGGACTTAGGGCCACTCAATGCAAGTGGTATTCAGGTTTGGAGAAGCCTTGGATGGGAATTGGCTCAGCCCTCAGTGGTTTTGTGGACTTTAGGCTAGCCCAATTCCTGGCCTAAGTTGACCCAAGGGCTAGTCCAGCAAGGGATGATGTGTTGGGTCATGGGGGACCCAATGCAAGCATCAGCTTGATTTAATTTGTCTTAGGGTGAGATTTGGCTCATGAAGAGCACTCTTTGGACACTTGGGTTAAGCCATATGGCTAACTGAAGTGGGCCCAAGGGTTGGGTCTTAAAAGGGACCCTCTTAAGGACATAATGGGTCACCATAATGGTTTTATTGGCTTGGAAAAGCCATGGTCAAAGGATTTGAGCTAGGTTGAAGTGTATGTATATTTAGTCAAACTTGGCTAACTTGGTCAACTAGGTTGACTTAGGGCCAATGGTTAGGTCCATTGAGTTTTATTGATATTATGAGATCAATAGAGGTGTTCTCACGTGATGGGAAGACCATTTGGATTGAAATGCATGTTTAAATGCTTAAGGGAGACTTCAACCAACCTTTGTTGACTTGGTCAACTAGGCCAAACCAAAGCTTGGGTTTTAGTTTAATGCACTCCTAATAGTGTTTAGGATGCATTCTGGAAGGTTTCATGCCTTGACATGGGTTGGCCATGGTGAGGTTTAAAGGAAATTCTAATTTTGCCCTAAAAGGGCATTTTGGTGAAATGGGGCACTGGTCAACTCTGGGTCAACAAGAGTCCACCAAAGTATAGTTTTATGTTCAACATGACATAATAAGAGTTATGAACATGGTCAAGGGTTTTGGGAAAGGTCCCAAGGTTAAATTTAATAAGGTCAAAGGTCTAGTGGCATAGGCTATAAATATTTGAAGGTTTTGCAGCCTTTGGATTTAAATCAAGTTTCTGGTGTTAGGAGTCTCAGATTGGCCTTAAATTTGAATGGTTGACCCTAGAGATATGCCTAATTAATATGCAATTGATAGATCATGAATTAGGAGTCATTGTACTAGGTCTTGAGATGATTGAAAAATCACCCAAACAGGATTATAAGACATGGGACTTTAACCTTGAATTTTGGTTTTAAATTTTGGATTTGAACTAGATTATGGATTTGATTGATTGAATTTAATTCATCCATGTCAATGATAATCAATTAAGTGTTTTTTGAAGAATGGATAAATAAAATCAAGTAGTGGAGACTGAGTGCTAGAGCACTGAGCTGGGAAGTGTACCGAGTCACCTATCTACAATTCAAGGCTGCAACCTCAAGTAATTATTGATTGATATCAAATGGATGATTTAAATTAATTGAAATTTTATTGAATTTTGATTAAAGATTGGATGATTGACAACTAGATGTTATTAACCATTTGATCAACACACAGGAGTTTGGATAGGTCCTGATGACCTCATAAAGAAATGTGGTTAACATGTATTAAAAATTTCATAGTCAAATGACATAACTTATTATTCTATTGATAACATGTTTGTTTCTCTTACAACATATGAACAAAAAATTATCCAGAGATTAGATGACATAAGTAATAAAAGGAAAGAAAAATTATTGCATTAAAAGTTGAAGATTATAATAGTAACTCTGAGGGAGAAACAAATGAGTTTATTATCCTTATGGTGAGGCAGTTGAAGAAATTCATAAAAAGCATGTGGAAACGACATGATAAATGGAGAGGGAAAGGTAATAAGGCCAATAAGATTTTTGCTAAAACAATTTGTTATGAATGTACAAAAGTTAGGTCACATTAAGTGAGACTGCTGAAATTTAAAACATAAATCATAAAAGGATAAACCTGAGGAAAAGGCTGAATAAAAAAAGAGCAAATAGTGGTTGCGCAAAGCTTTCTAGGCTAACTCTGACTCAGAATCCTCTAAAAGTGAATTTGAAAATGAAACCACCAATATGTGCTTAATGATAAAGGATAGCTCAGGTGACATCAATGAGCCTCAGGTATATGACTTCTCCTATGATGAACTAGTTTCCTTTGCTATGAATTTGCAAGAAAAATAAAGTAAACTTATAGAAACAATTACATATTAAAAAGGTGTATATTGCATTACAAGATAATCATTCCATTCTAGTTAAAGAATTTGATGTCCTCAAAAATGATTTGAAAGAAAAAAACTAGCATGCATATTAAACTAGATATTGTATGCAAGGCATTAGAAGCAAAAGTGTTACATTTGCCAAAAACTGAGCCTAAAGCACAAGTACGTATATTTAAAAGTATAAATGATTATTCAAGAAAGGATATCATAGAGCTTAAAGTACTTGCTTCTAGGTACTCTCATGCTCTCAAATAACCTATTAGAGACTCACAAGCCTCATAATTTCATAGAAGGAAGAGTCACTCATTATATACATTAAATCATTCATTTCGAAGAGTTATGTTTTATTCTTGAAGCATGTAAGAACATATAGCATAAATCAGCTCACAAAAGATTCATCATAGGACATAGCTTGTTTGGAAACCTAAAGTCTAAGGAGCAAAGCATTACATATTTTCATCTCATCGCACTATAGGGCCCAAGCTTATCTGGGATCAAAAATTCCAAGCTCGGTTAATTTTCTAAGTATGCCTTCATAAGAGGTCTAATGAAGCCATGTGGTACCCTGATAGTGGATGTTCACGACATATGATTGGAGAAAATTTAAAAAAATTATAATGATGGAATATATATACGAAGGGAGAGTGACCGTTAGAGATAACACCGCCAGAAAATTAGTTTTTATAAGTATTATAGGATAAAACTAATGGTTTCATAATTAAAGAAAGTTTTGTTAGTAGGGGACTTAAGCATAATTTATTAAGCATCACTCAATTATATGATAAGGGTTTTGACATTAAATTTTATTTAGATAAATTTTTGTTAATGTTTAATAATAAAATTATTTTAGAAGGATTACAAAAAAATAATGTATATATGATTGATTTAGATTGTATTGACAAAACTATTAAAAAGTATTGCTTAAGACCCACCTTAAATGAATCATGATTTTTGAAAGCGTGAATAGGTTGTTAGACCTATTGATTATGTCCCTAGGCTAACCAAGAGGGGGGTGAATTGGTACTTTAAAAAGTCTCTTGGACTTTTGGAAATTTTAATTAAACACATTATGAAAATCATACTGTACGATTGAGTTCGTACTATACGAACAGTTATGAAATTTATACTTTTTTTCAACCACAGATAAGATAAAGTGCGCAAAATAACAATGCGAAAAATAAAAGGACGGGAACAGAGAACACCAAATTTATAGTGGTTCGGTCAAACACGACCTACATCCACTCCCTAGAGACTCCTTCTTTAGGTATTGCACTAAACCAAAGTGACTCTCCTTTAGCCCCCACAATCAGGATGAGAAGCCCTTACAAAACTCTCTTCCACCAAATCCAGGTGCGGCAGAGAGCCGTCATCCTTTTTCACCCTCCTAGTGAAGGCAGAGAACCCAACGTCCTTTCTCACCCTCTTGCTGATGGCAGAGTACCACTCATCCTTTCTCACCCACCTTGGTGACGGTAGAGAACCGCTTCTCCTTTCTCACCCTCCTTGGTGATGGCAGAGTACCAACCTTCTTCAAAGATCTTCTCTCAAGAGTCTTCTAAGAGATAGGAAAGAAATTTGAAGTACAAACAATGAGATCCTCACACTTGGATAACCTTGTGAATCCCTCCACAATTTCCACTTTAAAGATCTCACTGCACTCACTCCCAAACACTCTCCCTATTCACTCTACCTTCCACTCTTAAGAAGAAATTCATAGAAGACCACATACAACATCAATTTTTAGGTCCCTTATATTAAAAGGACAAGAAAAATCATCCAAGAACTAAAAATCTCAAGTTTTACGATGTTTGATCGTACTGTACGATCGCAGTTCGTACGTATGAACAGTTCAAAATATTGAACGATTCGTCTCGTACGATTTAGTACAAACCACTGAATCCCAGTTGATCATATCCGAACCTTTGATTATTACTTTTTGAGTGATAATTTATAATTTGGTGGATCCACTTTGACCCCTAGTTGGTCAGAGGTCAAAATGACCAAAATGCCCCTTAAGGGCAATTTTGAAGTTTTCTCCACTTCAACAAGGCCTAGTCAAATCAAACCAGGGAACCTCCTCCAATTCATCCTAAACATCATTAGGAATGCATAGGACTAAACCTCAGACCCTAGTTAAGTCTGGTTGATCAGGTCAACACCTTTTGACCAAATTAACCCTTAGGGATTTGAACAATCATTTCAATCCAAATGGCTCCATCTTAGCATGAGATTAATTCCATTCAACTCAAAACCTTAAACTAAACATGTTGAACCCAATCCCAATCCTTGGGTCAACCTGGTTGACTAAGTTAACTGGGGTTGACCCAAATGCCCTTTAAGGATCCAAATAGTCAATTTGATTAAAATGGCCTCCCTAGATCTTGGGACCACCTCCAATAGTCTTAGAACATAATTTCAAACTTGTTAAGCCCAAATTAAACCCTATGGTCAACCTGGTTGACCAAGTCAACCTAGGTTGATCCAATAACCCACTAAGGGCCCAAATAGGTGGTTTACCAAGATGATCATTCTAATCCCTGAAACCACTATCACTAGACTCTAAATATTATTCCAAATCTATCTAACCCAGTCCTAGCCCTTGGGTCAGCCTGATTGACCAAGTCAACCTAGGTTGACCCAATCAACCTTTAAGCATATTTATATCTAATTAATGCCCAGATAAATCTCAAACTTGCTCAAACTTCTTTGGTCATATTCTCTAATAATTTAGACTTGATTGGGCTCTTAACCCAATCAATTATCAACATGATCAACTAGGTCCATGAATGATCCAAATTGGCCTATGTGACCCATCCCATTGCTCCTAGTTTACTCAACTCATATCAAGCTCTAAACTAACTCCAAATTATAGCTCAAACATGTCCTAGTGCTTGGCCAATCAAATCCAAACAAAATTGACTAAGTCAACCTAAGCCATATAGTTAAACTTCCATCTACACATCCAAACTCTAACCCTTGAACTCCAAACTATTGCTAAATCAACCTAACCAGCAATTCACATCCACCTACCTACCACCTCAACACTTATTGGACTATTTAACTAGTCAAAGAATCAACATAAGTTATTATATGGGTTAAAGAGGGTCAAACCACTCCCTAGAGCTAATATATTCTAATTCAAACCATTCCAGCACCTCTAGGCAGTCTCTAGAACCTCCTTCATATGTGTTTAAGCCTTAGATTAAACCCCCAAGCATCTGATATAAACTAGAGGCCAAAACACCCTTTTCATATAGGAAGTCCTTATGTCCTTTGTACCCTCTATTCCTAACTACCCTAGGATAGATGGAAAACATCCTAGAGTCCAGGAAAATAGATCTTAGCCGTCTAAAGAACCCTAGGATGTTCTAATGGGGCAAAAATACCAAAACCTATTCCCTTCACTACTCTCCCTCACTACTCTAGCTCTCCCAGACCAAGCTCTCATTTTTTTTAGCACTATAGAGCCTCCTCATGCTTTCTCAATTAAAACTCAGCCGTTAGAAGCTTGCTAGTGATGATCCTCTGGCCATCTTATCCTCTAATCTGTCCCAAGTCAAGATCATTAGATCCAAGGTGTTTTGAGCCTCGACTTCAACTAAAACCTATGCGAGGATAGTCCATTAGCTAAACTAAATCATTATTTCTAAAGTCCAACAATAAAATCTCCTAAAACTCTGAGTCTTAGGTCATAATAACTATATCAAAATAACTTTTCATCAAGTGATTTTCAGGCTATCAAACAAAACCACCATGATTTCTGTTCATAAACTCTAGTTTGGTATAAAATTTCAAGCAATTTGGTACATTCAATTGAGAGGACGTGCCAAAATTTTGTTCTTAGGGTTCGCGTTACACAGGTTGTTCGCTAGGGGGATCGGAATCGTTAATCTTAAGATCAACGGTCATAATCTAACCTTCCTACTGTCCATCCAACCGTGTATTTGCATTTGATCAGGTTTTCATGCGTCCACCTTGATCAAAGCCGTTGATTTCAGACAGCGTGAAATCTATAGTGCTTATCTACATTGATGTGGTTAAGTTATCGCATCCACTACGGGATAATTAGGGTCTAATGATTATGCGGCTACGTAACCATTTATCATTAAGGCGCCGCTACGTAATCATTAACAATGATTGTCGTGGTTCTACTGGATGAATCCCGAGCTAATACATAGCCTTCTTGGTACCACCAGCACCGCTAGAGATATTATATTATTTTAAATTAATCTTAATTTATTTTAATTAGTAAAAACTTAATTAAATCATAATAAAATAAATATTAGTCACAAAAAATAATCATAATATATCAAAATTTTTAGTTTTTCAAACCATTTTATTTAAAATTAATATTAAGTTAAAATATTAAATATATTTTGAATTATTTTAAATATTTAATATTAAGCCATTTTAATTAACATTTAATTAAAGATAATTAAAAATACTTTCAAAGTTTAATTTATTTATTTGAAATCAATCTCTAATTTTAATAAAATATTTAAAAATTATATTAATTTAATTTTAAATATTTATTTAATATTATTTACATTTAATTATATTAAATAGATATTTAATTATTAAAGTATTTATGAAAATAATTTAAAATTCTTAATTTAATTTAAAATCGATAAGACTTTAAACTAAAATATTCAAAATAAAGAACATTTTAAGTTAAAATTAAAAATGATTTTCAAATATTAAATAACAATTAAATATTAAATATTTGAGAATTTAATTACTACTTAATTTAATTTCAAATTAAATACTTTTAAAATATTATTTAATCTTAAATTAATAAAAATTGCAAATAATTATCAAAATTAGTTTAATATTATATTATTTTAAAATTCATTTTAATTATTAATTACTTCGAAATGACAAATATTTTAATATATTAAATATTACTAATTTTAAATACTTCAAATAAAATTAAAATATTTTGAATTAAATAAAAAAATTCTTAATTAATATTTTAATATGAAATTATTTAAAATTTAAAGCATTTTAATTTAAATTTAATATTGACTTAAAATATTTTGAATAAATTTTAAATATTTAAGTATTATAATATTTTAATATTATTTAATTAAGATAAATTCAAATCATTTTAAAAATTCAAAGAAGATTATTTTATGTAACTTTAATATTTTAAAAAATATTTAAGAATTAATTTAAAATTTATTTTTTATATTTATTAATTTTAAATTATTTTAAATGCATTTAATTAACATAAAAATTTATAAACAATTCAAACGAAATTTAAGTTAAATAAAACAAATTTAACATAATATATAAATTTTTTTAGGATTTTAAGTATTTAAATTTAAAATTAATTTTAAAATTAACAACTTAATTTATTTTAAATAAGTTTATTTATTTAATTATTTTAATATTTAATTAATATTTAATTAAATATTTTGAAAATTAAATTTTTTATCTAAAATATTTTAAATAATCAGATAATTATTTTATGATTTTTTAATTTAAAAATTAAAATTAATTTAAAGTATTTCATATAATTTAAATCATTTTAATTATTTTTATATTTTAATATTTAATTAATTTTTGAAAATTAGAAACTTTTATTTTAAAATATTTCATATTATTAAGGTATTTCCAAAAATTATTTTGAAATTATTTTAAAATTAACTTAATTTTTTCAATAATTTCTAAAATTAAGCTATTCTCTAATACAAAAACTAATTTTAAAATTATAAATAAATAAATATAAATATATATATATATATATTAAATCCTTTGGGAGCTTTGAGTGTATCTTTGAAATCTTAAACATAGCTTGAGAATGATTGAATAGGATTTATGGGGAGTGGTGATTAATCAATGTGCAATTATTTTGTTAATTGTTCATTGATTAATCTTCCAATTAGTTAAGTTTTATTTTGATTGCATGCTTAGGATGCACACACTTGCACTTAGCCTAAGCTCTCCTAGATCTTGGATTTGAATGGTGTGATTGCATGTTTTTTATATGTTAAGGGTTAGTGACGTTGATTTCAACCTAGCTAACATAGTAACATCTTGAGGACAAAAATTAAGGACTCATTTAGAGAACTTAGTAAAATTTTAGAAATTAAAATATATGTCCATTAGTGATGAAACTTAAACCATTTAAATATAGTTACATTCTTTGTCTTAGAAAAATTTTCCGCTAACTTTAAAAATTATTAAACCACTTGATTAATTAATTTAATATTAAACCCTTCATTAAGCTTCAAAACTTCTAAAAATTCTAATACATCAAATTTAAATCCAAAAATTACATACAATACATCAAATCAACTAAAATTTAATCCTTAATCAGAGAAAAATAAAAGCCCTTTAATTGGACTTTAATTTCAAGCTTAATTTAATTTTTAGTAAAAAATAATAATTAATTAATTTAATTAGTTGATTCCAACAAATTCTCAAATACTTGAAAACATTTCCCTATATCATTTTTTATCTTTGGAGGTGATTTCAAGAATTTGGAGTTTATTTGGATTCAAATCATTAAAATCTCTTAAATAAATCAATTAAATAATTCAAATAAATACTCAAACTTTGAAAAATCATAACTGATTCCAGAACATTCCAAATTGAGTAAACTCAAAAGCATGGGACTCCATTTAGGATCTAATATTAATTAAAAATATTAAACTTATAGAAATAATTCAAAATCAAAAAGTCAACCAATTGGTCAACCCTAAGTCGAAACTCAAGTCAAAACTTCAAGCATACATAACTAATTGTAGAAAAATCCAATTCTAGTAAACTCAAAGCCTAAATACTCACCTTTGGGCCTAGTATTTTCTTAAAATATTAAAATTCTAGAAATCAACTTTAATCAAAATGTCAACTTTTGACCACTTAATTTAAAGATTAAAATAATCAAATATTTTTAAAATTTAAATAATCATTTAAAATTCCAGAATACATCAAACTCAACCTTTTAAAACTAGTAACCAATCATTTTAATTAAAATTTATCAACCTTCAAACCTTTAATCAAATATGTTTACTTCTCTGCTACTTAAGTGTGCCTGGTTTTTTGAGCTTTCTCTGCATGTCGGTTGCTAGTGTAAATTGATGGGTGTATTTGAATATCTAACTGTTGTAATATATGTATTGATTTGATGGGCATTAAATCACCCTTATGTTAGGGAAAATTTATGTGCTAACATAATCTCATGAAGGTGGTCATGCTCATACAGGGAATAAAAATTAAAGGGGGTAAAATAAAAAAATTAAGCATTAAATTGATAATATTTTCTACAGCTACTGCGCTTGCTAAGTCCCTCTTTAAAGTTAAAAGAGCATGGACAAGTGTATCGGATTTGAGCATTTTAATTCCATTATATATATGCATGTGATTTTAATTTAAATATTGATTATTTAGGATAACCCGGTATGTCATACTTGAGTCTAGACTTTTTTTTTTTAATTTCATGTATATGTAATTTGATTATAATTAAGTTGTAATGTTAAAGTGGTCTTTTGAGATGGGATGTTGAACATCCAATTTGGAATCCAAAGAGGAAGGGACATCCCTTAGGGGAGAGTTCCTCTCCCTTTGGAAATCCAAATTAGCATGGCTTTCAAATATCTAAAGAGAAAAGAAAACACGCCTTTGGGGAGGAGTTTCTTTTCATTTGGATGTTCAAACCTGACAAAACCCTTAGAAGTACGAAGAAGTGGAGATCGAGAAGAATCCTAATTCTCAAAGTCACTTGAGTCTTAGGAGTAGAATTCGGGTTATTGTTAGTGGTACCTTGGCCACTTTTAAATTTTACAGACCGTGGGTTATACTATTAAATGACACTTACCACATGGATTGTTGAATTTATTTAATTAATTTGATTTGATGATTATTTACTTTTTTATGATTAGAATTGCCTTCTTTTTTTAATTTTTGATGATTACATGTCGTATTGTGATTTAGCCTGGAACATGATTGAAGGCTCATGAGAGTACGATTCAAATTTTTTTGCTTTAATTAAATTAAAACTTTTAAGATAACATAGTAACTCTATTGACTTTAGGAAGTAACCTCGGATTGCTGAGGGTCTCATGCATACATTTTAAATCTTCTCTTCTTTATTAGGCACCTCCATGCCTATGGGTTCTGGCAGGCCACATGACCTATTAGGGTGTAGTCCTATCAAGAAGATGTTATGTAATCTCATAGGAAAATTTTATTTTTAAGCCTTTTTAAAACTACTTCATTATGATTCAAGCATTCAAATTCATCTAGCATGCATTACATTAAAAAAAATTAAAAGAGTCTAAAACTTCTAATTGCATTTTACTTTATGCATCAAATTACCCAACATATGTTAAGGGGCCAATTTGGAGTTATTCTAGATGTTGTCCCCATTTCCTATAACTTATCTAAACAATGTCCCTATAACTCTTGCATAAAGATCGGACACATAGTCTTAAAGCGCCTAGTTGGTTAGTTGGCTTACCAATCTAGGCCGATGCAACTCTAGATTTACACTTCATTAACTAGGTTCATACCACTAATTTTTAGTGCCTAATTTAGATTTAGATTTAGATGCAAGTTTAGATTATAAGACATCAAACTTCTAGGAATACAATCCTAATGTTCTAATAAAATTGACAACTCAAACTAAAATATCTCTTCAATCTAGAATTCAAGCCCAAGACCTAGGATAGGTTGGAGTCTTTCAGAATCCTAAAACACTCCCTACCCTTCCTCCTTTCTCCAAAAATAAGTGTTCCACTTTGATCCAATCCCTATTAAAAATTCTAATCCACACCTCCTTTGATATCAATCCTTGAAAATTCTAAATGAAATTTTCGCCTTTATTTTAATCAAGAGTATTCATAGGAAACTTATATTTCTTACGATATAATTAACTATGAAGGGTTTCACTCAAAGGATATTTAGAACCCAAATCAAAATTTTAAAATTAAGATTTCAAAATTTAAATTAGTTATCTTTGGGAAAATTAGTCAACGATCATTATCATCATATTCAAATGATTGATAATAAATGATATCTTCTTTCTCTGAGAGGATATATTTTTCTATTATCACTACTTTGATTATAAAATTAATGATCCCATATCTGGATTAGTATAATTAAACACTCGATCAAATATCATTTCGACCCTCTGGGGTCATATGTGATTCTTCCCTGAGTTTGACTATGATTCTCAAGATGAACTTGCAGTTTTATAATATGAACTTATTTGGGAATAATGTCTTCACTTCCTGAGGTTATATATCATTTATAATGATGTGTTCAACTTTAAAATTATAATTTTAAAATTTTAACTTTCCCAAAGAAAATTAACTTTTCAAACTCAACTTTTTCAATCAAACAAAAAAAATGATATTTTTTCCTTTCAGGGCAACATATTATCCATAACGACGTGTTCAATTTTAAAATTAAAATTTCAGAAATTAACCTTTTCCAAAGAAAACTAACTTTTCAAACTCAACACTTTTCAATCAAAAAATAAGGGGAGTGAGAAAATTTTAAAGTTAAATTTTTTTATTCTAATCATACTGTACGACTTATAATCTTGCTGTAAGATCAGTTACTCAAAAAATATTTTTAAAGGCTAATTGAACATTTAATTTTTGGAAGCTAATCATACTATACGATCCAAATCGTATTGTATGATTCATTTTGATTGGTAAACCCTAGCTGCCAGATAAATTAAGTAAGATATTTGAAAATTTATTTTTGAATGAATTATACTGTGTGATCTAATTCATACTGTATAATATTTTAAAATATTACTTAAATTACCCCTATAAATAGTAAATCAAATTATGGTTTAATTAATGATAGCAGATTGTATTGTAATTAACTAACCATATTGTACGATGAGAGCAATACGGGACAATTGATAGAGATAATTTTCAATCATCTTAGAGATCATCTTGTTCGAATGCAGAGACATTAAATAGATCGTACTAGACGACCTCACAATTGTACTGTATGATATGTTTACCAAATTTGAATAGTTTGTTAGAATGAATGTTTGTATCGTACTATATGGGTCTAGTTTTTGAATTGATCGTACCGTATGAATACCAATCATATTGTATGAATAGAGATGACTAACTTAATTTTTTAGGATTTCTTGAAACCTTATATTTAAGCAATATTTTAAGAATTGCTTGGTAATAGAGAGAGGAGTTCTTTACAGTTGAAGGTACTCTGAGAGAGAAGATTTCTTGAGAGCACTTGGGTGAGAGAGGAAGAAGATGGTGAGGTTTAGCATGAGGGAGAAGTAGTGTGAGGGGATCACACTGGTGCTCTAGTCTTGCTTGCATATGATTCCTCATGTGGCATTGTGAGTCCTTGGGAGAGAGGCTTGAAAGTCAAATCCTCTAGGTTCTCTACCTTCTCAATGAAGGAGAAAAAGGAGCTGAGGTTCTCTGCCTTCTTCAGGAGGGAGAAAAAGGAGTTGGGTTCTCTTCCTTCACCATGAGGGTAAAAAAAGAGCTGAGGTTCTCCGCCTTCATCAGAAGGATGAAAAAAGAGCTGAGGTACTCTGCCTTCTCCAAGAGGGAGAAAATGATTGGAGGTTCACTTCCATCAACAGAAGGGAGACAGCTTCTAGCACTCCACTGCATCAGGTTTGGTGGAAGGAATTATGTAAGGGCTTCTCAGCCTTGTTATGGGAGCCAAAGGAAAGTCACTTTACTTTAGTGCAAAACTTAGAGCGGAGGACTCCGGTGAGTGGACATAGGTCATGGTTGACCAAACCACTATAAATTCTTCTAGTATGCTTTTCCTTTTTGCATTTATTTTCTTTCTGTAATTTTAATTATTTTTATTGAGTTGAAATTATTGATTTCAATATTTACAATTAACTGCACTAAGGATAGACTGTGGCTTGCAATGAGAAAATTTGCATATATTGAAAGAATAAAAAATATAATATCACTTTTAAAGTTATTAATTACTTCCACACAATTTTTAAGTTATCTATCTAGATTTAGTTTACAAATTATTTTTATAGCAAAAAACAAAAAATAAGGATTTTTGGTTTAGCACTTGTCTTTTAAATTACCAAATAACCCCCCCCCCCCCCCCCCCCCCCCTTAGTACGCCTCGGGCTAGTTCATTGAGGTCTCACAACCTCCTCGAACTTTCAAGTGGTATTAGAGCGGGTCTCAAAATTAGGTTTTAGAAATCCTTGAGAAAAAAATGATCAATGACTCAATTTGGAAATTGGAATACTGTATAGGGTTATTCGATAACCCGTCCACCACTAATTGAAAACATTCCTTTCAATTTCTGGAAAATTTGCATGTCGACAATTTTAGAATCTATCGACTATAAAATTTGGCATATGATTCAAATTGGATATTCTCTTCCATCTAGAGTAGTTAATGGAGTTAAAATTGACATCCCCTTTACTGAATGGATATGAGGATAGGGAACTCGCACAATTAAATGTTAAATATTTGAATTGTTTCTTTTGTGCTTTAAATTTTGAGGACTATATGAGAGTTTCTATATAGACTACGAGGAAGAAAATTTGGGATATAGTATACATCACTTATGAGGGAACTAGTAAAGTTAGACAGTCTAGGCTAAATATTCTACTACATGACTATGAACTTTTTTGTAGGAAACCTAGTGAGACTATATCTGAAATGTACACTAGGTTCACCCAAATAATGACATACTTTCATGCACTAAGTAGAGAACTATCAAATTTTAAAAAGTTAATAAGATTTTATGATGCCTACCTAATTCTAATGAGTCTAAAATAATTATAATTACTAAATCAAAAGATTTGAACATTTACTCTATTGACAATTTACTCGGGTCACTCATTACCTACGAGTAAGGAGCGAGTTAAAGGCAAAATGATACAGGTGAAAAGAAGAAGAGAACTATGGCCATAAAGGCAAATGATTTAGACAGTGATAGTTCTATAGTGGAGGAAGATGATGACATCATGTTGATGACACTACAATTAAAAATTTTTCTTAAAAGAAAGCAGAGGTGTCATCAACAACATTGGAGTAAAAGTAAAAGCAATAAAACCTTTAAAGTGACATCCAACACGATCTATTTTGAATGTAGGAAACCATGTCATCTTTGAATAGAGTGCCCCAACTTGAAGACTCGCCCAGAGAAGGAGAAGGGTAAAAAAAAGGCAAAATTCAAGAATGGGAAAAATAAGACACAGAAAGCATTTTGAGCAAACTTTGCCTCAAAATCATCAAAACCAGAAGCAGAGGACGAGGTAACAAACCTGTGTCTTATTGCTAATGATAATCTTGATCAATCAGATCAAGATAAGGTATGTTAACTCTCCTATAAATAATTATTTATTATATAAAAAAATTCATGATTCATATAAAAAATTAAAAAAAGTATGCAAATCTGAATACTGATTTTATTACTTGTCAAAAAGAGCATACTAGTTTGGTAAGAGAGCTTTCTATATTAGATAGCGATCATATGACATTAGAATATGAATATGATGCATTAAATAAGAAGCATAATGATCTATCTAATGCATATGATTCTTTGAAAACCTCACATATTGAACTAGAAAAATCATTCAAAGAATTAGAAACATGTGCATCAGGAATAGATGAAAGTGAGTATGCATTGAAAATAGAAGTATTTGTTTTAGAAAGTGCAAAAAAATTTTGCAAGAAAAAATAAAAGTACTTTAAAATAATAAACCATCACCTACCTTGGCATAATTTCATAACCCTTCATCACAGTATGGATCACATAACCCTAGAAAGAGGCACCATAACCCATATAGATTACTAAATCTATTTCTTGGTGTTAGGCATTATTTTGTTGGCATGTTATGACATATAGCCCGCACTTGCACTATCCAACATAGGACACATTTAGTGTGGAGGCCAAAATTACATGCATCACAGCATAACATGCATTCATATCATTCATTCAAGCATAAGGTGGAACCCAAACTCTCTTAGGTTCCCAAATCTAATGTTTAAGTGACTTTGTAGGGGTGCTCTCACAAATGACCTAGTGAAAGCATGTGGTACCTGGACAATGGAAGCTCAAGCCATATGATTGGTGATTTGAAGTAGTTCATCACACTGGAGGCCAGGTCTGGAGGCAAGGTAATAGTGGGAGACAACACCATTAGGAAAGTTGTTGGCTCAGGTATAGTTGGAAACTTAAGCAATTTTATAATTGAAAATATTTTATTATTTAATGGTCTAAAGCATAACTTATTGAGCATAAGTTAATTATGTGACAAGGGTTTTGACATTAAATTTCTTTCTGCAAAATACATGAATAGTTTAAATAAAAAACTAGTTTTAGAAAAAAATGAATAAATAATGTTTACATTCTTGACATGAACTTCATTGAATATTCTAGCTCCTTGTGTTTTAAAACCATAATTGATGAATCTTGTCTATAACATAGGAGACTATGTCATGCAAGCTTGAAGACCCTTAAGAATATTATCAAGAAAAACCTAGTTAGAGGTATACCTAAGCTATATTTCACTAAGGATCACCTATGTGATGCCTGCCAACTAGGAATATAAGTTAGGTCTTCATTTCACTCAATCAAAGACATCAAGCAAGGAGGAAAGATTTATAGATTTGTAATAATACATGACTTATCTAGATTAACTTAGGTTAGATTCCTAGAACATAAGAGTGAGTCATTTGAAAATTTTAGAACTTTCTCCACCTGGATTCAAAGGGAATTATGATGTGAAATTTCAACCATTCATAGTGATAATGGTGGAGAGTTTAAAAATTGTATGTTTGAATCCTTCTGTCAAGAGATAGGAATATAACATAACTTTTTGCCCCTTAGACCCCTTAGAATAATGGAATGGCTAAAATAAAAATAGAACATTGGTAGAAGCTTCTAGGGCCATGTTAACTGAACATTCACTCCCTATATACTTTTGGGCAGAAGCAGTGAATACTACTTATTATATTTTAAATAGGGTAAATGTTAGATTTAAAATAAATAAAATCCCATGAGCTCCTTAAGGATAGGACACCCAATGTGTCTCATTTACATGTCTTTGGGTGTAGATGCTTTATCTTAATCAATAGAAATCACCCTTAGGAAAATTTCATCCCAAGTCTGATTAAGGTGTATTCTTAGGTTTCTTATATGTAGGTAAGGCCTATAGAATCTTCAATAAAAGAACCCTTGTAGTAGAAGAGTCTACCAATGAGGTATTTGATAAATCAGATAGGACCTCTGAATCTAAACCTGAAGAAGAAGAAGTAGTAGAGATCATTCAAGGGTTAGAAGCTATTGACATAGGAGATAGCGAAGAACCACAAGAACCACTACCTAGAGAATGGATATATTCTTCTACTCATTCTAAAGAACTTATCTTAGGAGACCCATCTGAAAGTGTTAGAACTAAGCATGGACATTGGAAGAAAGTTAGTCATTCTTCTTTTATCTCTATGATAGAACCCACCAACATAGATCAAGCCCTAGCTGATGAATTTAGGATCCTAGTAATGCAAGAAGAGCTAAATTAATTTTTTAGAAATGATTTATGGGAACTAGTTAAAAGACTAAAGGATCAAAGTGTGGCTAGAACAAAGTGGGTGTACAAAAATAAAATGAATGATTTTGGAATAGTAGTGAGGAATAAGGCTAGATTAGTAGCTAAGGGGCATAACAAAATTAAAGGAATAGATTTAGAGAAAACCTTTACCCCTGTAGCTAGACTCGAAGCCATTAGGGTGTTACTAGCTTTTGCCTACTTTAGGGGATTTAAATTATATCAAATAGATATTAAGAGTGCCTTCCTAAATGGGGTGATTAAAGGGGATGTTTATATTGAGCAACCCCTAGGTTTTGAAAATTTACAATTTCTAATTCATGTGTTCAAGTTAAAGAAGGCTTTATATGGACTAAAATAAGCACCTAGAACATGATATGAAAGACTAAGCACATTCTTACTAGATAGAACCTTTGTTAAGGGTGGCGTAGACACCACCCTATTCCTCAAAAGATAGGAGAAGAACTACTAGTTATCTAAATTTATGTTGATGATACCTTATTTGGATCCTCAGATAAAAACCTATGTGATGAATTTTCAAATACAATGAGTAAATAGTTTAAGATGAGCATGATGGGAGAGTTGAACTATTTTCTTGGACATAGTGTGAAGCAGATGGATGGTGAAACTTTTCTTAGTCAATCTAAATACAACAAAGATATCCTAAAGAAATATGAAATGGAAAGTGCTAAGGCAATAAACACTCCCATGAGCTCTACTATTTAGTTAGATAAGGACCCAAATGGAAAGTCAATAGATCAGAAAAAGTATAGAGGGATAATTGGATCACTTCTCTATTTGACTACCAATAGACCAAATATATTGTTTATTGTGTGTCTTTGTACTAAATTTTAGTCTGATTCAAAAGAATCTCACATGACTGTTGTTAAGAGAATCCTTAGATATCTATTAGGCACCAAAACCTAGATATATGGTACCATAGGCATAGTTCATTATTTGAAATCATAGGATATTTGGATTATGATTTTATAGGATGTTGGGTAGCTAAGAAATGTACATCAGTTACCTATTAGTTTTTGACCAATCATTAGTTTTTTGGTCCAGTAGAAAGCAGAACTTGGTAGCCCTTTCCACCGCTGAGGCAGAATACATTACTGTAAAAAGTTGTGTTGATCATGTATTATGGCTAAGAAAATAAATATTAGATCTTGGACTACCTATATTCACCATTCCTTTCATGTGTGATAATATTAGTACCATTTTTATATCCAAAAATCTAATTCAACACTCCCGCACAAAGCATATAGACATTAGGCATCACTTCAAAAGAGGATCATGTAGTCAAGGGAGATATAGAATTGCATCATATAGCTACTGGAGACTAATTATCAAACATTTTCATTAAACTTCTATCCTATGACAGCTTTAGCACCTTAAGGACTAGACTAGGTATTATATACATTCATTCTTAACTCAGGATAAATCAAAATTTTTATCATGTGAAATCAGCCATTCGTATGTGTGACATTATATGTGTTTATTTTTGTGTAATTTGATTTATGTGTTTTCATTTTTGCATATTTTTATTTTCATTTAAAAGATGTTTCCTAATCATCACACACTCTTTACTAGATAAAAGAAGAAGAAGAAAATTAAAAAAAATTCATCATACTATATAATTCACGTTCGTACTATACAATCTACACATTTATACACAAATCACAGCTATTAGCTAAATCAACGGTTTAGATGAGTTAAATTATTGGTGATCATAATGTACGAACCACCTTATGTACTGTATGATACACGTTTCACAAGCAGCTGGACATATTCAAGTCGGTCGGTATGATAAGAATTCCACTTTGTAATATAGGACTCCTCGGGACGAACAAACTTTCTTAGGATTGTCAAGTATGACCATGATCATACTGTATGATTTGACCAACATTTTTAATAAGTCATCACAGATGATTTAAATTTTTCTGATCGTATTGTATGATCCTCAATAGTATTGTATGATATTTCTTAAATTTTATAAATTGGACTATTTTCTTCTCAATTCAATTCACTCAACTCAAGTGAACTCAAGCTTCCTCTTCTTTAAAACTCATACCCTCTCAATTTCAAACTATCAAACAGTCAGCGATAGTAAGCAAAGTTACCTCACCCCCAAATGCTCATCCTCTCATCGCCCAAGCGACAATCATTTCCTATCTGCTACTGATGAAGCAACCTACCATAGATATAAAGAGGCTCGCATCACACCTTCCAGAATGCTCAACCAACATGCACTAAACTTCCAGTTATTGAGCCTGTTTGATACCACTTTTCTCCAATTCCTTCTCATGCTTGCTTTTCCTTTTCACTCTAATGTTCTCTATGAATTCTTATCAAACCTTACAATCAATGGCAATGCTTCTATCATGACTTCTTATGTATGTCATCGCCATGAAGAAATTACAAAAGAAGATTTAGGAGAACACGTTTAACTTTCCACACAAGGAAGTAGACCACAATGAATGGCCTCTAGATTAGATTTTGATTGGAGTGATGTCAACCTCACTACCCAAAATGTAGCTTTAAATCTACATCAACCCTTTGTCCACTCTCTAAACCATAATACAAGGGTTATCTAGCACGTTCTTTGGACCTCCATCCTTCCTAAAGCCAGAGATCGTGTAAACCTCACTCCTTTTCTTTCTTTAGTCACATACTTTATAATGTCATATACCAAAATTTTTGAAGCCCAAATGATCATTGATTATATCCAAAACTTAAATCTTATTCGACTTCTCACAACCATAATAGAGCAAAATGTCACACTAAAACACATCATAGCCTATGTATTAGACAAGAAATACCAAATTACCTACCCTGCTCCTCATGATAATCTTCTCATTTTCTATATGGCTGCTTCCTTCTGTATTCTTTTCCATCGGGGGCAAGAGCTTGACAAGCCCAATTTTGATGATAAAGCGGAGTTACTCCTTTAACTGCTCCTACACTAGCACCTATGGCACCTGAACTAGGACCAACACAAGTACCTTATTTATATTCATAGGAGAAGATGGTTCAAATATTTGATCAGCTAGAGTATTACTTCGACCAATAACAACAACACGAGACAAACATGGAGTGGTTTGGAGCATAATTCTCCACAATCCAACAACAAATCTCCTCCATTCACAATTATTTTCAGTAGCAACCACCACCACTACCACCTGATGAAGATTGGTCTTACTTTTAGTGCTTATTTGTTATGTTTTATTTTTTATGACTTGTAATGCTCAGCTTATTTTTCCTTGTTCCTCCTCTTTTTGATGATGTCAAAAGGGGGAGAAAATGTATGTTTGGTTGTATGTCTGTTTTTTTAATAGAATTCTTTTTATGTTTTTATTTCTTCTATTTTATTTTTCTATATGTATTTCTGTTATTTCATTTCTCTGTATTAAAATAAAGAAGGAAGAAAAAGAAGAATAATTTTTAAAATAATTAAAAAAATTGGAACCCCTAATTTTTAAATCTATCACCAGTGAGAGGGAGCTTAGGAAAAAAGGATTTTAATTTACCTTTCAAATAGATTTATTTGCCATGATAAAAAAAGGGGAGATTATTATAATCCAAGATCCTTAGTCTATAATTTTGATGATGATAGACATTATTGATTGAATTATTATTTCTTAGTAGATATTTTTTATATTCTTTTTCACTGTGAGCACTAACATTGCAAGTAAAATATCAATTGCTCAAGGCTACTGGAAAGTCAATATTGGATATAATAAGATGTTAAGTAAAAGTGTATGTACTTTACTTATTTATTATTTTTATCTCTTGAGTCTGGCCACATAAGAGTGTAAGCAATTAGGTGACCATGTACACACATAGGGGGAGTGAGAAAAATTTAAAGTTAAATTTTTTTGTACTAATTATACTATACGACTTACAGTCATACTGTACGATCAGTTATTCGTAAAATATTTTTGATAAATAATTGAATGTTTAATTTCTATAAGCTAATCATACTTTACAATCTAGATCATACTGTATGATTTATTTTGATTTGTAACCCTAGCCCCAGATAAATTAAGTAAGATATTTGATAATCCATTTTTGAATAAATTGTACTATATGATCTAATTCATATTATACGATATTTTGAAATCTTACATAAAATACCTCCATAATTAGTCAATTAAATCTTGATTTGATTAATGATAGCAGATCACATTGTATGATCTTGATTGTACCATATGATTGAAAGAGACAAAATTTGTTCATCCAAAAAATTGTACCAAATGAAACCATAATTTTTAAACAAATTGTCCTGTACGAAGTTCACATCATACTGGACAGCCCAATTAAAATCAGCAAAACACATTGTACGATGAGAGCAATACAGGACGTCTGATAGAAATGATTTTCAATTGACTCAGAGATCATCCTGTACAAATGTAGAGCAAGTAAACAGATTATATTGGATGACCTCACGATCATACTATACGATATGTTTGCAAAATTTAAATAGTTTGTCTGAATGACTTTTTGCATCGTACTAGGCATGTTTAGTTTTTGAAATGATCGTACTATATGAATACTAATTGTATTGTATTAATAGAGACGACCAACTTAAATTTTTATGGTTTCTTGAAGCCTAATACTTAAGTAATGGTTTAAGAATTTCTTGGTAATGGATAGAGGAGTTTATGACTGCAGAAGGTACACTTAAAGAGAAGTTTCTTAAGAGCTCTTGGGTAAGAGAGGAAGAAGAAGGTGAGGTTAAGCGTGAGGGAGAAATAGTGTGAGGGGATCACACGGTTACTCTAGGCTTGCTTGCATTTGATTCCTCATGTGACCTTATGAGTCCTTGAAATTTCTCTTGGGAGAGAGGCTTCAAAGTCAAATCCTTTATGTTCTCGGCCTTTAATAGGAGGGAGAAAAAGGAGTCGAGGTTCTCTGCCTTCTCCAGGAGGGAGAAAAAGGAGTTGGGTTCTCTATCTTCACCAGGGGGTGAAAAGGAGCTGAGGTTCTCTGCCTTCACCAGGAGAGTAAAAAAGGAGCTGAGGTACTCTGCCATCACCAGGAGAGTGAAAAACGAGCTGAGGTACTATGCCTTTTCCATGAAGGATAAAAATATTCGAGGTTCGCTGCCATCACCTGGAGGGTGACATAGCTTCCAACACTTCGCAACATCAAGATTCGTGTAAGAGAATGTGTAAGGGCTTCTCCATCTTACTGTAGGGAAAAAGGAGAGTCACTTTATTCTAGTGCAATACCCGGAGCGATGGACACTGAGAATGCACGCAAGTCAAGGTTGACTGAACCACTATAAAATATTCTAGTGTGCTTTTTTCCTTTTTGTATTTATTTTCTTTTTGCAATTTTTATTATTATCTACAAGTTGAATTTATTGATTTCAATATTTACAATTACCTGTGCTTAGGTTGGATTGTGGCTTGCAATAAGAAATTTGCATGTATTAAAAGAACAAAAAAAATATAATATCTATTTTTAAATTATTAATTATTTTTGCATAATTTTAAGTTATCTATCTAGATTTAATTTATAAATCATTTTGTAGTTAAAAATAAAAAAATTAATATTTTTATTTAGCACTTGGCTTTTTAAATTACCAATTCACCCCCCCCCCCCCCCCCCCTCTTGGTGCACCTCGGGCTAGTTCATTGAGGTCTCACAATCTCCTTCAACTTTTTTGGAGGTGGTTCCATTTAATGGTGTAGTCATTTAGGTTGAAATGACCATTTAAACCCTTAAAGGACAATTTAGTCAAAATGAGTTGACTTGGCCAACCATGCTTGAAAAATTTATAATATAAGTTTAATGCACTTCTAATGGCATTTTGGATGCATTAGAGGAGGTCTAAGGTTCGATTCGACTGTGCTATGTCAAGTTTTGGGGAAAAGTCCAAATTTGCCCTTAAATGACATTTTGGTCATTTTGACCCCTCATCAACTGTGGGTCAAACTGGGTCCAACAAAATATAGTTTTATGTTCAACATGTCAAAATAAGAGTTATGGACATGGTTAAGGGTTTTGGGGCAGGCCCCAAGGTGAAATTCTACTAGGTGATATGTCCAGTTGCATAGGTAATAAACATTTGAAGGTTTTATAGCTTTTGGACTTCAATTGAGTTTCTTGGGTTAGAGGGCTCAAATTGGGCTCAAATTTGGAGAGTTGACCCGAGGGACATGCCTAATCAATATGTAATTGACAGATCATGAATCAGAGGTCATTTGTATGGGTTTTAAGGTGATTTAAAAATAACCCATAAAGGGTTTAATGACGTGGGCCCTTTACCTTGGATATTGATCTGGAATTTTGGATTTGAATGATGATTAAAGAGGTCTTGATGACCTCATATAAAAATGAGGTCAACATGATGTACTCAATGTTCATTATGTTTGCTTAGGCCTCAACTTTTTTAGGTAGGTGGTGGCTCCTTTGCCGTTAATGTCGATCGATGCCCACTGCAACTGATAGGATGTTGAATCCCATTTTATTCAATGGATGATGTCAGATCATCCTTTATACCACCTGTGAACTAAGGGCCTGAGGGGAGAAGGTAATAAAGACTAAGTATGAGATAGAGATGGAGAGAGAGAGAGAGAGGGACAGAGATAGAGAGAGAGAGAGAATGAGCGAGAGAGAGATGCAGATTTAGACAATCTTTATTATCCAAGATAGAGATATAAGAATGATGAAAGTGAGAGCTCAACTATAGAGCTAGGGATACGAAATAAAAAATGATCCATTATTTTGTGGATCTAGTTGTATATTTTTATGCGTGATTTCCTTTATCTCCTCTTATTGTATCATCATATGTGTTAGTCCGGAGGGGGCGTCTCCTTTTCTTTATTCTCCATCTCCCTTTTTTATAAGATTCAAAAGGATACAGGAGTTACATCTTGGACATGGTAGCTTTCTCATTAGTGTTTGTGGCAATTTTCACATGGGGGCAAGTAGAATGGTGATTGAGAAGGGTGAGCTAAGGATAGACAATGACTTAGTATCACCCTATTGAGGTGACAAGGAGTGAGCATAATCATAGTGTTGTTAGGAGTATGGGCTATAATGGGATGGAAAACTGGTCTGAGTCACCCTATTGAGGTTAAAGATATGAGTAGCATCTAGACATGGACAATTGGTTGTTATGAGGAAAATGTTTGACGAGGAAATGTGCTTCATTGGATGTTTGATGTATCTCACATGGGAGACTTGACTCTAACCTAGATGAATAAAGACATGTGTAACTAAGAGAGGAAATTTTGAGGTCATCCTTGTCCGAGGGGGGGGGGGGGGGGGGGGGGGATGACTGCTTGAAAGATGTGATCAATGTCAGTCCATTGTGCTCTACAGTTAAGCTCCTTTCAGCATCTGAGTAAGTCCCTTGAATGGACTATTCTGAGAGAGGAGTGGATCATCCTTCTGCTTAACCTAAACCTAACATGCAAGACTCATTCGAATAGGTACCTGCACATATAATCATGGGTACACAAGAATTTGTGAAGTATCTAATATGTAATGATAAAAGAATTCATCCTCTAACAGGATATATATATATATATATATATATATATATATATATATATATATATATATATATATATATATAGCTGATATCCAACATGTCATGATAGAAGAGTTCATCTTTCAATGGGGTCCCACAAGAAGATTAATCTATCCATACCAACAAGTGTCACTCCCCAAGTTCCTGTACACTTGTCCTGCATGGGGAGAAATTGAAATTCCCTGTCAAGTTAGTAGCTCGGCATCCTCCAGACATCTTTATCCCAGCATTATCTACTCGATCCCTCTCAATGTGACAATTCCTCAATTCGAGCTAAGTGATAAGCAAGTGCATATCTAGGATTTCGTATTCACCCTATCATTATGTAACACCACCTGATCCCTCAACTAACTCAGCTCACTCGCCCATTCCCTCATAACGACCCAGGATTCATCGCAGTTATCTAGTGACTCCCAATAAGCATCACACCACTTGATCATTCTACCTTTGTATCAATTAGTAGAATCGACCAATTAGTAGGACCGACCACTTCTTCATTCATCCATTATGCCCTCGAGGTCACCTCACTCACTTAGAACCAAACCCTTAATCTTGGCTATCCCTTGCTCAATCAGGGGACAACACGTGCTTAGAGCATAATGTAGCGTTGTATACATGGACTTTACAATATTGTACCATTTCACTTTTCTTTATGTGGTTTTTCTTGTAGCCCTATGATCTTATAAATATGAGGTAATGAGGTATAATGGAGGAAGGATTTTCCTTGTTTGATGGCATAAATTCTATTTGAAAGCTCTAATCTTGTAAGCATTTTTTTTTCATATTTCCTTTCATTTTCCAATTCCACTACTCACTCTCCATCCTCACCCAGGTTCCTATTCATTTGCTTACCTAGGCAGCCTACCAATCGGTTGGGTGTCATCCATGGATAGATTTTGTTCCAACAGGTATAAGCTTAGATGGCACTTTAGCACATGAGCTTAAATGGTATTGCCCTCACCTTATAAATATAAGAGGCTCAGTTATCATCACTACTAAGTGGTTTCTCATGAAAAAAAAAAAGAGGTTATATTAGATAGGGAAAAATTTTTTTTTGGTTATCCTTACAAAATCTTTGATTAGAATAATTTTAAAGTTCTTGAATATGGTTTTAAATGAGCGTAATACAAAATATTTCTCTTAAAGCAAATTCAAGATCTTTAAAGTTCATAATGACCATTATTTAGTCAAAATATCTTAACATAAATATTTCTCAATAGGGAGCACCTATAAGATCTTGGTTAAGTGTTTGCATTGGAAGCATATAGAGGTGTAAGTTATGAGCTATTAATTTTATGAAGGAAATGATTAAAACGTTCATCACCAAATATTAGCATGAACTTTATTTCAAGGATAATTTAAAATATTATCAAGTCCGAAGTTTAGATAATAGCATGACTCATCAAGATGAATAAAGAAAAATCGGGCATTTTCATCAAATGAAAGCAGCATTGGGGGCAATTAGGGGATGGTCATATTTCAATTTATCAATCGTAGCTTGTAATAATAAAGTGGATTATATATATCAAACATTTGATGAAATCAAAAGCAAACCAACTTAAAATGAAACTGAATTATTTATTTCGGTTTATTATATGTTTTGAGTTGAGCATAAAAAAAATTGTAGTTTGCATTTAGTATTTTCAGTTTAATTCAGTATTCTCACTTCGTTAGCTTAAGTCCATTTGGTTTAACATTACTTATATGTTTATGCTATAAATCGAAGTTACATTAATTATTGCTTAACATGAATAAACATAAATTATGTATATTTCAATTTGGTTAAATTTTATTCCACTTTCTAAAATTAAGTTCAACTGTTACAGAGATGAGGATGCTCAAGTGGATGATGGCTTTACACTTTGAGATATAATGCAAAAAGAATATATACGTGAAAAGGTTGGAGTAGCTCCAGTGGCATATAAGATTAGAGAGAGTTGTCTTAGATGGTTTGGCCACATAAAATATCGGCTTTCCAATGACCCGTTAGAAGAGAAGATGTATTGAATCTAGCATACGTTAAGAAAGGTAAAAAAGTTTGGCTAGATATTATTAAAAATGACATTTTTCATTAAATTTAAATGAGAATTTAACTCTATTGACAAAATAGAAAAAATATTATGTAGCCGATCCCATATAGTAAGATAAAGACTTCTTGTTGTTGTTATTGTTGTTATTGTTTAGAATTCTAACACCCCAAATTAGCTGAATCCTATCAACTAGAGAGAGATTAGAAGACAACTAGAACCAAAATGGAGCTAAAGTCGTAAATTGTTTTAATTAATTTCAAATTTTTTTTACTTTGTGTGGGTTCTTCACCTGGGTTCTTCACCTACGACAATACAATAATTCTACAAAATAAATAATCATGAAATGAATGCATATGATGATAAGTTCACTTTAATTTCTCATAAAACAAGAATATATTAAATTTTTTAAATACCCCGTTCTTAATAAAAACAAATCACCTATCTTGCATGAGGCATAAGGAATTAACATCAATATTTTAAAATGCTTACTTGGATTCAGATGACTGAATGTATTATATGGGATTATATGACCATGTAATAAGTTTTTCGTAGTCTCTTCATGTTGATATTCGTATGCCATGCATGATCAAAGTTTATAGAATTATGAAATCTCCATTAGGGGAAGTTTCTCCCTCTATCTTTAATCATGGATATGTGGTATTGAGTGTCTCAGTTATTTTCCTCATAAATAAATACACCCATCTTGCATTTGAGTACCTTGTCCATTTCATTCTTTGATAGGCTGCAGCCAACATTTTTTATTTTTTTGCACCCCACTTTTCACTGTTAGTGTTTGGTGTTTGTTCCTTCTTGGATTTTCTAATATTAAAATTTATTTATTTTCAAAAGAAAAAATTTCCTTTTAGCTATTAACAGTGGTCTTAATGCTACAGCAATTCAAGCTTATCCTTTTTTTTTCTTTTTAATTCAAGCTTATCCTTGCTTACCTTATTTTCAAGATTTAGGTTTTGTTTGGGACAGTTTTTTTACTATTTCCTAAAACAATTTTTTTATACAAAATTTCTAATTTAATTTAAGAATTTTTTGTACTAAAAAACTGTTTTAGAAAGCATTAAAAAATCGGTCTCAAATGAAGCCTTAATTAGTGACACATACATGTTATTCCTCTCTTAGAATTGTTTAGTACTCTAAATGCAAGGTTTTGAAAATATTGATATTTATCTTGCAGGAAAAGAAATGCAAATTAAAATTTTAATGTATTTGAAATGTACTCTCTAGTATAATCTTAAGTTAATTGAAAATTAACAAAAAAGTTAATTGAAAATCATTAGATTTGGGTGTTGCCAACAATGTTATCTGGAGCCGCCACCCTCATCATCATCGACCACCATTGTTGGACTCCACGGCTACTTACTGCTTTCTGCCGAACATTGTTAATCAACATCTTTGGGCTTTACACTAAATTCATTTTACTTTATCTCAAATAAAAAAATAATTACATGTATTTATTTTACACTCATTCAAATAACTTCAAATATTTCAAATACATTACATTCTTTTAGAGTGCATTACATTTTACATTATATTCATTTTTTAGACAACTAAATGGCCCCTTATGGTGCGGTTCCCTATGGATATGTTGTCCTTTATTAATTGTAAACCAAACCTTTTATGTTATTTTCTAGCAATTTGTGATGCATGCTAAAGTAGCTTGATAGATGGTTGGCTTTGATGATACTGTTGTAGCAGTATTATAGACAATTTATTCAAATTATTTGGATATTTCAACAAATTCAATGACATGCCTAGTAGAATTAATTTCCTTTATGATGTTAAATTCTCTTGGGTTTTGCCACAATCTGAGTTAAATCTAGGATTCATCTGGGATAGCTTCCTTACTATTTTGTGAAGCAACTTTTTTAGTATAAAGATTTTTTTTCAAAAACTCTTTATACTACAAAACTGCTTTAGAAAGTAAGAAAGCTGTCTCGAACGAATCCTTAGGTTTCGTTTGGGACGATTTTCTTAAAGTAATTTTCTAATAAAAAAATTTAATTTTTTTAATTAAAAAACTACTTTAAGAAGCAATAAAAATGTTGTTCAAGACGAAATCTTAGTCATAAGTTGTTCCAAGTTTGGCTTACATACTGATCACACCTACAAGAGATGCGACCTTTCATTGAGGTGCAACTCTCGTATGCTGGTTCTACGAGGACAATGGTAGTTGAGGCCTTTTTGCTAGGCCTAACTCTCAGGAAAGTTGTGCATTATTTATATAGAACTAAAAAAATTAATTGAATTGATCATATTTGAATAATTTGATTTAGTTGTTAAATTATTAGTTCATTTTTTTATAATGATTTTGATTTTATTTTATTTTTATTCCAGAAATCAATAAAAAATAATAAATGTAAATAACTAGGTGACGTAAAGATCAGATAAAAATTATTTATTTAAAATAACAAAAATTTAAATTTAACAAAAATTATTTGATATTCTTCTTAATACATAATATTTAAGATAAAACAATTACATCTCAGTTGATCAAGAATAGAATTGAATTGACTGAACTAAACATTCAATTCGATTTAGAAATAGTTTCATCAATTCGAATTTTAAATTTTAGAATCGAAACCAAATAGTGAAAGTTTTAAATTTTGATCAGTCTGATTGTTTTTTTATTTTTATTTATTTATTTATTTATTTTGTGAATTTGAGTCCTTTTATTACTCAGCTATTAACTATATATAGTGAGTGATTTTTTTTTTATTGGCTTTGCTGCAGTTGTATGTAGTGCGAATGATATTAATTAAGATTGCGTGTTAGCTTAACTGATAATCTTGTTTACCTAACTATTGCATTACATTAATATAATGCTGATGGTTTATGATGTGGAAATCATTTCATCACATAATTTGTACTGATTTATGATGAACGCTTTGATTACGATGGATTTATCACAAATTTAGGCAGCGTTTGGGTGACTTTTTCACTGGTGTTGTTTACAAAATGTAACCTAGTGGTAGGTTCGGGGTATGAGGTCATGCTTTGGTCTAAAAATTTTTGCGTCCCGCAGTCACTTTTTTTTACCTAAGAGAACCTCCTGTGTTCAGTTGCTTTCCGCTGTTCCGAGGTATGAGGAAGACCTAAATGCCCTTATAGTTATACGCAAAATTTCCGTCTTCTTCTTCATCCTCGCGCATTTATGTAATATACGACTACTTCTATTTCTGCCATTCCTCCACTCTGGAATCGGAAACCAAGGCCTCCATTGTCTGCTACATTTGCTCGGTAATTCTCCAAGCTCCCAGCTGCGCCGTAGCCTTCCGCACGGCCCTATCAGCTGCGCCATAGCCTTCCGGGCCGTCCAATTAAAATTTAATTTTTTTTATTCTCTTTAAAGAAAAAATTTCCCTACAATCGGTATGCCCCAAATCATGATATTTATTTCTTTCATTTATATGTTTAATTCTGCTGATTGATTTCAACATCATTTAGTACTTTTTAGTTCTGTTAAATGATGAATTGTTGAAATGCTTTATTCTTCAAATTGAAGAGATGTTTCAATTCCTTCACATGAGCCATATCTTGGGTGGAGTTAAGTGAATGCTGGACCCCAAAACTTAGTGGTGATTAGCTTTGGGGTGTTTTAGAAACTCTATGAGAGCCTCTTTGTAAAGATTAACATTGCTTTATCTTAAAATTTCTTAAATTGTATAACACATAGAAGTGCAAGAAATGTAGCAGATGCTAACAAACTCTTACGAAGCACACCTAATTTTGTCGGGTCACATAATCTACATATGATACGGTCTTTGGACACTGATACTAATTTTGCAAAGATATTTTAGTTGATCTTTTCAACAATCAAACTTATAAATTTTAAAAAGAATAGTAGGCATTAAAAATATAATTTCCAATTTCTTAGAACAGTAGGATTTATTTATTAAATAGTGAAGAAAGTTGCGTCAATCACAAGATACGAGATGACGAAGATGTTGAGAAGATGATCCATTTATATGACAAAATAATAGATGCATTGATGGATGAGATTGTAAGAGGATATAAGATGAGTATAATTTCTATATAGCTGGCAGAGAAGAGAAAGTGCACACACAGAGAAGAGGATAATGAGCTCAATCTATATTACATGAGCAAGAAAGGTTGCTGCTATACATATTGTTGTACTGTAGCGCTAGTAGTGTATTTATAAGTGTGTGAGTGTTGTATTTGCTTCACACATGTATGGTTATGATTAAAATAGTTAGTTATCTTCTGATGGTGTAAAACTGAGCTGTTCAGGGGTGCTTCTCCACTCGCATTGGGCAGCTGCTCTTCACATGTGAGTGATGCTTTTGCGCCCCCTTAAACAAACGGTGAGTTGCTAACTGTGAGTTTTGAGCGAAGAAGTTGGAACCCTGGTGTAGAGAGGGGCTTTGTAAGGATGTCGGCAAGCTAGTCTTTAGTGCTCATTGGAATGACCTCTACTTCTTTGAACTGAATGTGGTTGCAGCTGAAATGGAAGTCGGCTTCAATATGCTTCGTCTTGGCGTGATATACTTTGTTTTTGGCCAGTGTGATTACTGAGGTGTTTTTGCAGTGAATTAGTGTAGGTTGATTGGTGGGAAAATTTATATCGCCACGCAGATTTTGTGTTCTCCTATTTTGTAATCAAATACTACATTGAGAACAAAGTACAGTCTCAGGAGACTAACACAATATTCTGCAATGGATTCAATATCAAAATAGGGTTTTGAAAAATGATATTTCTGTGATCAAACACGATTCAGAGAATAACATATCATCTCGAAAGATGATTATGAAATTCTATAGAATATGTTTAAAAACAGAAATGAAGTTTTGAAAAGTTCATCCATTCCTTTATTTAGGTGTAATAAGAAGAATATTGTATCATCTAAAAAGACGAATGTAACATTCTTCAAAAACACCCAAAAGAAAGAATGAATTTTACAAAAGTCATCATTTCTAATATTGAATATAATAAATAGAATATTATATTACCTGAAAAGATAATGATAATATTCTATGAATATATTTAAAATTAGAAATGAGATTTTAAAATATGTTTGTGTTCCCGAAGATTTTTCCCTTGTTTTATAAGAATAAAACAAGGTTTATTTTAATCTGGGGTTCTCAAATCCCTATAGGGGCAAGCCCCTATAGTTAATTACATCCTAGGAGTGGTACTCCTAAGAAAACTCTCGATTAAAGCAGTGATTTCATACCCTCTGATTACAAAGTAGAAGACAACGAAAGAAGTAGGAATTTTCAAGGAGAAAACTCAACATTGAACAGTTATTAACGAATCAGAGGAAGAAAAGTAGGAGACGCCGGATTCTGAGAAGCTCAGAGGCAACCTCAATCTACCCTATGTTGGGCTTTACATTTTAAGAGAGAAATTTTTAAGTTTGAGTTGACATTTTATTAGAAATTTGGGATTTTATTCCCGAAGGGTGAGGACTTAAGATTCACAAATCTACCTCAGAACCTAAATCTAAATTGGGTACTACAAAGTAGTGACCCGAACCTAACTAATGCAGTGCAAATCTGGACTTACCCCAGCCTGGATTGGGGAGCCAGCTAACCACCTATGTGTTTCAAATCCATGTGTCCAATCTATTATGAAAGATGGGTAGGGACATTATTTAAGTTTTGAGGAATCGGGGCCGACATCTAAGACAAAACCTAATAGGGCCCTTTACTTATGTAGGGTAAATAATGTCTGAGAGCATAATACAATTAAAATTTTAGACTCTTTTAATTTGTATCTAATGCAATGCATGCTAATTGACTCGAATGCATAAAATGATTCATAATTATTATTTTTTATTTAGATGATTTAATTGATAATTTATTGAATTTTTTTTAAATGATTTATTAAATATTTTAATGTTTTGTTAATTTTAAATCATTCATTGCAATTTTTGATTGACTTATTCAAATGTTAGTGTTTTATTAAAATTTTAATGATTTTTATCTTATTTGTTAAAGATTTATTAGATTGTTAATAATTTATTGAAGTTTGAAAACCTTATTTAGTTCTTATTTGATTATAAGATGATTTACATATTAATTAGATTCAATTTTATTTTTATGTTCAAATTTGATCTCTTAGTGGTTATGTGTGTTAATTATGATTTGGTTATTAAGGATTATGTGATTTTCGTATATTTTTTTTTTATTTGGATTATCATTAGTGTATTTGAAATTCTTCTTAATTGATTATTTAAGTTTAATTAGACTTGATTAAGGTTGTATTAATAACATACACTAATCCTAAGGGGAATGTCACTAAGTTTTCTATGTTATGTATTCCTACCCTAAAGTGTGCATGCAACCTAAGTCTAAGTTCTCTAAGACTTAATCCTTAATTTTTGTCCTTAAATGTCACTAATGTTATATAGGATGAAAAAGGTTGTTATCACTAACCCTTAAGACATTGCGTACGTGTAAAGGAATTAAGGATCTAAAATAAAATAAAATAAGAATAATCCTAATATAATTGAAGTTACTACAGGGACCTAAAGGGTAGGTGTTCGCACAAACCACACCATGGCTTCCTAGGGGCTTTCTAAGTTTTAAGAAAACTTACAACACCGGGGGCTATGACCCGGTGGATTTCGCCCGTAGCACCTCTACCCGGTTGGATAGAGGCGACTGACACATTTAATCTGCTTCCTCTTGTTCACTTGATTGGTACCATTCCTCGCAGTTCATGCAAGTAAAGACAAGAAAATAGGGATTAGAAGCACATTTAATGATTAATAATGAAATAATTAAAATTTACTAAAAATAAAGACGTACCTTTCTTCGGGCTTGAAGACCGACACAAGCTGTCTACCTTTTAAACATTGAACTTTTTACTTTTGATAGAATACTTTACATTTTCTGAAATTCTTCTCGAGGTACAAGAAGGGAGAAGTAGTAGAAGAAGAAGAGGGGTAGGGAGAGAGAAAGAGAGGTATTACTCTTCAACACTTTCATTTTCTAATAAATACCCAACTAACATACTCCCCAACACTCACACACATGCCACTTTTTACTTCACCCTTTCCACAAAAAACATGTCATACCTTTAATATAAGAATTCGTGCCACATTAACACATGCCACCTTTCAAAACATACACAAGTTCACTTTCAAAATCACACTCTTTTCTATTCAAACACACATACACTCCACTTCTTAATACAAACAACTTTCCACCATTCTTTTGTTTTCCAACATACAGTTTCCTCACAAAAGTATGCACTTTGCTTTTCAACTTTTCAACATAAACAATTTCCACCTTTTTTCAAAACTCACACACTTCCGCTTTCAAGATATACACATATGCACATCATTTTGCTTTTCAAAACCAAACACTTCTCTTTTCAAATGCCAACACTTTTGCTTTTCACAAAACTCACATTTTCATCTTTCATGACACACACATCTACAAATCGCTTTTCCACAAACACACTTTCACCTTTTCAAGATAGACAAATTTCTCATTTCCAAAATTTTGCATTCACCTTTCAAGGTAACACACACATGATTCACTCTTCCTTAGCATATACATATCACTCTCCAAAGACATACACTTGAGCTTCATTTTTTTCAAATCACCCACACATTTTTGTTTTTTGTTTTTTTAAAACACATTCAAGCTTCACTTTTTAATACAAACACATTTTTACCATTCTTGGTGCTCCAACATATACCTTTCAAAGCCTACATCTCCGCTTTCCACATATACTTTACCATTCAACATTTCAAAATCACAATTAAACCCTTCAAAGCATACACCTATTAAAGCACCTTTCCTTTCAAAGCCCCACAATCTCACACTTCACCTTTCTCATGTAAAACCACTTGAAAACATACACTTGTCACTTTTCAAAGATCACCCACTTTTTCTTTTAAAGCACACATATATCACTTCTTAATTTGCACACAAATAACACTTTCAAGACACACACACACACACTTCTCAAACCAATCGTTTCATTTCCCAAAAGATACACAAAATACACTTTATCTTTCACATAACAATTTCACTTTTCCAAAACACACAAGTTTCACCTTCCAACCCACACTTCCCCAAAACATACTACTCCCTTTCAACGCACACTTTTCATTTTGCTTTATTCACACATACAATTCACCTTTTCACATCAAAACACTTTTCATTCTCCAACAATCAATCTTTGCTTTGCCATTCACAACCACCCTTCACTTCTCTACTTACATACAAGACACTTACTTGCTTTAAAAAAATATATACTCATATGATAAATAAAAGACACAAACTAAAAGCTGTATCACTTTAGTTTCATCACAACTTGCATGAAAAGTAATCTAAAATTTCCATTAACTGCAATGCTAATATGATATGAATTAAATCTTCAAATCTTAGTTAACTTATTTTTAGCAGAATAAATAACTCGTCAAAGCATGATCGTAAATGTATGTAATGATACCTCAAACCACTCCAAGCTTAAAGGACTCAACATTCCTCATGTCACTGAATTCCATGTATATTACATCCTCTTTCTTTTTATCATGAGCATCAAAGATCAAAATATATCTATAGGTTTTAAAACAATTTTCACTAAAGTTTCATCAAACTGATTCAAGAGTAATGTGCAAACTAAAGCTACGACAAAACAACCAACGTGAGGTGTTTGTTATACATGTATCAATTCAACTTGATGACCAATTGTAAGAAGAAAGAGGACATATGGCTGACGAGTGTCCGAACTAATCACTCATGCATTTGGAATCAAAGCAAAAGCATTCCGTTAAGAGAACTTATAAAGATAGTCACGGGAAGCTTATACAGAACAACTATTCTCACAGATTTTTATCACTTCTCTAATTACCAAGAGAGAAAGAAAACTAAATTTGCTTCAGTTCTTTTTTTTTTAGAAGAATTGAGAAAATAAACTCCTCTTGATTCTCAATCTGAGAAGGAAAATCCCATCACCATTCTTTCAACAAATCTCAATATCTTCCATATCAACAAGATTCTTGAAATAATAAAGAAGATATATATCATTAGATGCAAGAGGATGATATTTTGGGTAAATCTTTCAAAGGACCATCAAATCTCAACAATGACAGAAATAAATCTCTCATTCCTTCTTCCACAAAACCAAGAAGGAGAAGAAAATTAATGGAGAGGAAGGAGTACAAGAGAAGAAGATTACCCAAGATTGAGAAGATTGCCAGCGTCGACTGGAGCGGAGGAGGCGACCTAGGGCAAGAATCGGCTGGGGGACTTCGGCTTGGGCTCGCGAACGGCAGAGATGGTCGGACCTAGGGCTTGCAAACGGCTAGGGGGAGTTCCAAATTTGGAGGGAGACGGAGAGGGAGGAGTTGCGAAAAAAAAAATGAGAGCCTCCGGGAGTTCGGCTGGGTTCTTGCTCGCGAGTAGAGTGGGAGACGAGAACCAGGGGTTTCGCCTTGGGCTTCAGTTTCGCCAGAGAATCAGAGATGGGAGAGGGCCTGGGGCTTGTGAAACTGAGAGGGAGATAAAGAGGGAGTTTCGAATGAGAGCCTTTTTTTGAGAGTGGGGGCGGTTTCACGAATGAATAGGGGACTGGGCCGAGTAGATGGTTTCGCCAACTGCAGAGGAGATAAGGTCATGGGTTAATCGTGTTAATTGAGCCCTAATCTCTATCCCAGTTTTAAATCGACAACTTAGATTAATTACAGCTTTAGAGAAGGATCTAAGGGTTGATTTTTGATTGAAATAAAATTAACCAGACTTTATTAGATGCGAATTTGGGATTTGATTGGTCGAGTTGATTTGAGCTGAATTATATATCAATTTGATCGAAATTGAATTGGGTCGCATTAAATTGAGTCGATCGAAATCGATGAGCCACAAATCAAGTTCGATTCGAGTTGAATCGGCTTGAATTCACTCGTTTAAATTTATCTAATTAATAATCAAATAAATTTTAATAATTTTGGGCTCGAACCGAGTCAAAAATGACTCGACCAGGCTCAAATAAATTTATTTGATTATTAATCAATTATTTTAATTAAATTAAATTGGGCTTAATTGACTCAATTTAATGATGAATGACGACGTCGGGTTTTAATCAGACTCGAATTGAGTTGACTTACATCTAACATTGTCGAATCAGATTTGTGCGATCAAATCGATTCCAATCAACTCAAATTTAAACTCGACTGGAAATTTAACGGTGATTAGCAAGGCGATTTAGGTCAAATTAGGAGGTTTAGTCAACACTACGTCAGTGGGCATCCACCTAAGGGGAGTCCTAAAGACAACGTGTACACTAGGCTATGAAGACCGAGGTACTAGAGATAGAATTTGGGAAAATTGACCTCGAATAATGAGGTCAACATTAATGTTAAATGATACGGAAGTCGGCTAGTAGACGGCAAAGCCATTTGATATCAGCGGTGGCAGCTGTTAGGGCGCAATACTCGGCCTCGGTAGAGGATCTGGTGGCTGTCTATTATTTCTTGATGGTCCATGAGATTATGGTATCTCCAAGAAAGATACAATAACCTGAGGTGGAGCAGCGAGTTGTACTATCTGTGGCCTAATTAGCGTTAAAGTAACTTGTGAGCTAAAGGGAGGAGTGGAAGATCAAAATTCCCATTTGAAGAGTGCCTTTGAGATATCGAAAGAGTCGTTTAAGTAGGTAGAAGTGATGATAAGTTGGATTGTGCATGTGTTGATAAAGGGTATTGATAGCGAATGAGATGTCAGGGGGGGTGATTTTGAGGTATTGGAGAGAGCCGATAAGTAGACGATAGATGTGGGGATCGTAGTTGAGGAAATTTGTTGATACGGTTGTGGAGGTTTAATGGAGGAAGGTTTGGCTAGTGAATTGTAGGTGGACATTACAGCTTGCTGGAGGAGTGATTCAGTATAGGAAGACTGAGAGGGATGAAGATGATGGGCATGATGAGAAATATGAATGCCAAGGAAGTCTGTTGGAGGACCAGAGTTTTTTGATGGAGAATTGGTGGCTGAGAAAGGAGATTATGTTGAGGAGAGGAGAGGGATGATTACCAGAATGTAAGATGTTATCTACGTAAATTAGCAAGTTGGCTTTGATAGCTTGTTTGTGGAAGGTGAAGAGGGATGGATCAGCTTTGCTGACGGTGAACCTGATTAAGAGAAGGTGATTGGAAAAGGTCTGATAACCATTGATGAGGAGCCTGTTTAGGTCGTGTAGCAATTTGTAAAAAAGATAGACGTGGTTTGGTTATTGATGATCTTCGAATCAGTGAGTTTGCTTCATGTGGATGGTTTCATGAATTGACCCATGGAGGAAAGCATTTGTGATATCAAGTTGGTGGATAGGTCAGTGGTTAGTGAATGCAATTGTGAGGAAGATGCGAATGGAGGGGAATTTTGTGACAGGGCTAAAGGTCACGATATATTTGAGGCCGTATTCCTATTTATGACCTTGAGCCACCACCCTGGCTTTGTGGTGAGCAAATGATCGTTGAAGTGGAATTTGGTTTTGTTGGTCCAATGAAATCGAAGGATGGGTAAATTGGAGGGAGGAGGAACGAGGGTCTAGGTGCCTTATTTTTGTAAGGCATGAAATTCTATAGCCATGGCAGTGCGCTAGTGAGGATATTTGGAAGCTTCATTATAAGTGGTGGAATTGAATGAAGGTGGGGAGAAGTGGTGTGGAGGACGTGTATTTAACGGGGTTTTAGGGACCCTATTTTGAATCGGGTCAACATGTGATGTCGCTGCGATGGGGGTTATGGAGGGGACACACGTGGAGGTGGACGAGAGGATTGAGAAGTTGTGGCAGGTTTGGGAATTGGTGAATGTAGAGGTGGTGGGGATGGTTCACGGATAGTGGCTGTGAAAGGTATGGTAGAGTTCGGGACAGAGGTTGGTAGGAGAAGTTTTGAATTTGTATGAGGGTAAATGTGTGGGGAAGGATGATTTATTGGGGTAGTGGAATACGAGAAGGTTGATTCATCAAAGATGACGTGGCAAGAGATGTATATGAAACATGAGGTTGGCTCCAGGCATTTGTATCCTTTGTAGGAAGAGGCATAGCCAATGAAGATCGACAGTGAAGAGGTGATGGAGAGTATGTCACGAGCTGTCGTTGGAAGAATGGGAAAGCAAGTACAGCCGAAGATACGTAGATGATCATAAGTTGGTGGTTGTTTATGGAGAATTTGATGAGGGGATATATTTGAGGTGGTGGAGGAGGGCATTTGGTTAATGTGATAGACGGCGGTAAGGAGTGTGTAAAGCCAGAGGGGGTAGGGAAGGCCGGAGGTGTGAAAAAGTGTTCGGGTTGCTTCCACAATATGCCGATGTTTTTGCTCAGCTAAGCCATTCTGCTCAGGCTATATGGGCAACTTATTTGGTGGGAAATGCCATGGAGCTGTAGATACGATTGGAGTGTATTATTCACAAATTCTTTACCACCATCACTATGAATAGTTTTGATTTTTAGTGAAATTTTTTTTTTTTTTGATTGATGCATGAAATTTATGAAAATAGATGAAACATCGAACTTATATATCATTGGAAAAACCCAAGAGAAGCAAGAACAATCATCCACAAATAAATCATAGTATTTAAATCCTTGAGTTGAAGCAATCAGGGAGGGATTAGTTTTAAAGGTTGATAATAATGATTAAGTGACTAAGAAAAGGAAAGCTTATGGCCTTTAGAGGCCTTACAAGCTAAATAAGAAAATTTGGAAGTTGGTATAGCTAATTGGTTGTGTTTTGAAATGTTAGAGATGACTTGTTGATGTGGGTGGCTGAGTCGGTGATGCCATCAGAGAGAGGTGGATGTAGCTACTGAGAGAGCATGATTGTTACGGATGGACAGATATGACAAAGGAATGAAGTATAGGCCATCACAGCATGGTCCCGATAGTAGAGTGAATTGGGTCTTCAGGTCCTTAATGTGAAAACCAGATTCATCAAATAAGATGGATAGATTATTATCTTTGGTTAGAGTAGATACTAAAAGGAGGTTATGGGATAATTGAGGAATATAAAAGATATTGTTGAGAAGAAGCTTATGACGGACTGTCGGGAGAAGGCTAGGTCCAGCATAGGCAATGGGAATTGATCTTTTATCTCTGATTTGGACATTGTTAGGGCAGTTATACTCTTCCAGATGGGATCCTAATAGATAGCTGCCCTTACAGCCGAGCTAGAATAGGTACGGAAAGCCCAAGCTGATTGGCAGATGCAAATACAGCAGCAGATGCAGATACAGTAGCAGCAAGCTCAAATGTTAGATGAAATGAGAAAGATGAGAGAGTAGATGAGTAGTGATAGAAGTACAGCATCACCTGATGATGAAACTGAATCAGAGTAGGCATTATTTATCTATTTTTCTGATGTGGACATTTATTTTTATGTGTTCTTTGGACATATTTATCTATTTATTATTTAAACATGTTTAGTTATTTGTTGATAACACTCTTCTTATATATGTTTATTGTATACATGTTTAATTATTCCTTATCTAGATGATGCTCTTTCTGGTTTGTGTAACTATTGATTTTATAGAATATATATATAGTGTTGTAATTTTTGTATGTAAATATAAATGTGGAAATCACTTTTCAAAGTGAGGAAGGTTTTTTTTTCTGCTACAGGTTTCCGGCAGATTATCCTCTGGTAAGCATGTCGGAAATATGATATGACAACATTTCTGACGGAATATGCGACGGAACTTCCGACGGATACTTCGACGGTGATATCCGATGGTAAAATTAGGCATCGCTTTTATTAAGGCGGAATATCCGCCGGAATTTTCGGCGGATATTATCCGCCGGTAATTTTGGCGGTTTTTATGTCAGAACACGATGACAGAAAAAGCGTCGAGTTGTCAAATATATCCAGCGATTTTCGCTGGAAATACTTCCGGCGAAAAAAATGCGACGGAAATATTTTTCCGACGCACGTTTTACTGTCAGAGAGATTTCTGCCGGTAATCCGCCGGAAAACTATTATTTTCGTCACATTTTTCACTTTACCGGTGGATTTTGTCCACCGGTAATAGCTATTTTTCCTGTAGTGGGAGATGTTCTGGATGTTGTTGGTTAAGTGGGAGGCTGCATCGAAATCTAAAATCCAGTCATGAGCAAATTGCTAGTTAGAGGTGACCAATGCTGTGGAAGAAGGGGTAGGAGTGACAAAATTGGGATTCAGGCGATGCCAACAAACATTGGTTGTATGTCCTCTTTTGTAGCAGATTTGACAAATAGTGTTCTGGGTTGAGAGGGGGTTTGTGTTGGTGGGTGGCCGAGGGACCATTGGAGTTGGAGGTGTTGAAGTGGCCTCAACCATGGGCGCGGCCTCTAGATGTGTACATGGCCGAGTGAAGGTTTGGTACAAGGGAAGCACGAGTAGAATCCGTAGATAGGTTTGTCTCTTCACTGATGAGGAGGGAGTAGAGGTCCTCTAAGCTGATAGGCATGAGTGTGGTGCAGATTGAAGTTTTGAAGGCTTGATACTATGGGGGAAGCCCATTGAGAGTATAGAGTAAGACGTCCTCATGGTCTATGATAGAATCGGCAGCAGCTAGGTTGTCTACAAGCATTTTGATGTTTGTGAGATGCTGAGTCATAGAGAGTTGGCCCATTGAGATATTGTGAAGGCGTTCTTGAGCTGTATGACCCTAGAACAATTTGTCGCTTGTAGGCGATGCTCGAGCGTCGACCAGATGGCTATGCAGGTCTCTAGATTGAGTACATAGGGTAGAACGCTTGGGGAAAGCGTGGAGCAAATGGCAGCAGCAAAATTTTGGTCAATGAGAGTCCAGCAAGTGTATACTGAATTTGGGCGAGAGATGTTGTCAGACTCGATGACAAGGAAAGTGGGCTGAGGTGAGGTGCCGTCTAGAAATGCGATGCAGCTTATGGCATTGAAGAGCTTCCGGATTTGGGATCTCCATATGGGATAGTTATCATTGGACAGCTGGGAGGGAACAATCATTTAGATGTTTGAAATGAGAAATTTCAGAGAGGAGGGGATGGTGAGATTTTCGGATGTGCCAACGGTGGAGAGTTTGTCGATGTGAGTAGAAGAGGCAGAGATATTAGGTACACGTGTGCAAAGATCTTAATAATCAATTTTATAATCTGTTAGGTACATATAGGTTGATTTAGTGCAGATCGAGGTGAGTTTCCATTTCTTTTCTTTTCAAGCTGCAGATTTCAGGTTCTCAGCAATATGTAGAGTTCAACATTTATTAAGGAACTTGGGCTATTTGGTCATACTGTATTGCTTGGGCAATTCGTGTCGTAGAGGTTCAATAAGGGCTATGATGTTAGTCTAATGGTGACGATCAGATAGTGGTTCGTCAATAAATTTTTTGTCTAAACTTATCTGAATTTGATTAAAAAGTGGTATTGTATTAATAAATTAAATATAAAAATTTTATAATATATTCAATATTCTTTTAAGTTTTAGCTCAATATTAGATATTGTTTGAGCTAAACTTATCCAATTAATATGTAACAACTTATTCTTAATTTCAAATATTTTTAATTGTGCATTTCCTCACTGTAAAATTGTAATTAGAGATATAGAAATAATTTATTTCAGGATATATAATTACATACTAATTTATTTTTTTAACAAGAAAACAGCTTTCTGTAAAATAATTTTCAAAACCTATTTTACGGATAGCTACAAACGTCCCAAATAAAACCTCAAGGATGAAATTGTGACTGTTAGAATTTGGGACGGACAACTGTTATGGAAATAGCCTTTCACGTGTTTTAAATTCAGTTTTTAAAGTACTAAAAATGATATTTCTAACTGCTAACGAAATTATAAAAAAATTAATGGTACAACTAACTACATGTGTACATGTACATTTATTCCTTGGCAACAAAACAATTGTTCTGGAGGAATTTTTTTTTTCAAAATTTTATTATCACTAGGGCTATAACAGAGTTAGGCTTTGTTTGAGATAAATTTTTATTACTTTTTAAAGTAATTTTTTTAGTATAAATTTTTTTTTTTGGTATTAGAAAATTGCTTTTAAAACCATTAAGAAAGTTTTCCCAAATAAATCCTTAACGTATTTAATGAACTATTTAATACTAATTCTTTGTTTATTTTCATAATTAAATAAAATTCAATAATATTTTAAAAAATTATCATATAAATGAATAAGTTTCAATATTGACCTATTTGTTTATTTATATTAATAAATATATTTATTTTTTATTAAAAATTTGATAATATTGTTATTTGAAGATTACTTAGTTATATGTTTCATGATTTATTTGTTATTTATTAATCAATTTTCTTATTTCTTATACATTTAAAAAATTACTCATATTATTAGAAATATAAGTGATGCCGCAGAAATTTCATGTGAACGGTATAAATCTCAATGCATTATTTAATTGAGGATGATCCGAACTCCGATTTCTATGGACTTATAGTTGAACTGAATATTTTGACGAGAAAAACTCATCGAAACGAAAAGTGATCTAATCAAGCACTGAAGGATATATGGAATCTTCATGACATTAATTAATAAACAAAACAATATCTAAATCTTACATGAACATATTCAAATTGAACAAATTGATAATACAAATCAAATGAGCCCAACAATATTCAATACTTTGATTCTTAAAGTACACAAATGTTGAATAGACAATTTGTAATTAAGTGGATCAATCTATTCAATGGATTATTTTGGATTTTGACCAAATATATATGTGCAAAGTTTGTTATGATTTGAAAATGTGAAAATTTTATGTGCAAATTTACCCCAAAATGTTTTCTATTTTATTACTAGTAGGACACTCTATGAAATTCTGTGATAGGTTTCATACTATTTTCTATATCTGAAATTAAAATTTTTTTTGTATTTGTATGTTTGAAATATGTGAGTTGGAGAAGTTTTGATGATTGACTTGAAGTTCCATTGCGCTGTGTACTGAGAGCTATAAGAGTCTAATATTTTGAATCTGATGTCTGCATTGGAGCTATAAGGGCTTGAAAATTTACATATTTATGTTGCTAAGTAGGGGGAGTCATAAAGGGGCATGAGGGAAATGAATGTGATTTTTTTCAAGTAGTTGATTTAATGTGTTTAACTTTTTATTATATGTGATCTGATGTGATATATTTATTATTTTTGTTTCTATTATCTACGAAAAATATGAATTTCAATTATTCTTAACTAACACTGAATCTAAAAATATATGTTCATTTAGTCTAAGACACTATGGATATGGGTACTATTCTGAATAATCTACTTAAAGTTCTATAAGGATAGTTTTGTATGTCGTTTACTATTTGGTATATAGTTTTGCAGCCATAGCTTTGTATTTGGTATATAGCCTTTTCTATGTCGTTTACTATTTACAAATGATTATTTTATTAAAATATTTTCTAGGATGAATGAAATGAAAAATTTTGAGAATTGTAGTTTCTATTTTATCTAGTGTTCTTTTAGGGGCTCCGAGCTTATTATAATTAAAAGAAAAAATAAATTCCTTCCAATGAAATCTTGGGAGTGATCGGTCCCGTTGCAATATGATATGGTATGACTTATTTTAATTGCGAGCTATATTGGGTTAGGTAATGATAAGTGGGTCTCTAGTGATGGTCTTAATTTTTTCCAACCATTTGGATTATCCTATGGCTATTTTTGTGTTAGTTGCCCCTAGTGGGAGAAGTGTCTTAATGGATATGTTGGTTTTATACGAATATATCACCACCTGACCCAATATGACCTGATATCACACAGGTCATATTGTGTCCGATTGTGACAAGACTGATCCCAAGATCTGGTTAGTGAAGCACTGAAACAAAACTTCTAGTTTATACACTACACAGAGCCATTATTAAATTGTAATATAAAGCGAAAGACTATTGAATCTCAACATGATTTTCTATGTATCATCTAAAATATATATAATCTAAAATCTATCTACAATAGTGCTTGGCAAGAGAGAGAATAACAAAAATAAAAATCGAGCCTGCAAAATCAAAACTAACCAAAATATACCTACAACACAGATCGCAATGTATTATACAAACTATTCAGCTCGCTCCTTACCCTTCCCCGAGCATGAAAATAAAAAGCAAAGCAGAATGAGCTAACACGTCTTAGTAGACTATTGTAGCCTAAAACATAAATCAATAAATAAAACAAAAAAAAATTGAGAACAATATGCTGAATCATATACTGAAATTAAATACAATTAAATAATTACTGAAATGAACTGAATTATAAGAAAACACTTCATAATGATTATCAGAATAATTGTTAAGCCCAAATTTTTATATATTTTCATGACTAGAATCTCACCTTGGGTGGCTCACTAGCGCCAGCATCACAACACTTTAGTAACAGAATCCCACCTCGGTCGCCCATTGGCGTAAACATAACAGAGTCCCACCTCAGTCGTGTTGCAATCAAGGATCCCTTGCTTATGATTTGATGGTAACAAACATTATTGATTGAGATTTTATTTCTCCAAGAATATATATTAGATATTATTTTTTGCCTATGCACACTAATATTTTAGGTACATCATACACCACTTAAGATTACTGAAGACTTAAGTTTGAGTAGAATAGAATGTTAATCAAAAGAGTCTATAATTTTAACTTTCTTATATTTTCTATTTCATAAGTCTGGCCATGTAAGGGTGTATGCAAAATTGGCAACCGTGTGTACACATAGAGGGGGAGTGAGGAAAATTTGAGATGAAATTTTTTTTGAACTAATCGTATCATACGATTACAATCATACTATACAATCTGTTATCTGAAAAAGAGATTTAACGGCTAACTAAATCATTAATTCTAATGAACTAATCATACTGTACAATACATATCGTATTGTATTATTTGTTTCGATATGAGAAACCCTAGCCACATGATAAATTAAGTAAGAGTTTTTTTTAAAAAAATTGAATTAATCGTACTGTACGATCTCAATCGTACTGTAAGATATTTAAAATATTACTTAAATTATCCCCTATGATTAGTCAATTAAATTAAGACTTATTAAATATGGCTAATCATACTGTACGATCTTGATGTACTATATGATTGACAGAGATGAAATATGATAGTCTAAGAGATCGTACCGGATGAAACCTTAATTTTTGAACTAATCGTATAGTACGATATTTATATCGTACTGTACGAACTATTTATATTACACTGGTTATAATGTATGATGTGAATTATATCGAACGATCAATAGAGAAGATTTTCTATCATCCTTATGATTGTCCTGTACGAGTAGAGCGAAATTAAACTAATCGTATTGTATGATATGTTTGTTGAAATTGAACAGTTCATCTGAATGACTGTTTTCATTATACTAGATGAGTCTTATTTTTAAACTAATCGTACTGTATAAACCGAGATCATAATGTATGAACAGAGATGTCTATATTGAAAAAATAGATTTTTTAGGCCAAATACTTAAACATCCTTTTGAAGTCTTTTTTCATGAGGACTTTGGCTATTGAAGGAACTTTAAGGGAAATTATTCTTGAGAGACTTTGGGCTTATAGAGGAAAAAGAAGGTGAGGCGTGTGTGAGGGAGAAGGAGTGTGAGGGGTTTCACACGGTTGCTCTATGCAAGCTTGAACCTAGCTTCCTCTTATGGCCTTAGTGAGTTTTTGAAGATTTTCTTGGAAGATAAGCTTCAAAGTTAAGAGTTTGAGGTTCTCTGCCTTCACTAGGAGGGTAAAAAAGGATTGTGGTTTTCTATCTTTACTAGAATGGTGAAAAAGGATTTTAAATTCTCTTCCTTCGCAAGGAGTGTGAAAAAGGATTGTGGTTCTCTGCCATCACTAGGAGGATAAAGAAGTATTCCAAGTTCTCTGCATTCTCCAGCAGAGAGAAAAAGGATTGAAGGTCCGCTGCCATCACCAAGAGGGTGACATTACTTTCGATTCTCTGTCGTACTAGGTTTGGTAGAAGTGATTCTTGTAAGGGCTTCTCCACCTTGTTGTGGGTGTAAAAGGAGAGACACTATAGTGTTAGTGAAACACCTAGAGTGGAGGACTCTGGGGAGTGGACGTAAGTCAAGGTTGATCGAACCACTATAAAATATCTAGTGTGCTGTTTCTTCTTTGCTTTTTATTTTTCTGTATTTTTATTTCTGTAATTTAAATTTACTACAAGAATCTCATCATTTACTATCAACTATAATTAGGTTAATTTGTGGTTTGCTAAAAGAAAAATTTTCATATCTTAATTGATATATTTGTGCCTTAAAAATTAAAAATATTTTAAACTCTTATTCGCTTCTGCATGTTTTAAGTTAATTAGTTGGATTTATTTTTAAAACTTTTTTTAGCAAAAAAAAATATTATTGCTACAGTATTTTCTTAAGAGCACCAATTCACTCCCCCCTCTTGGCGCGCCTCGGGACAGTTCATTGAGGTCTTATAACCTCCCAAAACTTTCAGGTCACCCACTGGCGCTGGCATAACACAATCACACCTCGGTCGCCCACTAGCACTAGCATAACAGAATCCCACTTGGTTGCCCACTAGTGTCGACATCACAACACTTCACAACATATTTTTTAATGAATTTCAATAATTAAAGAATAATTGGACTCAATTAAAAAATTACCAAAATGCCATAATAATAGACAATTAAAATACTACTGGGTGAAAATTCATAATTTTCAAACATAACCAAATTATCAAAGATTGTGTAAAACATCATTGTAAAGTTTTAATTGAACTGAAATACTATTTTTAGATGTCAATATAAATTTCTGAGTAAAAAAATATTACTATTTTTTGTAATCATCCGAAGCAAAAAAATTTTAAAATATATTCAAAATTTTCGTAATCACAATCTCTATAACATAAAAAAGTTATGCGGTGAAAGTTTTACCAAAATAAAGTTATCCTCGTCGATAACAAAAATTTAAATTTGATTGAAAAAATACCAAAAATACAAAATTACTGAAATATGAAATAGGTAAAACATAGCCTACCTTGAGATAAGCAAATTTCCTAACTAAGTCGATGGGCAAAAATTGCTTTATAATTTTCAAAACCTAAATTCTTTTTTCTCTCTCCTCTCTTTTCTTCTCTTTTCTCAAAACCATTTCTTTGTTAACCCCTAAATGGCTAAATGAATGGGATTAGTGGCTTAAGATGTATAGTTATTTTAGATATTTTTATAAAATAAAAATATAATAATATTATTATAATAAAATTTTAATATAAAATTCTTATAAATGTTTTATGGCTTCAAAATTATGAAAAAGTATCAATAGAATAGGTTATTTTATTTAGAAAATTTAGGTGAAATCGATTTACAAATTGGATACCTAACGCTCCAAAGACCCCCACATGTACAGTTAGGTGCCAATTTCTTAAGGAGTTTCACTAGTGCCCGAAAGTTTGATAAACACAATAATAGAGTTGTTATGGAGAATATGATTTATGATTTAGGCTTATAATGACTCCTAAATAAATTCTTGATTGTTGTAAGTAAAAATATAGTTTTCAAAATTTTGAGTTATGTCAATCAACCCACCATAAAAACTTTCATCCTCGGCATTCTCAAATCAAAATACATGAGAATAAACCTAGATAGAGCTATCTCATCTTAGATTCCTTCTCCTAAGTAACCTCTCAGGTATTTTTGTGCTTCCACTGTACCTTGACCATCAGAACCTATTTGCTCCTTAATTTTCTAACATCATATGCAAAAATTCTATTTGGCTCTTCTCTGTAGTATAAAATCAGATGAACCTCCACATTATCAGCAGATCAGCAGATAATCTCTTTCTAGAATCAGATACCCACCTTCTCAGAGAAGATACATGAAATATATTGTGTATATCAGACATATAATCAAGTAACAACAACCTGTAAGCAGAACTACCAATCCTCTCAAAAATCTCTAAAGGTCCAATGTACCTTGGAATCAGCTTGCTAATTCTTTCAAATATGTTTACACCTTTCATTGGGCTGTATTTGACATAAACAAAATCACCAACATGAAATTCCATCAGCATATGTTTCTGATCATAATACTTCTTCTACCTATCTTGGGTAGCTCTAAATCTTTCTTTAATCAGCTAAATTTTTGCTATAGTGTCATCCACAAATTTAGGCAGCGTTTGGGTGACTTTTTCACTGGTGTTGTTTACAAAATGTAACCTAGTGGTAGGTTGGGGGTATGAGGTCATGCTTTGGTCTAAAAAATTTTGCATTCCGCAGTTACTTTTTTTTACCTAAGAGAACCTCCTGTGTTCAGTTGCTTTCTGTTGTTCTGAGGTATGAGGAAGACCTAAATGCCCTTATAGTTATACGCAAAATTTCCGTCTTCTTCTTCATCCTCGCGTATTTATGCAATATACGACTACTTCTATTTCTGCCATTCCTCCACTCTGGAATCAGAAACCAGGACCTCCATGAAAATTCGATAGGGATGTTAAGCCCTAGTGAACTAGTCCCGAGGCTAACCAAGAGGGGGGGTGAATTGGATATTTGAAACAAAACAAAAATCTTTTTATAACGTGCAGCGGAAATGAATTAAAACAACGATAAAAAGATCAATCACAGATATCACCCAAGCAAATAATCGCAATAAAATAAAGTGCGGAAAATAATAAGAAAGAACACACCGAATTTATAGTGGTTCGGTCTAACCTGACCTACGTCCACTCCCCGGAGCCTCCCCTCCGGGTATTGCACTAAACCAAATAGTGTCCCTCCTTCAGCCCCCATAGCTAGGCGGAGAAGCCCTTACAAAATCACTTCCACCTTCCCCGGTGCGGCGGAGTAGCCGGGTCCTCTGACACCAAAGAGATCTTCTTCTTCCCAAAACCTCCCTCGAGACGACCCTTGAATCCGATGGTACTTAGGTGCAAGCTTGCCGGAGCAACCGTGTGAACCCCCTCACACTCCCTCGAGAATCCCCCTTCCCAGGCTCTTCTCCCTCTCAAACTCCACCCTTTCCTCTCTCCCTTTCAAGCTCTCTCTTCAAGTTTTCTTCAAAAGAACGAAGCCTCAATGGATGCCAAAGACACCTATCAAGTGCCTTGAGAAAGCTTAAATAAAGAGTTCCAAAAACCCTTCCAAATTAGTTCTAGCGGCAAAGATCATCCAGGACGATCGCCAGATCATCCAGGACGATGTGCTCCAAAAGACGGCTTCAAAAATCCCTAAAAACTCAATTCTACCGCCAAACATTGTCCCGGACGATCGCAGGATCGTCCTGGATGATGTGCAGAATTTGACCTGATAGTCCCGTACGATCCTAGGATAGTCCAGGACGATCAGTACAAATTTTGCACAAATCGTCCAATACAATATACATATTGTCCAGGACGATTAGAACAAATTTTGACTCTTAAATCCTTGCCTAAATTATCATGGCAGCTAGGGTTTTGAGATCATATTGGATCGTCCAAGATGATTAGTTCAATGAACAGATCGGCCTGGACGATCATAAATCGTCTAGTACAATTTGTTCAAAAGCTGAACTTCTGGTTTTGACAGGATCTCACTCCCCCTGAGTATGTGTACACATGGTCATAAATAAGCACATACTATTACAGGACTTGACTCAAGGAATCGAAAAGTACATCAATGAGAAATTCAATAAAGCCTTTCCTACTAATTCTTGAATCTTGAATCTTTCTTGTATTGATGCATTCTGTTCCTGAAATGTTAGTACACACAAAAATAAATATACATTCCAAATATTTGAAGATGTGAGCCATAATATTTGTTATCATCAAAACAGGAACTCATGTGCTCGAGTCGTAACAATCTCCCCCTTTTTGATGATGGCAAACATTACTGGTTGAATTTACAAAAAGATATTTTCTCCTAATCTCCCCCTCACTAAGAAAAAGTCTTTTAAAAACAGGGAGAAATAATTTCTTCTCTTTTTTTTTTAATTTTTAAAATAACTACAACAACAATATGATGTAAAACAAACAACACAAAAACAAATATCACAAATACAACAATAACAACAGTACGTTCTCCCCCTTTGACATAATCAAAATGAGGAGGAGCAACAATTTGAAAAGTCACCTCTTGAGGTTCTCCAAAACTTAGTAAGACATGAATTGGCTTCTTTGAACCCAAAAAGGTTAGAGAATTAGAAAATGTAAATCCAAACTCAGGTTTTAAAAAAGGAGAAAAAACTTTTTAAGCCAATATCTAAATCAAGGAACAAATTAGATAAGGAAATAAGAATCTTTCAAAACTCCTTTCATGAAATATATCTAAAAGAAGATTAATGCAAAGTAATGAATCAAAAAATTTTGATTTTCAAACTCAAGTAACGAATCTATCAAAAAGTCATAAGAGTTTTCTAAACTTTAGAGATTTACAAGAATGGAAGTAGCTTTTATGGGCTAATTTTATCCCTCTTTTTCAATTTATTTGGCGCTTTGTGCATCTTTTAATTTTTGATACACTTTGTGTATTCAATTTGGCAATTTTACGTCTTTTCAGCTTTGGGCTCATTTTGTGCCTCTTTTTAATTTGTTTGGCGCACTGCGTATCTTTTGATTTTTATAAATTACCTCCTTTCTAAATCTTTAAAATCAGCAAACCTTATTCTTATGATAAAGACGAACAACCTGAATAAGATAATCTTGAAGTTAGTTCAATAATTTGCAAAAGATTTCTACGAGATCGACAAAATATTGGGAGATGAAAAAAGTTTTAATTTCAAAAACCAATTTATAATCTGAAATAGATTTTGAATCAAAAGTATAATAGCCTTATTCAAAGAAATGAGATAGAAAGACAAAATCATGAGTTTCCTTCCTTTACTTGATTTTAGAGAAATTAACCACAACTAACATAGCATTTAGAAAATACAGGAGGTAAATTTTTCATTTTTTAGAAAACAAGATCTTTAAAAAATAATTTTTAAAACAAGAGGTGTTATGTTTGTGCTTGATCAGAGAAACAACAAAAAGCAACATAAAGAATTTTAAAAGGAAAAACAAAAATAAGAAAACATAGAAAACACAACGAATAATCAGTAGTAACAAAAAAAACAAAACAAAAAATATAAACACACAAAAAGAACATTAATTTACATCAGCTTGCTTCTGATCAGATGATTCAGAAGCTAGATCTGCCCAGGATATTTTTCGTTTTGCATTTTCTGCCCTTATTATAATTTGCTTAGCTTTACCCTTTTCCTTTTCAGGAAGGGTTCTTAAGTTCGGGCACTAATTTTTCATATGTCCAGGCTTCCTACATCCAAAACAGATAACATCAGAAGAGAACTTTACATTCTTACCATTTTTATCTGTGTTCCACTTTTGATGTTGATGTTTGTACTTTAGTAGATTTTACAATTTCTTTGTTGCTGATACTAACTCTTCACTTTCATCACTTTCTGAGTTGTTTTTTTCATTGTCTTCAGTTTTCAGCACTATCGTTTCACCTGCATCCAAAAGCTTTTGACCCAAACTTTGCTCGTAGGCAATGAGTGAGCCAATCAAAGTATCAATAGAATATTCGTTCAAATTTTTTGATTCAGAAATTGCAATGACTTTGGCATCAAATTTAGCAAGTAGAGAACGTAGAATTTTATTAACTTTTTCAAAATTTGAAAGTTCTTTTCCTAAAGCATGTAATGATGTCACAATTTGAGAAAATCTAGTAAACATGTCCAAGATCGTTTCATGAGGTTTCATGCTAAAAAGTTCATAATCATGCATTAAAATATTTAGCCTAGATTGCTTAATTTCATAAGTACCTTCATATGTAGTGCATAATTTATCCCAAATTTCTTTTCCAGAAGTGCATGCGGATATTAACATATAATCATCAGAATTCAAAGCACAGAAAAAATAATTCAAACATTTAGCATTCAATTGAGCATTGATCTGATCTGATCTACTCCATTCAGAAAAAGGAATATCAACTTTAATTTCATTTATAATACATGACGGTACAGAATAACCAACTTGAATCATATGCCACATGCGATAATCAATAGATTGCAAGAAAGTAGACATGCGAATTTTCCAAAAATCAAAAGTAATATTTTCAAAAAGTGGTGGCCGGGTGATTGAATAACCTTCCGCAATATTACGATTACAAAAATTAGCCATGGATCAAATTCAAAAGTTTTTAAAAACTTGATTTTATGAATCCCTCTCTGATACCACTTGAAAGTTCGATAGGGATGTTAAGCCCTAGTGAACTAGTCCCGAGGCTAACCAAGAGGGGGGGTGAATTGGATATTTGAAACAAAACAAAAATCTTTTTATAACGTGCAACGGAAATGAATTGAAACAATGATAAAAAGATCAATCACAGATATCACCCAAGCAAATAATCACAATAAAATAAAGTGCAGAAAATAATAAGAAAGAATACACCGAATTTATAGTGGTTCGGTCCAACCTGACCTACGTCCACTCCACGGAGCCTCCCCTCTAGGTATTACACTAAACCAAGTAGTGTCTCTCCTTCAGCCCCCACAGCTAGGCGGAGAAGCCCTTACAAAATCACTTCCACCTTCCCAGGTACGGCGGAGTAGCCGGGTCCTCTGACACTAAAGAGATCTTCTTCTTCCCAAAACCTCCCTCGAGACGACCCTTGAATCCGATGGTACTTAGGTGCAAGCTTGCTGGAGCAACTGTGTGAACCCCCTCACACTCCATCGAGAATCCCCCTTCCCAGGCTCTTCTCCCTCTAACTCCACCCTTTCCTCTCTCCCTTTCAAGCTCTCTCTTCAAGTTTTCTTCAAAAGAATGAAGCCTCAATGGCTGCCAAAGACACCTATCAAGTGCCTTGAGAAAGCTTAAATAAAGAGCTCCAAAAACCCTTCCAAATTAGTTCTGGCGGCAAAGATCGTCTAGGATGATCGCCGGATCATCCAAGACGATGTGCTCCAAAAGATGGCTTCAAAAAACCCTAAAAACTCAATTCTGCCGCCAAACATCATCCCGGACGATCGCAGGATCGTCCTGGACGATGTTCAGAATTTGACGTGATAGACCCGTACGATCCTGGGATAGTCCAGGACGATCAGTATAAATTTTGCTCAAATCATCCAGTACGATATACATATCGTCCAGGACGATTAGAACAAATTTTGACTCTTAAATCCTTGCCTAAATTATCATAACGGCTAGGGTTTTGAGATCATATTGGATCATCCAGGACTATTAGTTCAATGAACAGATCGGCCTGGACGATCATAAATCCTCCAGTATGATTTGTTCAAAAGTTGAACTTCTGGTTTTGATAGGATCTCACTCCCCCTGACTATGTGTACACATGGTCATAAATAAGCATATACTATTACAGGACTTGACTCAAGGAATCGTAAAGTACATCAATGAGAAATTAAATAAAGCCTTTCCTACTCATTCTTGAGTCTTGAATCTTTCTTGTTTTGATGCATGCTGTTCCTGAAATGTTAGTACACACACAAATAAATATACATTCCAAATATTAGAAGATGTGAGTTATAATGTTTGTTATCATCAAAACAGGAACTCATGAGCTTGAGTCGTAACACTCCATTGTCTGCTACATTTACTGAGTAATTCTCCAAGCTCCCAGCTACGATGTAGCCTTCAGGACGGCCCTATCAGCTGTACCATAGCCTTCCGCGCCGTCGAATTAAAATTTAATTTTTTTTATTCTCTTTAATGAAAAAATTTCCCTACAATCGGTATGCCCCAAATCATGATATTTTTTTCTTTCATTTTTATCATTTATATGTTTATTTCTGTTGATTGATTTCAACATCATTTAGTACTTTTTAGTTCTGTTAAATGATGAATTGTTGAAATGCTTTACACTTCAAATTGAAGAGACGTTTCAATTCCTTCACATAAGCCACATCTTGGGTGGAGTTGGGTGAATGCTGGACCACAAAACTTAGCGCTGATTAGCTTTGGGGTGTTTTAGAAATTCTATGAGAGCCTCTTTGTAAAGACTAACATTGCTGAGGGAGGAGCGGAAGATAAAAATTCCCATGTGAAGAGTGCCTCGGAGATATCGAAAGAGTCGTTTAAGTAGGTAGAAGAAATGATAAGTTGGACTGTGCATGTGTTGATAAAGGGCATTGATAGCAAAATGAGATGACAAGGCGGGTGATTGTGAGGTACTGGAGAGAGTCGGTAAGTAGGCGATACATGTGGGGATCAAAGTTGAGGAAATTTGTTGGGATGGTTGTGGGAGGTTTAGTGAAGGAAGGGTTGGCTACTGAATTGCCGGTGGACATTACAGCTTGGTGGAGGAGTGATTCGGTATAGGAAGACTGAGAGAGATGCAGATGATGGGGATGATGAGAAATATGAATGCTAAGGAAGTATGTAGGAGGACCGAGGTTTTTTATGGGGAATTGGTGGCTGATGGAGGAGATTATGTTGAGGAGAGTAGAGGGATGATTACAGAAAGTAAGATGTCGTCTACGTAATTTAGCAAGTAGGCTTGGATAGCTTGTTTGTGGAAGGTGAAGAGGGACGGATCAGCTCTGCTGACGGTGAACCCGATTGAGAGAAGGTGATTGGAAAAGATTGATAACCATTGGTGAGGAGCCTGTTTAAGGCCATATAGTAATTTGTGAAGAAGATAGACATGTTTTGGATATTGATGATCTTCGAATCTGCGAGTTTGTTTCATGTGGATGGTTTCATGAATTGACCTAAGGAGAAAAGCATTTGTGCCATCAAGTTGGTGGATAGGCTAGTGGTTAGTGAATACAATTGTGAGGAAGATGCGAATGGAGGGCAATTTGGCGACGGGGCTAAAGGTCTCAGTATAATTGACGTGTATTCTGGTTTGTGACCTTGAGCCACCAGCTTGGCTTTGTGGTGAGCAACTGAATCGTTGGAGTGGAATTTGGTTTTGTAGGTCCAATGAGATCCAAGGATGGGTAAATTGCAGGGAGGAGGAAAGAGGGTCTAGGTGCCTTATTATTGTAAGGAATGATATTTTGTGGCCATGGTAGTGCGCTAGTGAGGATATTTGGAAGCTTCATTATAAGTGGTGGGATGGATTGAAGGTGGGGAGACGTGGTGGTGGAGGTCGAGTATTTGACGGGGTTTTATAGACCCTATTTTGAATTGGGTCAGCATGGGATGTGGCTGTGGTGGGTTTTGAGGAGGGGACACACAAGGAGGTGGATGAGAGGATTGAGAAGTTATGGCAGGTTGGGGAATTGGTGAATGTAGAGGTGGTGGGGATGGATCGCGAATTGTGGCAGGGAAAGGTATGTTAATGTTCGGGACAGAGGTTGGTAGGAGAAGGTTTGAATTTGTAAGAGGGTAAATGTGTGGGGAAGGTTGAGTTGTAGGGGTAGTGGAATATGGGAAGGTTGATTCGTCGAAGATGACGTAGCGAGAGATGTATATGCGACCTGAGGTTGGCTCCAGGCATTTGTATCCTTTGTAGGGAGAGGCATAGCCAATAAAGACCGATGGTGGAGAGGTGATGGAGAGTTTGTGATGGGCTGTCGGTGGAAGAAGGGAAAAGTAGGCACATCTAAAGTCACGTAGATGATCATAGGTTGGTGGTTGTTTGTGGAGAATTTGATGAGGGGATATATTTGAGGTGGTGGAGGAGGTCTTTAGGTTAATGAGATAGATGGCGGTGAGGAGTGTGTCAAGCCAAAGGGGGTAGGGAAGGCTGGTGCTGTGAAGAAGTGTTCGGGTTATTTCCACAATATGCCGATATTTTTGCTCGGCTAAGCCATTTTGCTCAGGGGTATATGGGCAACTTATTTGGTGGGAAATGTCATGGAGCTGTAGATAGGATTGGAGTGTATTATTCATAAATTCTTTACCACCATCACTGTGAAGAGTTTTGATTTTTAGTGAGAATTATTTTTCGATTGCCGCATGAAATTTTATGAAAATAGATGAAACATCAGACTTATACATGATTGAAAAAACCCAAGAGAAGTGAGAACAATCATCCACAAATAAGACATAGTATTTAAATCCTTGAGTTGAAGCAATCGGGGAGTGGCCACATACATCGGTGTGGATTAGTTCTAAAGTTTGATAATAATGATTAAGTGACTTAGAAAAGGAAAGTTTATGTCCTTTGGAGGCCATACAAACTGAACAAGAAAATTCGGAAGTCAGTATAGCTAATTGGCTGTTGTGTTTTGAAATGGTAGAGATGACTTGATGATGTGGGTGGTTGAGCGAGTGATGCCATCAGAGAGAGGTGGATGTAGCTGCTGAGAGAGCATAGTTGTTGTAGTTGGACAGAGAGGACGGAGGAATGAAGTATAGGCTGTCACGGCATGGTCCTAATAGTAGAGTGGATTGGGTCTTCAGATCCTTAATGTGAAAACCATATGCATCAAATAAGATGGATAGATTGTTGTCATTGGTTAGAGTAGATACTGAAAGGAGCTTATGAGATAATTGAGGAATATAAAAGATATTATTGAGAAGAAGCTTATGACGAGGTGTCGGGAGAAGGCCAGGTCCAGCATGGGCTATGGGAATTGATCCTTTGTCTCTGATTTGGATGTTGTCACAGCCGTTGTACTCTTCTGGATGGGAGATGTTTTGGATGTTGTTGGTTAAGTGGGAGGATGCAGCAGAATCTAAATCTAGTCTTGAGCAAACTGCTAATTAGAGGCTACCAATGTCGTGGGAGAAGGGGTAGGAGAGACATAATTGGGATTCAGGTGATGCCAACAGACGTTGGCTATATCTCCTTTTTTATAGCAGATTTTCCAGACAGTGATCTGGGTTAAGAGGGGGTTTGTGTTGGTGGGTGGTCAAGGGACTACGGGAGTTGAGTGACCATGGGAGTTGGAGGTGTTGAAGCGGCCTCGAACATGGCCGCGACCTCTGGATGTGTACAAGGCCGAAGGAAGGTTTGGTACAAGGGAAGCACGAGCAGAATTCGTAGATAGGTTTATCTCTTCACCGATGAGGACGGAGTAGAGATTCTCTAAAATATTAGACGTGAGTGTGGTGCAGATTGAAGTTTTGAAGGCTTGATACTGTGGGGGAAGCCCATTGAGAGTATAGAGTAAGATGTCCTCGTTGTCTACGGTAGAACAGGCAGGAGCTATGTTGTCTACAAGGGTTTTTATGTTTGTGAGATACTGAGTCATAGAGAGTAGGCCCATTGAGATATTGTGAAGTTCGTTCTTGAGCTGTATGACCCTAGAACGATTTGTCGCTTGTAGGCGATGCTCGAGCGTTGACCAGATGGTTGCACAAGTCTCTAGATTGAGTACATAGGGTAGAATGCTTGAGGAAAGCGTGGAGCAGATGACAGCAGCAAGATTTTGGTCAATGAGAGTCCAACGAGTGTATGCTGAATTTGGGCGAGAGATGCCGTCAGACGCGACGACAACGTGAGTGGGCTGAGGTGAGGTGCCGTCGAGAAATGTGATGTAGCTGTTGGAGCAGAAGCGCTTCAGGATTTGGGATCTCCATATGGTATAGTTATCATTGGAGAGCTAGGTGGGCACAATCGTTCGGATGTTGGAAATTAGAAATTTCAGAGAGGAGGGGATGGTGAGATTTTCGGATTTGCCGTTGGTGGAGATTTCGTCACTGTGAGTAGAAGAGGCTGCTGCCCATTTGGATATGGTCAGTGGTGATTAGCCGAAAGGATATGATACCATGTAAGAGGATATAAGATGAGTATAATTTCTGTATAGCAGGCAGAGAAGAGAAAGAGCACACACAGAGAAAGAGGATAATGAGCTCAGTTACGTGAGCAAGAAAAGTTGCTGCTATACATACTGTTGTACTATAGCGCTAATAGTGTATTTTTAAGTGTGTGAGTGTTGTATTTGCTTTACACATGTATGGTGATGATTAAAACAATTAGTTATCATCTGATGGTGTATAATTGAGCTGTGTCAAGGCTACTTCTCCACTCGCATTGGGTAGCTGCTCTTCACATGTGATTGATGCTTTTAGAGATGAATTAGAAGTCATTTCCCAAACCAAGTTTCTTTGGAATCATTGATCGATTGTTAAGTAGAAAGGAATTTTTTTCATGTTACGGTCATGTGAATTTTGGAGTTGTAGCTATGTTGTTTATAGCAGCAGGTTCATGCATTAATTACTTGTTGCTCTCTATTTCTTGTATGCGTATGGAAGCAGACAGTTAAAATTTTTTAATGAATTGCATAGTAATGAAATAAAATATATTATCCACCAACAAGAAATCTAACTACAGACTTGCTATATCCCCATTTTTTCATTCAGCCTGGTTTATTTTATGACCTTTGCACTAAGCATCAAGTGCAAAAGCTACAGGAGAAAAAAATTTTATTTGGAATGTACAAACAAATGGGTTGGAGATATAATTGTATACAGATTGAGTGCAGAGATGCTAGCAATTGTAGATTGAGTGTAGAGATGATACAAACAGATTCGTCGTATTTGCTGTATTTACATATAGATTGATTGCAGAGATGTTAGGTGCACGTGTGCAAAGATCTTAACAATCAATTTTATAATCTGTTAAGTACATGTAGGTTGATTTAGTGTATGATCGAGGTGAGTTTCCATTTCTTTTAGCTGCAGATTTTGGTTTCTCATGAAATATGCAGAGTTCAGCATTTTCGCTGCATAATTAATTGCAGGAGTTGCTTGAGGAGATAGAAGAGGAATGCAGAAAGTAAGAATCACTAAAAGAAGAATAAAATTTGCTGATAATAGAGGCAACAATAATGATATTGTCTTGGTTTGATCAGCAATATGTTCTTTGTAGTATTTTCGAACATATTTGCACTTTCTTGAAGAACATACCATTCCGCCGTTGCCTATTTCTGCCTATATCAGCTGATTATTCCCTGGGTTACTAATAAAGTATTTATTAAAGAACTTGGGCTATTTGGTCATCTATTGATACTGTATTACTTGGGCTATGACGTTAGTCTGATGGTGACGATCAGATAGCGGTTCGTCAATAAATTTTTTGTCTAAACTTATCCAAATTTGATTTGAAATTTGTATTGTATTAATAAATTAAATATAAAAATTTTATAGTATATTCAATATTCTTTCAATTAATTAATTTATTTTTTTACATAAATAATTTATAATTAATTTAGAGATATATAAATAATTTATTTCATGATATGTAATTTACATACTAATTTATTTTTTAATTAACTCTTTAAAAATTATTAAAGTCATATCATAATTATTACCGAAAAAAAATTATGATGTAATAATATCAGATATTTTAGTTTTTTTCAGATTGTTTTAAAGTATGATATTATATTGTCAAAAATATTTGATAAAATTTGATACAATTTTAAATTAGAATTGTTGGTTTGTTATCATATATATTCAAAAAAATTTGACGTTTAAATCATTTTTCATCATCTCAATATATATAAGGGTATCAATATATAATTTGTTCCTATAAAGCTGCAGCACAATAACCCGACAGTTATACTACCCAAATAAAATATAATGACTTATATACAACAACTTTAGAAAGCAGCTTTCTGTATAAAATTTTTTTAATAAAGCAGCTTTTTAATATAAAAATTTTTACTAGGCTTTGTTTGAGATAATTTTTTTATTATTTATTAAAGTAGCTTTTTAATATAAAAATATTTTTAACTTAAAATTTTGGTATTATTACTTTAGAAACCATTAAGAGAGTTGCCCCAAATGAACCCTTAACGCATTTAATGAACTGTTTGATACTAATTTATTGTTTATTTTCATAATTAAATAAAATTCAATAATATTTTAATAAATTATCATATAAATGAATAAGTTTAAATATTGACCTATTTGTTTATTTATATTAATAAATATAATTTTTTTATTAAAAAATTGATAAAATTGTTATTTGAAGATTACTTAGTTATATGTTTCATGATTTATATGTTATTTATTAATCAATTTTTTTATTTCTTATACATTCAAAAAATTACACATGTTATTAAAAATATAAGTGATGTCGCCAAAAATTTCATGTGAACTGTACAAATCTCAATGCATTATTTAATTGAGGGCCATCTGAACTTCGAATTCTATGAACTTATAGTTGAACTGAATATTTTGACAAAACAAATAGATCGATACGAAAAGTGATCAGATCAAGCACTGAAGCATATTTGGGATCTTCACTACATTAATAGACAAAACAATATCTAAATCTTACGTGCTCATATGCAAATTGAACGAATCGATATTACAAATCAAATAAGCCCAACAATATTCAATTCTTAAATTATTAAGGTACACAAATGTTGAATAGACAATTTATAATTAAGGGGATCAATCTATTCAATGGATTATTTTGGATTCTGACCAAATATATCAAATTTTGTGAATTAGATATATTATTTGTAAATTTTCATCCAACAATTTTAATTTTATCCTAATTTATGCATTGTGAAAATATTCTGATATTGGCAAATAGTGTCGTAGTACAATAAAAACTTCAAAATATAGTATTAACAATACGTGCTAAGTTTGTTATGATTTGAAAATGTGAAAATTTTATGTGCAAATTTACCCCAAAATTTTGTCTATTTTATTACTAGTAGGACATTCTATGAAATTCTGTGATAGGCTTGATACTATTTAATATATCTGAAATTAAGATTATTTTTTTATTTGTATGATTGAAATGTGTGAGTTGGAGAAGTTTTGATGATTGACTTGAAGTTCCATTGCGCTGTCTACCAAGAGCTATAAGAGTCTAATATTTTGAATTTGATGTCTACATGGGAGCTATAAGGGCTTGGAAATTTGCATATTTATGCTGCTAAGTAGTGGGAGTCATAAAGGGGCGTGAGGGAAATGCATGTGATCTATTTCAAGTAGTTGATTTGATGTGTTTAACTTTTTGTTATATGTGATCTAATATGATATATTTATTATTTTTGTTTCTATTATCTATGAAAAATATACATTTCAATTATTCTCAGCTAACACTGAATCTAAAAATATATGTTCATTTATTCTAAGACACTATGGATATGGGTACTATTCTGAATAATCTACTTAAAGTTCTATAAGGATAGTTTGTTTTATTATTTATGTTCATGTACTATTGTTTATATATTATTAAGAATTTTTTGTTGTTTAATGTGGCCTATTGAGCCATGGTTTGATCATACCACTATTTCTACATTTGTTTTACGTCAAGTAAAGGGAAGGCGCTGGTTAAGTATAGAGAAATTGTAGGGTTTGATCTCTAAGTCTATATATGTATGGTTTGTTAGATTTGTTTTTGTAGCCATAGCTTTCTATTTTGTATATAGCCTTTTCTATGTCTTTTACTATTTCCAAATGATTATTTTATTAAAATATTTTCTAGAATGAATGAACTGAAAAATTTTGAGAACTATAGTTTTTATTTTATCAGGTGTTCATTTAGAGGCTCTGAGCTTATTATAATTAAATGATAAAATAAATTCCTTCTAATGAAATCTTTGGAGTGATATGTCCTGTTGCAATATGATATGGTATGACTTATTTTATATGCGAATTATATTAGTTTTGGTTGTGATAAGTGGGTCTCTAGTGATGGTCTTAATTTTTCCAACCATTTGCCGACTACCTTATGGCTATTTTGGTGTTAGTTGCCCCTAGTGGGAGAACTGTCTTAATGGATATGTTGATTTTGTATGAATCTGTCACAACCTGATCTGATATGACCTGATACCATAGAGTTCATACCGTGTCCGATTGTAGCAAGATTGATTCCATGATCTGGTTGGAGAAGTACTGAAACAAAACTTTTAATTTATACACTACAAAAAGCCACTATTGAACGACAATATAAAATGAAAGACTACTAAATCTCAACATGATTTTCTATATATTATCCAAAACATATATAATCTGAAATCTATCTACAGCAGTGTTTAGCAATAAGGAGCATAACAAAAATAAAAGCTGAGCCTGCAAAAATCAAAACTAACCAAAATATACTTACAACACTGATGACATTATACTATCCAAACTACTGAGCATGCTCCTTACCCTTCCCCGGGCATGAAAACAAAAGCAAAGCAGGATGAGCTAACACATCTCAGTAGACTATCGTATCTTAAAATATAAATCAATTACTAAAACCAAAAGAATTGAAAACACTGTGCTGAATCATATACTTAAATTAAATACAATTAAATAAATACTGAAATAAACTGAATTATTAACAAGCACTTCATAATTATTATTAGAATAACTGTTACTCTCTAGCGCTAGCATCACAATACTTCAGTAGCAGAATCTCACCTCGGTAGCCCATTGGCGCCAGCATAACCGAATCCCACCTCGGTCGTGTTGTAATCAAGGATCCCTAGCTTGTGGTTTTGATGATGACAAATATTATTAATTGTTATTTTATTTCTTCATGCATATATATTGGATATTATCTTTTATGTGTACACACTAATATTTTATGTACATCATACACTGCTCAAGATTACTAAAGACTCATGTTTGGGTAGAATAGGATATCAATCAAAAGAGTCTATAATTTTAACTTTCTTATATTTTCTATTTCTTGAGTCTGGCCATGTAAGGGTATATCCAAAATTGGTGATCGTGCATACACATAGAGGGGGAGTGAGGAAAATTTGACATGAAAAATTTTTATGAACAAATCATACTGTATGATTACAATCGTATTATATAATTTGTTATTTGAAAAAGAGATATAGTGGCTAATTGAATCATTAATTATAATAAACTAATCATACTATACTATACAGATCATACTGTATGATTTGTTTTGATCTGAGAAACCCTAGCCACATGATAAATTGAGTAAGAGTTTTTTTAAAAAATTTTTGAATTAATCATACTATACGATCCCAATCATAATGTATGATAATTAAAATCTTACTTAAATTATCTCCTTTGATTAGTCAATTAAATCATGGCTTATTAAAGGTGGCTAATCATACTGTACAATCTTGATCATACCATATGATTGACAGAGATGAAATTTGATCTTACTAGATAAAACTTGGATTTTTAAACTAATCATATAGTATGATATCTATATCGTACTATACGAACTATTAATATTATACTGGTCGTACTATATGATGTGAATCATACCGAACGATCAACAGAGATTATTTTCAATCATCCGTGTGAACATCCTATATGAGTTTAGCGAAATTGAACTATTTATACTATATGAAGTTATGATCGTACTGTATGATATATTTGCTAAAATTGAACAGTTCATCAAAATGACTATTTTCATCATACTGGATAAGTCTTATTTTTAAACTAATCATAATGTATGAATCGAGATCATATTGTACGAACAGAGGCGACCTTATTGAAAAATTAGATTTTTTTTAAGCCTAATACTTAAAACATCCTTTTGAAGTATTTTTTCATAAGGACTTTAGTTGTTGAATGAACTCTGAGGGAGATTATTCTTGTGAGACTTTGGGCTTAGAGAGGAAGAAGAAGGTGAGATTGTGTGTGAGGGAGAAGGAGTTTGAGTGGTTTTACATTGTTGCTCCAAGCAAGCTTGCACCTAGCTTCCTCGTGTGGCCTTGGTGAGTTTTTGAAGATTCTCTTGGGAGAGAATTTTTAATGTTAAGAGTTTGAGGTTCTCTGCCTTTACTAGGAGGGTGAAAAAGGATTATGATTCTCTGTCTTCACTAGGAGGGAGAAAAAGAATTCCAGGTTCTTTGCCTTCAACAAGAGGGTGAAAAAGGATTGTTGTTCTCTACCATCACTAGGAGAATGAAGAATACTTCTAGGTTCTCTGCCTTTTTCAGTAGGGAGAAAAATGATTGAAGGTTCGTTGCTATCACCAAGAGGGTGACATAGCTTCTGGTTCTTCACCACACCAGGTTTGGTGGAAGTGATTCTTGTAAGGGTTTCTCTACCTTGCTGGAGTACTATAATGTTAGTGAAATACTTGGAGTGAAGGACTCCAGAGAGTGGATGTAGGTCAAGGTTGACCGAACCACTATAAAATATTTGATGTGCTCTTTTTTATTTACTTTTTGTTTATCTGCATTTTTATTTCTGTAATTTGAGTTTACTACACAAATCTCATCATTTATTATCAACTACAATTAGGTTAATTCGTGATTTGTTAAAAGGAAAATTTTCATATCTTAATTGATTTATTTGTACCTTAAAAAATGAAAAAAAATTTAAATTATGATTCACTTCTGCATGTTTTAAGTTAATTACTTGGATTTATTTTTATAACTTTTTTCTAGCATTAAAATAATTATTATTGCTATAGTATTTTTTTAAAGTACTAATTCAGCCCCCCCTCTTGGTGCACCTAAAGATAGTTCATTGAGGTCTTGCAACCTTTCTGAACTTTCAGGTTGCCTACTAGCGCTGGCATAACACAATTCTAGCACGATCTCCCACTAGCACTAGCATAACAGAATCCCACCTCGGCTGCCCACTAGCATTGGCATCACATCACAACACTTCACAACATATTTTTCAATGCATTTCAATAATTCAAAAATTACCAAAATGCCGTAATGATAGATAATACAAATACCACTAAGCAAAAATTCATATATTTCAAACATAGCCAAATTACCAGAGATTGTGTAAAACACCATCCTGAAGTTTTAATTGAACTGAAGCACTATTTTTTGATGTCAAAATAATTTTTTGAGTAGGCAAAAATTATTATTTTTTTTAAAATTACCCAGCAAAAAAATTTCAGAATAAATTTAAAATATTCATAATCATAATCTCTATAATATAAAAAAGTTACACGGTGAAAGTTTTATCGAAAAAATACTAAAAACTTAAAATTATTGAAATATGAAATAGGTAAAACATAACCTACCTAAAGACGAGCAATTTTCCCAACTAAGTTGATGAGCGAAAATTACTCTATAACTATCAAAACCTAACTTTTGTTTTCTCTCTCCTCTTTTTTCTTCTTTTTTCTCAAAACTATTTCACTGTTAACCCCCAAATGCCTAAATGAATGGGATTTGTGGCTTAAGATGTATAGTTATTTGAGAAATTTTTATAAAATAATAATATAATATTATTATTATAATAATGTTTTCTATATTATAAAAATATTATAAATTGTTTTATGGCTTCAAAAATTATAAAAAATATCCATAAGATAGATTTTTGTATTTAGAAAATTTAGTTGAAATCAGTTTGCAAAACGAGCACCTAACACTCCAAAATCCCCCCATTTGTACTATCAGGTGCTAATTTCTTAACAAATTTCACTAGTGCCCAAAAATTATGAAAAATTAAAAAAACTAAAATATAATAATAGAGTTATTATGGAGTAGACAATTTATGATTTGGGCTTTTAATGACTTCTGAATAAATTCTTGATTGTTATAGGTAAAAACACAGTTTTCAAAATTTTAAGTTAAAACAATCCACCCACCTTAAAAAACTTTCATCCTCGACATTCTCAAATTAAAATACATCACAATAAACCTAGATAAAGATGTCTCATCTTAGATTCCTTCTCCTAAGTAGCCTCTTTGATAGTATTGTGCTTCCACTTACCTTGACCATCAGGATTTGTTTGCTCCTTAATTTTTTGACATCGTATGACAAAATCCTATCTGGCTCTTCTATGTAGTGTAGACTTTGATGAACCTCCAAATCATCAGTAGATAATCTCTTTTAGAATCAGATACCCACTTTCTCAGAGAATATACATGAAATACACTGTGTATATCAGACATTAATCAAGTAATAATAACCTATAAGCAGAACTACCAATCCTCTCATCAATCTCAAAAGGTCCAATGTACCTCGGACTCAACTTACTGATTATTTCTGAAAGTTTGATAGGGATGTTAAGCCCTGATGAATTAGTCCCGATGCTAACCAAGAGGGGGGGGGGGGGGGTGAATTGGTTATTTAAAAAATTTGTGAGCAACAGGAAAAATCTTTTCGATAATTTGCAACAGAAATAAGTAAACATAGAACTGAAAAGATCGATCATAGATTTCACCCAAGCAGATAATAACATAAAAGTAAAGTGCAGAAAATAATCAGAAAGAACACACCAGATTTTATAGTGGTTTAGTCAACTTGACCTTCATCAACTCCCTGAAACCTCCCCTCCGGGTATTCAACTAACACAAAAGTGACTCTCCTTCTGCTCCCACAGCAAGGTAGAGAAGCCTGTACAAAACTCCTTTCCACCAACCCAGTGAGGCAGAGAACCTAAGCTCCTTTCGCTTCCTCCTGAAGCAGGTGGAGAACCTAAACTCCTTTCGCTTCCTCCTGAAGCAGGCAGAGAACCCAGATCTTCTTGCGAATGATCCTCCGACAGAAAACACCAATAAGACGAGAGACGAAGAACGGAGAAGATGACTCTGATCCTTACTTGGAGCAACCTTTGTGAAACCCTCACAAACTCCCCCTCACAAGATCCTCTCTCTCTCTCCCAAGCTCTCTCTCTCAAGATTTCTCTGGAAAGGAAAGTGGCAAAAGATTTTTCTTGTTGGAAGAAAAAGATCTTTTATAGGATGGCTCAAAATTTACCCTAAATCTCAACTGGCCGGCCAATATCATCCAAGATGATCACTAGATCATCCTGTACGATCAGTTCAAAATCACCTGTTTCAGCCTGGACGATCTGGCTCTTCTGGACGATTAGTAGAAAAAAGTTATTCAGATCGTCCCGTATGATTTTGCGATCGTTTGGGACGATTAGTGTTAATCAGGAATTTCATCCAGAAGACTGCTCTGGTCATCAAGAGGAACTTCTGTTGGATGATCTCAAAATAACTTGCTCGTCCAGGATGATATGTCTATCGTCTTGTACGATTAGCTCAAAAAGTGCCAAAATTATTCTAAGCACCACTCTGGATATACAGGTGAAACATGCAGAATGATTTTAAAATGACTTGATTGTCCGGGACGATATGGGTATCGTCCCATATGATTAGTTCAAAATCGGGATTATCATCCTACACACAGCTCTGGATATGCAGGTGAAAGGCACTGGACGGTCAGGATTTCTAACACATCTTTCCGTACGATCCTGTAATCATCCTGGACGATATGATCGAATCAATCAGACCTTTATTACTTTTCTTAATCACCAGACTAATTTAGGTATGATTGAAATGGATCGACCAGGATGATACATGTATCGTCTGGGATGATCATATCAAATCTCTAAAAATAAAACTTGCCTAACTTGATCTAGGGGCTGAGAATTTTTTTATTTTAGCCTATCGTCCCAAACGATCAATGGATCATCCAGGATGATATGCTTAATCAGACAGACTTAACTTGGTCACCCTAATTAGGGTTTTTATTTTTACTAGATCATCCAGGATGATGTAGATATCGTCCGGGATGATTAAAACAAAAGTTGAACAGAAACTCTAATTCACTAAACTCTCCCCCTGAGTGTGTGTGTGCAAGGTTACTTAGCTAGGAGATCAGTTACATTATATTTGACTCAAGAAAAGTAAAATATTACATTTAGACACACTTGGACCTGATCTTAAGTTAGCTTGAGTTGCTTTTGATCTTTTATACCTGAAATGGGTTAGCCAAGCAAAATAGAATACAAACATGTTTGTAATCATCAAAATTATACTATTTGAATCCAGATTTACAACAATCTCCCCCTTTTTTATGATGGCAAATATTAAAGCAGTAGTTTCAAATAAAGCAACCAGGAGTTAACCAACGCATATACGAAAAATAAGTATCCTTTCAAATTTCACTAAACAGCTAGAACAGTATAGGGAAACAACTTCAAACAAAATAAATAATTATAAAACAAGAGAAATACATGAAACAAAAACTACTAGTCATTCAACTAACTCCCCCTTTTGACATCACAAAAAGGCGGAGGAACAGACAAAACAATACAAATAGAAAATAGCACAAAACATAAAACTAAAATGGAGGTGGATCCTGATGAAAAGGAGGAGGAGGTGGTGGCTGAAAGTAGCTGTGAATGGCGATGAAGTGGGCTCCAATCCAGGCCATGTCCTGGTCATGCTGCTGTTGCTGCTGAGCAGCATAGTCATTGAAGTGTTGTAGATCCGCAGTATGCTGCTCCTCTTGGGTAGCCACATAAGAATCAAACTAGGCCTCCCACTGGTTGAACCGCTGCTCCAGATGATGCAATGCGAAGGGGAGCAGGGGCATCAGGTGTAGCAGGAATAGGAACATCTTCTTCCACTTCCTCCTTAACATCTATTGGGGGCTCTGGATGAAGTCGGGTGCTGTGGAGGACATGGAAGGCATTATTTGTGAAGAAGGAAGGAGCGACATCGGTAGGGACTGGATATTACAGATTATATTTGTTCTCCAAAGCATATGCAATGATGTGGCCTAGAGCTAGATTTGGGCGTCGTCTATGGCCTAGATCCCTAATGCTAGTAAGGTGCTCGATGTATCGAAAGAGAAGGTCAGTAGCATTGAAATCACGATGGGGCATGATATAATAGGTGGTGATGGAAAGTAAGGGTGTGATGTGGATGTGGTCCCCAGCCTTGGGGATGATTGAGCAGTGAAGGACAAGTTGGATAGTGCAGGCATCCTTAAGGAGGGAGGACTTAGCATTATCGTGGTAGTTAACATTGGTGTTTGAAGGAAACAGTTGACGACACTCCAATCATAATATGGATCAGTAATGAGGGTGTAGATCTTATCACCATTGATGGAGAGTTGAAGGATATGGTGAAAATCCTGGATGGTGAGTTCTATAGGACGCAGATTAACGAAGGAGTAAAGAGCAGAGTAGTCAGCAGCAATGCGAAGATTTATGAAGAAGACCCTAAGGAGCTCAAAACTAAAAGGGAAGGCCAAAGTCAGAATGAAGGTCAGGGAGGTATGGGCAAACAGATTAAGGATTGGGTAGGTAAGGGTGCGGGGGTTGACTATCCTGGAGTGGGTGATTCCAACCTCGCGGTAGCGTTGGAAGGCAGCCCGATCGGCTACGTCAGGGAAGCGGGGATCGATATTTCCCCGTGAGGAGCTCGCACCCTGATACCTAGATCTCTTCCCACCATCCATTAGAATCACAAGAGAGGAAGTATGGAAGGAGATGTGTGAAGAAAACTAAAGAAAATGGCCGTTTAAATAGAAATCGGCCGGATCATCCCGTACGATCACAGGATCATCCGGGACGATATGAGTAATTATGACGGCCAGAACGATTGGTCAAAAAGGTGGTCGGATCATCCGGGATGATCAGAGATCATCCAAGATTATTAGATACAGGCGATCATCCCAAGGAGTCAAGCTGGATGACCGTTGATGAAAAGTATCATCCAGAATTATTAGGTGGATCATCTGGGATGATATGCAATAAATATATAGGACGGGCCAAATTTGAATCTTTCAACTGCTAACACGTGGATCATCCGGGATGATGAGGTGTATCATCCAGGATGATGATCAATAATTGGTGCATTCTCAGCCGTTTGATCATGATCAGGAAAACTTGATCATATCATCTAGGATGATGTAAGGATCATCCAGAATGATCATCAATAATTGGTGCATCTCAGCCATTTGATCAGAGTGGGGATGATTTGAATGGATCGTCCAGGAGGATGGATGGATTGTCCAGGACGAAGATGATCGACCAGGATGATTTTGGGATCGTCCAAGATGATGGGAAGAAAAAGTGAAAAAGATGGAGGATGGAGAGGAAAGATTAGGGATCCCAAAAACATATACAACAAAATAAAAATAAAAAATAGAGGAAATAAAACTAGAAACGATAAACATGAAAATACAAAACAACAAAGTTTTTTTCTTGAATCGATCCGCTCTAGTAAATCAGAATTTTCCCTTGATTTTGAATCCAAAAACCAATAAGAAGACGATTGACAGCGTTGAAATCAAGAAAAGTTGGAAAATTGACTTTCGTAACTCCCACCTCGTACACCTTATAGATGCAAATTCCTTTCAAAACAAAAATCCAATTCAGAAGAAAGAAATTAGATTCAAAAAGAGATCCTTTTAAGCCTCGTTCCAGAAAAATATCTGATATAATTGTATTATAAAGTAAGAAATTAGAAATCATGATTTTCGTCTCAAGCTTTGGAAAATATTATGTGGTGCGTAGATTTTTCTAAGACATTGAAAGATTCGAAAGGGAAGAAAGCCTATTTCTTTGCGGGCTCATTTTGTGCCTCTTTTTCAATTTGTTTGGCGCTTTGCGCATCTTTTTATTTTTGATACACTTTGTGTATCTTTTCAATTTTTGGCAACATTGCGCATCTTTTCAGTTTGGGCTAATTTTGTGCCTTTTTTTTTATTTTGGCGCTCTTTGCGCATCTTTTGTAAGTTTTCTTCCTTTCAAAATCATTAAAGAATCTTCGCTATGAAATTATCTTCCAGTCATAAGAGACGACAAAGCTCACTCTCTATAATAAGGAAGAGTATTTCACAAAATAAAAACCATACATCATATGATAAGTGCAATCACCTGGTTCAGAAAATCATAACAATGACTCAAAACTTTAAAAATACTATTCATATGAGGTAGATTACTATAGGAAGATAAAATAGATCGCTATTTCAAAAAATCAACTTTTAATTTTGAAGAAGATTTTTATCCAAAAGAAATAATACACCATTAAAGGAGTTAGAGGAAGAGAAACAATCATCAATATTTCTTTTCTTTAACAGATCCAGTGGAATCAATCACTGCTTACAAGCTTCCAAACCAAGAACAAGGCAAAACTCTCAGTCAAAAATCCAGTTTATCAGCAGTAGTGATCAGTGATCTGATTTTGAAAGAGATAAAATAGTAAATAAAAATAAGTAGGAAATTGCATCAAAATAAATACTCAAATCAAACTAATAACAAGGCTAAAACAGAAATCAGAAGAAAAACAAAAACAATAGAAAGCAGATAATCAAATCAAATAATCAACTAATAGAAATAGAATGAAAAATAGACAAATCAAAAATCAGTAGTCATCAGAATCAAGCATTTATATCAATCACACCCAATCTGGTCCTCAAAATGCTGAATGAGTCAAAAGCCAGTAGTGGTTTAGTAAATATTTCAGCCAGTTGATTTTCAGTTGCTACATGATGTAGCTCAATGTCCCCTTTTATAATATGGTCCCTAATGAAGTGATTCCTTATATCAATGTATTTGATTCTAGAATGTTGGATTGGATTCTTAGAAATGCAGATGACACTAGTATTATCACACAAAATAGAAATTATACCCACATGTAATCCTAAATCCAAGACTTATTACTTCAACTAAAGAACTTGGGCCATACAACTTCCTAAGGTAATATACTCAGCTTCAACAATGGAAAGTGCAACTGAGTTCTATTTTCTACTGGACCAAGAGACTAAAGACTGTCCTATAAATTGATAAGTTCCAGAAGTGCTCTTTCTATTCACCCTACACCCTGTAAAGTCAGAATCAGAATATCCAATAATCTCAAAAGAGGTGCTATGCCTAGGGTACCAGATTCCTAGGTTTGAGATCCCTAAAAGATATCTAAGAATTCTCTTAACAGTAGTCAGGTGGGACTCTTTAGGATCAGCTTGAAATCTAGCGCAAAGATAAACACTAAATATAATATCTAGTCAGCTAGCAGTCAGGTAAAGTAGTGATCCAATTATTCCTCTATACTTCTTCTGATCAATAGATTTTCCACTTGAATCCTTATCTAACTGAACAGAGGAGCTCATGGGAGTGTTGATTGGCTTGGCTTTATCCATTTTATATTTCTTCAAAATGTCTTTAATGTATTTAGATTGATTGAGAAAGGTTCCATCATTAATTTTCCTTATACTAAATCCTAAAAAGTAGGACAATTCTCCCATCATACTCATCTCAAACTCCTTACTCATTATTTTAGAAAACTCATCACATAATTAGTTATCAGAAGATCCAAAAATTATATCATTAATATAGATCTGGACAATGAGTAAATCATCCCTTACTCTCCTCAAAAAAAGGGTGGTGTCTATGCTCCCCTTAACAAACTCTCTTTTTAACAGAAATGTGTTAAGCCTCTCATACCAAGCTCTAGGTACATGTTTCAATCTATATAAGGCCTTTTTTAATTTATAAACATGATTTTGATATTGGGAACTCTCAAAACCTGGGGGTTGATCTACGTAGACATCCTTTTTTATTATCATATTGTTTGATTGAAAAATATATAGTTTTGAAAAAGGTTTTAATTTTCTTTGGGAAATATTGGATTTCTGGAATTTTTAATTCTGAAATTGAACGCTCATTATGAATGATAAATTACCTCGAGCGGTGAACATATCGTTCCCTAATGGGTTCAAATTTCAAAGTTTTGAATCTATCCGAATTATCGTAGTTGAATTAAAAAAAAGAACTACATATGACCCCGAAGGATCAAAATGAGTATTCAATCGAATATTTAACTATAGTAATTTGGATAAAAGGATCATTGATCTCATAATCAAACTTACGATAGTAATTGATATATCTTTCCAGATAAAGAAGTTATCAATTACTATTGATCGTTTGGAGATGACGATAATGATCGTTGACTTTGAATTTCCCAAAGATAATTGATTAAAATTTTGAAAAGCTTGATTTTGAAAATCTGGCCTAGGTTTCTAAATCTCCTACGAGCGCAAGCCCTCGTAGTTAATTACATCGTAGGAAACCAAAAAATTTCCTACGAACACTCTCGATTAAAATAGCGATACGAATTTTATTTAAGAATTCAAAGATTGATATAAAAGAAGGTCAAGGACTTGAATTTTCAAGTGGGATTGGTTCAAAATTGAACACTTATTTCTGGAGTCAAAGGAAGAAGAGCAGGAGGTGTTTTGAGATTCTGAATTACTTCAGAAACACCTCAACTATCCTAAGTGTTGGGCTTGAATTAGATTGAAAGAGATTTAAGTTTGACTGATCAATTTTATTAAAAAGTGGGAATTAGATTCCCGGAAGGTTGAGGTCTTAGGATTGAACATCTGCCTCAGAACCTAAGTCTAAAATTGGGTACTAAAAATCAGTGACCCAGAACCTAGCTAATGCAATGCAATCTGGACTTACCCTGGCCTGGATTGGGGAGCCAACTAAACCACCTAAACGCTTTAAAACCATGATATCCGGTCTTTTATGAAAGAGGGGTTAAGGATGTTATTTAATATTAGTTTAAAGAGAGCGGGGCTGACATCTAGAGCAGATTCCTAATTAGCCCCTTGACTTATCTTGGGTGAGATGTCTAAATAAAATGCAATTAAGAATTAGACTCAAATTTAATTTATTACTAATGCAATGCATGCTAGTTGACTCGATGAAATGCTTAAATCAATATGTAGCAGTTTTAAAATCAGGCTTAAAAATAGGTTTTATCGTAGGGATTGCACAACATCCCCTTGGACAGAACTGCACCCTGATAGGTCAGGTGGTCTGCCAGAACCCGCAGGCGCGGAGGTGCCTAACACGGTAGAGAAGATTCAATATGAATGTATGAAAAACCCCCGGCGAGTCTGGGCTTACTTCTTAGAAGCGTTAGAGTTACTATCTGAGCTTAAATTTTTTTTAATTTTGTTTAAGGAAAAAAAGTTTATGATCGTACCCTCACAAGCCTCCGATCGGGTTCCAGGCTAAAACAAAATCGACATGCAATAAGCGCCAAAAAACTAATAAAAGCATTCAAGTCCTTAATTGCAATCAATATCAAGTAATCAAGTTAATTAAATAATTAAATTAATTAAATAAATACTCAAACTGAAAGTCCATGTGGCAAGTGCCACTTAATTATACAACCCAGGGTCTGCAGGAAAGTAAAGTGGCCGGGTACCACTGACTACAACCCGGATTCTACTCCTATGATTCAAGTGACTTTAAGATTTGAGATTCTTCTCGTTCTTTACTTCTTCGTCTTCTTGGAACTCCTTGGATCGTCAGGTCTGGATATCCAAATGAAAAGAAACTCCCCCAGAATAGGGGTGTTATCTTTTCTCTTTGGATATTTGAAATTCATCCTAATTTGGATCTCAAAAGAGATAGGAACTCTCCCCTGAGGGATGTTCCTTTCTCTTTGGATTCCAAATTGGATGTTTAAACATCTCAATCTCAAAGTACTTTAAATAATTTACAACTCAACTAAATCAAATTACATCAATAGAAATTAAAAATCTAGACTCAACAACCTACAAGGTTATCCTAATAATCAACAATTATATTTACATCCCAAGCAGTTAATATATTGAAATTTAAATTAATCAAACCAGCCACGCTTGGCCATGCTCTTTTAATTATTAAAGGGGGACTTAAGCATTCTAGAGCGCCTGCAAAAAATAGCATTAATTTAAAGCTTAATTATTTGATTGCTCCCTTTAATTTAATTGCCCTGTATGAGCATGGCCACCTGCATAAGATTAGATTAGTATAAATCATCCCTATCCTAAGGGTAGATCTAACGCACAATCATTTACATCATAAAATGTTGAAATTTAAATAAACAAACACATCAACATCAATTACTTAAATCTAACAACCAGTATGCAATGAAAACCACAAAAAACTCGGCACACGTAAGTAGTAGAAAAGTAAACCCTGGCCTAGCCTAAGACTAGAGTTGGTTGTCCTAGCAAGCCATCTAAAGTGTGTGAGGTAGGCTGTGTGCTTTTGATATGTCCTAAATAGGCACTTGATTGAAGTTGCTTAAAGTTCTGGTTGGTTGAAAGGCTTGAGGGAGATTTTAATTGAAGTTTAAGTCTTAATGATTTAAAATTGATTTTTAAAATTGATTTTGATTGTTTATTGGATACCACCTTTGTTGCACACTGAGGCCGTGAAGTTTATTTCACCTTCCTTGGGGCTAACTTAATAGCCTCGTAGGCCTGGGTTACCTAGTAGTACCCGATATAATTAAGTGATTTGAGTTTGATTAATGTTTGAGAGTTGATAAATTTTATTCAAATTGATTGGTTGCTGGTTTTAAGTTTAAATTAATATTTTCTGGAATTTTGAATGATATGTTGAATTTTGGGACTTTCTAAATTATTTTAATGATTTTATTTAAGGGTCAAAATTAGACTTTTTCATTTAAAGTATTTTCTGAAAAGTTAATATTTTATTAAAATACTAGACCTTAATATGATCAGTTAGACAGTAAGTACGTTGAAATTGAATTTTTCTACATTTTATTATGAAGGCTTGAAGTTTTGACTTGAATTTGAACTAAGTTTGACCAAAAGTTGACTTTTTTAAAATTGATTGATTTCTAGAAAATTAACATTTTTAATAAATATTAGACCTTAAGATGAGTTGAATGCCTTTGAGTTTGCTCAATTTGGAGTTCATTTGAATTAGTTATGAATTTGTGAAGTTTTGACAATTATTGAATTTTTAAAATTTTTTAATTAAAGCCCTTTTTATGAATTGATTCCAAATGACCTTCAAACTTCTTGAAATCAACTCCAAAGGTCAAGAATGACCCAAGGAGTGATCTCCAAGTGTTTGAGAAATTTTTAGAATTTTTAATTATTTTTAATTAAATTAAATTAATTAAATATTGAATTTAAATTAAACTTAATTTTAAAGTTCAGTCAAGGGGCTTTTATTTTTCATTGATTAAGGATTTAATTCTGGTCAGTTTGAGGTATTATTTGTAATTTTTGGAATTAAACTTGATTTATTATAATTTCTGGAAGGTTTAATGGCTTAATTAAGGTTCAAATTTGATTAAGGTAATTAAGTGGCTTAATGACTCCAAAATTCAGTGGGAAATTTTTCTAGGATTTAGAGTGTCACTAAGTTTAAATGGTTTGAGTTTCAAGTCAAGAGTGGGTCAATCTTAATTATTTAATTAATTATTAATGGGGTTATTTAATTACTGGATTATTAATTAAATTTTTAATTTAAAAAAATATTTAAAATTAAAATTTATATATTTCTGATCTTAATTTGATTTTAATTGAATTAACTTAATGTTTTTGATATTATTTGAATTTTTTTCAAAATTTAATGAATTTAATGGTATTTATTTAATTAAGATTTAATTAAGGGTATTTTATGAATTAATTAAGATTTAAAGGATTTGAATTTAAATTCTAATTTTTTCATGATCCTATATTTAATTTAAGTTTGATTAAAGTCAATTCTTGAATTTTACTTAATTTGATTTGAATTATTATTTCAATTGGAACTTGATTAAGGGTGTTTAAGGGTCCATTGAGATTTAATGAGAGTTTTAAGCTTGATTTCAATTTTTAATGAATGTGCACTTGATGTAGAATTGATTAGGATTAATTGGAGTTATTTCAGATTTTTAAAGATTTTATTTTATTTATTGGAAAATTATTGACATTAAGCCTTTAATAAAGAATTAAAGAACTTAAAGATTTATTTGAAGGTTGATTAATGTCCAATCAAGGTATATTGATCACAAGGTGTATGACATAAGTTTTCTATGTTTGAATTTCATCCCAAAAGGGATGTATGAAATGAATCCTAAATGTGCCTAAATTCACTAAGACCCATTCCTAATTTTTGTTTCTAAGTGTCACTAGGTTATGGGAGATTGAAATCAATGTTAATCTAACCCTTTTAACACTAGTTACAATCACATCATACAAACATGAATCAAGCGTGTTAAACTAGGCATGATGAAAGTGAATGAATTTCCAAATGCTCAAATCATAATGCGGCTTAAGCATTTGAAAGTTTAATTACAAGACATTGATATGTCAAATGGATTCAATTAAGCTAAGTTATATCAAAGAAACATGATATTCTCACTTAGTTAAAGATTGAATCCAATTGATTGAAGATTTGGGGAATAATCAAAATGAAATAAGGTTTCAATGCATTATATTTATTCTCCAAATATTTATTAAATCCTCATAGGTCCATTTTTTTTTTATGAAGCTCTGTCTAAAGGTTCCAAAGAGGGTCTAAATACATGCAATTAAGTTAAATCTTATTTATAATCTAATTTTAAAATATATATAAGTATATATACATCTTTTGACTTGAAAATTTAATAATTAACAAAATATAGCTCAAATAGGTGTAAGAAGATTACTGGAGGTTATAAATGTGTTTAAAAATAATCATGCCAAATTTCAAATCATTTGGGTCTTTATTTAATAAAATATTGATTAAAAACATAAAATAGTATAACTGAAATTATTTGAAACCCTTATGAAATTTTTGGTTGAAATTAATTTTAAATAAAAGAGGGTAAAAAATGAACAATTTGATATATTGCATAAAATTTTTGGTTTTGTATTTGATTTATTGTGATTTTTTAAAGAAAACTGAATTAAAATACATTTTAAAACTGATTTAAATTAATTATAATGAAATGGCGGCGCGGCAGGCCACGCGTCAGCATGTGATTAGACGACTCAAAACACGCGGCAGCACGGAATTGGATGACGCGCGACTTAACCACGTCGGCACGGGCTCTCCACCATCTGATCTCCCGCGTTTTAAAATGAATGGTTGAGATGCAGCCGGATCAAAGTCTAAACGAAATGCCGAACCGCGGGGTTAGGACTTTATCCCGTATGGCGCGATCTGGGCCGTTGATCGCGAGAACAACGGCCTAGCAAATGTACAGTTCAACCATTCATTGAACCGAGCCTTAATGATGAAGAACGCTTGGATCTCATAAACGGCTAAATCAAAAATTATGAACTTTAGACAGAGCTTCATCACTATTATGAAAACTATGTGGATTTGATTTCACGTTCTAAAATGCTTTACTTGAAATGTTATTTAATCCTAAATGTTGTAAGCTAGGGTTAGCTCATTACCTCGATAGGATAGATCATTTTGGATGATTTAAAGCTTGTTGAACTTGTAGATTGTCCTAGATTATTTCATCAGAAGAAGTCGAGAGCTGGGGACGTCTGGATCTTGAGTTATATTCCTAGGACGGTCTTCAAGCTAATGGTGGCCGAAACCCCCTCTCCGGTGAGCTTTGACCTCCAGATTTTGGATGGGGGTAGCTAGGATAAGGTCTGGAATACCCAAACTAAAATAGTTTTGGGTCTGGGATTGCTTGAATGGAGAGAGAAGCTGGGGGAGAGAATGAGAGTCCCTTCATCCCTTTTACCCCTATTCAAGTGACCTGGACTCCTTGCACGGCTAGGATTGCTTTGGGAGCATCCTTGATGCTTGCCACTTGTCCCCTAGGCAGTTAGACACCAGGGGAATAAAGGACTACAAGGACAATGAATGGGAGAGCCCTTTTTGTCCTTAAGTGCACATGGGGATGGTTTAAACCACTTGATTTGGATCTAAGGGCTAATATTAGGCCTAGGAAAGTTCTAGACCATCTTTAAGTTGCTGGAGGGGTTTGGAATGGAATGAATTAGCTTGTTAGGCCTAATTTGACCACTTAAAACCCATTAGAATGATTTGTTGACTTTGTTGACCAGTCAACAGTCAATGGGGAGCTGAGGTGGCAAATAGGACACCTTGAATGTTGATTGGATAAATTGGAAAAGGTTTAATGTTGTCTATTTGAAGTTTGAATGGATTAGATGCATGTAAGTAGGGATTTGAGCATATTTAAAGGTTTAACTAAGTCAAAATTCATAGCATTTGACTTATGATGTATTTAAATGAGTTTAGATCATGTATGAAATTGAGGTTAGGAGTTTGATAGAGTTTGAATGAATTGATTCATTAAGAGTCATTAATTTGATTCAAATGAGTCAATTTTGACTAAAGTTGGACTCAGTTGACTAAGTCAACTGTTGACTGGGTCAATGGGTCCAGTCAAATCCAAATCATTGGCGAATGTGATCAAAGAAGTTTGAATGGGTTTGAAGCTGATGTGGAGCTTGATTCAAAATAAATGAGCTTAAGGGTTGAACTGGTCAACCTAAGTTGACTTGGTCAACCAGGTTAACCCAGGGTTAGGGGTTAAGCTCAACAGGTTTGAAATGATGAATGGGGTCTGGTAGAAGTGGTTTCAAAGTCTGGAAGGGTCATTTACATCAAATGACATGTTTTGGCTCTTAAAGGGTTTAATGGGTCAACAGGGTTGACTTGGTCAACCAGGTTGACCCAGGGTCAGGGATTGGGTCCGATCAATTCAGAATGACATTATGAGTCTGCTGGTGGTGGTCTCAAGGTCTGGAGAGGTCATTTGGTCAAAATGACCTATCTGGCCCTTAATGGGCCTTTAGGTCAACCCTGGTTGACTTGGTCAACCAGGTGGGTCCAGGGTCTGAAAATGGGTTCAACAGATTTGAAATGATATTTGGAGACCAATGGAGGTGGTCCCAAGGTCTAGGGAGGTCATTTGGTCAAAATGACCTATTTTGACCCATAATGGCCTGTTTGGTCAAACTAGGTTGACTTGGTTAACCAGGTTGACTCAGGGGCTGGAAGTGGGTTCAACAGGTTTGGTTTGATATTTGAAACTTGCTGGAAGTGATTGCATTTGATTTGGAGCTCATTTGACCAAAGTGACTATTCACACCCCATTGGGGTATTTTGGTCATTTTGACGCCTGGTCAACTGGGGATCAAATTGAGTCCAAAAAAATGCAGTTTAATGCTCAATGGGTCATAATCAAGGATTTGGAAGTGATTTGGAGCTTTGGAGAAAGCTCCAGGATCAAAATCCACTGGGTGGTAGGTCCAGTGGCGTAGACTGTAAATATTTGAAGGTTTTACAGCCTTTGGATTTCAATCCAGTTTCTGGGGTTAGAGAGCTCAGAATGAGCTCAAATTTGGAGGGTTGCCTCTAGAGACATATCACATTAGTGTGAAATTAATAGACCTTGAATCATAGGTCATTTGATAGGGTTTTGAAATATTTAAAGATTTGCTTAAAAAGGCTTTCAGAACTTAGAACTTTGGCCTTGGAATTTGATCTAGATTTCTGGTTTTGAATTGGGTTTTGAGTTGAATGATAGGGTTTGAATTAAGTCTAGATTGGATTGAAGCTTGGGTTGATCTAGAGTAATCTTAGGGTTTAGAGTAGGCCCTGGGGTCTAGAACAGTTTAAAGGAATCATAGGATCTAGAATAGATCCTAAAGTCTGGATTCTAGGAAGATCCTAGGGTCTAGATAGATCTGAGATCTAGTAGAATCCTAAGATCTAGACTGATCTAGAGTTTTGGTAGATCCTAGGGTTAGAAATCTAGGAAGATCTTAGTATCTAGAAGTCTTAGGGCCCAGAGTCTAGAATAGTCTTAGGATCTAGAAGAATCCTAGAATCTAGGTTCTAGGAGGATCCTAAGGTCTAGAATGATCCTAAGATCTAAAATCTAAGAAAGATCCTAAGATCTAGAATAGTCTTGAAATTAGATTGATCTAAGATTAGGATTGATTTGAAACTGGATTGATCTAGGATCAGATTGATCCTAGGGTCAGGATTAAATCCTAAGGATTGGAATGATCCTAAGGTCTGGATTGGTCCTACTGACCTCATACAAAAATGAGGTCAACAAATGGACCCCCAATATGTTTAATAGAATGTAATTCTATTGCACATATTGGTGTTGACCGAATGAATGGTCAAATCTAGAATTTTGATCCTAAGGGAATGAGAAATCTATCCCTAGGGAATTGGAGTTTTAATGGATACTAGGGAAGTGCTAGAAAAAGTGTATTCTACCACTAGTGGGTCTGGTCCTAAGGGTAGGAGAATCCTAACCTTAAGGGAAGGAAATCTGGGGTATCGTATAGGAAGGAAGAACTCCTAACTATAAAGGATTGAATCTAGATTTGATTCTAAGGGAGAAGAAATCCTAACTCCAGAAGATTGAATTTGAGTTGAATCTGAGGGAAGGGAATCCTAGCCCTAGAAGATTGAATTTGAAATGATACTAGGGTAGTGCTGGGGACAGCGTACTCTATCACTAGTAGATCTAATCCTAAAGGAAGGGAAGTCCTAACCCTAAAGGAAAAGAAGGTCTGGATGATCGTATAGAAAGGAAGAATTCCTAACTATAGAGGATCGAGTCTAGATTTGATTCTAAGGGAAAGGGAAATCCTAACCCTAAGGAAATGAATTTGAAATGGTACTAGGGTAGTGCTGGGGACAGCGTACTCTACCACTAGTAGATCTAATCCTAAAGGGAGGAATATCTACCCCTAAAGGAAAAGAGGGTCTAGATGATCATATAGGAAGGAAGAATTCCTAGCTATAGAGGATCAAGTTTGAATTTTGATACTAGGGCAGTGCCACGATGGGCGTACTCAGTTACTAGTAGATCTAATCCTAAGGGAAGGAAGAATCTACCCTAAGGAAGAGAGAACTGGATTTTGAAATGAAACCCAAGACGGTGCCATAGAGGACTTATTCCATCACTGGGGAGTCTAATCCTAAGGGAAGAAAAAGTTTACCCTAAGGAAAAGATAACTGGAGGTAGCTAGGGTGGTGCCACGAAGGGCGTCGTCCACCACTCGCACATCTAATCCTGAGGAAAGGAAGAAAAACATATCCTAAAGGAGACGAAAGTTTGATTTTTGAAACTGAAATTGAATCCAGGACGGCGCCACATGGGACTTATTCCATCACTAGAGAGTCTAATCCTAAGAGAAGGGGAATACTTACTCTAAGGAAAAGAGATTTTGATTTTGGAATTAAACCCAGGACGATGCCATATAGGTTTTACTCCATCACTGGGGAATCTAATCCTAAGGGAAGGACAAGGAGACTAACCTTAAGGAGAAGAAAACTTGAAAGAAGCTAAGATGGTGCCACGAAGGGCGTGCTCCACCACTACAAGATTTAATCCTAAGGATAAAAAGCATGATGACTCACATCTGTCCTTAAGGAAAAGAAAACTGGAGGACCCTGAGGGAAGGCAGCATTGCTTCCCACAGAAGGTCAAATCTGGATTTTAAATCTAGGATGGTGCCACATAGGGCGTATTCCATCACTAGAAGATCTAATCCTAAGGAAAGAAAGCACGATGACTCACATCTGTCCTTAAGGAAAAGAAAACTTGAGGACCCTAAGGGAAGGAAGCATTGCTTCCCACAAAAGGTCGAATATGGATTTTAAATCTAGGATGGTGCCACAGAGGGCGTGTTCCATCACTAGAAGATCTAATCCTAAGGAAAAAAAGCATGATGACTCACATCTATCCTTAAATGAAAGAAAATTGGAAGAAGCTAGGATGGTGCCACGAAGGGCGTACTGCACCACTAGCGGATATAATCCTAAGGATAGAAAGCACGATGACTCACATCTAACCTTAAGGAAAAGAAAACTGGAAGACACTAGGATGGTGCCACGAAGGGCGTACTCCACCACTAGCGGATCTAATCCTAAGGATAGAAAGCACGATGACTCACATCTAACCTTAAGGAAAAGAAAACTGGAAGACACTAGGATGGTGCAACGAAGGGCAGACTCCACCACTAGCAGATCTAATCCTAAGGATAGAAAGCACGATGACTCACATCTAACCTTAAGGAAAAGAAAACTGGATGATCTTGTGAGAAGGAAGCATTGCTTCGCACAGAATCGAATCTAGAGTGATCGTATATAAAGGAAACTTGCTTTACGTAGAGGATCAAGTCTGGATGATCATGTGTAGGGGAAACTTGCTCTGCACAGAGGATCGAATCTGGATTGATCGTATGTGAAGGAAACTTGCTTCACACAGAAGATCGAGTCTGAAATGATCGTATGTGAAGGAAACTTGCTTCACATAGAGGATCAGATCTGGATGATCGTATGTGAAGGAAACTTGCTTCACATAGAGGATCGGGTCTGGATGATCGTATATAGAGGAAACTTGCTCTATATACAGGATCGGGTCAGGGTGATTGATCGTATATGAAGGAAACTTGCTTCACATAGAGGATCAAAACTAGATGATCATATGTAGAGGAAACTTGCTCTATATACAGGATCAAAACTGGATGATCATATATAGAGGAAACTTGCTATATACAGAGGATCGGATTTGAATTCTGGAATTTGAGATTTGAATTCTGGAATTTGAAATTTGAATGATTTTTGAACATGAATTTAAAGATGTTTGAATTTGAAATTTGATTTGACGATTTTGAATTTGAAGGGTTTTAAATCTGTGATGTGTTTTGAAATTGATTTGAATTATTTTTGAAGAAATTTGAACTTGAAAGTTGATTTGATTTTGATTCATCTTGAATTTGATTTTAAATTTTGAATTTCGATTGTGTTTGATTCAATTTTGATTTGTTTGAATTTGATTTTGAATTTGAAGTGTTTTGAATTTAATTTTAAATTTGACACTCATCTGGCATGGTACTTCCTGAAGAGCCTCCCCAGTATTTGAAAAAATTAGGTGGCATTCTTCAGGGTTGATCAGTCAAAGGGAAATTTCCTCAAAGATCATCATTAAAAATGAACGATCCAGTCAACATTGACTCAAGCTTTCCATTAAGTTTACAACAGATTAAAAGCGGTCTACAAAAGACTACGACCAAGTCTCCTACTTGGGGAGTTCTAAAGTGACATAATTTATCAGTAACTTGAATCAAATGTGACTTATAAATTTTTTAAACTTTATTAAGCATGTATTGATTTTTATTTGATGCCCTTGAGCTCCTTAAATTGAGTCGGGCACTTTGCTAAACTATGGTTTGATTTTGAACAGCAAGTCCCAACAAAGAAAACTACGCCTCTAGATCGGGATGATCTAGGACCCAGCACAGGGTGTGCTTTAATTTTAAATGATAATTTCCAGCATTATAAAATACTCCTCCAGTGGGATTGAACTTGGACCTAGTATAGAGTGTAATTTTATAAAGCAGGCCTTAAGGAAGGATGCCTTTGCGGAAGGGCTTACACACACTTCTCAAGGACCAGATTTTGAATTTTCATCAAGAGTAGAAGATTCATTCATTTTATTAGAAAACTTCCTCTAGCTATTTGGACCCTGTCGGAACGACAAATGGGAACAAATTTAGAAGTATAGTGATTAGTTGAGTGACTCCAACTAATTTTGAAAAGTTTAATAACTTAGGTTTTGTTGACCCATACCAAGTTTCGTAGAAGCTAAACTGGGGTTCCCCTTAAATATTTGAATTAGAATCAATTCCAAAGTAGTTTAAGTTGAGTAAGGAAATTTGATCTTTTCAATTTTCTTACACGGGAGATTTTTGTATCTTGATAGATTACCGATGCACGGCGGAGAATCTGGATTCAAGACTTTCAAAATCAAGCAATTTAGCATTGACTGGGTCTTTTGAGATTGAAGAATTTAGCAGAAGGGATCCTCTTTCTCTCTTTTTCTGGTGGCGCATATTGCGCATCGTTTGATTTATAGTGCATTTTGCGCTATCTCCTTTTTTTAATTTTGGCGCATTCATGCATCTTTTCGAATTTATTTTGATTTTGATGAGAGGCTGCACCTACTTTAAATTGAATGCCAGGATTATATCTCAAGTACAAGAGAAGTAAACTTTTTTCTCTTATACAAGGAAGAATAATCCTCAAGGCAGGACCCAGTCTTTTAAAATGAATATTGGCTTGACTTTTGAAAATTATTGAACAGATTTTAAGCATGGAAGAGATATCTATCTAAGATAAAAAATTGCTAGAAATTTGAGAAAATTTTTATTTCAAAAATCAACTTAAGTTTGATATTGAGTTTAATTCAATAATTAAACCAATCCCATAAAAGAGGTGGGAGGGAGGCGTATTCAAACATTTGGAGTCAACTACAACTTTCTCCTGCTTAGAACTCAAAATAGAGGTCAATTCTCATTAAAAAGATGATTCAATTATCTTGAAAATTTGAAATCAATACACTTGAGAAATTAGAAACTTTCCTTAAAAAGAAATTACAAATCTGTGTGGCAAGACCCTAATAGTACGGAATTAAATTCCTACGATCTCCTTGGAGGGAGAGACTATTATTGGGTCTGCACTATCCTTAAAAGTCATTGCATCACTTTAATCAAAAATATTTATCTCGATAGGACCCCGTTGAAAGTTGAATTTTTAACGGTATCACTATCTGATATAATCTTAGATTATTTCCCCTCTCTTATTACTAATGGTCTAGTAATTAGGAGAGTGGCACCCCGAATGGTTTCTACACCTCCTCCTCTATAGGTAATGTAGTGGGACACGTATAGAAATGTGACCTAACATCATCTAGTAGAGTGGACGGGTCATATCCTTCAACTGGGGGTCTAGGCCCTTGTGCTAGTGTTTGATCAGTTCTGGCTTGATTGATTCTCGCCATGTAGTAGTCAAGAAGATGTATTGAAGATAGCGCTCTCGTCTCTATAACCTCCTTCCTTTGAGCAATAGGAGAAGGGTGGAAATGATTTCCACATGAGAGGGGGTACGTAGAAGGGGCAACAAACTTTTGATTAGCCTCGGACTTGACGTGCTTTAAGGCTTTCGCCTCAGCAGTCTTCCTGGCCTTGACAACCTTCTTTCTGACTCTACGAAGGTAGTTCTTCATTTTGTTCTTGCTGGCCTTGCTGACAGCAGGGGTACTAGAACGTGATCCAATCTCAGGCTGAGATGGTAGCTCTTCTATCATTATTGACTTCTGGTTGTTATCCTCCTCAGTAGAAGATATAGTGGGTAAAGGGGTGACAAAAGCCTCCATCTCAGAGATGGGGGAGTCAACTCCTAACCCTAAAGTAATCTCAACTAAGGGGACATTCCTTCGTATTCCAGCAGACAGATCAATTATTTCTTCTCTGTCGACTGATAACTTGAAGTCTTGGAATTGTATTTCAAACTGGATGAAATTACCAGAAGTGATTCCTTCGACTATCAAGTTTCTATCTAGAGAGAAAATGAGTTTCCCAGCCATTTGAGTGTTTAAATCCTGAAATTAATGAACAATGATTTGAATTAGTGAATCTTGAATTTAAATTTGAATTTTAAACTTGATTAATATTATTCAAAATTTAATAATTCAATCATGTTAAGTTTAAATTCAAAACAGTGGTTCGTAGAATTGACAAGGACTTAAGGGTTGAGCCCGACTCTTTCGCTTCCACAATTAACTTGGGGCAAAATGTTAAAGTTCAAACTCGAAATTTAAATTCAAAATTGAAATTAAAATTTGAAGTGACAATCAAATTCAAACTTACGGTTGAGATTGTATTTTGAAACAAAGTTGGATTTAGAATTTGAATTTAAGATTGAAGTCGAATGGACCCTTCTTCAAATTCTGTGACTCAACAGATCGAGTTTCATTCAATCATGTAGGTGCACAAAATTAATATGAAAGAATCAAGGATCAGGCTCGAGTCTTTTCATTTCACCAATTGACTTGGGTCGAAATGTCAAAGTCCCGATCAAAATTGAATTGACTTTAAATTGGAAATCAAATTCAAATTTCAGGTTGAAATTATGTTTGGATTCAAAGTTTGAATTTGAACTTGAGGCTCGAGTCAAATGGATCTTTCTTCAAATTTTATGACTCAACAGATTGAGTCTCACTCAATCTTGTAGGTGCATAAAATTGATATGAAAGATCCGGGGATCAGGCTTGACTCTTTGCGTTTCACCAATTAGCTTGGGTCGAAATGTCAAAGTCCCGAATTTGATCTTGAAATCAAAGCTGAAGTTGAATTTAAGTTTGGAATCAAATTTAAGTTCAATTTTGAAATTGAATTTGAACTTAAGATTGAATTTAGTTTTGAGATTGAATTAAAATTTAAATCTTGGATTCAATTCAAGCTTGAAATTAAATTTAAATTGAAATTGAAATTGAATTTGAATCTGGATTTAATCTAAAGGTTGAAACTGAATGGATCCTCTTCAAAATTTGAAACTCAATGTATTGAATTTTGTTCAAATATATAGGTTTACCAAATTAGCCTGAAGATCCTAAGGCTTGACTCTTTGCACCCCACCAAATAATTTATGGGTGAAATGTCAAAGCCTATAATTGACTGGAGAATTTTGAATTTGAATTGCATGTGTTCAACTACAACAGAATATTATAGAAAACACATAGCAATGACAATTGAAGTTGATTTGAAAGATTTTCCTTGACTTTTGAAACTCAAAATATTGAGTTTTACTTTCAACATAATGGTTAACAAACATTAAGGGAAAATCACGAGACCTGGTTTGACTCTTTCACCATACTGACTAGCTTGGGGTCAAAATGTCAAAATCCAAGTTGACTTAAAGAAATTTTGAATCTGGGTTTTGAGATTGAGGAGTTTTCTATAAATTGTGAAACTTAGCATGCTGTGATTTATTTGCATGTGAGTTTGCAACATATACAGGAAGACTTTGAAAAGCTCGGCTTGACTCTTTCGCTCTACCAATGAACTTGGAGGCAAAATGTCAAAGCCAGACTTGGAGGAAGGTATCCTACACTCACCTCTCTTTTCACATGTCTTAATTGAGTTGGCCGCACTCACCCAAGGGAGAAATGGGTAGAGGGACCAACAGAAGAAAGTTAGTCAAAACTACCGATGCAAAAAAATTTATATCGCTATTAAAGATGGAGAGAGAGATTTTCCCCAGCGGAGTCACCATTCTTTGTTTGATTGAAAAATATATAGTTTTGAAAAAGATTTTAATTTTCTTTGGGAAATATTGGATTTCTAGAATTTTTAATTCTGAAATTGAACGCTCATTATGAATGATAAATTACCTAGAGAGGTGAACATATCATTCCCTAATGGGTTCAAATTTCAAAGTTTTGAATATATCCGGATTATCGTAGTTGAATTAAAAAAAAGAACTACATATGACCCCGAAGGATCAAAATGAGTATTCAATCGAATATTTAACTACAATAATTTGGATAAAAGGATCATTGATCTCATAATCAAACTTACGATAGTAATTGATATATCTTTCCAAAGAAAGAAGTTATCAATCACTATTGATCATTTGGAGATGACGATAATGATCTAATTTCTAGGCCTTTGATTATCGATGAAATGCTTAAAATTTGTTGACCTCATTTTTGTATGAGGTCAGTAGGACCAATCCAGACCTTAGGATCATTCCAATCTATAGGATTTAATCCTGACCCTAGGATCAATCTGATCCTAGATCAATCCAGTTTCAAATCAATCCTGATCTTAGATCAATCTAATTTCCAGACTATTCTAGATCTTAGGATCTTTCTTAGATTTTAGATCTTATGATCATTCTAAACCTTAGGATCCTCCTAGAACCTAGATTATAGGATTCTTCTAGATCCTAAGACTATTCTAGACTCTGGGCCCTAAGACTTCTAGATACTAAGATCTTCCTAGATTTCTAACCCTAGGATCTACCCAGACTCTAGATCAGTCTAGATCTTAGGGTTCTCCTAGATCTCAGATCTATCTAGACCCGAGGATATTCCTAGAATCCAGACTTTAGGATCTATTCTAGATCCTAGGATTAATTTAAACTATTCTGGACCCCAGGGCCTACTCTAAACCCTAGAATTACTCTAGATCAACCCAAGCTTCAATCCAATCTAGACTTAATTCAAACCCTATCATTCAAGCTCAAAACCCAATTCAAAACAAGAAATCCAGATCAAATTCCAAGGCTAAAGGTCTAAGTCCTGAAAGCCTTTTTCAGCAAATCTTTGAACATTTCAAAACCCTATCAAATGACCTATGATTCAAGGTTTATCAGTTTCAAACTGATGTGACATGTCTCTAGAGGCAACCCTCCAAATTTAAGCTCATTCTGAGGTTTCTAACCCCAGAAGCTGGATTGAAATCCAAAGGCTATAAAACCTTCAAATAATTATAGTCTATGCCACTGGACCTCCACCCAGTGGATTTTGATCCTGGAGCTTTCTCCAAAGCTCCAAATCACTTCCAGATCCTTGATTATGACCCATTGAGCATTAAACTGTATTTTTTTGGACTCAATTTGACCCCGAGTTGACCAGGGGTCAAAATGACCAAAATACCCCTATGGGGTGTGAATAGTCACTTTGGTCAAATGAGCTCCAAATTAAATGCAATCACTTCCAGCAAGTTTTAAATATCAAACCAAACCTGTTGAACCCACTTCCATCCCCTAGGTCAACCTTGTTGACCAAGTCAACCTAGTTTGACCAAACAGGCCTTTGTGGGTAGAAATAGGTCATTTTGACCAAATGACCTCCCCAAACCTTGGGACCACCTCCATTGGTCTCCAAATATCATTTCAAATCTGTTGAACCCATTTTCAGACCCTAGACCCACCTGGTTGACCAAGTCAACCAGGGTTGACCTAAAGGCCCATTTAGGGCCCAAATAGGTCATTTTGACCAAATGACCTCTCCAGACCTTGAGACCACCACCAGCAGACTCAGAATGTCATTCTGAACTGATCGGACCCAATCCCTGACCCTGGGTCAACCTGGTTGACCAAGTCAACCCTGTTGACCCATTAAACCCTTTAAGAGCCAAAACATGTCATTTGATCTAAATGACCCTTCCAGACTTTGAAACCACTTCTACAGACCCCATTCATCATTTCAAACCAATTGAGCTTAGCCCCTAACCGTGGGTCAACCTGGTTGACCAAGTCAGCTTAGGTTGACCAATTCAACCCTTAAGCTCATTCATTTTGAATCAAGCTCCACATCAGCTTCAAACCCATTCAAACTTGTTTGATCACATTCCCCAATGATTTGGATTTGACTGGACCCATTGACCCAGTCAACAGTTGACTTAGCCAACTGAGTCCAACTTTAGTCAAAATTGACTCATTTGAATCAAATTAATGACTCTTAATGAATCAATTCATTCAAACTGTATCAAACTCCTAACCTCAATTTCATACATGATCTAAACTCATTTAAATACATCATAAGTCAAATGCTATGAATTTCGACTTAGTCAAACCTTTAAATATGGTCAAATCCCTACTTACATGCATCTAATCCATTCAAACTTCAAATAGACAACATTAAACCTTTTCCAATTTATCCAATCAGCATTCAAGGTGTCCTATTTGCCACCTCAGCTCCCCATTGACTGTTGACTGGTCAACAAAGTCAACAAATCATTCTAATGGGTTTTAAGTGGTCAAATTAGGCCTAACAAGCTAATTCATAACATTCCAAACCCCTCCAACAGCTTAAACATGGTCTAGAACTTTCCTAGGCCTAATATTAGCCCTCAGATCCAAATCAAGTGGTTTAAATCATCCCCATGTGCACTTAAGGACAAAAAGGGCTCTCCCATTCATTGTCCTTATAGTCCTTTATTCCCCTGCTCTCTAACTGCCTAGGGGACAGGACAAGTGGCAAGCATCAAGGGATGCTCCCAAAGCAATCCTAGCCGTGCAAGGAGTCCAGGTCACTTGAATAGGGGTAAAAGGGATGAAGGGACTCTCATTCTCTCCCCTAGCTTCTCTCTCCATTCAAGCAATCCCAGACCCCATACTCTTTTCATTTGGGTATTCCAGACCTTATCCTAGCTACCCCCATCCAAAATCTGGCGGTCAAAGCTCACCGGAGAGAGGGTTTCGGCCACCCTTAGCTTGAAGACCGTCCTAGGAATATAACTCAAGATCCAGATGTCCCTAGCTCTTGACTTCTTCGTATGAAATAATCTAGGACAATCTACAAGTTCAACAAGCTTTAAATCATCCAAAACGATCGATCCTATCAAGGTAACGAGCTAACCCTAGCTTATAATGTTTAGGATTAAATAACTTTTCAAATAAAGCATTTTAGAACTCAAAATTAAATCTACATAGTTTTCATAATAGTGATGAAGCTCTGTCTAAAGTTTCATAATTTTTGATTTAGCCGTTTATGAGATCCAAGCGTTCTTCATCATTAAGGCTCGGTTCAATGAATGGTTGAACTGTACGTTTGCTAGGCCGTTGATCTCGCGATCAACGGCCCAGATCACGCCATACGAGATAAAGTCCTAACCCCGCGGTTCGGCATTTCATTTAGATTTGATCCGGCTGCATCTCAACCATTCATTTTAAAACGCGGGAGATCAGATGGTGGAGAGCCCGTGCCGACGTGGTTAAGTCGCACGGCATCCAATTCCGTGCCGCCGCGTGTTTTGAGTCGTCCAATCACATGCTGACGCATGGCCCGCCGCGCCGCCATTTCATTATAATTAATTTAAATCAGTTTTAAAATGTATTTTAATTCAGTTTTCTTTAAAAAATCACAATAAATCAAATACAAAACCAAAAATTTTATGCAATATATCAAATTGTTCATTTTTTACCCTCTTTTATTTAAAATTAATTTCAACCAAAAATTTCATAAGGGTTTCAAATAATTTCAGTTATACTATTTTATGTTTTTAATCAATATTTTATTAAATAAAGACCCAAATGATCTGAAATTTGGCAGATTATTTTTAAACACATTTATAACCTCCAGTAATCTTCTTACACCTATTTGAGCTATATTTTGTTAATTATTAAATTTTCAAGTCAAAAGATGTATATATACTTAAATATATTTTAAAATCAGATTATAAATAAGTTTTAACTTAATTGCATGTATTTAGACCCTCTTTGGAACCTTTAGACAGAGCTTCATAAAAAAAAATGGACCTATGAGGATTTAATAAATATTTGGAGAATAAATATAATGCATTGAAACCTTATTTCATTTTGATTATTCCCCAAATCTTCAATCAATTGGATTCAATCTTTAACTAAGTGAGAATATCATGTTTCTTTGATATAACTTAGCTTAATTGAATCCATTTGACATATCAATGTCTTGTAATTAAACTTTCAAATGCTTAAGCCTCATTATGATTTGAGCATTTGGAAATTCATTCACTTTCATCATGCCTAGTTTAACACGCTTGATTCATGTTTGTATGATGTGATTGTAACTAGTGTTCAAAGGGTTATATTAACATTGATTTCAATCTCCCATAACCTAGTGACACTTAGGAACAAAAATTAGGAATGGGTCTTAGTGAATTTAGGCACATTTAGGATTCATTTCATACATACCTTTTGGGATGAAATTCAAACATAGAAAACTTATGTCATACACCTTGTGATCAATATACCTTGATTGGACATTAATCAACCTTCAAATAAATCTTTAAGTTCTTTAATTCTTTATTAAAGGCTTAATGTCAATAATTTCTCAATAAATAAAATAAAATCTTTAAAAATCTAAAATAACTCCAATTAATCCTAATCAATTCTACATCAAGTGCACATTCATTAAAAATTAAAATCAAGCTTAAAACTCTCATTAAATCTCAATGGACCCTTAAACACCCTTAATCAAGTTCCAATTGAAATAATAATTCAAATCAAATTAAGTAAAATTCAAGAATTGAATTTAATCAAACTTAAATTAAATATAGGATCATGAAAAAATTAGAATTTAAATTCAAATCCTTTAAATCTTAATTAATTCATAAAATACCCTTAATTAAATCTTAATTAAATAAATACCATTAAATTCATTAAAATTTGAATAAATTTCAAAAAATATCAAAAACATTAAGTTAATTCAATTAAAATCAAATTAAGATCAGAAATATATAAATTTTAATTTTAAATATTTTTTTAATTAAAAATTCAATTAATAATCCAGTAATTAAATAACCCCATTAATAATTAATTAAATAATTAAGATTGACCCACTCTTGACTTGAAACTCAAACCATTTAAACTTAGTGACACTCTAAATCCTAGGAAATTTTCCCACTGAATTTTGGAGTCATTAAGCCACTTAATTACCTTAATCAAATTTGAACCTTAATTAAGCCATTAAACCTTCCAGAAATTATAATAAATCAAGTTTAATCCCAAAAATTACAAATATTACCTCAAACTGACCAGAATTAAACCTTTAATCAATGAAAAATAAAAGCCCTTTGACTGAACTTTAAAATTAAGTTTAATTTAAGTTTAATTGAAATTCAATATTTAATTAATTTAATTAATTAAACATAATTAAAAATTCCAAAAAATTTTCAAACACTTGGAGATCACTCCTTGGGTCATTCCTGACCTTTGGAGTTAATTTCAAGAAGTTTGAAGGTCATTTGGAATCAATTCATAAAAAGGGCTTTAATTACACAATTTTAAAAATTCAATAATTGTCAAAACTTCAAAAATTCATAACTAATTCAAATGAACTGCAAATTGATCAAACTCAAAGGCATTCAACTCATCTTAAGGTCTAATATTTATTAAAAATGTTAATTTTTCAGAAATCAATCAATTTTAAAAAAGTCAACTTTTGGTCAAACTTAGTTCAAATTCAAGTCAAAACTTCAAGCCTTCATAATAAAATATAGAAAAATCCAATTTCAACGTACTTACTGTCTAACTGATCGTATTAAGGTATAATATTTTAATAAAATATTAACTTTTCAGAAAACACTTTAAATCAAAAAGTCAAATTTTGACCCTTAAATAAAATCATTAAAATAATTCAGAAAGTCCCAAAATTCAACATATCATTCAAAATTCCAAAAAATATTAATTTAAACTTAAAACCAGCAACCAATCAATTTGAATAAAATTTATAAACTCTCAAACATTAATCAAACTCAAATCACTTAATTATATCGGGTACCACTAGGTAACCCAGGCTTATGAGGCTATTAAGTTAGCCCTAAGGAAGGTGAAATAAACTTCGCGGCCTTGGTGTGCAACAAAGGTGGTATCCAATAAATAATCAAAATCAATTTTAAAAATCAATTTTAAATCATTAAGACTTAAACTTCAATTAAAATCTCCCTCAAGCCTTTCAACCAACTAGAACTTTAAACAACTTCAATCAAGTGCCTAATTAGGACATAACAAAACCACACAGCCTACCTCACACACTTTAGCTGGATTGCTAGGACAACCAACTCTAGTCTTAGGTTAGGCCGGTGTTTACTTTTCTGCTACTTGCATGTGCCGAGTTTTCCGTGGTTTTCATTGCATGCTGGTTGTTAGATTTAAGTAATTGATATTGATGTGTTTGTTTATTTAAATTTCAGCATTCTATGATATAAATGATTATGCGTTAGATCTACCCTTAGGATATGGATGATTTATACTAATCTAATCTTATGTAGGTGGCCATGCTCATACAGGACAATTAAATTAAAGGGGGCAATCAAATAATTAAGCTTTAAATTAATGGTATTTTCTGCAGGCACTCCAGAATGCTTAAGTCCCCCTTTAATAATTAAAAGAGCATGGCCAAGCGTGGCTGGTTTGAGTAATTTAAATTTCAATATATTAACTGCTTGGGATGTAAATATAATTATTGATTATTAGGATAACCTTGCAGGTTGTTGAGTCTAGATTTTTAATTTCTATTGATGTAATTTGATTTAAATTGAGTTGTAAATTATTTAAAGTACTTTGAGATTGAGATGTTTAAACATCCAATTTGGAATCCAAAGAGGAAGGAACATCCCTCAGGGGAGAGTTCCTATCCATTTGGAGATCCAAATTAGGATGAATTTCAAATATCTAAAGAGAAAAGATAACACCCCTATTCAGGGGGAGTTTCTTTTCATTTGGATATCTAGACCCGACGATCCAAGGAGTTCCAAGAAGACGAAGAAGTGAAGAACGAGAAGAATCTCAAATCTTAAAGTCACTTGAATCTTAGGAGTAGAATCTGGGTTGTAGTTAGGGGTACCCGGCCACTTTACTTTCCTGTAGACCCTGGGTTATATAATTAAGTGGCACTTGCCACATGGACTTTCAGTTTGAGCATTTATTTAATTAATTTAATTATTTAATTGACTTGATTACTTGATGTTGATTGTGATTAAGGACTTGCATGCTTTTAGTAGTTTTTTGGCGCTTATTGCATGTCGATTTTATTTTAGCCTGGAACCTGATCGGAGGCTCGTGAGGGTACGATCATATACTTTTTCTACTTAAACAAAATTAAAAAAAATTTAAGCTCAGATAGTAACTCTAACGCTTCTAAGAAGTAAGCCCGGACTCGCCGGGGGTTTTTCATGCATTCATATTGAATCTTCTCTACCGTGTTAGGCACCTCCCCGCCTGCGGGTTCTGGCAGACCACCTAACCTATCAGGGTGCAGTTCTGTCCAAGGGGATGTTGTGCAATCCCTAGGATAAAACCTATTTTTAAGCCTGATTTTAAAACTACTATATATTAATTTAAGCATTTCATCGAGTCAACTAGCATGCATTGCATTAGTAACAAATTAAATTTGAGTCTAATTCTTAATTGTATTTTATTTAGACATCTCACCCAACATAAGTCAAGGGGCTAATTAGGAATGTGCTCTAGATGTCAGCCCCGCTCTCCTTAAAACTAATCTTAAATAACATCCTTAACCACTCTTTCATAAAAGACCGGATATTATGGTTTTAAAGCGTTTAGGTGGTTTAGCTGGCTCCCCAATCCAGGCCGGGGTAAGTCCAGATTGCATTGCATTAGCTAGGTTATGGGTCACTAATTTTTAGTACCCAATTTTAGACTTAGGTTCTGAGGCAGATGTTCAATCCTAAGACCTCAACCTTCCGGGAATCTAATTCCCACTTTCTAATAAAATTGATCACTCAAACTTAAATCTCTTTCAATCTAATTCAAGCCCAACACTTAGGATTGTTGAGGTGTTTTTGAAGTAATTCAGAATCTCAAAACACCTCCTACTCTTCTTCCTTTGACTCCAGAAATAAGTGTTCAATTTTCAACCAATCCCACTTGAAAATTCAAGTCCTTAACCTTCTTTTATATCAATCTTTGAATTCTTAAATAAAATTCATATCACTATTTTAATCAAGAGTATTCGTAAGAAATTTTCTGATTTCCTACGATGTAATTAACTATAAGGGCTTGCGCTCGTAGGAGATTTAGAAACTCAGACTAGATTTTCAAAATTTTAATCAATTATCTTTGAGAAATTCAAAGTCAACGATCATTATCATCATCTCCAAACGATCAATAGTGATTAATAACTTCTTTCTCTGGAAAGATATATCAATTACTATCGTAAGTTTGATTATGAGATCAATGATCCTTTTATCCAAATTATTGTAGTTAAATATTCGATTGAATACTCATTTTGATCCTTCGGGGTCAAATGTAGTTCTTTTTTTAATTCAACTACGATAATCCGGATAGATTCAAAACTTTGAAATTTGAACCCATTAGGGAACGATATGTTCATCTCTCGAGGTAATTTATCATTCATAATGAGCGTTCAATTTCAGAATAAAAAATTCCAGAAATCTAATATTTCCGAAAGAAAATTAAAACCTTTTTCAAAACTATATATTTTTCAATCAAACACATATTTAAAAAGGCACTCATAATATCCATTTGAAATAACTTAAAATCCTTTATAACAGGCAAAGGGTAGTAGCACTCCAATGGCTTCCAATCTAGCTACAGGGGCAAAGGTCTCCTCAAAATTAATTCCTTCAATCTGATTATACCCCTTAGCCACTAATCTTACCTTATTCCTAATTGTTGCAAATCTGGTTTTGATGATGATAAACATGTTTCCAGTGTGTTTTGCTTGGCTAATCTGTTTCAGGCACAAAAGACCGCGAGCCACTCAAGCCAACTCAAGATCGGGTCCAAGTGTGTCAAATGTATGATTTTTCTTTTTATTGAGTCAATTGTAATGTAACTGATTCCCTAGCTAAGTAACCTTGCACACACACACTCAGGGGGAGAGATTGAGTGAATTAGAGTTTCTGTTGCAATGTTGTTCATATCGTCCTGGACGATATCCACATCGTCCTGGACGATCCAGTTAAAACAGAAACCCTAATTAGGGCGACTAAGTTAAGAGGGTCTGATTGAGCCGATCGTCCTGGACGATCTACGAATCATACGGGACGATATGCCCAAATCAAAAATTCTCAGCCGCCAGATTAAGTTAGGCAAGTTTTATTTTAAGTATTTTGGTCTGATCGTCCCGGACGATACGTGTATCGTCCTGGACGATTCACTACAATCATGCCTAAATTAGTCTGGTAATTATGGAAAGCAATTAATGTTTAATTGATACGATCACATCGTCCTGGACGATCGCAGGATCGTCCCGGACGATCGTGATCGTCTTGTGCATTTCAGCTGTACGTCCAGAACTATGTACAGGACGATTTGGGGCCTTTTTGAACTAATCGTACCGGACAATGACCCTATCGTCCGGGACGATCAAGTCATTTTTTGGTCGTCCAGCACAGATTTCTCTGGACGACCCAAACTATCTTCTGGACGATTTCCCTCAATTTGAACTAATCGTCCCGGACGATCGCAGGATCGTACGGGACGATATGAACAACTTTTTCTACTGATTGTCCAGAAGAGCCAGATCGTCCAGGCTGAAACAGCTGAATTTGAACTGATCGTACAGGATGATCTACCGATCGTCCTGGACGATATTGGCCGACCAGTTGAGATTTAGGGCAAATTTTAAGCCCTCCTTTAAAAGAACTTTTTCCAAAATTGGAAAAAATCTTTTGCTGCCTTCCTTCCCTGAGAAACCCTAGAGAGAAGAGAGAGTTGGGAGAGAGAGAAGAGATCTTGTGAGGGGGAGTTAGTGAGGGATTCACTAAGGTTGCTCCAAGCATGGATCAGAGTCGTCTTCTCCGCTCGTCGTCTGTCGTCTAGTCGGTGTTCTTCGTGGGAGGATCGTTCGCAAGAAGATCCGGGTTCTCTGCCCGCTTCAGGTGGAAGCGAAAGGAGTTCGTAGGTTCTCTGCCTGCTTCAGGAGGATGCGAAAGGAGTTCGAAGGTTCTCTGCCTGCTTCAGGAGGAAGCGAAAGGAGGTCAGGTTCTCTGCCTCACCGTGTGGTGAAAAAGAGGTGTTTTGTACAGGCTTCTCCGCCTTGCTGTGGGAGCAAAAGGAGAGTCACTTTCGTTTAGTGCAATACCCGGAGGGGAGGCTCCAGGGAGTGGACGTAGGTCAAGTTGACCGAACCACTATAAAATTTGGTTTGCTTTTCTGATTCAGTTTTGCACTTTACTTTTCAATATAAACTGCTTGGGTAAATATCGTTGGTTGATCTTTTCGTTATTGTTTACTTGTTTCCGCTGCTAAGTATCGAAAAGATTTTTGTAGTTATCATGAAATTTTTAAATAACCAATTCACCCCCCCTCTTGGTTAGCCTCGGGACTAGTTCACTAGGGCTTAACATCCCTTTCGAACTTTCAAGTGGTATCAAAGCGGGATTCAAAATTTCTGTTTAAAAACTTTTGAATTTGATCCAATGGCTAACTGTAACAATCGTAATACTGCTGAAGGTTATTCTATTACCAGACCACCGTTGTTTGACAATATTCCTTTTGATTTTTGGAAAACACGCATGTCTACTTTTCTACAGTCTATTGATTATCGCATGTGGATGTTAGTTAAGGACGGATACGAACCACCTTTTATAATGATTAACAATGTGAAAACTGAATTATCGTTTGCTGATTGGACGTTTGATGATCGTGATTTAGCACAGTTGAATGCAAAATATTTGAACTGTTTCTTTTGTGCTTTGAAATCTGAAGACTATATGCGTGTTTCTACTTGTACAACGGGAAAGGAAATCTGGGATAGGTTATGTATAACATATGAAGGTACAACTGAAGTCAAACAATCTAGGTTAAACATCTTGTTACATGATTACGAACTTTTTCGCATGAAACCTAGTGAGACTATTTCAGAAATGTACACAAGGTTCACTCAGATTGTTACCTCTTTGCATGCTTTAGGTAGAGAACTTACCAACAACGAAAGAGTGAACAAGATTCTTAGATGTTTGCCTGCTTCTTATGATGCTAAGATTACTGCTATTACTGAATCCAAAGATTTAAATACTTACTCTATTGACAGCTTACTTGGATCACTCATTGCTTACGAGCAAGGGGTGAACCAAAGGCAACTTGATGCAGGAGAACGCAAGAAAGAGAAGACCGTGGCACTAAAGGCCAAGGATTTAGATGCTAGCTCTTCCGGGTCTGATAGCGATGATGTTGCCTTAAACACAAGGCAATTTAAAAGCTTTCTAAGGAAGAAACATAAGAACTATCAGAAGTGGAACAAGGGTAAGTCCAATAAAAATTTTAAGAGTTCATCTGAATCTGTTTATTTTGAATGCAGGAAGCCTGGACACATAAAGGCTGATTGTCCAACACTTAAAGCTCACCCAAGCAAGGAGAAGGGTGAGGAGAAACCAAAGTACAGAAAGGACAAGAAGCGAATTCAGAAGGCATTCTGGGCAGACTCTGCATCCGCCTCTTCTGAGACTGAAGCTGAAGAGGAGGAAACAAACTTGTGTCTTATGGCTAAGGATCACCCTGGTCAGTCGGACCAGGAAGAGGTATGTGAGCTTACCTACGATCAATTATTTGAAGTTTCTGAAAGAATTCATACATCGTATAGGAAGCTTAAGAAAACTCATGCTAGTTTGAAATTAGATTACTTAACATTGCAAAAAGAGCATGATTCTGTAGTTAAAGATCATTCCACACTTGATTCCAATCACATGTCTCTGCTTGATGAGTTTGATGAATTGAACAAAAAATATTCTGATTTAGTTTCTGAGCATGATTCTTTGAAAACCACGCATGTTGATTTAGAAAAAGCTTTTAAAGAATTAGATACAATGGCATGTGAAGTAGAAAGTAGCAAGGGATCCTTAAAATTTGAAATTGCAAGTTTAAAGAAAGAAAATGAGTTTTTGAAAGTAAAGATCAGTGCTTTTGAAAAGAACAAAACACCGCCTACTTTTGAACAGTTTTATGCACCGCCACCTTTTAAAAATTCTGTTGCAAGTTCATCAAAGCATGTTTCATACACTACTAGGAAGAGGCACTATCACTCACGACGTTTAGTTAATCCTTTTCCTGGTGTTAGATGTTTTTCATGTGGCATATTAGGACATATATCACACACTTGTACTGTTCACCGTAGTACACATTCGGTGTGGAGACCCAAACTGCCTGTCTCACAGCACAGCACGCATGCATCGCATTCTTCTTTTCATAAGAAGGAACCCAAACCTGTTTGGGTTCCTAAGACTGACGGTTGATACTTTTATAGGTGTGCTCTCACACAAGATCTCATGAGAGCATGTGGTACCTGGACAGTGGATGTTCTAGACATATGACTGGAGATGCAAATCAGTTCATTTCGCTGGAGGCCAGAGCTGGAGGCAAGGTTACACTTGGAGATAACACCACCAGGAAGGTGGTAGGCACAGGTATAATTGGTGATTCAAAAAACTTTATAATTGATAATGTTTTGCTTGTAGATGGACTGAAACACAACCTGCTGAGCATCAGTCAACTCTGTGACAAGGGATACAGCATCAAATTCCTGCCCACTGGCTGCATTTTAAGCTTAAATGATGAAGTTGTTTTGCAGGGGCAAAGGATCAACAACGTCTACAAGCTGGATGTAAGTAGCATTAAATCTGATAATTCAATTTGCTTAAAAACTGCTGCTGATGAGTCTTGGTTATGGCATAGGAGATTGTGTCATGCCAGTATGAAAACCCTTAGGAGAGTCACCCAAAAGGACTTAGTTAGAGGTGTACCCAAGCTTAAGTTCACTAAGGATCACCTGTGTGATGCCTATCAGTTGGGGAAGCAAGTCCAGTCCTCTTTTCACTCTGTTAAGGACATTAGCACCTCTAGACCTTTAGAAGTTCTTCACATGGACCTCTTTGGACCCATTAGCACTGCCAGCTTAGGGGGGAGAGTCTATGGTTTTGTGATTGTTGATGATTATTCAAGGTTCACTTGGGTTAAGTTTTTGTCACACAAGTCTGAGTCATTTGATGAGTTTAGATCCTTCTCTACTTGGATTCAGAAGAAGCTAGGATGTGAGATTATTACCATCCATAGTGATCACGGAGGGGAGTTTGAAAATGAAAGATTTGGAAGCTTTTGTGAGGATCACGGGATTAGTCACAATTTTTCAGCTCCTAGGACCCCTCAGCAGAACGGGATAGCTGAAAGGAAGAACAGGACCTTAGTGGAAGCCGCTAGAGCCATGCTTGCCGAGTATTCACTTCCAAAATACTTTTGGGCTGAAGCGGTGAACACTGCCTGTTATGTGCTGAATAGGGTGAATGTGAGAGTCAAACTGAACAAGACACCTTATGAGATCATTAAGGGTAGAACACCAAATCTGTCCCACCTCCATGTCTTTGGCTGTAAGGTTTTCATTCTGAACAACGGGAAGTCACCCTTAGGAAAATTTGACCCCAAATCTGATGAAGGAGTGTTCTTAGGATATTCAAGTGTGGGGAAATCCTTTAGGGTGTTCAATTGGAGGACTTTGGTGGTGGAAGAAACAACCCATGTAGTGTTTGATGAGTCTGAACCTAAGGAGTCTAGATCTGAAGTAGAAGATGAAGAGATTATTGAGGTTACCCAAGGAGTTGGAAATATAAATTTGGAAGAAAGGGTAGAACCTCAAACAGAGTTGCCTAGAGATTGGAGATATTCTTCGAGTCATCCTAAAGAACTGATCTTAGGAGACCCTTCTGAAGGTGTTAGGACTAGGCATGGACTTAGGAAGGAAGTAAACTATTCTGCCTTTATCTCAATGACTGAACCCACCAACATCAATCAAGCCCTGTCAGATGAATTTTGGATTTTAGCTATGCAGGAAGAATTGAATCAATTTGTAAGGAATGATGTTTGAGAGTTAGTAGAAAGACCTAAAAATCAAAGTATTGTGGGAACCAAGTGGGTCTTTAAGAATAAGATGAATGATTCTGGTGTGGTGGTGAGAAATAAGGCAAGATTGGTGGCTAAGGGGTATAATCAGATAGAAGGGATTGATTTTGAGGAGACTTTTGCCCCTGTAGCTAGATTGGAAGCCATTAGAGTGCTACTAGCCTTTGCCTGTTATAAGGGATTTAAGCTGTTTCAAATGGATGTTAAGAGTGCCTTTTTAAATGGGGTAATTAAAGAAGATGTTTTCATAGAACAACCCCCAGGTTTTGAGAGTTCCCAATATCCAAATCATGTCTATAAATTAAAAAAGGCCTTATATGGATTGAAACAGGCACCCAGAGCTTGGTATGAGAGGCTTAGCACATTCCTGTTAGAAAGAGAGTTTGTTAAGGGGAGCGTAGACACCACCCTTTTTCTGAGGAGATTAGGAGATGACTTACTCATTGTCCAGATCTATGTTGATGATATAATTTTTAGATCATCTGATAAATACTTATGTGAAGAGTTCTCTAAAACAATGAGTAAAGAGTTTGAGATGAGTATGATGGGAGAATTGTCCTACTTTTTGGGGTTTAGCATAAGGCAAACGGATGATGGAACCTTTCTCAATCAATCAAAATACACTAAGGACATTTTGAAGAAATATGAAATGGACAAAGCCAAGCCAATCAATACTCCCATGCCCTCCTCAGTTCAGTTAGATAAGGATTCAAATGGAAAATCTGTTGATCAGAAGAAGTATAGAGGGATAATAGGTTCACTACTTTACCTGACTACTAGCCGACCTGATATCATGTTTAGTGTCTGTCTTTGTGCTAGGTTTCAGGCAGATCCTAAAGAGTCCCACCTGACTGCTGTTAAGAGAATTCTTAGATATCTTTTAGGAACCCCAAACCTAGGAATTTGGTACCCTAGGCACAGCACCTCTTTTGAGATCATTGGATATTCTGATTCTGACTTTGCGGGGTGTAGGGTGGATAGGAAGAGTACCTCTGGGACTTGTCAATTCACAGGACAGTCGTTAGTCTCCTGGTCTAGTAGAAAATAGAACTCAGTTGCACTTTCCACTGCTGAAGCTGAGTACATTGCCTTAGGGAGTTGTGTGGCCCAAGTTCTTTGGTTGAAGCAGCAAGTCTTGGATTTAGGAGTACCTGTTGGCACAATTTCTGTTCTGTGTGATAATACTAGTGCCATCTGTATCTCTAAGAATCCAATCCAACATTCTAGAACCAAACACATTGACATTAGGCATCACTTCATTAGGGACCATGTTACAAAAGGGGACATTGAGCTACACCACGTAGCAACTGAAAATCAGCTGGCTGACATATTCACTAAACCAATGGCCTTTGACTCATTCAGCATTTTGAGAACCAGATTAGGAGTGATTGATATAAATACTTGATTCTGATGACTGCTGATTTATGATTGTTATGATTAGTATTCTAATTTCTGTTAGTTAGTTTTTTGTATTCTATTTTCTGATTTCTGTTAGTTAGTTTTTGTTTGATTATTTGCTTTCAGTTGATTTTATTTCTTCTGCTGATTTCTGTGTTACCCGTTTTGTTAGTTTGGTTTGAGTATTTACTTTGCTATGATTTTCTACCTATTTTTATTTATTTACGGGTTCATATCTTGCACTTATTGTTTTATGCTTTTCAAGATCTGATCACCGCTCACTACTTCTGGTGATCTGAAGTTTTGACTGGGAGTTTTCAACTTGTTTTGGTTTGGAAGCTGATAAGCAGTGATTGACTTCGCTGAATCTGTTAAAGGGAAGAAACATTGATAATTGTTTCTCTTCCTCTAACTCCTTTACTGGTGTGTAGTTTCTTTTGAATAAAAATCCTTTTCAAAATTAAAATGTTAGTTTTTTTGAAATAGAGATTATTTTATCTTCCTACAGTAATCTGCCTCATATCAATAGTGTTTTTCAAAGTCTTGAGTCATTAGTTTGATTTTCTAAACCAAGTGATTGCATTTATCATATGTTGTATGGATTTTATTTTGTGAATCGTTCTTCCTTACTGTGGAGAGTCATCTCCTATGTCTGGAAGATAATCTCACAGCTGAGACTCTTTAATGATTATGAAAAGGAGAAAGCTTATAAAAGATGCGCAGTGCGCCAGATAATTTGAAAAAGAGGCATAAAATGAGCCCAAAATTGAAAAGATGCGAAATTGCCAAATTGGATACACAAAGTGTATCAAAAATCAAAAGATGCGCAAAGCGCCAACCAATTTGAAAAAGAGGCACAAAATGAGCCCAAAACAAGCTTTCTTTCCTTTCAGATTGTTAAAAGTCTTAGAGGAATCTGTGCGCCACTTAATATTTTCAAAAGCTTGAGTTTTGAAAATCATGATTTCTTATTTTTTACTTTGTAACACTATTATATCAGATATTTTTCTGGAATGAGGCTTGAAAGGATCTCTTTTTAAATCTAATGTCTCTTCTTTTGAATCAGATTTTTGTGTTGAAAGAGGTTTGCATCGATAAGGTGCCCGGGGTCAGAGTTACGAAAGTTGATTATTTCCAACCTTTTCTGGATTTCAGCGCTGTCAATCATCCTGTCATTGGTTTTTGAATCTAAAATCAAGGAAAAATTCTGATTTTTGTGTTTTGTTGTTGTTCTATGTATGTTTTATTTTATATTTTATTTCCGTGTTATATTTTTCGCTCCTCCTTTTTGTGATATCAAAAGGGGGAGTCAGTTGTAGTCGTGTCGTGTCTTTGTTTCTGTTTTCTGAGTCTTGTTTCCTGTATTGTTTTAGCTGTTAAATGAAAATTAAAAAAAAAAAGTTTGTTTGTTTGATCTTCTAGTTTACTTTTACTGTCAGACTACTTTACAAATATTTGCCATCATCAAAAAGGGGGAGATTGTTGCAAATCTGATTTTGATGATGACAAACATGTTTCCAGTGTGTTTTGCTTGGCTAATCTGTTTCAGGCACAAAAGACCGCGAGCCACTCAAGCCAACTCAAGATCGGGTCCAAGTGTGTCAAATGTATGATTTTTCTTTTTATTGAGTCAATTGTAATGTAACTGATTCCCTAGCTAAGTAACCTTGCACACACACACTCAGGGGGAGAGATTGAGTGAATTAGAATTTCTGTTGCAATGTTGTTCATATCGTCCTGGATAATATCCACATCGTCCTGGACGATCCAGTTAAAACAGAAACCCTAAATAGGGCGACTAAGTTATGAGGGTCTGATTGAGCCGATCGTCCTGGACGATCTACGGATCGTACGGGACGATATGCCCAAATCAGAAATTCTCAGCCGCCAGATTAAGTTAGGCAAGTTTTATTTTAAGTATTTTGGTCTGATCGTCCCGGACGATACGTGTATCGTCCTGGACGATTCACTACAATCATGCCTAAATTAGTCTGGTAATTATGGAAAGCAATTAATGTTTAATTGATACGATCACATCGTCCTGGACGATCGCAGGATCGTCCCGGACGATCGTGATCATCTTGTGCATTTCAGCTGTACGTCCAGAACTATGTGCAGGATGATTTGGGGCCTTTTTGAACTAATCGTACCGGACGATGACCCTATCGTCCGGGACGATCAAGTCATTTTTTGGTTGTCCAGCACAGATTTCTCTGGACGACCCGAACTATCTTCTGGACGATTTCCCTCAATTTGAACTAATCGTCCCGGACGATCGCAGGATCGTACGGGACGATATGAACAACTATTTCTACTGATCATCCAGAAGAGCCAGATCGTCCAGGCTGAAACAGCTGAATTTGAACTGATCGTACAGGACGATCTACCGATCGTCCTGGACGATATTGGCCGACCAGTTGAGATTTAGGGCAAATTTTAAGCCCTCCTTTAAAAGAACTTTTTCCAAGATTGGAAAAAATCTTTTGCTGCCTTCCTTCCCTGAGAAACCCTAGAGAGAAGAGAGAGTTGGGAGAGAGAGAAGAGATCTTGTGAGGGGGAGTTAGTGAGGGATTCACTAAGGTTGCTCCAAGCACGGATAAGAGTCATCTTCTCCGCTCGTCGTCTGTCGTCTAGTCGGTGTTCTTCGTGGGAGGATCGTTCGCAAGAAGATCCGGGTTCTCTGCCCGCTTCAGGTGGAAGCGAAAGGAGTTCGTAGGTTCTCTGCCTGCTTCAGGAGGAAGCGAAAGGAGTTCGAAGGTTCTCTGCCTGCTTCAGGAGGAAGCGAAAGGAGGTCAGGTTCTCTGCCTCACCGTGTGGTGAAAAGGAGGTGTTTTGTACAGGCTTCTCCGCCTTGCTGTGGGAGCAAAAGGAGAGTCACTTTCGTTTAGTGCAATACCCGGAGGGGAGGCTCCGGGGAGTGGACGTAGGTCAAGTTGACCGAACCACTATAAAATCTGGTTTGCTTTTCTGATTCAGTTTTGCACTTTACTTTTCAATATAAACTGCTTGGGTGAATATCGTTGGTTGATCTTTTCGTTATTGTTTACTTGTTTCCGCTGCTAAGTATCGAAAAGATTTTTGTAGTTATCGTGAAATTTTTAAATAACCAATTCACCCCCCCTCTTGGTTAGCCTCGGGACTAGTTCACTAGGGCTTAACATCCCTTTCGAACTTTCACTAATCACCACACCAAAATCATTCATCTTATTCTTAAAGACCCACTTGGTTCCCACTATACTTTGATTCCTAAGTCTTTCTTCTAACTCCCAAACATCGTTCCTTACAAATTGATTCCGTTCCTCTTGCATAGCTAAGATCCAAAATTCAGAAAATGCTTGATTGATATTGGTGGGTTCAAACATTGAGATAAAGTCAGAATAGTTTACTTCCTTCCTAAGTCCATGCCTAGTCCTAACACTTTCAGAAGGGTCTCCTAAGATCAGTTCTTTAGGATGACTCGAAGAATATCTCCAATCTCTAGGCAAGGTGTTTTGAGATTCTACCCTTTCCTCTAGATTTGCATTTTGAACCCCTTGGGTATTCTCCCCTACCTCTTCTTCTTCCTCAACTCAGGTCACCTTAGGATCAGATTCATCAAACACTACATGAGTTGTCTCTTCCACCACCAAAGTTCTCTTATTAAACACCCTAAAGGATTTCCCCACACTAGAATAGCCTAAGAACACTCCTTCATCAGATTTGGGGCTAAACTTTCCTAAGGTTGATTTCCTATTTTTTAGAATAAAATCCTTACATCCAAAGACATGGAGGTGGGACAGGTTTGGAGTTCTACTCTTAATGATCTGATAAGGTGTCTTGTTCAGATTGGATCTAACATTCACCCTATTCAGCACATAACAGGCAGTGTTCACTACTTCAGCCCAAAAGTATTTTGGAAGAGAATACTCAGCAAGCATGGCTCTAGCAGCTTCCACTAAGGTCCTGTTCTTCCTTTCAGCTACCCCGTTCTACTGAGGGGTCCTAGGAGCTGAAACATTGTGACTAATCCCTTTCTCCTCAAAGAAAGTTCCAAACTTCACAATTTTAAACTCTCCACCATGATCACTATGAATAGTCAAGATCTCACAACCTAACTTCCTCTGAATCCAAGTGGAGAAGGACTTAAATTCATCAAATGACTCAAATTTATGTGACAGAAATTTAATCCAAATGAACCTCGAGTAATCATCAATAATCACAAAACCATAGACTTTCCCCCCTAATCTGGCAGTGCTAATGGGTCCGAAGAGATCCATAAGAAGGACTTCTAAAGGTCTAGAGGTGCTAATGTCCTTAATAGAGTGAAAGGAGGACTAGACTTGCTTCCCTAATTGACAGGCATCACACAGGTGGTCCTTAGTGAACTTAAGCTCAGGGACACCTCTAACTAAGTCCTTTTGGGTGACTCTCTTAAGGGTTTTCACACTGGCATGATATAATCTCCTGTGCCACAATTAAGACTCATCAGCAGCTATTTTTAAGCAATTAAAATATCAGCTTTAAAGTAATTTACATCCAGCATATAGACATTATTGATCCTTTGTCCCTATAAAATAATTTTGTCATTTAAACTTAAAATGCAGCAAGTGGGCAGGAATTTGATGTTGTATTCTTTGTCACAAAGTTGACTGATTCTCAACAGGTTATATTTCAGTCCATCTACAAGGAAAATATTATCAATCATAAAATTCTTTGAATCACTAATTATACCTAAACATACCACCCTCCTAGTGGTGTTATCTCCAAGTGTAACCTTGCCTCCAGCCCTGGCCTCAAATGAAATGAACTGATTTGCATCTCCAGTCATGTGTCTTGAATATCTACTGTCCAGGTACCACATGCTCTCATAAGGTCTTGTGTGAGAGCACACCTATAAAATCATCAAACATCAGATCTAGGAACCCAAACAAGTTTGGGTTCCTTCTTATGAAAAGAAGAATATAATGTGTGTTGTGAAAACGCAATTTGGGCCTCCACACCTAATGTGTACTATGGTGAACAGTGCAGGTGTGGGAGATGTGTCCTAACATAACACAAGAAAAATACTAATACTAGGAAAAGGGTTAACTAATCTACATGGGTGATAGTGCCTCTTCCTAGGTTTGAATGAAACATGCTTTGATGATTTTGAAACAGATTCTTCAAAAGGTGAAGGTGCATAAAACTGTATAAATTTCTTTTTTTCTTTAAAGTAGGAGGTGTTTCATTTTTCTCAAAAGCACTGATTTTAACTTTTAAAGATTTATTTTCTTTCTTTAAACTTGTAATTTCAAATTTTAATGCACCCCTACTACTCTCCACTTTACATGCTAGATTGTCTAATTCTTTAAAAGCTTTTTCTTAATCAACATGCAAGGTTTTCAGTAAATCATGTTCAACAATTAAATCAGAATACTTTTTGTTCAGCTCATCAAATTCATCAAGTAAAGACATGTGATTGTCGTCAAGTATGGAATGATCTTTAACTACAGAATCATGCTTTTTTGTAAGGTTAAGAAATCCCATTTTAGACTAGCATGTAATTTCTTAAGTTTCCTATACAATGCGTGAATTCTTTCAGACACTTCAAATAATTGATCGTAAGTAAGCTCACATACCGCTTCCTGGTCAGACTAACCAGGATGATCATCTGCCATCAAATACAAGTTGGTGTCCTCCTCTTCAGCTTCAGTCTCAGAGGAGTCGGATGCAGAATCTGCCTAGAATGCCTTTTGAATCCTCTTCTTGTCCTTCCTGAATTTGGGTTTCTCCTCACCCTTTCTTTGCTTAAGTGAGCTTTAAGTGTAGGATAATCAGCTTTAATATGTCCAGGCTTCCTGCATTCAAAACAAATAGTATCAGATGAACCTTTAAATTTTTTACTGGACTTACCCTTGTTCCACTTCTGAAAGTTCTTATGTTTCTTCCTTAGAAAGCTTTTAAATTGCCTAGTGATTAAGGCAACATCATCGCTATCAGGCCTGGAAGAATCAGTGTCAGTATCGTTGGCCTTCAGCCCCATTATTTTCTCCTTCTTCTTCTCACCTGCATCAAGCTGTCTTTGGTTCACCCCTTGCTCGTAAGCAATGAGTGACCCAAGTAAGTTATCAATTGAATAATTATTCAAGTCTTTCGATTCAGTAATTACAGTTATCTTAGAATCAAATGAAGAAGGCAAACATCTCAAAATCTTATTCACTTTTTCATAGTTTGTAAGTTCTCTTCCTAAAGCATGCAAAGAAGTTACAATTTGAGTGAACCTCGTATATATTTCAGAAATAGATTCAGTAGGTTTCATGCGAAAAAGTTCATAGTCATGAAGCAATATGTTTAACCTAGACTGTTTGACTTCAGTTGTACCTTCATAGGTGATGCACAATCTATCCTAAATTTCTTTACCAGTTGTACAAGTAGAAATATGTATGTAATCCTCAGATTTTAAGGCACAGAAAAAATAGTTCAAACATTTGGCATTCAGTTGGGCTAAGTCACGATCATCAAAAGTCCAATCAGTGAAAGACAGTTCAATTTTAACATTGTTAATCATTCTAAAATGTGGTTCATAGTCATCCTTAACAAGCATCCACATGCGATAATCTATAGATTGAAGAAAAGTTGATATGCGAGTTTTCTAAAAATTAAAAGGCATGTTATCAAATAATGGCGATCATGTAATTGAATAACCTTCAGCAGTATTATGATTACTAAAGTTAGCCATGGATCAAATTTAAAAGTTTTTAAACTTAATTTTTGAATCTCGCTCTGATACCACTTGATAGTTTGATAGGGATGTTAAGCCCTGAAGAACTAGTCCCAAGGATAACCAAGAGGGGGGGGGGGGGGGGTGAATTGGTTATTTAAAAAATTTGTGAGCAACAGAAAAAATCTTTTCGATAATTTAGAGTGGAAATAAGTAAACACAGAACAGAAAAAATCAATCACAGATTTCACCCAAGCAGATAATAACAGAAAAGTAAAGTATAAAAAATAATCAGAAAGAATACACCAGATTTTATAGTGGTTCGGTCAACTTGACCTATGTCTACTCCCCAGAGCCATCCCTCCGGGTATTACACTAACAAAAAAGTGACTCTCCTTCTGCTCCCACAGTAAGGCGGAGAAGCATGTACAAAACTCCTTTCCACCAACCCGATGAGATAGAGAACCTAAACTCCTTTTGCTTCCTCCTAAAGCAGGCAGAGAACTCGGATTCCTTTCACTTCCTCTTGAAACAGGCAGAGAACTTGAACTCCTTTCGCTTCCTCCTGAAGCGGGCAGAGAACCCAGATCTTCTTACCAACGATCCTCCCACAGAAAACACCAATAAGATGAGAGACAAAGAATGGAGAAGACTACTCTTATCCTTGTTTGGAGCAACCTTTGTGAACGCCTCATAAACTCCCCCTCACAAGATCCTCTCTCTCTCTCCCAAGCTCTCTCTCTCTCTCTCTCAAGGTTTCTCTAGAAAGAAAAGTGGCAAAAAAATTTTCTTGTTGGAAGAAAAAGATCTTTTATAGGAGGGCTCAAAATTTTCCCTAAATCTCAACTGGTTAGCCAATATCGTCCAGGACGATCGCTAGATCGTCCTGTACGATCAGTTCAAAATCACCTATTTCAGCCTGGACGATCTGGCTCTTCTAGAAGATTAGTAAAAAAAAGTTATTCAGATTGTCCCGTATGATTCTTCGAATGTCTGAGACGATTAGTGTAAATCAGGAATTTTGTCCAGAAGATCGCTCTAGTCGTCCAGAGGAACTTGTGCTGGACGATCCCAAAATGACTTGCTCGTCAAGGACGATATGTCTATCGTCTTGTACGATTAATTTAAAAAGTGCCAAAATCATCCTGAGTACCGCTCTGGACGTACAGGTGAAACATGCAGGAAGATTTCAAAATGACTTGATCATCCGGGATGATATGGGTATCATCCCGTATGATTAGTGAAAGTTCGTTAGGGATGTTAAGCCCTAGTGAACTAGTCCCGAGGCTAACCAAGAGGGGGGGGGGGTGAATTGGTTATTTAAAAATTTCACGATAACTATGAAAATCTTTTTATAACGTGCAGCAGAAACAAATTAAAACAACGATAAAAAGATCAACCACAGATATTCACCCAAGCAGTTAATATCAGAAAAAATTAAAGTGCAGAATTGAATCAGAAAAGCAAACCAGATTTTATAATGGTTCGGTCAACTTGACCTACGTCCACTCCCCGGAGCCTCCCCTCCGGGTATTGCACTAAACAGAAGTGTCTCTCCTTTTGCTCCCACAGCAAGGCGGAGAAGCCTGTACAAAAATCTCCTTTTCACCACACGGTGAGGCAGAGAACCCGACCTCCTTTCGCTTCCTCCTGAAGCAGGCAGAGAACCTACGAACTCCTTTTGCTTCCACCTGAAGTGGGCAGAGAACCCCGGATCTTCTTGCGAATGATCCTTCCACGATGAACACCGACTAGACGAAAGACGACGAGTAGAGAAGACGACTCTGATCCGTGCTCGGAGCAACCTTAGTGAATCCCTCACTAAGTCCCCCTCACAAGATCTTCTCTCTCTCTCCCAACTCTCTCTCTCTCTAGGGTTTCTCAGGGAAGGAAGGCAGCAAAAGATTTTTCCAAAAATTGGAAAACGTTCTTTTAAAGGAGGGCTTAAAATTTGCCCTAAATCTCAACTGGTCGGCCAAGATCGTCCAGGACGATCGGTAGATCGTCCTGTATGATCAGTTCAAATTCAGCTGTTTCAGCCTGGATGATCTGGCTCTTCTGGACGATCAGTAGAAAAAGTTGTTCATCGTCCAGGACGTCCCGTATGATCCTGCCATCGTCTGGGACGATTAGTTCAAATTGAGGGAAATCGTCCAGAAGATAGTTCGGGTCATCCAGAGAAATCTGTGTTGGACGACCAAAAAATGACTTGATCGTCCCGGACGATAGGGTCATCGTCCGGTACGATTACTTCAAAAAGGCCCCAAATCATCCTGTACATAGTTCTGGACGTACAGCTTAAATGCACTAGACGATCAAGATCGTCCGGGACGATCCGTCGATGGTCCAGGACGATATGATCGTATCAACCAAAAATAAATTGCTTTCCTTAATTACCAGATTAAATTAGGCATGATTGTACTGGATCGTCCGGGACGATACACGTATCATCCGGGACGATCAGACCAAGTATCTAAAAATAAGAACTTGCCTAACTTGATCTGGCGGCTGAGAATTTCTGATTTGGGAATATCGTCCCGTACGATCCGTAGATCGGCCAGGACGATCGGCTCAATCAGACCCTCTTAACTTAGACGCCCTAATTAGGGTTTCTGTTTTAATTGGATTGCCCAGGATGATGTGTCGATCGTCCAGGACGATCTGAACAAATTTTAAACAGAAACTCTAATTCACTCAATCTCTCTCCCTGAGTGTGTGTGTGCAAGGTTACTTAGCTAGGGAATCAGTTACATTACAATTGACTCAATAAAAAGAAAAATCATACATTTGACACACTTGGACCCGATCTTGAGTTAGCTTGAGTGGCTCGCGGTCTTTTGTGCCTGAAACAGATTAGCCAAGCAAAATACACTGGAAACATGTTTGTCATCATCAAAACCAGATTTGCAATAATCTCCCCCTTTTTGATGATGGCAAATATTTGTAAAGTAGTCTGAAAATAAAAGTAAACTAGGAGATCAAATAAACAAACATTTTTTAAATTTTTATTTAACAGCTAAAACAATACAGGAGGCATGACTCAGAAAACAGAAACAGACACGACTACAGCTGACTCCCCCTTTTGACATCACAAAAAGGAGGAGCGAAAAATATAACACGGAAATAAAACATAAAATAAAACATACATAGAACAACTACAAAGTAGGAAAATCAGAATTTTTCCTTGATTTTAGATTCAAAAACCAATGACAGGACGATTGACAGCGTTGAAATCCAGAAAAGGTTGGAAATAATCAACTTTCGTAACTCTGACCCCGGGCACCTTATCGATGCAAACCACTTTCAAAACAAAAATCCGATTCAGAATAAAAGATATTAGATTTGAAAAGAAATCCTTTCAAGCCTCGTTCCAGAAAAATATCTGATATAATAGTATTATAAAGTAGAAAATCAAAAATCAGGATTTTCAAGACTCAAGCTTCTGAAAATATTAAGTGGCGCACAGATTTTTCTAAGACATTTAATAATCTGAAAGGGAAGAAAGCTTGTTTTGGGCTCATTTTGTGCCTCTTTTTTAAATTGGTTGGCGCTTTGCGCATCTTTTGATTTTTTTTTTGATACACTTTGTGTATTCAATTTGGCAATTTCGCATCTTTTCAGTTTTGGGCTCATTTTATGCCTCTTTTTCAAATTATCTGGCACACTGCGCATCTTTTATAAGCTTTCTCCTTTTCATAATCATTAAAGAGTCTCAGCTGTGAGATTATCTTCCAGATATAGGAGATGACTCTCCGCAGTAAGGAAGAACGATTCACAAAACAAAAGCCATACAATATATGATAAATGCAATCACTTGGTTTAGAAAATCAAACTAATGACTCAAGACTTTGAAAAACACTATTGATATGAGGCAGATTACTGTAGGAAGATAAAATAATCTCTATTTCAAAAACTAACATTTTAATTTTGAAAAGGATTTTTATTCAAAAGAAACTACACACCAGTAAAGGAGTTAGAGGAAGAGAAATAATTATCAATGTTTCTTCCCTTTACCAGATTCAGCGAAGTCAATTACTGCTTATCAGCTTCCAAACCAAAACAAGGTAAAAACTCCCAGTCAAAAATTCAGATCACCAGAAGTAGTGAGCGGTGATCAGATCTTGAAAAGTATAAAATAGTAAGTGCAAGATATGAACCAGTAAATAAATAAAAATAGGTAGAAAATTAGCAAAGTAAATACTCAAATCAAACTAACAATAAGGGTAACACAGAAATCAGCAGAAGAAATAAAATCAACTGAAAGCAAATAATCAAACCAAAACTAACTAACAGAAATTAGAAATCAGAATACAAAAACTAGCTAACAGAAATCAGAAAATAGAATACGAAAACTAACTAACAGAAATCAGAATACCAATCATAACAATCATAAATCAGCAGTCATCAGAATCAAGCATTTATATCAATCACTCCTAATCTGGTTCTCAAAATGCTGAATGAGTCAAAGGCCAGTGGTTTAGTGAATATGTCAGCCAGCTGATTTTTAGTTGCTACGTGGTGTAGCTCAATATCCCCTTTTGTAACATGGTCCCTAATGAAGTGATGCCTAATGTCAATGTGTTTGGTCCTAGAATGTTGGATTGGATTCTTAGAGATACAGATGGCACTAGTATTATCACACAGAACAGAAATTGTGCCAACAGGTACTCCTAAATCCAAGACTTGCTGCTTCAACCAAAGAACTTGGGCCACACAACTCCCTAAGGCAATGTACTCAGCTTCAGCAGTGGAAAGTGCAACTGAGTTCTGTTTTCTACTGGACCAGGAGACTAACGACTGTCCTATAAATTAACAAGCCCCAGAAGTATTCTTCCTATCCACCCTGTCAGAATCAAAATATCCAATGATCTCAAAAGAGGTGCTGTGCCTAGGGTACCAAATTCCTAGGTTTGGGGTTCCTAAAAGATATCTAAGAATTCTCTTAACAGCAGTCAGGTGGGACTCTTTAGGATCAACCTGAAACCTAGCACAAAGACAGACACTAAATATGATATCAGGTCGGCTAGCAGTCAGGTAAAGTAGTGAACCTATTATCCCTCTATACTTCTTCTGATCAATAGATTTTCCATTTGAATCCTTATCTAACTAAACTGAGGAGGGCATGGGAGTATTGATTGGCTTGGCTTTGTCCATTTCATATTTCTTCAAAATGTCCTTAGTGTATTTTGATTGATTGAGAAAGGTTCCATCATCCGTTTGCCTTATGCTAAACCCCAAAAAGTAGGACAATTCTCCCATCATACTCATCTCAAACTCTTTAGTCATTATTTTAGAAAACTCTTCACATAAGTATTTATCAGAAGATCCAAAAATTATATCATCAACATAGATCTGGACAATGAGTAAGTCATCTCCTAATCTCCTCAGAAAAAGGGTGGTGTCTACGCTCCCCTTAACAAACTCTCTTTCTAACAGGAATGTGCTAAGCCTCTCATACCAAGCTCTAGGTGCCTGTTTCAATCCATATAAGGCCTTTTTTAATTTATAAACATGACTTGGATATTGGGAACTCTCAAAACCTGGGGGTTGTTCTACAAAAATATCTTCTTTAATTACCCCATTTAAAAAGGCACTCTTAACATCCATTTGAAACAGCTTAAATCCCTTATAACAGGCAAAGGCTAGTAGCACTCTAATGGCTTCCAATCTAGCTACAGGGGCAAAAGTCTCCTCAAAATCAATCCCTTCTATCTGATTATACCCCTTAGCCACCAATCTTGCCTTATTTCTCACCACCACACCAGAATCATTCATCTTATTCTTAAAGACCCACTTGGTTCCCACAATACTTTAATTTTTAGGTCTTTCTACTAACTCCCAAACATCATTCCTTACAAATTGATTCAATTCTTCCTACATAGCTAAAATCCAAAATTCATCTGACAGGGCTTGATTGATGTTGGTGGGTTCAGTCATTGAGATAAAAGCAGAATGGTTTACTTCCTTCCTAAGTCCATGCCTAGTCCTAACACCTTCAGAAGGGTCTCCTAAGATCAGTTCTTTAGGATGACTCGAAGAATATCTCCAATCTCTAGGCAACTCTGTTTGAGGTTCTACCCTTTCCTCCAAATTTGTATTTCCAACTCCTTGGGTAACCTCAATAATCTCTTCATCTTCTACTTCAGATCTAGACTCCTTAGGATCAGATTCATCAAACACTACATGGGTTGTTTCTTCCACCACCAAAGTCCTCCTATTGAACACCCTAAAGGATTTTCCCACACTTGAATATCCTAGGAACACTCCTTCATCAGATTTGGGGTCAAATTTTCCTAAGGGTGACTTCCCGTTGTTCAGAATGAAAACCTTACAGCCAAAGACATGGAGGTGGGACAGATTTGGAGTTCTACCCTTAATGATCTCATAAGGTGTCTTGCTCAGTTTGACTCTCACATTCACCCTATTCAGCACATAACAGGCAGTGTTCACCGCTTCAGCCCAAAAGTATTTTGGAAGTGAATACTCGGCAAGCATGGCTCTAGCGGCTTCCACTAAGGTCCAGTTCTTCCTTTCAGCTACCCCGTTCTGCTGAGGGGTCCTAGGAGCTGAAAAATTATCACTAATCCCATGATCCTCACAAAAACTTCCAAATTTTTCATTTTTAAACTCCCCTCCGTGATCACTATAGATGGTAATAATCTAACATCCTAACTTCTTCTGAATCCAAGTAGAGAAGGATCTAAACTCATCAAATGACTCAGATTTATGTGACAAAAACTTAACCCAAGTGAACCTCGAATAATCATCTACAATCACAAAACCATAGACTCTCCCCCCTAACCTGGCAGTGCTAATGGGTCCAAAGAGGTCCATGTGAAGAACTTCTAAAGGTCTAGAGGTGCTAATGTCCTTAACAGAGTGAAAAGAGGACTGGACTTGCTTCCCCGACTGACAGGCATCACACAGGTGATCCTTAGTGAACTTAAGCTTGGGCACACCTCTAACTAAGTCCTTTTGGGTGACTCTCCTAAGGGTTTTCATACTGGCATGACACAATCTCCTATGCCATAACCAAGACTCATCAACAGCAGTTTTTAAGCAAATTGAATTATCAGATTTAATGCTACTTACATCCAGCTTGTAGACGTTGTTGATCCTTTGCCCCTGCAAAACAACTTCATCATTTAAGCTTAAAATGCAGCCAGTGGGAAGGAATTTGATGCTGTATCCCTTGTCACAGAGTTGACTGATGCTCAGCAGGTTATGTTTCAGTCCATCTACAAGCAAAACATTATCAATCATAAAGTTCTTTGAATCACCAATTATACCTGTGCCTACCACCTTCCTGGTGGTGTTATCTCCAAGTGTAACCTTGCCTCCAGCTCTGGCCTCCAGCGTAATGAACTGATTTGCATCTCCAGTCATATGTCTAGAACATCCGCTGTCCAGGTACCATATGCTCTCACGAGGTCTTATGTGAGAGCACACCTATAAAAGTATCAAACGTCAGTCTTAGGAACCCAAACAAGTTTGGATTCCTTTTTATGAAAAGAAGAATGCAATGCATGCGTGCTGTGCTGTGAAATAGGCAGTTTGGGTTTCCACACCCAATGTGTACTATGGTGAACAGTGTAAGTGTGAGAAATATGTCCTAACATGCCACATGAAAAACATCTAACACCAGGAAAAGGGTTAACTAATCTACGTGGATGATAATACCTCTTCCTAGATGTATATGAAACATGCTTTGAAGAACTTGCAATAGATTTTTCAAAAAGTGGCGGTGCATAAAACTGTTCAAAAGTAGGCGGTGTTTTGTTCTTTTCAAAAGCACTGATCTTTACTTTCAAAAACTCATTTTCTTTCTTTAAACTTGCAATTTCAAATTTCAAGGTTCCCTTGCTACTTTCTACTTCACATGCCATTGTATCTAATTCTTTAAAAGCTCTTTCTAAGTCCACATGTGTAGTTTTCAATGAATCATGCTCAGAAACTAAATTAGAATATTTTTTATTCAACTCATCGAATTCATCAAGCAAAGATATGTGATTTGAATCAAGTGTGGAATGATCTTTAACTACAGAATCATGCTCTTTTTGCAGTGTTAAGTAATCTAATTTCAAACTAGCATGAGTTTTCTTAAGCTTCCTATACGATGTATGAATTCTTTCAGAAACTTCAAATAATTGATCATAGGTAAGCTCACATACCTCATCCTGATCCGACTGACCAGGGTGATCATCAGCCATAAGACACAAGTTTGTTTCCTCCTCTTCAGCTTCAGTCTCAGAAGAGTCGGATGCAGAGTCTGCCCAGAATGCCTTCTGAATCTACTTCTTGTCCTTTCTGAACTTTGGTTTCTTCTCACCCTTCTCCTTGCTTGGGTGAGCTTTAAGTGTTGGACAATCAGCCTTTATGTGTCCAGGCTTCCTGCATTCAAAATAAACATATTCAGATGAACTCATAAAATTTTTATTGGACTTACCCTTGTTCCACTTCTGATAGTTCTTATGTTTCTTCCTTAGAAAGCTTTTGAATTGCCTTGTGATTAAGGCAACATCATCGCTATCAGACCCAGAAGTGCTAGCATCTGAATCCTTGGCCTTTAGTGCCACTGTCTTCTCTTTCTTGCGTTCACCTGCATCAAGTTGCCTTTGGTTCACCCCTTGCTCGTAAGCAATAAGTGACCCAAGTAAGCTGTCAATAGAGTAAGTGTTTAAATCTTTAGATTCAGTAATAGCAGTAATCTTAGCATCATAAGAAGCAGGCAAACATCTTAGAATTTTGTTCACTCTTTCGTAGTTAGTAAGTTCTCTACCTAAAACATGCAAAGAGGTAACAATCTGAGTGAAACTTGTGTACATTTCTGAAATAGTCTCACTAGGTTTCATGCGAAAAAGTTCGTAATCATGTAGCAAGATGTTTAACCTAGACTGTTTGACTTCAATTGTACCTTCGTATGTTATGCATAATCTATCCCAGATTTTCTTTCCTGTTGTACAAGTAGAAACACGCATATAGTCTTCGGATTTTAAAGCACAAAAGAAACAGTTCAAGCATTTTGCATTTAACTGTGCTAAATCACGATCATCAAACGTCCAATCAGTAAAAGGCAGTTCAGTTTTCACATTATTAATCAGTCTAAAAGGTGGTTCGTATCCATCCTTAACTAACATCCACATGCGATAATCAATAGACTGTAGAAAAGTAGACATGCGTGTTTTCCAAAAATCAAAAGGAATATCGTCAAACAACGGTGGTCTTGTAATAGAATATCCTTCAGCAGTATTACGATTATTACAGTTAGCCATGGATCAAATTCAAAAGTTTTTAAACTTAAATTTTGAATCCCTCTCTGATACCACTTGAATGTTCGTTAGGGATGTTAAGCCCTAGTGAACTAGTCCCGAGGCTAACCAAGAGGGAGGGTGAATTGGTTATTTAAAAATTTCACGATAACTATGAAAATCTTTTTATAACATGCAGCGGAAATGAATTAAAATAATGATAAAAAGATCAACCAAAGATATTTACCCAAGCAGTTAATATCAGGAAAAATTAAAGTGCAGAATTGAATCAGAAAAGCAAACCAGATTTTATAGTGGTTCGGTCAACTTGACCTACGTCCACTCCCCGGAGCCTCCCCTCCGGGTATTGCACTAAACAGAAGTGTCTCTCCTTTTGCTCCCACAGCAAGGCGGAGAAGCCTGTACAAAAATCTCCTTTTCACCACACGGTGAGGCAGAGAACCCGACCTCCTTTCGCTTCCTCATGAAGCAGGTAGAGAACCTTCGAACTCCTTTCGCTTCCTCCTGAAGCAGGCAGAGAACCTACGAACTCCTTTTGCTTCCACCTGAAGCGGGCAGAGAACCCCGGATCTTCTTGCGAACGATCCTCCCACGACGAAGACCGACTAGACGAAAGACGACGAGCGGAGAAGACGACTCTGATCCGTGCTCGGAGCAACCTTAGTGAATCCCTCACTAACTCCCCCTCACAAGATCTTCTCTCTCTCTCTAGGGTTTCTCAGGGAAGGAAGGCAGCAAAAGATTTTTCCAAAAATTGGAAAAAGTTCTTTTAAAGGAGGGCTTAAAATTTGCCCTAAATCTCAACTGGTCGGCCAAGATCGTCCAGGACGATCGGTAGATCGTACTGTACGATCAGTTCAAATTTAGCTGTTTCAGCCTGGACGATCGGGCTCTTCTGGACGATCAGTAGAAAAAGTTGTTCATATCGTCCCGTACGATCCTGCGATCGTCCGGGACGATTAGTTCAAATTGAGGGAAATCGTCCAGAAGACAGTTCGGGTCATCCAGAGAAATCTGTGCTGGACGAACAAAAAATGACTTGTTCGTCCCGGACGATAGGGTCATCGTCCGGTATGATTAGTTCAAAAAGGCCCCAAATCGTCCTGTACATAGTTCAGGACGTACAGCTTAAATGCACTAGACGATCAAGATCGTCCGGGACGATCCGTCGATCGTCCAGGACGATATGATCGTATCAACCAAAAATAAATTGCTTTCCTTAATTACCAGATTAAATTAGGCATGATTGTACTGGATCGTCCGGGATGATACACGTATCGTCCGGGACGATCAGACCAAGTATCTAAAAATAAGAACTTGCCTAACTTGATCTGGTGGCTGAGAATTTTTGATTTGGGAATATCGTCCCGTACGATCCGTAGATCGGCCAGGACGATCGGCTCAATCAGACCCTCTTAACTTAGTTGCCCTAATTAGGGTTTCTGTTTTAATTTGATCGTCCAGGACGATGTGTCGATCGTCCAGGACGATCTGAACAAATTTTTAACAGAAACTCTAATTCACTCAATCTCTCTCCCTGAGTGTGTGTGTGCAAGGTTACTTAGCTAGGGAATCAGTTACATTACAATTGACTCAATAAAAAGAAAAATCATACATTTGACACACTTGGACCCGATCTTGAGTTGGCTTGAGTGGCTCGCGGTCTTTTGTGCCTGAAACAGATTAGCCAAGCAAAACACACTGGAAACATGTTTGTCATCATCAAAACCAGATTTGCAACAATTAGTTCAAAATCGGGATTATCGTCCTGCACACAGCTCTGGATGTACAGGTGAAAGGCACTGGATGGTCAGGATTTCTAACACATCATCCCGTACAATCCAGCGATCGTCTTATATGATATGATCGAATCTATCAAACCTTAATTACTTTCCTTAATCACCAGATTAATTTAGGTATGATTATAATGGATCATCCAGGATGATATAGGTATCGTCCGTAATGATCATATCAAATCTCTAAAAATAAAACTTACCTAACTTGATCTAACAGCTGAGAATTTTTGATTTTAGCCTATCGTTTCGTACGATCAATGAATCATCCAGGATGATATGCTTAATTAGACAAACTTAACTTGATCGCCCTAATTAGGTTTTCTATTTTCACTGGATCGTCCAGGACGATGTGGATATCGTCCAGGACGATCAGAACAAATGTTGAATAGAAACTCTAATTCACTAACCTCTCCCCCCGAGTGTGTGTGTGTGTGTAATGTTACCTAGCTAGGAGATCAGTTACATTACATTTGACTCAAGAAAAGGAAAACATTACATTTAGACACACTTAGACCCGATCTTGAGTTAGCTTGAGTTACTTTTGATCTTTTATACCTGAAATGGGTTAGCCAAGCAAAATATAATACAAACATGTTTGTCCTCATCAAAACTATACTTTTTGAATCCAGATTTGTAACACTTTCAAATCTGTTGACACCTTTCATTGGCTTGACTTCGACATAAACAAAATCACCAACCTGAAATTCCACCAGCCTATATTTCTTATAATAATTCTTCTACCTATCTTATGTAGCTCTCAATCTTTCTTTTATTAGTTGAATTTTTGTTATAGTGTCATCCACAAAAGTTGAACCTATCACCTATCAGTCACCCACCCGCGCCAAAGATAAGGGTGTCCTGGACTTCTTATCGTACAAGGATTCATAAAAGTCCATGCTGATGCTGTACTGATAACTGTTATTATATGCAAACTCTATTAATGGAACATGATCCTCCCAACTATTATCAAAGTCTAGAATATAGAGTCTCAAAAGATCCTCCAGTATTTGAATAGTCTTTTCAAACTGTCCCTCAGCCTCTGGATGAAATACTGTACTGAAGTATAATTTCATACCTAGTCCCTGTTGAATGCCTCTCTATAATCTAGAGATAAACCATCCATCATGATAAGATACAATCAACTTTGATAAACCATACAATTTGATATTGCCTCTTATATATATTTGTGATAATCTGTCTACTAGATCAGTCTATTAAATCAGAATAAAATGAGCTAACTTTGTCAAATAATCAACAGTAACTTAAATGGCATCTTATCCCTACCTCAATCTTGGAAAACCCATAGCAAAGTCTATCATCACCTCCTTCCATTTCCACTTAAGGATATGTAATGATTTCAGAATACCACCTCGTAGTTGATGCTCTCTGCCTTCACTAACTAACATGCCTCATACTTTGAAATAAACTCAGATATATCCTTCTTCAACCCAAGACACCAGAACGTACCTTTCAAATCTCTGTACATCTTGTTACTTTTTGGATGAATATTATAGCATGAGTAGTGTGCCTTATATAGGATCTCAGCTCTCAGATCACCAATAGAAGGAACCCATAATCTATCCTTACAAAAAATGACTCTAGAATCAGATAAAGAGAGTTTAGGTTTCTTACCAGCCTTAATATGATCACTCAACTTTAGATACTCTATATATGATTTCTAAGCTTCTTATATTTTTTCCTATTAAGTAGGCTGAATAATCATTTTAGCTAGTAATTTTAGATCTATATCAGCAGATATAAACCCTATCTTCAATTTCTCTAAATCTCAAATAAGAAAGTCTACATAAGTAAGCAACAAAAGAGAAGTACCTAAAGACTTCATACTCAAAGCATCTGCTACCACATTTGCCTTATTAGGCTAATACTGTCTAAATAAATCATAATCATTGATCAGCTTTAACCATCTTCACTACCTCAAATTTACATCCTTCTGAGTAAAAATGTACTTCAAGCTTTGATGGTCACTAAAGATCTCACATCTTTAAGTAATGCCTCCAAATCTTTAATATAAATAAATAATAGCTAACTGAAGATCATGTGTTGGATAGTTCCTCTCATGTGATTTCAACTATCGAGATGCATAAGCAATCACTTTACTATGTTGCATCAGCACACATCCCAAACTTCTCAATGAAGCATCACTAAAAACTTGGAACCTCTTAGTGCCTGATGGAATAGCAAAAATCGAAGCGGAAGTCAAACGATCCTTTAGTAGTTGAAAACTCTCCTTACACTCTGAAGTCCATATAAAATATACTGATTTCTGAGTCAATCTCGTCAAAGGCAAGGAAAGACTAAAAAGCCCCTAAAAAAACTTTTGATAATAGCCAGCCAAGCCTAAGAAATTATGAACCTTTAGAACTGTAGTAGGCCTTAGCTAATCAGAAATAGCTTATATTTTCTGGGGATCTACTAAAATGCCTGCACTGCTCACTACGTGCCCCAAAAAATAAAATGCTCCTTAACCAGAACTTACGCTTTGAGAACTTAGCATATAATTGATGTTTCATTAGAATCTCCATAGCAGTCCTCAAGTGTGTTGCATGCTCCTCCTCAGATCTAGAATAAATTGAAATATCATCTATAAAGATGATCACAAACTAGTCCAGATACTTCATAAAAACTTTGTTTATTAATCCATAAAGACTATAGGGAATTAATCACTTTGAACGGCATGACTAAAAACTCATAATATCCAAACATTGTATTAAATATAGTCTTCACCACATCCTCTGACCTTACCATTAACTGATGATAACTAGATCGTAGATCAAACTTAGAAAATATTAAACATCTAGCCAGCTGATCAAATAAATCATCAATCTTAGGAATATGATACTTAGTTTTGATAGTGACTTTATTTAACTCCCTATAATCAATGCACATGCGCATCATACCGTCCTTTTTCTTCACAAACAGAATAGGTGCTCCCCATAAAGACACACTAGGATGGATAAATCCCTTGCCAACTAACTCCTGAAGCTCCTTAGATTTCATTCTATATGAAGCTTTAGAGATTGGAGCAATACCCAAAAAAAGATCGATACAGAACTCTATCTCTCTGTCTGGTGGTAATGTCACTAACTCCTCTGAGAAGATATTTGGAAACTCTGGAACTACAGGGACACTACTCATAGAATCAAAAGAGTCTCACATCTCTAATAGATGCTAAAAAAACTAGGCTACCTTTCCTCCAAAGTCTATCAACTTCTAGAATATAAATCAGATAAGAGAGAACACCTCTAATTCCTTAAAATATGAAGCTCTCACCATTCTGATACAATAGCACTTTCTTATTCAAGCAATCAACATGAGCCCTATATTGACTCATCCAATCCATACCCAAAATGACATCAAATGCAAAAATAGGTAGCAAAATTAAACCAGATCACCAAACTCTTTCAGAAAATTCTAAATCATAAAAATAAACCATATTAACTACCATTCTCTCTCCTATAGGCAAAACCATAAATAAAGAGGTAGGTAATAATACAAAAGAAAAATTAAGAGAATCAAAATATTGTGTAAACATGAAAGAATGGATAGCACCATAATCAAATAAAATATGGCAAGGAGATGTAGAATAAAAGTCATATGTGTCACAATATCTAGGGACTTACTAGCCTTTTGCTATGTCGGACTGTTAACTCGTGGATAAACTATGGTCAAAACAACAAAACAATATGCACCTCACGAACCTTTAAAAGGTTGACCTCAAGATATCAGACCAACATCCCAGCTACTAAAAGCCTCAGTATATGGTTGAGGTGGTACTACCCTCAGCCTACCTATGGTCGGCTGCATAGAGCCTCTAAAATCAGAATGTCTATCAAAATTACCTTCTTGACACTCATCAATCCCATGTCCAAACTAACCATAATGAAAACACCTACCTGATGCCTGTAATACTAACCACTATACCTTCTACCATATTGCTGACATAATGGGACCTCACTCACTGAACCCCAAGAACTAACAACACTACCTCTATCTGATCTAGAAGAAATTACTATTGACTATCCCCTCCTTCTAAACTCAATAGATCCAAACTTACTCTTCTTTCCAGAATGGCTACTGCTAACTATCTCACTGACAAATCTCTTCTTTCTTGTAGTCCATCACTGTTGTACTACTACCAGGTTAATCTCTATCCTCTTGGCCCTCTTGACCAATTGAGCAAAGTCTATGATATCCTGCGAGAACAGTGATTGCCTCAAAGCATCTCAGAGTCCCTCCAAAAATTTGTAACACTTCTCCTGAAAAGTGCTAACTAACTATGGAGCATACCTGGAGAGAGCAATAAATTCTACCTCATACTGCATCATTGACATACTTTTCTAAATTAACTTCAAAAAAGAGATCTATAACTATCTCCTAACAGACAAAGGTACAAACCATGTCTTGAATATCTAAACAAACTCATCCCATATAATTAGGGTATTTACACATCCTGAAACTTCTCTCTTTATTGGCCCAACCACCAGTGCTCTACCTTGCCATCAAATAAAAATGCAGCTAATGCAACTCTCCTCTCAGACGGACAATGCATCCCATCTACAGTCTTCTCTATCCCACAGCTAATCCTCTATTGCTCTAGGATCAATAACACCTAAAAGTCTAGGAGGCTATAATCTCATGAAATGCTATAAATATTTAACCATGTCATCAGATCAGGTACCAACAGCCTGTGTGTGATCCTCACCAACAAGCTGTCTATACCTACAATCTAAGAAATCATCTTAGAACTGATCATAGGAGCTATAACATAAACATGAGCTGCCTGACTAGAACTCTGTCAATTGGTCATATCTCGATCTGGCTGAGGTGGATCCCAACCTGATCTGATATGACCTGATATCACATAAGTCATATTGTGTCTGATTGTGGCAAGACTGACCCCAAGATCTAGTTTGAGAAATACTAAAATAAAACTTTTAATTTATACAGTACACAGAGTAACTATTGAATTATAATATAAAGTGAAAGAATTCTGAATCTAAACATGACTTTTATATATTATCCAAAATATAAATAATCTTAAATATATTTAAAGAGCATAATAAAAATAAAAGCCAAATATGCAAAAATCAAAACTATATAAAATATACCTATAACATAGATTGGAGTGTCCTATCCAAACTACTCAGCACATTCCTTTCCCTTCCTCAGGCCAGAAAACTAAAGCAAAAGCAAGATGAGCTAACATGGCTTAGTAGGCTATTGTAGCCTAAAACAAAAACCAATAACTAAAATCAAAAGAGCTGAGAACACTATATTGAATCATATAATGAAATTAAATACAAATAAATAAATACTAACATGAATTGAATTATAAGCAAACATTTTGAAATGATTATCAAAATAGCTCTTAAGCCCAAATTTTCATATATCTTCATGACCAGAATCCCACCTCGATCCCTTACTGGTACCAGCATCATAACACTTCAATAAAGAATCCTACCTTGGTCGTCCATTAGTGCCAACATAATAGAATGCCACCTCAGTCGCCTACTGGCACCAACATAACCGAATCCTACCATGGTAGCCCACTGGCGTCGGCATGACTAAATCCCACCTTAGTCGCCCACTTGCGACGACATCACATCACAACACTTCACACCATATTTTTTAATGGAATTCATTAATAAAAGCATAATTGGACTCAATTCTGAAATTACTAAAATGTTGTAACGATAAACAACAAAAATATTACCGAGAAAAAAATCATAATTTTCAAACGTAATTAAATTACCAGATATTATATAAAATATTATTCTAAAGCTTTAATTGAACTTAAACACTATTTTAGATGTCAAAATAAAATTTTGAGTAGGCAAGAATTACTATTTTTCAAAATTACTCTGTGAAAAATTTACAAAATATACTCAAAATCACTCAGCAAAAAATTTTTAGGATATACACAAAATATTAGTAATCACAATCTTTATAATAGATAAAAAGATACGCAGTAAAAGTTTTACCAAAATAAACTTATCCTCATTTATCAAAAACATAAAATTATAGAAATCTGAATTAGGAAAAATGAAACCTACCTCAAGTCAAGCAAATTTCCTAACTTGACCGACGGGCAAAAATTGCTCTACGTCTACCAAAATCTAACTTCCTTTTTCTCTCTCTTCTCTTTTCTCAAAACCATTTCTCTATTAACCCCCAAATGGCTAAATGAATGGGATTAATGGCCTAAGATGTATAGTGTTATTAGATATTTTTATAAAATATTAATATTATAATAAATTTTTAATATAAAATTCTTATAAATTCTTTTATGGCTTCAAATATTATAGAAAATATCCCAAAAAATTATTTATTTTATTTAAAAAATTCAGGTGAAACCGGTTTACAAAACAGACATCTGATGCTCCCAAAACCCTCTTTCACAAGTATAAAATAAAAAATAATAAAAATACATAAAATAAAAAATAATAAAAACTAAGTCCTAACATCAACATAATTTTATTGCCTCCCAAGAAGTTCCAAGTTTATAGTATTCAACCAAACTTTCCTAGATTCTCATTTTGGTTGGGTGACATTACTACTACTCCTCAAATTCTCAAAATTATAATATTTTTCTATTTCCTTTAGATTAACTATATAATTGGGTAAGGTGTCATGGGGCCTACTGCTAAAGGATATTGCAAGCTATCCTAATTAATTTTCTAGATTCTTAATGGGAGAAACTTTACTCTGTAATTAGTTTCCTATCCAAATCACTATGTCCTCCAAAGGTTTCTTCTTATCTCTGAACTAATTTTGGTTAAATCCTTGGGGATAAAAAGGTTTAGGGTTCACAAAAGGTAATTGAGGATTATTCTAATTTCCTATCTAGTTTGATTGGTTTGTAGTCCACTAATTTCACTATTATTATTATTTCAATCAAAATTAGGGTGGTTCCTCCAACTTGGGTTATAAGTATTTAAGTAGAGATTATTTTATTTTTTAATTAAATTAATATTTTCAATCCCTTGAGCATTAGAATCACTTAAATAATTCAATTCAAGTTCCTCCAAATGCATATGTGATCGTGAACTTGAACTAACTCTAAAATTGTCTAACTTCTTAAATATGGCTGCTACCTAAGCTACCAAAATTAACAAACCAACTGACTCACAAATACTTACTACTATCTAAGGATTCGCCCTATTAGAAGGCCACTCAAAATTACTTATTATCATCCCCTCTATCAAGGCATAAGCCTCTTTAAAAGGCTTTAATCCAAAGAACATCCCTCCAACTGCAGCACCAACTATTAATCTAAGGGATCCTATAAGCCCATTATAAAAAGTTTGAATCACCAATTAATCATGTAAAGCATGATCAGAGCACTTTCTAAGCATCTCTTTAAATCTTTTTGAACTCTTATAAATTGACTCTCCTTCAGAAAAGGAAGTAATATCATTCATAAGCTTAGCATTTTTAGAAGGTGAAAAATATTTTGTAAGGAACTTATATGCCAACTCATTTCAAGTGGTTATGAAGCCTCAAGGTAAACCAAATCCTAGCTTTTTCCCTCAAAGAAAATGAAAATAAATGAAGTCTATCGCCAACTCCATTATACTTGAATGTTGTATAGATATCTAAGAAACTAGCTGTGTAAGTAGGGATCCTCAACAGGAGTTCCCACAAACTAATAATTCTAAACCATTTGAATTATGGTAGGTTTCAGCTCAAAGTTATTAGCTTGGATAGTAGGTCAATTAATACTTTTATGAACTTCATCTATTACAGGATTTACATACTCCGTAAGAGGTCTAGGACGGTGGAATTAGTTCAGCCATTCCTAATGATAAAGTCTTTTTATATTTTCTTATTTTTATAAGGGTCCTTTTTAATCTCTAAATCAAACAACAAAGGCTCCTTATTAATTTTATTATGCAAACACCAATAATAAATAAAAATTAAAATATAATTAATAAATTAAAAGTATAAATTATAAAAAAGTAAATAGTCATGGATTCATAGATTCACAAAAGAAATATAATAACTAAATAAGATATGAGTATGATTAAATATATAGTTTTTTTGAACAATATAAAACTAATTGCAAGAATGCACGTTAATTCCCCATCAACGGGCCAAAAACTTTATGGGATGGGGAGATGTAGGTTATTTGCATTAGTCTATACTTATGTTTAGTCAAATATAAATCCTCACAAAAAATATAAGTGTATGTGTCAATTAAGTAATAAATGTGTTCAGAGAGAGTATCAATCTCATGAGGAAGTGTCTGCTTCACACAAGTATTCTAGTAATGTCAACATCAAGCTACAAAAATTATCATACACAATGAAATCAAGGTTGTATTATGTCTAGAATGAGAATTGCAGAAGAAAAGTGAAGAAACTAATTGATAAAGAGTTTTACACTAATGACACTAAAAAATCTTAAACTTTCCTAAGTAGACTCTTCTAAATTTGTTATGAATTAGAGCATATGCATCTTTAGATCTCTATCAAACTTGTAAGGATATAAAGAAAGGTTTATAACCTTCCTATAGTTGGTTTATCTCCATAAACTCTAAAATACTAAACATCTTATGTCTAGGCATCCAAGTATTACATTCCAATTCTCCTAATTATTATAATATTCCTGCGTCGAGGCAATATATCACACTAGATGTTAATTCTATACATGGCCCCTGCATTGATTAAATGAAGAGTGAGCGATATTGAAAATAACCATTCATAATTTAATGCATAAGAGTCTATATTAGTAATTACATAAGTTTTCATAGCATTACTCCAATATAATGAGTTCTGCTGACCATAAAATAAAAATAGAATAATATAATTTCCACTCCTTACTCATGAAAGAAAGTACAGGTAGAAAACAGTAAAATGATATCACCTGAAATGAAGGATTCCATACAAATCCTACAGAGGAACCCTTCCAAAAGTGAATATCTCTTTACAACTTCACTCTCCACACTCTTTTCTTATCCAAATACCTGCTTTCTCACTACAATATTAGCCAACAACTCTTAATTATAAAGCTTACTCTACTCTTGCCTCTTCTCTAAGAGAATTATTAAGAACTCCAGCACCCTCACACAAAAAATAGAAAAACTATTTATACTTATTACAAAAGTGGTTCAGGTGTTGCGATGCTAGCTTGCTAAGGTGGCACCACAGTGTTACATTACAAACAATCACCTCGACACGACTAAAGGTTCTTGACTGCAGTGCTAGGCTAATTCAGCATGGTTGTTCTCTGATCTGATGTGACGATTGACTGATTAGGCATGGCTCTTCTTTTCATCAACTGCTCCACCATGGTGTAACAAAATTTGGGCACTATGGTGCTTTTAAGTTCGTGGCTCTGACATTGAATTATATGTAATTTTCCTGAAACTCGAGCACTATAATGCTAATTTTTTGGGTTGTGGCATTGTAAATCATTGCAGCGCTGACTTTTTTTTTCCATCGGGAACCAAATTAAATAGCATTTTCCTTGAGACTATGGATCTATAATATCCAAATATGGTGTTGGGGCATTAATGGCGATGTGGCTCTAATAGTTTCAGCACTACGATGTTTCTTTAATTCTTAAGAATTTTTTTCCATTTCCTAAGAAATTTCTCTATGACATCAACTAAAGATAAACATATTGACTAGAATTTAACACAATATTATACTATATAATTTTAACTTAACACTAATCAACAAGGACTGAAGTATATATTCACTTAAAAGGATCTAAATTTGAGGTAAAAGAGATGGATTGAGCTTATTAAAGATTATGATTTGACAATTCAGTATCATCATGATAAGGTGAATGCCATGGTAGACCTCTGAGTAGGAAGTCTTCTAGGATGTCAAGCATGTTATTTACTTCTGATGATATTTTATTTGGATATGAAAAAGTTAGAGTTGGAGGTGATTTCTCTTATGGAACAAGAATCAGATATTCTGGCTTCAATTATCATTCAACTCTCTCTACAAGAAAGCATTTAGGAATACCATAAGGCAGATACAAAATATCTAAAATTGATTGATTAGATCAAGTCTAATAAGAAATCTAAATGACTACTATCTTGATCTGGTGTTATTTTTTGCAAGAACAAATTATGGGTTCCTAATTCAGTAGATCAAACATTAGTTAGTCTGCATGAAGCTCGTTATTAAGGCTACACTATTTATTTAAGAAGTAGTAAAATGTATAGTGCTCTAAAAGTTATATTTTGGTTGCATGGATCAAAAAAAGAGGTGATAAATTTATCTCAAAATGCGAAGCTTGTCGGTTAGTGAAGGAAAAATATTAGTAATTGTGAGGTTTTCTGTAACCTTTGTTTATTCTAGAGTAATAATGGGAAGAAGTAACAATGAACATTGTTATGGGATTTCTTAGGTTGAGATAAGGGCATGATGCCATCTAGTTCATGGTGGATCGTCTAACGAAGTTTGCTCATTTTATTCTAATTTGACAGTCTGATTTGGTGAACAAATTTACACATGTATGCTTTTGTGAAATTATTCAATTGCATCGTAGGTTCACCTCCAAATTATGGGGAGGTGTTCAATAAGGTTTAGACACTAAACTGCATTTCAATATGATTTTTCTGAAAGTACGAGATGCGCCAAGAGGGGGGGTGAATTGGTATTTTAAAAATTAATCCTAAACAGGAGTTCTAATATTTTTGGATTTTTTTAAAATAACAACTCAATAATTAAACGCGGAAGCTACTTATTACAATCACAAAGATGATAATGTAACACAATACTAAATCTCACAATAAAAAGAACTAAAACCAGATTTTTCACCACGCAATTAAAGCAATGAGCAAGTAAGTGAAAAATTAAATGCGGTACGAAAAATGAAAAGAGCACACCAGAATTTTTATAGTGGTTCGGTCACTTGACCTACGTCCACTCCCCGGAGTCCTCTACTCCGAGAGTTGCACTACTAAAAGTTGACTCTCCTTTTGCCCCCCTTGGCAAGGCGGAGAAGCCCTTACAAACCTCCCTTTCACCTCCCCCGGTGTGGCGGAATACCAAACGCTTTGTCACCTCCTCGGCGACGGCAGCGGACCTTCTCCTTTTTCTCCCTCCTGGAGATGGCAGAGTACCTTCTCCTTTTTCTCCCTCCTGGAGATGGCAGAGTACCCGGTGATTGTTGATCTTGAAGCCTCTCTTTCCTTGAGAACCTTTCCAAGACAACCCAAGCCACAAGAGGACCAAAGCATGCAACTTAGCTTGGAGAATAGTGAGAACCCCTCACTCTCCTTCTCCCTCACGCTCAAGCCCACCTTCTTCCTCCTCAAGCCTTGGATCTCTTCCAAGACAAGATTCCTCACAAGAGTCCCTTCCTCTCTTTCAGCTCTCCACAGCAGAAAAGACGACCAACAACAACTTACTCAATCATCAAAAAATTGTTTTTAAATCAGGCTCCAAAAACCCTAAATTTCAACTCAAAAACGAATAATATCGTACCGTACGATATAATATCGTACAGTACGATCAGTTCAAAACAGACTTCGTTCAGTACGAACCCAGACGAACAGTTCTCTGATTTTACAAATATCGTACCGTACGATTGGAAAATCGTACGGGACGATCAGTTCAATTTCGACTGTTCGTACGGGACGAACCATGGGACGATAAAATTTCGTCTCTGTCTATCGTACAGTATTCCTCAAACATCGTACAGTACGATAGGATATTTCAACTGTTCGTACGGGACGAATGTCGGGACGATATATGGGACGAAAGAATTCGTCTCTGCCTATCGTCCAGCATCGTCAGTACGATCAGTTCATTTTCAGGACATCGTCCAGTACGATAGGAATATCGTCCGGGACGATTAGAACAAATACCTTGGTTTCGTTTGGTACGATCATCAGGACGATCAAAAATCGTCTCTGTCGGTCGTACAGTACGATTTATATCGTACAGTACGATTGACTTTAATTAAGAAACCAAGATCTTTATTTCCTGATTACGGGAGATAATTTTGGTAAGTATTCAAATAATCGTACAGTACGATATACTATCGTACGGTACGATCTACTAATGAGATGAAATAATATAACTTACCAAACTTATTCTGGCGGCTAGGGTTTCAGAATTGAATACAATCGTACCGTACGATATGAATCGTACAGTACGATCTATTCAGAAAAATAGAAAGTTCAGCAATTAGCCGTTAGCCTGATTATTAATGGCATATCGTACAGTACGATACAAAATCGTACAGTACGATAAGTTTAAAAAAAAACTTAAACTTAATGATAAAAATCCCCCTGTTTGTGTGTGTGCAATTTCTCCCTTCTCATGCATGCTTTTGTGGCAGACTCAATAAATAGAAAATAAAGAAAAATAGAATTACAATATTTTGAATTTCCTATTCTACCCAAACTGAGTCTCCAGCAATCTTGAGCCAAATGTATTAGACCTGAAATGTTAGTGCTCATAGACAAAAATAAACATTTATAGATTCTGAGATGAATGATATTATTCTAGTAAGTATTATTTAACATCATCAAAATCAAGTGCTTGGGATCCTGGATTGCAATAATCTCCCCCTTTTTGATGATGTCAAATAATATTTTCTTGATTACCATGATTGTTATTTGTCTCTTGGCTCCCCCTCAGTAGGATAATCAAACAACTTTTTTTTTTTTATTTATAAAATTTTATAACATGAAATAACAACATAATACATAATGCAAAATAACAACAAGATTGCTTTAATTGAAGAACACAAACAAGATAAATACTTCTCCCCCTTTTGACAGCACCAAAAAGGGAAGTACAACACAAACAATTACGAAAAGAAACAAGAACAAACTAAAACAAAAGAAAATACACACATCTAAAAGTCGGGATCCTGATCCGGTGGTGTTGGAGGTGGCGGAAAGTGAAGGTTCAGAGAAGCAAAGTTCTGATCAATCCTGGTAAATCGTGCGTCAAACCACTGCCGATCTTCGTCGTGCTGGCGTTGTTGGTCGGCAATGTGTTGACCCAAACGAGCTTCCAAGCGATCCAGGCGTTGTAGAACGTCGTCTTGCGGGTAGGCAAAGTAGGCAGGTGCAGGGGGTGGAACAGGAGGTGGTGGAGGTCCTCCTGCTGCGGCTGCTTCCTCTTCTTCATCAAAGTCAGGGTCAGCGTGGGCTGCACCCCTATGAAAGAGAACGCGAAAAGAGGCATTTGAATAGAAGACCGGTAGATTGTCAGGATCTAGAGGATAATGCAATTGATACTTAACATCTAAGATATATCCTATGACATGGCCTAAGGCTATATTTTGTTTGCGACGGGCACCTGCACACCTAAGGGCGGATAAGTTATTCAGATAGTCTATGATCATTTGGGCTTCATCAAATCGGGTGCCTGACATAATTAGGTAGGTTACAATGGAAAGTAGTGGAGTGATATGAATTCGATCTCCAGCTTTTGGTATGATGGAGGTGCGAAGGACGTGCTGGATGACTCGGGCATTTTGGTTCATGCTTTGGACAAGAGGGAGATGTTGATTGGAAGGTATGTTGCGAAGGAGGAGATTTACTGGTGTCCAATCGTAGTCTTGGGTAATTAGGGATTGAGGACGAGGGCCTTCAGTGGATAGGCCGATGTGTTGGGCGATGTCGTCTTTAGTGATGACAACATTCGTTTTGCAAACATAAGAAGATAAGGTGTGGGTTTCAGCGTGAATTCTTAAGTTGGCCAGAAATTCAAAGAGGAGTTCAGAATGGAAGGGAAAGGCGAGGGTGAGAAGGATTTGAAGAGAGGTAGAGGCAAAAAGAGGCATCACCTCAAAGCTTAGGGCAGCTTGATTTAACATTCTTGACGGGGTGATTTTTGCTTCCTTGAACTTGTAATATGCCTTCTCGTCGGCGGCGGACAGAAATCGGTCGTCGAAGCGGCGGGAGGAGGAAGAACCCCCCTCGATCAAACGACCTCGCTTGCTCCCTCCAGCCATTGGAATGAAGATGAAATGAGCTTGAGAATGAAGAGGGATTGGAATGAAGATGAAATGAGCTTGAGAAAAACCTTCCAATTTATAGAAATTTCGGGATGATCGTACAGTACGATATGTTTAAACAGAATAGAATTGGATTTGGACCGTTGATCAGATGGAGGGCTGTGATTTGTATAGTTGGGATAATCGTACAGTACGATTATGTATCGTACAGTACGATAGGCAGAGAAAAATCAAAATTTTGGAATTCAGGAAGGTGATTGTGTGGAGATCAGGAAACCAAATTTTTTTTTTTTTTTTTTTTAATTTTTTTTTTTTTTTTTTAATTTTTTTTTTTTTATTTTTATATATATTATTTTTTTTTTTTATTTTCTATTCATGCATGAATGTCTATGACACCTAGTTTAGTTCTCAAGGTACAGAAAGTGTCATAAGGTAGTGGTTTTGTGAAAATGTCAGCTAATTGTTCTCCAGTGGCAATGTGATGCAGTTCAATGTCCCCTTTTGCTACATGATCTCTTATGAAGTGATGTCTAATGTCTATATGTTTTGTTCGTGAGTGCTGAATAGGATTTTTGGATATACAGATTGCACTAGAGTTGTCACACATTATGGGGATGGTTCCTACAGGTAGTCCAAGATCTAGAAGCTGTTGTTTTAACCATAAGACTTGAGCAACACAGCTTCCTACTGCTATATATTCTGCTTCAGCTGTTGAGAGGGCTACCGAATTTTGTTTTCTACTGGACCAAGAAACTAAGGATTGTCCAATAAATTGACAGGTACCAGATGTGCTCTTTCTATCTATCCTACATCCTGCAAAGTCTGAATCTGAATATCCTAAGATTTCAAAAGAGGTGCTGTGCCTAGGATACCAAATTCCTAAGTTTGGGGTGCCTAGTAGGTATCTAAGAATTCTTTTTACTGCAGTCATGTGAGATTCTTTTGGATCTGCTTGAAATCTAGCACAGAGACAAACGCTAAACATTATATCTGGTCTACTGGCAGTTAAGTAGAGAAGTGATCCAATTATTCCCCTATACCTTTTCTGATCTACTGATTTTCCATTTGAGTCTTTATCTAGTTGAGTGTTTGAACCCATGGGAGTATTCATGGCCTTAGCATTGTCCATTTCATATTTTTTAAGAATATCCTTGATGTACTTAGATTGGCTAAGGAACGTTCCACTTTCTATCTGTTTCACACTAAATCCAAGAAAATAATTAAGTTCTCCCATCATACTCATTTCAAACTCATCACTCATTGTTTTTGAGAATTCATCACATAAGGTTTTCTCGGATGATCCAAATAAGATATCATCTACATAGATTTGAACAATGAGTATCTCATCTCCTAATTTCTTCAAGAATAGGGTGGTGTCCACACTACCCTTAACAAAGCCTCTATCTAGTAGGAATGTACTAAGTCTTTCATACCAGGCTCTTGGTGCTTGCTTTAATCCGTATAGTGCCTTTTTCAACTTAAACACATGATTTGGAAATTGTGAGTTTTCAAAACCTGGGGGTTGTTCCACATAGACATCCTCTTTGATTACCCCATTTAGGAAAGCACTCTTAACATCCATTTGATATAGTTTAAATCCTTTAAAGCAAGCAAAAGCTAAGAGTACTCTAATGGCTTCTAATCTAGCAACAGGTGCAAAGGTTTCCTCAAAGTCTATTCCCTCAATTTGGTTATAACCCTTTGCTACTAGTCTAGCCTTGTTTCTCACTACTATTCCAGAGTCATTCATTTTATTTTTAAAGACCCACTTAGTTCCTACAACACTTTGTTCTTTAGGTCTCTTAACTAGTTCCCAAACATCATTCCTAACAAATTGGTTCAGCTCTTCTTGCATTGCTAGGATCCAGAATTCATCTCCTAAGGCTTGATCTATATTTGTGGGTTCAATCATGGAGATAAATGCAGAATGACTAACCTCTTTTCTAAGTCCATGCCTAGTTTTTACACCTTCTAATGGGTCCCCTAAGATCAGTTCTTTAGGATGACTAGAAGAATATTTCAAATCTCTAGGCAATTGTTCCTGAGGTTCTGCTCTAACCTCTATGGCAATGGTTTCTACCCCCTTAATGATCTCAACTTCTTCTTCTTCATGATCAGGTTCAGAGATCTTATCAGATTCATCAAACACAACATGGGTAGATTCTTCTACTACAAGAGTTCTCTTATTAAAGATCCTAAAGGCTTTACCTACAGAAGAATAACCTAAGAAAACACCTTCATCAGCTTTAGGATCAAACTTTCCTAAGGGTGACTTACCATTGATTAAGATAAAACATTTGCAACCAAAGACATGTAAGTGTGAGAGATTTGGTGTCCTACCCTTAATTAATTCATAGGGTGTCTTATTTAGTTTAGATCTAACATTTACCCTATTTAGAACATAGCAAGCAGTATTGACTGCTTCAGCCCAAAAATATCTAGGGAGAGTGTATTCAGCTAACATTGCCCTAGCAGCTTCAACTAAAGTTCTATTCTTTCTTTCTGCTATTCCATTTTGCTGAGGTGTCCTTGGGGCAGAGAAATTATGTTCAATTCCTATCTCTTGACAAAAAGATTCAAACTTATCATTCTCAAATTCTCCTCCGTGATCACTATGGATTGTTGAAATTTCACAACCTAATTTTCTTTGAATCCAAGTGGAGAAAATTCTAAACTCTTCAAATGACTCACTCTTATGTGCTAAAAATCTTACCCAAGTAAATCTAGAGTAGTCATCCACTATTACAAATCCATAAGTTTTCCCTCCTAGGCTTGCAGTGCTAACAGGTCCAAAAAGGTCCATGTGTAGAATCTCTAGTGGCCTAGTGGTGTTAATGTCTTTAATTGAATGAAATGAAGATTTTACTTGTTTTCCTAGTTGGCAAGCATCGCATAGATGATCCTTAGTGAAGTCTAACTTAGGTATGCCTCTAACTAGGTCTTTCTGAGTGATATTCCTAAGTGTTTTCATGCTAGCATGGCATAGTCTCCTATGCCAAAGCCAAGAGTCATCAGCTACTGTTTTCAAGCATAAAGGGTCAGAGTTTTCAATGCAGTTTAAATCTAACATGTAAACATTGTTAATTCGTTTTCCTTCTAACACAAGTGAATTATTCAAACTAATCATGCATTTGTCAGAAAGAAATTTTATATCAAAACCTTTATCACATAATTGACTAATACTCAATAAGTTATGCTTTAAACCATCAACTAAAAGTACATTTTCAATTACCAGATTTTTAGTATTTCCAATAATACCTGTGCCCACCACTTTCCTGGTGGTGTTGTCTCCCAAAGTTACCTTGCCTCCTGCCCTGGCCTCCAGTGTCACGAACTGCTTTATGTCTCCAGTCATGTGTCGTGAGCAGCCACTGTCCAGGTACCACATGCTCTCACTAGGTCTTTTGTGAGAGCATCCCTACAATGTCAATCAAAGGTCAGTTTTGGGAACCCAAGTGAGTTTGGGTTCCACCTTATGCTTGTATGAATGATATGTATGCATGGTATGCTGTGATGAATGCACCTTGGGTCTCCACACTAGATGTGTTCTATGGTGAATAGTGCAGGTGCGGGCTATGTGACCTACCATGCCACAAGAGTAACACCTAACACCGGGAAATGGGTTCACTAATCTATTTGGGTGAGAGTGCCTCCTCTTAGGTTTGTATGATGCATGCTGTGATGATTTTGAATGAGATGGAGGTGCATAGAATTCTTCGAAAGTGGGTGGTTTTTTATTATTCTCATATGCATCAATTTTTTCCAATAGAAATTTATTTTCTTGTTCAAGACTCCTAATTTGAAATTTCACATATGATAGTTCATCTAATTCCTTGCATGCATTTTCTAATTCAATATGTGATGATTTCAAGGAATCATGTGAAGTAGTTAATTCAATATGCTTCTTATTTAATGTATCAAATTCATCAAGTAGGGACATGTGATCTCTATCTAATTCAGAAAGATCTTTAACTACACTAGCATGCTCTTCTTGTAAAGTACTAAAATCAGTATTAAGGCTAGCATACATTTTCTTTAATTTCCTATACGAGTCATGAATATTTTCAGAAATGATTAGCAGTTCATCATATGAAAGTTGACATACCTCATCTTGATCGGATTGATCAAGTTTATCATTAGCCATAAGACATAAATTTGTTACCTCCTCCTCTGCCTCTTCTTCTGATGATTCTGAAGCAGAGTCGGCCCAAAAAGCTTTCTGTGTCTTGAACTTGCCCTTCTTGAATTTTGATCTTTCATCATTCTTATCCCTGGATTGTTGAGTCTTAATGTTTGGGCAATCAGCTCGGAGATGACCTGGTTTTCTGCATTCAAAGCAAATTGTGTCAGATGAAACTTTAATATTTTTTGAGTTTTTACCTTTGTTCCAGTTGCTTTGGTGACGTCGTTGCTTTCTCTTCAGGAAACTTTTGAACTGGCGAGTCATCAAAGCTATGTCGTCATCCTCCTCCGCTGCAGAGCTATCACTTTCAGAATTGTCAGCTTTTAATGCCACAGTTCGCTCCTTCTTCTTATCACCTGCATCACTTTGTCTTTGACTCACCCCTTGCTCGTAGGCAATGAGTGATCCAAGTAAATTGTCAATCGAATAAACATTTAAATCCTTAGACTCAGTAATTGCAGTAATTTTGGCATCATATGAACTAGGTAAGCATCTTAGAATTTTGTTAACTTTTTCAGAATTGGATAAATCTCTTCCTAGAGCATGCAAGGATGTCACTATTTGGGTAAACCTAGTGTACATTTCAGAAATCGTTTCGCTAGGTTTCATGCGGAAGAGTTCATAATCGTGCAGGAGAATGTTTAGTCTAGATTGTTTAACCTCATTGGTTCCTTCGTAAGTGATGCACAGTCTATCCCATATCTCCTTACCAGAAGTACATGTTGATACACGCATATAGTCTTCAGATTTTAATGCGCAAAAGAAACAGTTTAAGCATTTAGCATTTAATTGTGCATAGTCACGATCCTCATTACTCCATTCTCTAAAAGCTAGTTCAGTTTTAACGCCATTGATCATATGAAAAGGTGGAGAGTAACCTTCTTGAACCAACATCCACATGCGATAGTCTATAGACTGTAAAAACGTAGACATGCGAATTTTCCAAAAATCAAACGGTATATTGTCAAACAGAGGTGGTCGGGTTATTGAGTAACCCTCAGCAGTGTTACGATTACCAAATTGAGCCATGGATCTTATGTTTCTAGGTTTTCTAAAACACTATTCTGAAACCCCGCTTTGATACCACTTGAAAGTACGAGATGCGCCAAGAGGGGGGGTGAATTGGTATTTTAAAAATTAATCCTAAACAGGAGTTCTAATATTTTTGGATTTTTTTAAAATAACAACTCAATAATTAAACGCGGAAGCTACTTATTACAATCACAAAGATGATAATGTAACACAATACTAAATCTCACAATAAAAAGAACTAAAACCAGATTTTTCACCACGCAATTAAAGCAATGAGCAAGTAAGTGAAAAATTAAATGCGGTACGAAAAATGAAAAGAGCACACCAGAATTTTTATAGTGGTTCGGTCACTTGACCTACGTCCACTCCCCGGAGTCCTCTACTCCGAGAGTTGCACTACTAAAAGTTGACTCTCCTTTTGCCCCCCTTGGCAAGGCGGAGAAGCCCTTACAAACCTCCCTTTCACCTCCCCCGGTGTGGCGGAATACCAAACGCTTTGTCACCTCCTCGGCGACGGCAGCGGACCTTCTCCTTTTTCTCCCTCCTGGAGATGGCAGAGTACCTTCTCCTTTTTCTCCCTCCTGGAGATGGCAGAGTACCCGGTGATTGTTGATCTTGAAGCCTCTCTTTCCTTGAGAACCTTTCCAAGACAACCCAAGCCACAAGAGGACCAAAGCATGCAACTTAGCTTGGAGAATAGTGAGAACCCCTCACTCTCCTTCTCCCTCACGCTCAAGCCCACCTTCTTCCTCCTCAAGCCTTGGATCTCTTCCAAGACAAGATTCCTCACAAGAGTCCCTTCCTCTCTTTCAGCTCTCCACAGCAGAAAAGACGACCAACAACAACTTACTCAATCATCAAAAAATTGTTTTTAAATCAGGCTCCAAAAACCCTAAATTTCAACTCAAAAACGAATAATATCGTACCGTACGATATAATATCGTACAGTACGATCAGTTCAAAACAGACTTCGTTCAGTACGAACCCAGACGAACAGTTCTCTGATTTTACAAATATCGTACCGTACGATTGGAAAATCGTACGGGACGATCAGTTCAATTTCGACTGTTCGTACGGGACGAACCATGGGACGATAAAATTTCGTCTCTGTCTATCGTACAGTATTCCTCAAACATCGTACAGTACGATAGGATATTTCAACTGTTCGTACGGGACGAATGTCGGGACGATATATGGGACGAAAGAATTCGTCTCTGCCTATCGTCCAGCATCGTCAGTACGATCAGTTCATTTTCAGGACATCGTCCAGTACGATAGGAATATCGTCCGGGACGATTAGAACAAATACCTTGGTTTCGTTTGGTACGATCATCAGGACGATCAAAAATCGTCTCTGTCGGTCGTACAGTACGATTTATATCGTACAGTACGATTGACTTTAATTAAGAAACCAAGATCTTTATTTCCTGATTACGGGAGATAATTTTGGTAAGTATTCAAATAATCGTACAGTACGATATACTATCGTACGGTACGATCTACTAATGAGATGAAATAATATAACTTACCAAACTTATTCTGGCGGCTAGGGTTTCAGAATTGAATACAATCGTACCGTACGATATGAATCGTACAGTACGATCTATTCAGAAAAATAGAAAGTTCAGCAATTAGCCGTTAGCCTGATTATTAATGGCATATCGTACAGTACGATACAAAATCGTACAGTACGATAAGTTTAAAAAAAAACTTAAACTTAATGATAAAAATCCCCCTGTTTGTGTGTGTGCAATTTCTCCCTTCTCATGCATGCTTTTGTGGCAGACTCAATAAATAGAAAATAAAGAAAAATAGAATTACAATATTTTGAATTTCCTATTCTACCCAAACTGAGTCTCCAGCAATCTTGAGCCAAATGTATTAGACCTGAAATGTTAGTGCTCATAGACAAAAATAAACATTTATAGATTCTGAGATGAATGATATTATTCTAGTAAGTATTATTTAACATCATCAAAATCAAGTGCTTGGGATCCTGGATTGCAATATTTTCATCTATAGACTGATGGATAATCTGAGAAGACCATTCAGGTACAAGAAGATATTCTAAGATTATGTGTTCTATACTTTTGACAATGGTTGGGAGGATTATATCCCTCTGATTGAATTTACCTACAATAATATCCTTCAGTCAAGTATATGTATTGCTCCATATGAAACTTTGTATAGTAGAAAATGCAAAACACCTTTGTCTTGAATAGAGGTGGGTAAAAGAAGTTTAATTGGGCCAACTTTCACTGACAATGCAACGAAAAATATTTGTTTGATCAAGAATAGATTGAAAGATGTGCAAGGCAAACATAAATAGTATTATGATGTTAAGCACCAGATTATGGAATTACATGTTAGAGATTTTGTATATGTGAAAATCAAATTGATGAAAGGCATAAGAGGTTTGGGAAAGAAGAAAGTTGAGTCCAAAGTATGTTGGATGATTTGAAATAACCGAAAGGATTGGAAAATCTACTTACTAGCTATAATTACCATATAATATGTTTAACATTCATAATGTATTCCATGTGTTTATTCTAAGGAAATGGGTATATGGTTCTAAAAACAAAATATATGTAGAATAAGTTGAGATACATCTAAATTTGTGTTGCATAGAGGAACTAGATAGAATTCTAGCTTATGATATTAAGAGTTAAGAAAAAAAATAGATTTTGCTGATTAAGATTCTTTGGAAAAATAAATCAGAAATAGAGGATACTTGTGAGAAAGAATCTGAAATAAAGAAGTTATACCATGAGTTGTTTCAGTAATCAAAATTTTAGAAGGTTAAGGATAATATTTTTCTGAGGGGAGAGTTAAAATGCATCTGGAAGCAATATACAATTCTACCTATTTTGACCTAATCTGATCGAAGGTAATCAACTAAATTTTTGCATTGAATCTTTCCGCATGTGTCTTAGAATATTTTGTATTTATGTGAAAGTTTATATTTGTTTTGATGCGGGCCCTAGGGGATCTATTTGCATATTTTAAAAATATAAAAGTTTTCCCTAAGGGACTACAATGCTACAATAAGCAACACCATAATGCGAAGCTCTCTGTATTTTGACTATATTAATTTAGGTCTTTGGCACGAAGGGTGGCATTGTGGTGTTGTGGGCACCCAGATAGGTTATTGCGTCATGCAAGTTTGGGCCCCACGATGCCAGGCCTAATTTTAAAATAAAAATATCCTATTTCACTAAACCAACTCATTTCATTTCTCTCAAGACTGATAGCTAGAGAGAAGAGGAGGAATTTCAGAGAGAGAAAACCAATTTTGGATGAGTTCAATTCATTTTATACTAACAGCCTAGTTCTAAAAGTTGTCTTATTTGAGGTTGGTAATTTTTTGTCTATCTCAATTTTTAAAAATATGAAAAATTATAAATTTTTTTTATGTAATTTATATATTAATTTGTAGTCTAAAAGTGAGGATAACTTTAAACTTGCAAAATTATCACCGTATAACTTTCTATATGTTATAAACATAATGATTCTAGACATTTAGGTATTTTGTTAGAAATTTTATACTAGATATTTTGGAAAGTATATTAATTTAATTATCTAAAATAATAATAATCTTTGATAATTTTCTTATTTTCTAAAATAGTGCATTTATATTTAGTTGCATATTCTGCTACCTACCGTAAAGTATTTTGTTAAATTCTTGAAATAGTTTATTTTTATTTATTTTACTTTAATGAAATGAGTTATATATTTATCTTCAAGAAATGTGTGATTTTAGGGAGATCTGGTGTGTGGGGGGAGTTCAGTTCTAGTATATATATATATGCACATTCTGTTTTAGTACTAGATATTGGGAGTCACAAGAGCCTATTTTTTAATATGTCAACAAAGGAGTTATATGGGAAAAAAATCACTGAATTCTATTATGATGGAATATATAAGAACCTGAGAGAAATCTGTTACTTTTTACTCTTGACATATAAAGAACTTGTTTACTTAATTTCCTTCATTATTATTCAAGTTTTGATAACAACATAGCACTACTATGTTCTGCATCGCATTTTTTATGATCTACTTTTAAAACTCATTTGAATGCTTAATAAATGAATTATTTAGAATTTTTAATCGATAAGCGTGACATGCTGAGCTATGTTAGCTTATAGCTTTTCTACATTCTATTTTCAGGTCTATTAAAAGGAAAGAGCTCATTAAGTAGCTGAGCATTCAAAAATCTAATTTGATAAGTTTGTTTGGGTAATCTTTTATTTTTTTTACTGTTATGACTTATTATTTAAATTATTTTATTTCAGTCTATAATCATGCATTATAGTATAATTGTTTTACATACATTTTGATAAGGAAAAAAAAAAAAGAAATTTTATGGATAATTTATTTTGTGCATATCAACAGTTATTAGAAGCTCTATGGTCTCTTATTTATTTTCTATATTATTTTAGAAGATAATTCTAAAAAGTTTCTTAAAATTTTAATTATGGGCTTGCTTGTCCCAATTAATATGATAGGACCTATTCCATCTGTGGGACATATCGGGTTGGGTTGTGACATTATACCACCGTAGCTCGATTACAGTCACTCTGACCTCCGTCGCCTACTAACTCTAACCATGATTCCTAGAACCACCGACGTTGACTAACTATGATTCTTCTGACCATTGTTACCTTACTACAATCCATCTGACCTTCGTCACGCGACAACGATCCCTCTAAACTTTATCACCCTACTAAGGCCCCTCTGACCATCATCGCCAAAGTAGGGTCTCTCTGATCTCAGTTACCTAACATGGTCCCTCCAACGACCATCGTGTGACTACAATCCCTGCAACCACCGTCGCCTGACTATGGTCCCTCCGACCAGCATTGCTCGACCATGGTCCCTCTAACCTTTGTAATCCAACTACAATCTCACCGACCACAGTCGCCCGCTACAACTCCTCTGACTACCATCGCCCAATTATAGTCCATCTTACCAAACAAATAGGCAAACAATCTCTTAAGAATAGCTCTCGTACCACTGGTTCTTCTAACCCAAACCATTGCATGTGCTCATACAACAAATATTTTCTATATTATGCTAATGTCTTCTCCCGAGGATGAGCATCATTTGTAATCTATGATAGCTACTTTTTGAATCATTTTAAATGGGTCAAACCCCATGATTTCTCTCTTTCATGGGTTTTCCACATAAGAAGTATAGGTCTTTCTTATGAATCTTGCACCTCCTCTCTCTCTCTCTCTCTCTCTCTCTCTCTCTCTCTCTCTCTCATATTCGTGTGTGTGCTAGATCTTTGCATGAAGTTACGGTATTAAACTCTCTACCTCTCTATTGTCGTAAATGTCATGGCACACAACACTATCTCTAAAGCTTACTATGATATTATTAATTGCTACAATATTAGTCGAATGAGCTTTGTTTACTGTAAACATTATAAAGAATCATTTATATAATCATATAATAAACCTTTGAGTGAATAATTGTCTGGTTACTTATATTATATTATGTTATATATATATATATATATATATATATATATATATATATAATTGATAATAAAATAATTATACAATAATTTTAAAAAGTTAAGATTCGAAGAGAAAAATTATAGGTAATATATATATGTATGAAAAATAGGAATAACAATTATTCACAATTATAGATTTTTCTTTCTTATATAATTTATCTTTTATAATGATAACTCTAAATAAAAGTTCTTTAAAACCACCAATGTTAATATTAAATCCGAATAAAAAAGATTAAATATATTTTCGAAATAAATGATTTCTGCCTCTTAAAAAATAATTATGGCTTGCCATGTCTCCTAAAATAAAATTTAATAAACAATTCTAATAATAAATTTTGTGGTGTCCATCTTCACAACTTATCGTTACGTAAAAGATCCCCAATCCACCCTTATTTCCCAAAATACTCCCATTTATCGCGATTACCAGGGGCATTATAGAGAGAGAGAGAGAGAGAGAGAGAAAAAAAACTTCTATTTATCCAGCCTCACTCATCCCACATTCCCACCTCTTCGGGAGAGGAAGTAAAACAAGATCGCATAGCCAATATAAAGAGCGCGAAATCCCGGAGAAGATGGGAATGACCGCTGTCCTTAAACGGCCCGTGATTAGCTGCTCCGTCGCCGCAGCAGCCGCGATTCTCTTCTCTGGAGCTCTTCTTCTCTCTTCTTTCGTCCTCCACGGCGACCGCTCACTCATCTGCTCCCTCCCCTCCCTACCAAGCTCTCCTTTCTCAGCCGACGAGCTCCACTCCGCCCTCCTCCACTACGCCACCTCCTCAATCGTCCCGCAACAATCACGATCGGAGATTTCAATTTCCTTCAATATCCTTCGCCGCCGTTCCCCCTGCAACTTCCTCGTCTTTGGCCTTGGTCACGATTCCCCTATGTGGTCCGCCTTCAACGCCGGCGGCACCACCGTCTTCCTCGAAGAAGATCCCAAATGGTTTCAATCCGTGCTCCGCGAATCCCCAACCCTCCGTGGCTATAACATCAGTTACCCAACCAAACTATCGGAGGCCAACGATCTGATCCGCACCTACCGATCCGAGCCGGAGTGTCTCCCTCCGCGCGCACATCTAAAGGGGAATCAACTATGCCGCCTGGCGCTAGCCGATCTGCCCGACGAGATCTATGAAACCGAATGGGATCTGATTATGATTGATGCGCCAAAAGGTTACTTCGCGGAGGCGCCAGGAAGAATGGGGGCGATCTATTCCGTCGCGTTGATGGCGAGAGCGAGGCGGGGAGTGGGGATAACCGATGTATTCCTTCACGATGTTGAACGGAATGTGGAGAAAACCTACGCGATGGAGTTTCTATGCAAGAAGTACCTCGTCGAAGGTACTGGCCGTTTATGGCACTTTCAGATCCCGCCGACTAGGGGTAACGAGACCTCGAGCGAGGGTAAGTTTTGCTGAAGCTTGCCCGATTGCTTTGAAAATCTTATCTTGACGATGGAGGAATTTTGGCATCTTGGAGGATCTCGTTAGCAATTTTCCTTCATTTTCTCCCATTATTAAACTTAAAACTGCCATAGTCAGAGTAATTACTTCGTATTTATGTTCTTGACGTGTACTTTTAGCGTACATTAGTATCAGAAAAATACCGAAGCATATTTTATTTTCATCGGTATCATGACGATACTAGCATAATAAGCTATATTATTTATATTATTATTAGTATTAGTACGACGTTTGATAAATTTTTTTTTTTTTTGGGAAAATTTGGCGTTTGATATTGCTTTTTATCCCCTTTTTTTAGCGGCGATTTAATATATAGAGAGAGAGAGATATTTAAGTCCTTTATGACTCTTAAACTTTTTTTGCAACCATTATGATAAAAATTTGAGCACTATTTTTATATTTAATATAATATTATTTAATTTTCATCATACCACACAATTCTCGTGAATTCCTAACACAAATTTTATTATTTATTTATATAATACCTAAATATTTAAATTCAATAAAAATCATAGAAATATAATTTTTTTAAGTTAAATATAACTTTTTATATAAATATTTTGATGTATGTTGCATCCTGAAATATTCGCGGCGATAGAGAAATCTTAACTTTGAACGAATATCCAACACGCAATCAGATAAGTGACAGGGCGTTGCATTCATATGAGACACCAGGGTTTTTACGTGGAAACTCCTAAAAAGGAGAAAAACCATAGGGTCTAGCCTAGTTTGAATGAATCTACTAGTATTTGAAGTCGATTACAAATGAGGCCCTTCTTTGGGAGAAGGTCTTGGCTTGATGTCATAGATATACATTATATAGAGCACATTACATGGTGGGAATTGCAATAATCAGCGTAGACATGTTTGTTTGGTTGGCAGGACCATGGTCGATAGAAGACGGAGGTCAGAAAGATCGTAGTTGACATGCATTGGAGATCAGAAAGACCATAGTACGGTGATAAAGGTTGGGAGGACCTTAGTTGGTCGGGCGACGGAGGTCGGAAAGACCATAGGCGATAGGTGTTGGAGGTCGAAAAGATCGTAGTATGGTGACAGAAGTCAGGAGGACCGTTGTCTAGAGACGGAGGTCAGAAGGACCGTACAAGACGATGGAAGTAGGAGTCTAGGCGTCAGGTGGTGGTCCGGTAGAAGTACGGGCATCACGTGGTGGTCTGACAGAAGTCAGGCGTCAGGTTGTGGTCTGGCAGAAGTCTGGTGTCTATTGGTGGTCCAGCAGAAGTCCGACATCAAGTGGTGGTTCAACAGAAGTCCAGGCTTCAGGTGGTCCGATAGAAGTACGGCGTCAGGTGGTGGTTCGACAGAGTTCGGGAGTCAAGTGGGGGTCCAGCAGAAGTCCCGGCTTCAGGTGGTGGCCTGGCAAAAGTCTGGGTGTCAGGCGATGGTCCGGCAGAAGTCCAGGTGCCAACTTGTGGTGCTGTACAAGTCTGGGCGGTAGTCGAGGAGGAGCTAGGTGGCAAGAGCGATCTCCGATCTCTCTCTTGTTTCCTTGCTTAGGCCCCCTTTCATCAGATGGGAGGGGTGTATTTATAGATTTCTGAGAGTGGCATGGCCAGTAAATAGGAGGAAGATTAAGGGCAAATTAGGAGTGGTTTGAATAGACGGCCGATATTGATTCCCTTGATTGTGGATCGTTTATTAGGCATTTGAATATCTTAACGATATAAGAATTCAGTGATCTTAGGGTTGTTGGATTCGTCTCATCGAGACGCTCGATTCTACTATAAACATGTCATGTTTGGAAACCATTTGGTATTTCAAATTATGGTTTGAACCTTCAAAAATGCTTCAAGTCCTTGATTTGGACCCATTTGGCTAGGATTGAGTCGAATTTGGTGCTGTTTGATTCGTATTTTTGAGATGTTCAGTTTGACTATAAGTTTGCTAAAATCAGAGTTCAGATGGTTCTGATTTTAATTTCAGAAGTATTCAGCTTGATTTTTCCTCGAGATTCATGCCCGATCAAGCTAATTTTTTGATGAGTATCAGTTACCTCCTTATTTTTAGACGTCGAAGCCTATAGAGTCTGAATATATATGCTGTAATTTTTAGAGAATTTTTGACATGATTTAGAACTCAAAAATAATTTAATCTTGGGCATAGAGGTCCTGAATAGCTTTAAAAGTATAAAAATTGATTCTAGGACGTCAAAAAATGGCCACGGGGACCCTGAAAACATCCGATTAGGCTTGTCCGGGCCAAAAATTGGCCCAAAAACATGCCTGGATGGACCAGTTGTTGTCGGCCACTACTGCCGCCTGCCTGTGAGTTCCTGCTCGCCTGCTTGGCTTGCCCGCACTGCCCGTCACTACCGCTCGCTTGCCCGTGTTACCGCGTGGTGCTAGCTGCCCGGTCATCACCACGACCTGGCTCGTGGGACGTGAACCAATCGCAGTGGTTGGTTACGTTTAGCAGACGGTTCGACTAAGGCTAACCGTTGGCTAACCGCAAATTTTTTTACCAACTCCATAACTTCCTCCCCCTCCTGTTGATTATAAATACCCCCCTCTGAGGTATGTTTTTCTTGCCCCTCCTCCTTCTCTCCTTTTCTCCTCAGGCTGAAGCCTTCCCGTCGTCTTGTTCAGGCGAGATCCCCTGTCTAGGTCTAGGCCCCCTCACTGAGTGGGAGTCTTCTCCTTTTCTCTTTTCTTCTCTTCTTCTCCTCAGGGTGAGACCTACCCCTGGTCCTGTTCAGGCGGTATCCCCTGTTCAGGTCTAGAGCCCCTCACTGAGTTGGAGTCTCCTCCTCCTTTCCTTTTCCAGTTGAGGCATTCCTCTGGTCTTGTACAGGTGGTATCTCCTGTCCAGGTCTAGGGCCCTTCTCTATGTTGAAGGGACCTTTTTATACTTCTCCCTTCTCTCCCCTTTAGTCCTCTTCCTCTACGGGAGCCCGTCCCCTACCTTTTGATAAGTGGTATCCCTTACCTAACTGCAGGGTCCCTCCCTATATAGAGGTCATCATGGGGGATCACCCTTCTTCGATAGATCCCACAACTAAGAGAGATTCATATTCGTAGTTGGTTGGTGATGGAGGTCAGAAAAACCATTATCAAGAGATAGAGGTCGGAAGGGTCGTAGTCGACAGGCAATAGAGGTTGGAGGGGCATACTTAGGCAGAAAGGCTATTGTCATGAGGGAGGTCAAAAGGACCATAATTTAGTAATGGAGGTCGGGGAGGCCGTTGTCGATAAGTGATGAAGGTCAAAGAGACTATAGTCAGAAGGCAACAGAGGTAATAAAGTCTGTTGTCTGACGTCAAAGGGTTTCTTGATGACGTTAGCCTGTGTGGAAGAAGTTTGATTGAATCCCCCTCGGATCAATTATCCATTGATTGAGGCACAATAAAGTTGTGTATTTCTCGAATTAAGGATTTAAAATTTGATTGACATCTTCCTAGGATGTTTGACCTATCCGAGGTTATATGTTAGAGCGGTGCTCGACGATGTTATCCTGCATGGAAAAGGTCGAACGAATCCACCAAGGATGTATGATATATCCGAAGTTGTATGTCAGAGCATTACTCGATGACGTTAATCTATACGAAAGAGATCGAGAGAATCCACCAAGGATGTATGACCTATCCGAGGTTGTATGTCAGAGCACTACTCGATGACGTTAACCTATGTTGTATAGGTCGTGAGAATCACCAAGTATGTATGACCTATCTGAGGTTGTATGTCAGAGCACTACTCAATGACGTTAACCTATATGGAAGAGGTAAAGAGAATCCACTAAGGATTTATGACCTATCCGAGGTTGTATGTAAGAATACTGCTCGATGATGTTAACTTGTGTGGAAGAGATTGAGAGAATCCACCAAGGATGTATGACCTATCCGAGGTTGTATGTCAAAGCACTACTTGATGACGTTAACCTGTGTATAAGAGGTCGAGAGAATCCACCAAGGATGTATGACCTATCCGAGGTTGTATGTTAGAGCACTAGCCAATGACGTTAACCTGTATGGAAGAGGTCGAATCAAATCCTCTAGGATCGATTATGCCTTGATTGGGAGGATGCGAATACCGCATGTATCCCAAATCGAAGGTAAAGAATGGTCTATCTTTAGACCGTTATTATCTTTTTGAGGTAAAGATTAGGACCTTGCCCATGGAGTATAAGTCCAGGTAGGGAGTGCATGAAGCTTGTAATTTATTGGAAGTATCATTGCATTTGCTCAAAGCTTTATGAAGAAAAAATTTTCAGGATATCATATTGGATGTTGAAAGCGCTGGAGGAATCTCCTTGACTATGGCTGTAATCAAGGTTTTCCCCCAGTTCATATCTGATTCCCATGAAATTGATGCGACAATAGCTGATGTCAGGACAACCTTTTGAGGTTGGAGCAAAATTGCGCCTAGTTAGGAACCACGTTTCTCATAGAAGGCGTCAAACTATTGCGTCCTGGAATATTTGTGGCGGTAGAGAAATATAAAGTTTAACATCTTTACTTTGTACGAAGATCCAGCACATAATCAGATAAGAGAGAGGGTGTTACATTCGTACGAGATAACAGAGTTTTTATATGAAACCCCTAAAAAGGGGAAAACCACAGGGCCTAGCCTAGTTTGAATTACAAATGAGGCCCTTCCTTGGGAGAAGTCCTTGGCTTAATGTCACAAATCTACATCATATAGAGCGCATTACATTATGGGAATTACAAAAATTAATATAGACATGTTTGTTTGGTCGGTAGGATAATAGTCAATAAATGACGGAGGTTGGAAAGACCATAGTCGACAGGCAATGGAGGTCAGAAAGATCGTAGTATGATGACAAAGGTTGGGAGGTCCTAAGTTGGTCGGGCGATGGAGGTCGAAAAGACTGCAATCGACAGACGTTAAAGGTTAGAAAGATAGTTATATGGTGATAGAGGTCTGGAGGACTGTTGTCTAGAAACGGAGGTCGGAAGGACCGTAGTCGGAAGAAGTTGATAGGTGTTGGAGGTCGGAAAGATCGTAGTAAGCTGATAGAGGTCGGGAGGACCATTATCTGGCGACAGAGGTCGGAAGGACCACACAAGATGATGGAGGTCGAAAGGACCATAATCGGTAGGCCACGAAGGTCGGAAAGATCGTAGTCAACAAGCGTTGGAGGTCAGGAAGACCATAATCCAACCATTGAGGTAAGAAGGATTGTAGGTGGCCGGGGGTAACTCCGACAGAAATCCAGGCTTCAAGTGGTGGTCCGGTAGAAGTCCGGCATTAAGTGGTGGTCTGGCAGAAGTTCAGGCATCAGATGGCGGTTTGGCAGAAGTCCGACATCAATTAGTGGTCCGGCAGAAGTCCAGCGTCAAGTGGTGGTCCGACATAAGTCCGACGTGAGGTGGTGGTTCGGCAGAAGTCCTGGCTTCAAATGGTGGTCCAATAGAAGTCCGACGTTAGGTGGTGGTTTGGCAAAAGTCTGGGTGTCACGTGGTGATTCGACAAAGGTCTAGGCTTCAGGTGATGGTCCGGCAGAAGTCCGGGCATCAGGCGATGGTTCGACAGAAGTCCGTGTTTTAGGTGGTGGTCCGATAGAAGTCCAGGCGGTGGTCAAGGAGGAGCTAAGTGGAAAGAGCAGTCTCCAATCTCTCTCTTATTTCCTTGCTTGGGCCCCCTTTTCATGAGAAGGGAGGGGCCTATTTATAGATTTTTTAGAGTGGCATGGCCAGTAAATAGGAGGAAGATCAAGGGCGAATTGGGAGTGGTTTGAATGGATGACCGATATTTATTCCCTTGATCATGGATCATTTATTGGGCATTTGAATGCCTTAATGATATTTGAATTTAGTGATCTTGGGGTTGTTGGATTAATCTCATAGAGCCGCTCGATTCGACTATAAGCATGTCATGTTAGGAAACCGTTTGGTAATTCAAATTATGGTTTGAACCTTCCAACAACGCTTCAGGTCCTTAATTTGGACCCATTTGGGCTCAGATTGAGTCGAATTTAGTGTCATTGGGTTTGTATTTTCGAGAAGTTCAGTTCGACTATAAGTTTGCCAAAATCGGAGTTTTGATGGTCCCGATTTTAAATTCGAAAGTTTTCATCTTAATTTTGCCTCGAGATTCATGCCCGATCAAGATAATTTTTTGATGATGTATCAATGTAATAGATATACTGAAATATTATATAAATGAATAATATAGATTTTGACATTAGATATTGAAAGATATATGAAATATGTGATATGTATGAAAATTCTTTTTTACTTTTAAAACTTCTTTTACCAAATTTCTACTTATATTTTAACTTAATGGTTAATTATTGGAACTTATAGGCAATAGGGGGTTCCTCCCTTGGGTGAGGTGTTCTAGGGTTATGTATTATATCAAATACTTACAAGCAATTCATATTATCATGTATATGACCATATCTATATATTTAAATAAGACAAGTATTTTGATTGATCATCTTGTTATGCATGATAGTATATCATAATATGTATAAAACGTAATAGAGGATCGGGCTAATCAAATGATATCATATTAAAATTGTTATCATGTATAATATAAAATTTGGACTAATAATTGTGAATGAATTGAAGTTATCCTAAGCAGACTCGTTTAAAATAGTTGTGGAGTAGAGCTTATGTACCTTTAGATCTTTGTCGAGCTTGTAAAGGTGTAAAAAAAAATTTATGGCCTCTATATAGTTATTATATCTCCAGAGATCCTAAAATCCTTATCATCATATGTATAGGCATGAAAGCATTCTATCACAAAACTCCTAATAGTTCAAACATTCTTCCATCGAGGCAATGTATCACACTAGATGTTAAATTCATATATGGCTGTTGCACAAATTAAATTAAGCATGAGAGATATTGAATACAATAATTCATGTTTATATATAAGAGTCTATATTAGGATATACATAGATTTTCACATCATCAGTTCAAAACTAGAAGTTTGGCTGGTTATAGAAATAAAATTAAATAAAATACTTTTCATTACTTGCTCAAGAAAAAATGTATAAATAGAAAAGATGAAGAAAATAGCACCTAGGAGAAAAGATCCCAAAAAGATCCTACATATGGACTCTTCCCAGATTGATTCTCCCCTTGCATTTTCACTCTCCACACTCCTTTCCACTCATAAGTATGGTTTAGCTCTCTACATGGACGGCGAGCCACTCCACTCCACATTACCTACTATCCTCTAGTTCCTCCCTCAATAAAATTATAAAAACTATTTATACTTAACATAAATTGACTCTCAAGTGTAGTGATGCTCGATAGGGTGGTGCCCTGACATTACAGTATGAACTAGCCCCTCGACGCTACTTAATATGCCACACTGCTATGTCAGGCCGACCTAACATAAATGTTGGCTGATCTGGCATGATTCTTGGTTGACTTGACACAACACTTCTTTTCTCTAACTTCTTTGCGATGGCGTTGTAGTGCTACAAAGGTCGACACTTTGACACTAAATTATTTATAACTTCTCTTCAGGCTTTGGTGTTATAATATTCACTTATGGCGTTGTGGTGTTGAGTAGTTCTGCAATGTTGACCTTTGTTCCATCAGAGTGCTGAATTAAATATGATTTTCTTGAGGCTCTGTTACTATAATATCCTGTTCTGGCATCGGGGTATTGAAATTAGATACTAGATAATAAAATACTTTGGACTAATGAATACAAATTACCAAAGTTTTCCTAATGAGACTTTATTTAATTGATGTGCATCAATGCTTATGCATCCCTAGATCCCTGTCGAGCTTGTAGGGATGTAAAGGCAAGTCTATGGCCTTCCTATAATGAGTATCTCTATAGAACATAAAGGGTTAAACATCATATGCGTAGGCATGTAAACATTTTACTCCAATACTCCTATTTATTCCAAATTTATCCATTAAGATAATATATCACACTAGTTTTTAATGACATACTTGGCCATTTATGCATTAAATTAAGATTAAGAGATATTAAAAAAATCCTTTTCTCATTCAATGCACAATAGTCTATAATACTAACTTGGGTTTACATTATTAGCCCAAAACTATATAATTAGCCAGACTTGGAATGCGAAGAAAACTAATCAAATATTATTGCTTACATAAAAGAGAAAATACAAGAGTAAAAGTTATTTCAGATGTCACCTGGATAGTACAAATACACTCTCCATACTCCTTTCTCCTCAAAATATTTAATGCTTATAAAGAGACATGCTAATAATTCACAAATGTACTATCATTCTCTCCCTTGGCCTCCCTTAGACTTTACTATAAGTGGGCAGTACAATCTGGACTGAACTAGACAAAATTATGATAGAACTCTCCCTCAAATAAACTGGAAAACTTTTTAAACTTGTATATAAATGGACTTAGGCACCGCAACGCTCGACATGGTGGCGTCATGGCATTATAGAATAAACTAGCACCTCAGAGCTGCTGGGTCTTCTGCACCATGGCATTTGGCTGATTCGACGCGTCTAATGACATAATCGATACATCACTTAGCTGAATCAATGTAGCTACATCTTATGTCCAAAATTTCTATTTGACTAAATAAGTAATCAAAGTGCAAGCACTATGTAGAGATATTTTTAAAAGTTAAGCAATAGTGGGAATTTTACTTAAATGTAGATTGAACTATAATAATAATAACATAAATAATTATAAGAAACAAAAAAAGCATACATAATATATTGCAAGAAACTAAATATGCCTTTTTCATTAAGATTGATACAAAGGCCATAAGGTGTAGATAACATAAAAAACCCTAGTACAAAATGTACTTATCACCTACTCACAAACATCATAACATCATCTATGACTAACAAAGTCATCCACAACATCAAGTCATGGGATCACCCCCAAGCCAAAGAAATAAAACTTAAGGAAAAAGAAATAGAAAAAGTACAATCACCAATAATAACACATCCCCCAAGCTAAGACCATGTCAAGCCTCTCTCTCTCTCTCTCTCTCTCTCTCTCTCTCTCTCTCTCTCTCTCTCTCTCTCTCTCTCTCTCTCTCAAGCTAATCAAACTAGTAAGAAATAATGAAAAACAACAACCACCACTATTATTCAAAATCTTTATTATCATCTCCACCACGACCACCACCACCACCATAATCATCATCATCATCATCATCATCATCATCATCATCATCATCATAGTGTCAAATAAATGACTGATACTCTGGAGCAGTAGAATGTTGGATGAATATGGTCCCCCAAGAGGGGGGTGAATTGGGTTTTAAAATTTTTATTAAAAGAAAGCAATTAAAATAATTTTAAAGCTTTTTTGTAAAAAAATAAATAATTACAAAAATTTTTATGAAATTGATAAAGAAAAATAGATGCAAGAAGAGAAAATAAGAGATACAATATTTTTACGTGGTTCAGCCTGAATTTCAATTCGGCCTACGTCCGCGCTAGCCAACTTTTGGGCTAGAATCCACTAATCACAGGTTTATCTTGCAAATCTCACTTCTTTAAATCAAAGAAGTTTTTTACAACCTAGGTAGTCTCCTATACGGGCGAGTACAACCCAATCTAAATATAATTTAAACTTCACTAAGTCAAATTGCTTAGATCAAGAAAAGAAAAATATAATTTGATGTAAATAATATAAGCTCAAATTATCTTGTAATAAAATGATCGAAATATTATATTTTGAAAAAAATATGAAAAATATTCTAAATAAAAATATTTTTCTTGCTGATTTAGACTATAACTCTCAAATCATATAATACTTTTTAAAATGAATCAGATTTGAAACATAAATCTATGCCACATAAAAGAAAATAAAAATACTTGTTTTTGCTATCTTTATGGATTTAAAAGATTTAACATACGAAACTTAATATAATATTTTTAACTAGTACTTCACCAAATAAGAAATATTTTCAAGAAAAATATACGATGAAAACTTAAATAATATCAAGTAAATATTTAGAGAATGAAAGCAAACTCAAGAACTTAAGAAATGTTACACGATTTAGTGTGTTGAAGCTTTCCAACCAAGAATTTAATCTTGCAAATGAAAAGAGCTCTTGAAATAAAAATCAAAGTTTCTCCTCTCAAAATTTAGCATGTAAGGAAGGAAAAAAGGAATGAAGAAAATGTTGGAGTTTCTCTTTTGAATAGCCCTCACATGAAGAGGAAGGAGGGGTATTTAAAGGGGAAGGAGGGGTATTTAAAGGGAAAGGATAAGAAACGTCAAATTTGAAGAAAATTATTAATCTAATATTAACTTATGAACTCATAATATTATATTTAATAAATAATTCATTTATATTAAAGAATTATAAGTTTCAAATGGCTATAAAATGGCTAGTCACATGGACAAGTCAAAAAGTCTTCATATACATCCAAAATAAAGCAAAAAATAACTACCCAGCAAATAATATTAAAATTGGATAATGTTTAAAATTTTATTATAAATTCAATATAGCTCCAAATGGGTCATATAGCCTATAAATTTCTATCTAAAGAATCTAGGAAATCAAATGAAATCAAATGAAATAAAAATTAAGCCACGTTTCCATCAAAATAATACCATATTCAATAAAATAAAAGCTTATGCATATTTTTATGTATTTAAATATTTATACAATAAGATGATGTAATTTAGATAAAATTTATTGTGTATCAACAAATTTATGTGAAACAAGATAATACAAAAAAAAATTTTAACCAAGTAAGCTTATTACTTTTATTTACCTTAATTAAGTATCTATTCATATTTGATAAATTCTATGTAATCAATGAATCATATAAAATTTAACTAAGGAATATTATTGATTTTTAAATTAAGCTTATTATCCTTAATTAATAATATGCAAATCATTTTAATAGATATTTAAATTGTGAGCAAATCAATCCATGCAAGTAAATATGAATGAGCTTCTAACATACACCTACGTTAATATAAAAATCGTTAAGCTATCCATCTTGAGTTCTTTTAGCTCAAAATTTGATTGAACTAGAGTTATACAACATAAATCACATATAAGTAATTACCATGCACATCCATCAAATCATTACACTTGAAATACTTAACACACAAATTTGATATTACATTCATCCCTTAATTTCCAAGTAGTGAAGGATAAGCTGTAGCAGATTTCCTAGGAGCTCACTTAGTGCACAATGATTTTTTGATAAATGATGAACTATGAGATGAATAAATCATGAAATTAGAATGTAATGAAAAGCCTACATGGGAATTTTATTTTGATGGTACTTCTCCAAATTAATAAGGAACATAAAATTATATTTCTCCAGGGCAAGCCGAAATTGGTATTATATTCAACATGTTGGATAAAGGTTTGATGTATTACTCTTATCATATATCAGAGCCCTGTATGAACAATGAGGTTGTGTATGAGGCACTGTATCTAGCTTACAATTGAAAATCTTAAATGAGATTAAAGATATTAAAATATTTGGAGATTCCCAGCGTATGATTAATCAGGTGGCTGGAATTTATAAAGTATTCAAAGGGACTTTGATCCCTTATCATCAGTATATGATGCATCTGTTAAAATAGATCCCAATTATGACATTATATAGGATTCTTCATGGAAAGAATTCCACAGCAGATGCTCTCGCTAAGCTATCAAATGCCTTATCATTTCCTGAAGAAGATTCAATTCCAATGAAAGTGCAAGGTCGACAAGTTACTCCTTTAGACTTTGAATATATATAAAAAAAATCTTCAATTGAGGTGAAAATTATTTTAGCAGTAGATGATGAAGTGGATTGGATAAAATCCTTCTTCGAATACTTGAGAGAAAGCAATCTCCTTCGTGAAAAATTTGTAGCAAAATCAAATTAAAAGACGATCATTGTATTATGCATTGATTAACAACTCCTTATACATGAGATCAGTTGATCAGATGTGGCTGCGGTGTTTTGATAAATCAAAAGCATGGATGTACATAGAATAAATACATGTAGGATTGTGTGGTGCACACCCGGGTGAAAGATAAAGATGAAATTTAAATAAATGGAATATTAGTGACCATCGATGATAGATGACAACATGAAAAATGCATATCATTGTCATCAATGTTAGGTGCATGGTGTAGTTTTTCATGAGCCATCAAATATCCTACATCTATCCATTGCTTCGTAGCCTTGCAAAAGCTGGGGATATCAATGGTCAATTAGATCCTCAATCCTCCAGAGATCATAGATTTATACTAACAACTACATATATCTCTCAAAGTGGATAAAAGTAGTTTTTTTGATAGAAGTAAAAGCACATCATGTTTTGAAGTTCTTCGAAGAGAATGTTGTGAACCGATTTGGTGTTCCTCATCAAATTATCTCAGATTACAACCCTTTATTTATAAGTATTGAGATAAATGGTTTTACTAGACATCACAACATCGATTAGAGAAACTTGACCATCCTTTACACATGGGCAAATGGATTGGCATAGGTCTTTAATAAAACTTTGGTTCATATATTAAAGAAAACCTTAGATGACAATAAGCCTCAATGGCACGAGAAGTTGGTTGAATCTTTTTGGGCATATCAAACCACATATAGAACTTCAACTTAATCTACATCGTATGCTTTAATCTTTGGTGCAGAAGCTGTTACTCCTTTTGGAAGTACAACTACCTTCACTCAGAGTCATAGTAAATTATAGGATAACCTTAAATCAGAATGCTAAACTTTGATTAGAAGAGATCGAAGGTTTGGAAGAGAAGAATTTGTAAGCATAACAGAACCTCAAGTTGTATAAAGCTAAAATGATCCAGGCTGACGATAAACTGTTTCATCCGAAAACTTTCAAAGTAGGTGACTTGGTGCTAGTTTTACGAAGACATATTTTGGCTCAAATGTTTAGGTTGCTTAAGTTGAGGATGTTTGATCATTAAGGCCAAAAGAGGTTATTTAATTACAGTTTACCTTGTATGAATTTGGATTTTATTATTTAAAATTTAAGGGGTTGGAGTTGTTTATTTAATTGTAAAGAATTTGTATATTAATAACCCCAAAGTGTGAGGGCTACTAATGTACATATCTTAAGACTTGTAAATGAAATGCAATAACCCCCCATATAGTATAGATGACCACATGAAGCCTTCAAAGATTTATTAATGATTTATTAGGAATAGAGATGGGACCCTTCAATCTAATACACATGCCCTCCACGTGGAGTCAAACATAATATATAGGGTCAATGATTTTATTAGTGTTTAATTAAGGGTCATTAAAATTTATACACCCATGCATTCCATAAGTAGAGGTTAGCATAGTGCATGAATTTTTAATTGGTTATTCAAAATTTATTGAAATCTCATAATCAAATATGTGAATGTCTTCCCAAAAGGAGTCATATATCACATAAGAAGATTTATTGGATGATTTAAGGTGTATTAAAGGCGTTAAATTTGATGCTAAAATGCTCACCAGATGGAATCAAATATTAAGCATAAAAGCCTAATTATTTAATTAATATTAAATATTTAATTAATACTAATTATTAAATTTATTTAATTAAAAAATAAGTTTTAAGCAAATAATTATCAAATTAATTTTGTTTTTATGTTTTAGATTTTTGTTGAATTGTTTTATTTTATTGAATTATTTAGAATTTTAATTAATTATTAATTAATTTTAATTAAATTTATTCAAAAAATTTATTTAAACTCAAACAATTAATCACTAAATTTTATTTAAGTATTTATGTATTTTTGAATTATATTTATTTATTTATATTAGGAAATTAATTATTTAATAAATTAATATTAAATTTTAATTGAAAATTTTTATTTAAATTGAATTTAATGTTCTCTCAAGTTTATTTAATTTCAATTGAATTTATTTATTTATTTAATTATATTTTGTTTTTAATGAATTATTTATTTATTATTTAATTAAAGGTTACTAATTATTAATTTAAATTTAATTAAAATTGGTTTTGAATTTTAATTTTCAATGATTGTAGATTTAATTTGAAGTTGATTTAAATTGAGTTTGTATTTTAATGAATTTTATATGATTTATTATGAATTATTAGAATTTTAACCCTTAAGGAAGGGTTGATTTGGATTATATATTGTTTATAGATCAATTAGTGTCAAATCTGGTGTATTAAATTCCTAAGATGTGTGTAATGACTCTAGGTTTGCTATGCTTAGATTTCACTCCTATTGAGTGTTTGTATGTATTTCTAAGATTTGCCTAAGTTAGCGAGGCATAGCCTTAATTGTTATCCTTAGATGCCACTATTATTTGGATGGCATTCAAATCATTGTCACTAACCCTTGTATACATGTAAGCAATCCTTCCACATCAATTATGGTGAGCTAATTCTAAGAGAATTGGAAGTAGTAAATTTCTAAGCATTTAGGCTCAATAATGACCCAAGGGCTTTCAAATTCAATAACCAATAAAATAGAGTTTATATTATCTTAGAAACAATCAAGAAATGCAAGTAACATTTCTTAATTTATTTCACCCAAATTTGATTCAAGATATTGTATACATAATGAGCATTTGATGAAAATTTGGAAACCCTAATAATTCAATTGCTCTTTATCTATTAATAAACTTAAGTAATGCAAATTTTTATGGATAAAGCTCTGTTTACACATTCCATGGAACCTGAAATGCATGAAATAGTCTATTGTATGATTTTTGTTGCATTTATAAAAATCTAGATCAAATCATAATCAAGATTTTTGTAAATTCACATATAAATAGAGCTGATCTCAAATAACCTTGAGAAAATTACTGAATGTGCATAACACCATTCAAATCATGACCATGAATTGGAGTTTATTAAAATTAGACAACAATATAAATTATTATTATTATTATCATTTTAAATTTAAAACAAAGTAGAGTGAACACAATAATTATAATAAGACCCTTTTTGAAAATTCAATGAGAAATAAGTTTTATTATAAAGAAAAACTAATTTGAGTATATATATATATATATATATATATATATATATATATATATATATATATATATATATATATATATATATATATATATATATATATGTATATATATAAAGATAAAATTACAATGTTCTTGCTTTAAAAAAAAACCATGTCCGTTGCTTATTTAAATTTTACATGCAAGAAGTAAAAATATAATAAAATAAATATAGAAAAGTAGAAAGGAATATAAAATGAATTATGATGGTTTGGTCACTATTGACCTACATAAAATCCCTTTGTCCTCTACTCAAGAATTCTAGTAACTCCATCCTTTAGCTTCTCGCTAGGAGAAGAAACCTCTCTCCTTTTACTCCCAACAAGACATCGAACCCACTCTCCTTCATGCGAGATGGATTAACCTTACAACACCTTTCTCCTCAAAAGGCTACTTCTCCTTAGTCTTCTGATGCAAATGAAAATTTTGCAAAACTAAAAAGACTTTCTTTTCTAACATTAATAAACAAAGACACTACGATTGCAAATTAAAGTAGATTTGACTTCCTTAAACTTAAAATACTAAACATGACACCATACAACTTATAGTAATTTTGAGATGAAAGATACAAATGAGATGGGAACCGTGGATAGAAGAAAGAGGTTAGAAGTCCAAGACAAATTATAAGAGGAGATGGGGAAAGGGGACAATAGCTCGCAAGCTATTACAAACCCGCAGGTTTTACATTCCATAAATTTTCAATTCTAATACTCTCTTCAAAATAGCCCTTATATAGGGGAAGAAAAGGTAAAAAGACAATTAATACATGTAATTAATGTACCTCAAAAATAACTAATAGAAACACAAAAAAACTACAGCACACCGGAACCAAAAGGGACAGTCGTGGGAGGGAAAATTGAAAAAAACCAGCAGTTTAGGGGGGAATCCGAAGCAACACATAGCAGCCAAGAACATAGAAAACTGTGGGACAACATTGGGAACCAAAAAGACAGAAAAAGCTCATAGGGAATCGAATTCTGCCTATGGAACCAGCAGAATTCCAACAGCCACCAATCTTGCTTACATCAATTCTCTCTTGGTGGAGAAATCTCATCTCCTGATGAGATAGAATTCGAACCACCAAAATGCTCCAAAGGTGTCACATCCATTTTCTGAATCAAAGCAACATACTTCTTTTCGATCATCTCCTTTTCTCAATTAAACCAGGCTAGAAGTAGACGCATGTTACTCTCATATTTTTCTGCACATAAACGCATTTTTCTTGAATTTTGTATAGCTCATTCTAGATTGGATCTGTAGAATTTCCTTGGGACGGGACGCATTTGCTTGTTGGAATTTGGACTTCAAGATCATTTAGCTGATTTTCGTCAACAACAGATTCTATGACATCATGATTATCCATTTCTTTATAGATTTTTTTAAAAGAAAGGAAGACTCACAACCTAAAGCTCTGATGCCAAATTGATGCAAATAAAAATTTTGCAAAACTAAAAAGACTTTCTTTCTTAACATTGATAAACAAAGACACTACGATTACAAATTAAAATAGACTTGACTTCCTTAAACTTAAAAATACTAAACATGACACCAGACAACTTATAGTAATTTTGAGAAGAAAATTACAAATGAGGTGGGAAATATGGATAGAAGAAAGAGGTTAGAAATCCAAGACAAATTATAAGAGGAGAAGGGGAAAGGAGACAATAGCTCGCAAGCTAATACAAACCCGTAGGTTTTACATTCCAAAAATTTTCACTTCTAAAACTCTCTTTAAAATAGCCACAAAACAACCCTTATATAGTGGAAAAAAGGTAAAAAAGATAATTAATACATGTAATTAATGCACCTAAAAAATAACCAATAGAAACACATAAAAATTGCAGCACACTAGAACCCAAAGGGATAGCCATAGGAGGGAAAACCAAAAAAAAAATAGTAGCTTTAGGTTGGAATCCGAAGCAACACACAGCAGCCAAGAACATAGAAAATCGTGGGACAACATTGGGAACCAAACAACCAGAAAATGCTCATAGGGAACCAAATTCTGCCTATGGAACCAGCAGAATTCCAACGGCCACCAATCTTGCTTACATCATCTTCTCAACTAAATTAAAGTCTTGTCACCAAGATCACTAAACATCTTCACATAAGAATTTCTACAATACATCAAGCAAGAAGGAAGAAATTAGACTAGACAACCTTTAGTGAATCTCATCCTCACTCTTCTGACTACTCTTTCAAGATCTCTCAAATCTCTCTTACAAAATCCTCTTGAAAGCTTCTCTCCAAAAGCTCTGACAAGCTCTCAAGGTAAGTTGTAAAATTCTATGGAAAATGTTATGTAAAATTTATGAAATCTAGTTATTCATACATAGGTATAAAAATAAACCCACTGTAGGCTCTTTTTAAAATTCTTCAACCAGATCATATAGTATGATTAAGGGATTATACAATATAATTAGCATGAAAAGCCTAAACCCTGATCTATTTGATTGGTCTATATGTTATATATCGTACATTATGATCACTTTTAAGCCTTCGATCTAGAACATTGGATTTTTCAATATTATCCCCCTTTTTGAAGATGGTTAACATTTTTGGTTCAATTTCTCAAAAAAAAAATAAATTAAAGATTTTAAATACTTTTTCAATTTCATTTGCCCCCCCCCCCCCCCTCCCGCAACACAGACACACTTTAATGCTTTATACATAATAAAATAAAATAAAAAGATAGAGTGCAAATTTTTTTATTTAATATTAAAGTACATTTTATAATAAAACTGCTCCCCCTTTTGACAACTTAAAAAGAGGGAGAAAAAGTGGAATCATAAAGGAAGAAAAAAACAATTGACACTAAAAATAAAACAAATAACACAAACAACATAATAAGAACTCATAAGGTCCTTGATTATGTGGTGGCAGCTTTGGTTTAACCTAAACATGGAGAAGAGAAATTTCTTATGGAATCAGGAGCAATCTTCTTTATGTTGGTGATGCATTTCATCCCATTGCCGATTCATCCACTGTATATGAGCATCAACTTTAAGCTTGAGTTGAGCAAGGTGGTCCATGTAGGCTTTATATAGGTAATATTAAGCCTAAGGAGGGGTTGACCTAGTGCCCCCGCACCCCCCCCCCCCCCCCCTCCCCACCTATTTGATTGGCTTATAAAATTCTTCAACCGGATCAAATAGTATGATTAAGGGATTATACAATACAATTAGCATGAAAGCCTAAACCCTGATCTATTTGATTGTCCTATACATTATGATCACTTTTAAGCCTTCAATCTAGATCATTGGATTATTCACTATTCTCCCCCGTTTTGAAGATGGTTAACATTTTTGGTTGAATTAAAAAAAAAAAACTAATTAAAGATTTTAAATACTTTTTAATTTCATTTATTTCCCCCACCCCACCCGTCCACACACACACTTTAATGCTTCCTACATAATAAAATAAAATAAAATAAAAATGATAGAGTGTAATTTTTTATTTAATATTAAAGTATAGCTTATAATAAAACACTTATCCCCCTTTTGACAACTTAAAAAGAGGGAGAAAAAGAGAAAACATAAAGGAAAAAAATAAATGACACTAAAAATAAAAACAAATAACACAAACAACATAATAAGAAGTCAGAAGATCCTTGATTAGGTGGTGGTTTCTTTGGCTTAACCTAAACATGTAGATGAAAATATTTCACATGGAATCAGGAGAAATCTTCTTTATTTTGGTGATGCATTTCATCCCATCGCTAATTCATCCACTATATAAGATCATCAACTTTAAGCTTGAGTTGAGGAAGGTGGTCTATCTAGGCTTTATGTAGGTAATATTAAGCCTAAGGAGGGGTTAATGTAGTGCCCCCACACCGCCCCACCCCCCTCCCCACCCACACACACATACACTTTAACGCTTCCTACAAAATAAATTAAAATAAAAATGATAGAGTGCAAATTCTTTTTATTTAATATTAAAGGAAGTATAGTTTATAGCAAAAGATTTCTCCCCCTTTTGACAAATTAAAAAAGAGGGAGAAAAAGAGGAAACATAAAGGAAGAAAAAAAAACAAATGACACTAAAGACAAAAATAAATAACATAATAAGAAGTTAGAATGTCCTTGATTAGGTGGTGGCTACTTTTGCTTAACCAAAATATGTAGAAGAGAAAACTTCTCATGGAATCAGGAGCAATCTTCTTTATGTTAGTGATGTATTTCATCCCATGCCGATTCATCCACTATATATAATCATCAACTTTAAGCTTGAGTCGAGCAAGGTGGTCCATTAAGGCTTTATGCAACTATTAGTAAGCCTAAGGAGGGGTTAACCTAGTCTATTTCAACATGTGCTTGCCCATGCCCCTTGCTATAAATAAGGTAAAATAAGTGGCATGTGAAGTAAGAAAGAATGTGAAAGTGGTTAGGCAATGCAAGGCAGGTGAGGTTGTACTTAGTTTTGAGGATATAAGAAGTGATGTGCTCTAGGGACAAATTTTACTTTTATTGGCCTCTAGGATTCCTAATGGAGGTCAAGTTTTCTATATATTAGATTAACAAATCAACTGCATCAAACTCTATATCAGATATTCAAATATAAGAAACTAATGCAAAATAAGGGGGAAATAATGATTCTGGCTCATTTAGGGATCATTCAATATCTAAGTATGTGTTGGATAACACATTCATTTAATTCGAGTGTGCCAACAAGTGGTTGGTGTTGAATTATTAGTGAGTTTCTCAGGGTCATGTTAATGGTAGCCCCCTTATAATATACATCATTAGTGATTTCATGTGGTTTGATGCTAGTGTTGGAGATGTGCAAGTGTTCAGGGATGCTAATGTCAATGATTGCAACTTGAAGCCTACAAACTAAGGATTGTATAATGGTCCTATTAATTATGATTTTGAGGTTTTAAAAGAATTCTAAAAGGAGCTTAGTGTGGTATGGAATGGCTAGGGAAATAAGAAATTGAAGGGTAGTGCCAACAAATAGATCTATTACCTGATATGATAACTAGTCCTATTTCAATACTTTTGAATCCATGATGGATGTTACTTTGCATTTTGAGAAGGATTCACTATCCCCATCTATGATAAATCATCCATCTCTATTATAAGGAGCTACTAACAATACGTCCTATTTTACTTTTGATCAAAATGAGAAAGATTATTTCACACTTAAAGTGCAGTATGATGTGAATCATATAGTATTACTTGTTATTTAAAAATTAAAATTTTAAGTTTATATTAATTAATATCATTTGGTTTTCTAATTTTTAAAAATTATCATAGTAGCATTATACATCATGAAAAAGATCGTACCAAACCCAAAACACTCTAGCGTATGTGTGCTTTGTTGTTTATCCCAATTCAAGCATGTACAAAAAGAAAGACTCAAAAATAAAAAGTTATAATTTGAAACATTTTCTTTCTTTAACATCTTTTTTTCCTTTTTAGAAAGCTACAAATCGCAAAGATTAAAAAAAAAACTATTACATACTACTAAAAGAAGACCAACAATCACATTCCTTCTTTAACAAGTTAAACAAAGAAGAAAGAACGTTATTAGGAGTAAAACTATCCCAAAGAAAACTATTACATATAGCATAATTGGTGCATAAATCAGCCACTTCATTACAAACTCTAGAGGTATAATGAACACTACATTCTTGAAATTATTTAAAAATAAGAGCTTTTTAATCCAAAACCCATCTTGCTGCCATTTTGAACTCTTCATAGAATCTTAAATCAACTTGATGATATTAATGTTATCTCCTTCAATAATTACACCTTTATATTCAAACATCAACTTTGAAGCTGTTCTCTATTCACCAAAACACCCTCCAATTCTAATTAAGATATATGCAAGTGCTTTCTTTATTTACCAAATGCAAGAATAAACCTTCCTTTGTGATCTTTGATTACTCCTCCAATTCCTGAAAGATTTGACTTCATTATAGATGCATCGATATGAATTTTAATCCAATTTAGTGATTCTGGATGCCAAATTTTGGAAAACTCCCAATCATCTAGTAGAGGATTCCATCTTATCTACAAAGTTGTAGAATACATTCACTGTAGTAATAGATATTGAAGGTGTAGGGCTGCCATGCTTTACTTCATTCCTAATTTTCTAACAGAAAGACAACTGTGCAATATGATATGAAAATATTTGGATTTATCTTCACAATTTGTCTAAGTTCAGTGACGCAATCAGTAAATGAATGAAAAAAGGAACATTACATCCTCATTCTCTAAGCTTGACAAGTATTTCAATTAAAAATATACATTGAACAACAATATGCAAATGATTTTCCACTTCTTAACAACCTCTAACACAATAAAGCATTCTTACACATTCTCCACCTTTGGTTTGAGTTTCAGCTTGCTTAGCCACTTCATGAAAGTAGTTGCTTCTTTTTTAAAAGCATACACCAACCAAGCTTCATAAGATAATGCGGTAAAAGATTTACTAGAATGTTTATACATAAGTTCAATTTGATCTTCAAGCATTTCCAGACAAATAGGAACTTGCATTATTAAACAAATAAGATTATCCTGAAAGTATTTCTGATGTTTAGTAATTTTTCATTTGCCTTTCAGTGATATGAAGTGCCGAACATATTTAGCATGTAATCCCACAAAATCTATGCATGTCGGCCAACTATTTAGACATCTATCCATAATCCAAATATCATTTAAAATATTAACTTTATTATCATTACATAATTTTCATCTAATAATTGGCTTGATATATTTAGCACCATCTACCAAAATATGTCAAGTAGAAGAAGATCCCATTTTAATTTCAACATTCCATATATCACTTTCATATTTTGCTATAAGACTGCAATTAAGTAAAGAAGAAAGATTTTGAATAAATCTCCATGACAATCTTGCTCTTAAAGGGCCAATTTTTTTTACAGATGAATGTAGCCCTAACTCACCATACATTTTTGGTTTACAAAGTTCCTCCTAAGCAACATAATGTAAACCTTATTTATATTTATCTTTATGCCAAATAAAATTCTTGCATAGTTTGTCTAAATCATTTAACAAACTCTTAGGCATCAAAGAATGAGTTAATAAGAAAATAAGAAGTGATAAAAATGAAGATTTTATGAGAAGAATTCTTCCAGCCATTGAAAGAAAATTGTTTCCCCAAGCATTCAATCTCTCCAATACATCATCTAAAATATTATGAAAATAAGCCAAATTTAACCTTATTAAAACAATCTTCACTCCCAAATACTGCATTTCTTTAACTATTCTAAAGCCCAACTTTTTGGATATCTTTCTCTTCCATTTAACATCTATTAATTTCCCAAATAGAATTTGAGATTTATTGTTATTCACCTTTTATCTTGTCCAACCACAGAAATCAGCCAGAATTCCCTTCATTAACTCAACTACTTTTGGGGATGCAATTGAAAACAAAAGAACATCATCTGCATATAATAAATGGGAATTTTTTTGAGCTTATGGAGCAATTTTAATAGCCAATTCGACTCCTCTTTGAATGATAGCAATGGATAATAATTAAGATCACATGCTGAATAGATAAGGTGACAAAGGACACCCTTGTCTAAATCCACTCTTAGATTTAATCCATGTAGAATTCCTACAATTTATAAGAATGGAAAATCTAACATTTTTCACACATTCCAAAATAAGACTAGAAAACATAGAAGGAAATCCAAACCAACTCAAAGTCTTTACTAAAGCTGACCAACCTATGCTATCATAAGCTTGTTCCATATCAATTTTGACAGTGATCAAAACTTTCTTTGCATTAGAAAAACTGAATGTATTAAAAATTTCTTGAGCCAAAAGACACTAGTCTGACATAAATCTGCTAGGAACAAAAGTAACTTTATCTTCAGTTATAACATTTGGAAGACACCATTTCAATCTATTCAGAATCATTCTAGCAGCCACCTTGTAAATGGTTTGGCAAAGACATATAGGTTTGAAATGTAAAGGCTCAACCAGATTTTTAATCTTGCGAATTAGCACAATTAAAGTATCCTTCCAACTAGGATTCTTTTTTCCAGTTTTTAAAAAAATTGTCAATAGCTTCCCATGTATCATCTTTTGTAATTTCCCAAAAGAATTTAAAAAATTAAGCCGTTATTCCATCAAGTCCAGGAGACTTATTATTACCCAATTAGTGCACAACTTCAATGAATTCATCTCTAGAAAAATTTGCATTCAGCCTCCCCAACTCAGCCTAATTTTTTTCTATCTATTAAATACTTCAGGACATTCCGTCAATTTACAGTTTGTTGTTAACCATTTCTTTTTGAAAAATTTAAAGAAAACTAATTCAATTTCCTCTTGATCTTCTACCAAAGAGTTATTTTCATATTTATTTTCTTTATCCAGTTACTATTTCTCTTTGCCAAAGCATAATCATGAAAAAGTTTTGAGCTTGAATCTTCTTCATCCATCCAACTAGCCTTAACTCTTTGATTCCACCATGTAGATAAATAAGCCAAAGTAACATTTAACTCATGGACTTTACTTATAAGCAACTTTAAATTTTCTTGATTAAGTCCACAATTTGAGCTTTTCTCCATTTGTAGATCCATAATTTCCTTCTTTAAATCATCCTTGAGAACACACAAGTACTTTATTTATTTTTGTTCCAATAATAAAGAGCTTTCAAAGAACTTTTCATTTTTCTTAGAAGAATTTCAGCTTCATTACCAAAATCAGGTTTTCTCCATGACTTAAGCATAGTGTTCCAAGCAGCCGGATATGACTTCCAAACATCTTCAAATCTGATGAATTTCATTTGTGGATGAGGAATGTCACTTATCATTAAAATTAATGGACTATGATTAGATGCAACTCTTGTAAGATGCCTAATCATAGTTAATGGAACACGTTGTAAGGCGTTTGAAATGAGTAAACACCTATCCAATCTTTCCCAAATTCTTGAAGATCCTTCCTTATTATTACACCATGTAAATCTTGGTAATGACACCTACATCATGAAAACCATTGTTAGCCATAAAAGACTTCATCTCCTGAGGGCCTTGAGAAAAGATGAATCTCTTTTTACCTTTCTTATCCTCTTTAGAAAGAATACAATTAAAATCCCCTCCCACCATAGAAGGAATATTAGTAGAAGAAAGCCTCTAAAAACTATCTCATAACCCTCTCGTTACATGCAAATCTTTATTCCCATAAACAGTAGTAACTTTCCAACTACCCATATCAAGAATTTGGATAACACCAAAAACAAATTGAGAAGAATCCTCTAAAACATCAAACAAAACCTTGTCCCATTTACATAAAACAAGAAAGCCACCCGTAGTACTTTCAATAGGATGATGAAAAAAAGCCCAATCACCTATTATTCTATTAACCTCTCTCCTATCAATAATGGATAACTTGATTTCAACTAACCCAATAAAAAAGGCATTATTATCTCTAACAATCTCTCTAAGATAAAGAGAAGTCTCTTTTTCTTGGCTCCTCTACAATTCCAAAAAACAAAGGAAGACATTAAAAACCCAACAGGGATAACTCCCCACAACCATGACTCACACCTACATCACCATTCCTTTTCCTAGGGACATCTTATATAGGACCTAAGGATTTATGTTCTTTACTACATATTTATTTCAATATGAAAGAACTTTCACCCTCATTATCTTTCACCAAACTAGTAGACTTTTTACTTATCTTTGGATGAGAATTTTGGTTGCTAGAAGGATCTACACAATTATCCACATTAACCTCCATTTTGTTTGAAACTAGCTCTTCAATAGTCTTCAAATCAGATTTCAGATAATCAGCGGCTTCATGAGTAGATTCATCAATACAATTTGATAATTGGTTGAATTTATTAGCATTTAACAAAGCTGATGATGATGAAAACACTTCCTAATCAGTTCAGAATAAGAATTTATCAGATGTTCTTTTACATTCCCAGCACCGCACATTTCTAAATGGATAGTTATAGTTTTAACATCTTAAATTGTATCAATATTTTCGATCAAACCATTCATATGAATAGATAGAATTTGGTCTTCAGTCATCTTGGGACCATTACGCACATCATCAGTAGAATTTGAAAAATTTTCTTTTATAGTAAAATCTAAGTGGTCTTCAATAGTAATTGCAAAATCCTTGATATAGTCCACACATTTATCCTTGAATTTTATACTTATTGTAACATCATTCTTTATTTTAGCATCATGATATTCAATATTGTGTTGGACTTTGTTTCTAACAATGTTATGAGAATTACCACTCACCATAAATTTTCCTCTATTTTTTTTCTAAACTTCACATGAATCCAAGGACCATACTCAAGTTCATCTTTTTATTTAGAAATAACATTATTAGTCAACTTTTTAAGAATCCCTTAATCTAAATCATTAATAATTTTACTACCCAAATCATTTTGAACTTTAGGACACAAATCAATTTTATGTCCATTCTTCCCACATTCGAAATAAAAAGAGCAGTTTTTTTTCATATTCAATATTCTCAAAAAATCTTTCACTTAAACCTTCAACCCAAATTCCTTGAGGTAGCATAGAATCCAATTTTATCCACACACAAACTCATGCAAATTCCCTTCTTCCCCATTTAAACATATTACCATCCAGTAACATAGGGACTCCTACTTTTGAAGCAATTTTAGTAACATTTAATTCATCCCAACATTGTAAAGGTAGATGGGGCAAACAAATCCAAACTAGTGATGATTGTCCTTTCATATATAAAGGAGTGAAATATGATGTCCATTTATCAATTCCTATTATATGACCTCCAACATACCAAGGGCCACCATTTAGCACTTCTTCCATAGCTTCAGAAGATTGAAAAGAAGACAAAATCCAATCTAAACCCAACCTATTAGATGAAATCCACCAAATTTACCCCATTGATGCCTCAATTCAATACTACAGACAGGGAAAGGAATGTTTTTCCCTAATACCTTCATTACTAGAGAATTCCTCAATACTTAGAAAATTGCAGTTTCTTTCTCAACATTTAATTTGACAGTAGTAACATCTTTCGACATCTCAGCATCTACAAAAAGATCATTTACTTTGATATTAGGAATTTTTCCCAAGCATTAACAAAATTGTTTTTCTACAAGGAAATTCCAGCCTCAGATTTATCAATTTAAGGAAAACTATCCATGTTACCATAAGAAATTTTTGACAAATTATCACATTTTTCTATAGAAATTAATCCTCTCTTTGGAGACACATTACCAGTCATAGGAATTTTATCAATTTAGTCAGAAGTAGAACTATCAACTCTAGTTTCCTTAGTAATAACATGATTAATAAATCTGTTAATTTTTAATGTAAAACCTGATGAAGACGAAGCTTCCAAATCATTAGCTCTTTGTATAAATCCAATTTTTTTGTTCTTCAAAGCAGGCGATTGGCGATCATTCTCATACATCAAATCTTGAAAAAATAAACTTTTCTCACCTTTCCCTTCAATAGGATCATTTTGCCAAATAGATGGAAGACAACCTTCTTTAATAACTAATGGCCTTTGCTTCAAAAATTCTTGTGATCATTTCTACTTTCAGTTGAGAATCTTCTTCAAGATCCAATGAAGTGCTTACCATTAATATGATTCTTCAAAGATAATGAGGCGAGGAGCTTCGGTCATCGGAAGGCAATGACCGACGAACATCCTCCACCATAACGAACTAACCATGAAAAAGAAACAAAATGAAAATTTCAAATTTTGGCACTTTCTCTCACTACAAATGACACTTTCTCTCTATAATAAATGGCATCTTTTTTGTCTTGAGGGCCTTATTTTGCAATTTTTTAAGCTTAACAAACTTCTCTTCCTAATCTTGTCTCTCATGTCCTAGATATCCTTTTATATGAAATATTAGTTTAAAAAGAAAGGCCTATACAAATAACTACATTTTGCCTTATCATAGCCAATAGCCAACATATTTTTATCCATTACTGAAATGATTCTAATCATAAAACTTCATTCTTATCTCTATCTATTTTCTTGTCAACTCACTATTTGGTTCCTAAGGGTTTGTTAAATGATTTAGACAAGTTATGTAGGAATTTTATATGACACAAAGATAAAGTAGACAAGGTTTACATTATATCACTTGGGAGGAGCTATGTAAACCAAAACTATACGGTGGAATGGGAGTACATTCAACTGCAAATAAAATTGGTCCTCTAAGAGCAAGATTAGCATTTAGATTTATTGAAAGTCCTTCCTCATTGCTTCATCAAAATCTTATTGCTAAATATGGAAATTATATAAGGAATGTTGAAATTAAAAGAGGATCATCGACTTCTTGGCATATTTTGGTGGATGGTAAGAAATATCTCAAGCCTCTTCTTAGATGGTAATTGGTAAATGGTAACAAAGTTAATGTTTTAAATGGTGTTTGGATTTTGGATAGAAGTCTAAATAATTGGCCAACATGTCTTAATTTTGTTGGATTACATGGTATTTCAGTTCAACATTTTACTTCACTAGATTGTAATTGGAATGATTCAAAACATCAAAAGTTTTTCAATCAAAATCTTATATATTTGATTAAGCAAATTTTGATGTCTAGATATTGGGGAAGATCGAATTGAAGTAATGTTTCAACATTCAGGAAGATCTATTTCTGCATTAGCTTATGAAGCTGTGATGGAGATGTTTTGGTGGAGATTGAGTAAGAATGCTATTCCATCTAATGGGTTTCTTAAATATAGGGATCTTATACAAAGCAATCTTTGTGCTATAGGCTATCAAGAAGTTGGGAATCATTTATATATTGTAGTTAAATGTAAATTTCTGATTGAAATTATCTTTAAGCTTAGAGAATAGAGATGTTAAATTCTTGATTTCCATTCTTTGAGTAGCTCCATTACTAAACTAAAAAGAGTTGCAAAGTCTTATCCGAATGTTATTAGAATTTATTGTACAATAGTTTTTGTTTCATGGAAATGTCTTGGTAATCCTACACCTCCAAGTTCGATTATTGCTATGAATGTATTGTCTATAGCTATGCAGCTAAGCAAAAATGCTCTTATAGAAGACTGGGATGCTAATCACCATTCGGAGTTTAAAATTTTTGTCATCCCCCACCACTAGATTGGATTAAAATTAATATTAACACATTAGTTATGAAATCTAGCCTTGCAAGAATTGGAGGAGTAATCAGAGATTACAAGGGAAGGTTTCTTCTTGCCTTCGGTAGAAAAAGAATCCATTGGGATATATCTCAATTAGAATTGGAGGCTATTTTGATGATTAGAGAACATCTTCAAAATAGGATATTTGAATGTAAGGGTGTAATTATTGAAGGAGATAATATTGGATATGCAAAAATAAGTTGCTACCTGACAATAAGAGGGTAATATTGACTCTGGCTCCTACTTAATTTAGGGATCATACTATGCCTATGTATGTGTTGGATAACACCTGCATTTAAAAGAAACATGCTGACAAGTGGTTGGAGGTGATTCATTGGTGAGTTTCTTAGGTTCATTTTTATGGTAGTCCGATTATAATGCAAGTTGTTTGTGATGTCATATGGTTTGACACTGGTGTTGGAGGTTTGTAAGTGTTTATGTATGCTAGCGTCAATGATTACTACTTGAAACCTACAAACTAGGATTATTTAGTGGTCCTTTCAGTCGTGATTTGGAGGTTTGAAAAGAATTCTAAAAGAAACTTAGTGTGGCATGGAGTGGCTAGGGAAATAAGAAATTAAAGTGTAGGGCCAATAAATAAATCTATTACCTGATATTATAAGCATCCCTAGTTCAGTACTTCTGAATATGAGATGGATGTTGCTTTGTCTTTTGAGAAGGCTTCACCATCCCCATTTGTGAAAGCATTCATCTCTCTACTGTAAGGAGCTACTAACAATACATCCTCTTTACTTTTGATCAAGATGAGAAAGATTATTTCACACTAAGAGTAAGAGTTTGAGGAGGTGTGATTTGAAAGGGTAATTTATTCCCTATTACTAGCGTTTGTCCTATCATATAGTTTGATCATGTTTCATAAAGTATGATTAGAAGAATCCAAATTATCCCATTACTTATTATACGATTGATCGAGTCAAATTGTCCAGTACGATTGATATAATATAATATGATCTTCAACCTTTTGATCATCCTGATGCTCATCCATAACTTCTTTTGATCAATCAAACTGAATAGTCCAAATCTAAATCGAATAGTATAATAAGTTTTCTCATTTCATCTAGAGTGGTTAATTTCATAATTATGGATTTGGGTTGTATAATCCTATTTGTATCGCACTACAAGAAAATTTGTATCTTACAATATGAATAATTTCTATAATTAATCCTAAGTAGTTAATGTTGAAATAATTAAGCTTGGGGATTATCCTATCCTATATGTATCATACAATATCATAACAGATCATACAATATGAAATGAAATATTTTTTTTATTTTAGGGTGAATTGTTAAGAACTTCATCAATTAGAACAACACACATAACCCACAGATATAAACAAAACATTTCCACAACTTATGAACACAAACATGAATGATAGAGTATACATAACATAAAATATAAAAACATAACTTATCCAATTACATTAATCATGGAACTTAAATCAATTACTCCTAGTCTCTTCCTAAGTGCACTAAACCTCTCATAGTGAAGTGGTTTCATAAATGTCTACCAATTAGTTATATCTATCAATGAATTGAATGCCTACATCTCCTATTAACACATGATCTCTAATGAAATGATGCTTAATATCAATGTGTTTAGTACAAGAGTCTTGAATTGGGTCAATTGTGATACATATCTTACTAATGTTATCTATGGTTCATCCTAAGTAGTTAATGTTGAAATAATTATGCTTGGGGATTATCCTATCCTATATGTATCATATAATATCATAACGGATCATACAATATGAAATTAAATATATTTTTTTTAATTTTAGGGTGAATTATTAAGAACTTCATAAAATAGAACAACACAAGTAACCCACAAATATAAACAAAACATTTCTAGAACTCACACTCACAAACATGAATGATAGAGTATACATCACATAAAGTATAAAAACATAACTTATCCAAATACATTAATCATGATAAGAATTGTATCCACTTGAAAAGCAGCTTTAGCCATAAGACATAGGTAACAAAACTCCTTGTAATTATGTATTTTGCCTTTATAGTGGATATGGCTATTGATTTTTATTTTCTTTTGGACTTGGAAACTAAATATTTTCATATAAATTGATTCATTCCTAATGTGCTTTTCAATATACCTTATAACATGCAAATTTTGAGTATGAGTATCCTACTAGATGACAGTTCATACTACTCTTATGATATCGTATGCCTAAATTTTGTGTCCCTATGAGATATTGTAGGATTCTTTTTACTACAGTCAAATGGAATTCTTTAGCTCTAGCTTAAAAAATACTACACAATCATACCCTAAATATGATATACATAATACTGATAGTTATATCCAAAAATAATCCAACCATCCCTTTATACCTCTTCTAATCAAAAGGTTTTTCACTTGGGTCCTTGTCTAAATGGATAGCCCAAAACATGGGGGTGTTTGTACTCTTATATTCTTCTATATCAAATTTCTTAGTGAGTTATTTATGTGGGAAAGTAAAGCCATACAGATTTGAAGGGAGCTCCTATTCTTGTGATCGGATACTACATTAAGGATAATGTACTATCTCGAGAGACAAACATGATATTCTATAATGGATTAAAAGAATAAAAAAAGGTTTTGAAAAGTTATCATTTTCAGAATCAATTGCAGTAAAGAGAATAACATACTATTTCAAAAGCAAAACTTGTCATTATATACAAGTATTTTAAAATAAAAATGGAATTAAAAAAAAATTATGTAATCAAATATAGCATAGAGAAGGGTAATGTAAATATAGCTGATTAGCATTAAGTTTGCTGACACTATTGAAGCATGCAACATGTATACAAAGCTTTCCAATATAGTCAAGATCCATAACATGTGTATAATCATCATTCGCTAAGAAGTTATAATCAACACCATATCTCATAATTAATCTAACAAGAAGTCTTGAGATGATGGAGAACAAACAAGCTTTCTTGAAACATTTAATCTTTATAACAAAAATGTTCTTTATAACAAGAAAATCATGAATCCCTTCCACCAAAATACACTAAAATGTGTTATTAAGAAAGTTGTAAGACAAATAAATTCTCTATAATTCATTAGAGTGAATTTGATAGGAGATTTTTGATATATAGCTAATCCCTTAAATCCAACATATTTATCACTTCGAGATGCACTCTTAAGTTGCCATTAGTCTGTACATTAGATTGCTCATAGAATATATAATATTTTATCACTTTACACATTGAATCCATAGCACGAATAAGGATAACTATCAAGATATCTTAGTAATATCATAAAAGAGACAACAAAGACTGATGATTGAAAATGCTTCGAGAAAAAAAAAACCATAACTCCTCATGTTTCTTCAAAACTTAAATGTCAAAAGCTTTCATACCTTTTCAAATTTTTTGAAAGCAAAGAGAAGAGAAGGAAACTCTACCAGGCTCTTTAAACTCAATAATCAAACATGATTGTCACATATCTCTAAATATATTCAAAGATTTAGATCAATCATTAACCCCAACACTACGCAAACTTTCATTCTTTCCCATCTTAAAAAGAAAGAAAACATAATGGCTTTTAGTTTTGGCTTAACCCAAGAGGAGTGCAACTAATCATAGCAGCCATTATTAAGTTATAGAGGAAGAAAAGGATTCAGGAATGTTGAATTCAACTTGCATCAAGAAAAAATACAAAAAACATAAAGAACTTATCATTTTCAACTCTGAGTGGAAGAAATCAAACACAAAACAATCTTGATTTTAAAAGAAGAATACACATCACATCAATTTTAATCATCAGTAGAAGAAGAAGATGTATCTATCCTTGGTTCTTAGGAGGGAGAAAGTTAAAGGTAGCAAAGGTTATTTCATTCCCAAGCCACAAAGACTAGAAGCGATTTTAGCTTTTAGAAGGACTAAGCATAATTTTATTCTTGATTAAAATCAAAATGGAGTTTTTAAAAGTTTTTTTTTTATGTAATCAAATATAGTAGAAAGAAGGGTAATGTAAATATAGCTGATCAGCATCAAGTTTGCTGACACTATTGAAGCATGCAACATGTATAAAAAACTTTCCAATATAGTCAAGATCCATAACATGTGTATAATCATCGTTCTCTAAGAAGTTATAATCAACACCATATCTCATAATTAATCTAACAAGAAGTCTTGAGATGATGAAGAACAAACAAGATAACTTGAAACATTTAATCTTTATAACAAAAAAGTTTTTTATAACAAGAAAATCATGAATCCCTTCCACCAAAATACACTAAAATGTGTTATTAAGAAGGTTGTAAGACAAATAAACTCTCTATAATTAATTAGAATGAATTTGATAGGAGATTTTTGATATATAGCTAATCTTTTAAATCCAACATATTTATCACTTCAAGATGCAGTCTCAGGTTGCCACTAGTCTGTACATTAGATTGCTCGTAGAACATATAATATTTTATCACTTTACACATTGCATCCATAGCAAGAAGAAGGATAACTATCAAGATATCTCATTAATTTCATAAATGAGACAACAAGACTAGCCATTTACAACTGATGATTGAAAATGCTTCGAGAAAAAAAAATATTACTCCTCATGTTTCTTCAAAACTTAAATGGCAAAAGCTTTCATACCTTTTCAGATTTTGTGAAAGCAAAGCAAAGAGAAGAGAAGGAAACTTACCAGGCTCTTTAAACTCAACATTCAAACATGATTGTCACATATCTCTAAATATTTCCAAAGATTTAGATCAATCATTAACCCCAACACTAAGCAAACTTCCATTCATTCCCATCTCAAAAAGAGAGAAAACTTAAAAGATATTAATTTTGGCTTATCCCAAAAGGAGCACAACTAATCACAAAAATCATTATTAAATCTAGTGGAAAAAAAGGGTTCAAGAATGTTGAATTCAACTTGCATCAAGAAAAAAGAACATTAAGAACTTATCATTTTCAACTATGAGTGGAAGAAATAAAACACAGAATGATTTTGATTTCAAAACAAGAATACTCATCATATCGATTTTAATCCTCAGGAGAAGAAGAAGATGTATCCATCCTTGGTTCTTAAGAGAGAGAAAGTTAAAGGTAGCAAAGGTTATTTCATTCCCAAGCCATAAAGACTAGAAGCCACCTCTAGTTTTTAGCTTTTAGAAGGACTAAGAATAATTTTATTCTTGATTATTGAAGTCAAAGCAAGGAAGAAGAAGAATACCTTTGATTTATTTCCTTCTTCTCTGTGATTTGCCTACCCAAAAGAATCAAGAGCGTGCTATCTACCTCTTGCACTTATTCTCTTTTTTTTAACATATCGCATTTCAATACAAACAAATGGAAAAAAACTATTACAAACAAACTAAAGAATGGCTAGAAAAGCCACTAATGAATGTTAGAAAAAGAAAGACTGTAGTCATCCTTAAGAATATTAAAAAAACTCTTGAGGGATACAAGAAGTAACTCTATCTAAATCCTTCCCAAAGAAACCACCATCTAATGCCCTTTGGGCGTAGAAGTTGGCAGCTTGCACTGTCTCCTGGTATGCACAAAAAGAATCTTATGGAACATCTTCATCTAGCTAAAATGCTCCCAATCTTACGGCCAAGCCTTCCAATCATCCCTCTTGCTACAATTATGCATGTAGTGAACAGCACTAGCATTGTCCCCTTCTATAATGGCCCCGTTAACCTCGTACATCTCTATTGAAATAATCTGATTGATGTATTATATGGTCAGGAGTTCCACTTGTGTGTTGTCCCAGTGTAGAATGCTCCAACCAACAGCAACACACAACTTACCCTGGCTATCCCGAACAACAATCCCAATTCCAACTACATTATTCCGTAGGAGAGACCCATCCATGTTTATCTTTATCCAATTCACGGGGGGGGGGGGGGGGGGGCGGGGACCATGAGATAGGAGAAGGCAACCCCACGAGTTGTATGATGTCCCAGTGCTCTGAATAAAAGAAGATAGCAACATGATTTAAGGCCTCAAGAATATTTGTTGCCATAATAGTTGGCATATTTTGTAGTCCCCCATGCTTTTTAGCATTACGGTGTCTCCAACTTTGATATGTAACATAGCAGTAAATGATTGCCCAGTTGTTATTTCTATTATGACAAGTAGAAATACTATCCTTTGACTCCTGAGGTTTCGGAACTATGGTGTTGGTAAGCCCCACAGCCCCATCTTATCCAGGGTAAGTAAAAGTTGTGTACATTTAACTATTACGTGGTTGAGATCTTCCATTTCCTGGTAGCCGAATGGACAATTGACATCATCAAGCAGGCCTCTTATATTCAGCCATTGATTAGTAGAGATTAAATCATGATACACCTGCCACCAGAACAAGCTTTCCCTTGGGTGTAACTTTAGTCTATATATGTTCACAATCTGGTCTTCTAGTAAATCAAATTATTTGTTATAAGCAATAGCTACAATAGTAGAACCCAGCAGGTACTGGATGAGTTCTAATTTATCCTTTTATCCTCCACCTCAATGGGAATACCAATTATTATTTATAATAATTCTTCCCCAAAGTTGATCTTGAGTTTTTGGGCATCCCAGTTACCCTCTACTGTGATAAATTTTGCTACTTTTAGATGTTCAAGGTATTCCACATTACAAAACGTTGGCCATTCACCCAAGGATCTATCAAGGATCCATACGTGATTCAGAACTTTAATGCTGTTACCTCTAAGGCTGGATGCTCCATCACAATGGTTCTTCCAAGTAGCTGAATCACCTCTTTTATAAATCTGCTCCCAAAGATGATCACCATTTTTATTCCGTATACATTATTTTTGGAGAATGTTAGATGACTTAGACAAGTACTCCCATGAAATCCTGGCTCGAAGTGACCCAATCCACTTAAATGTGGCATGAAATCCAAGCTGCCCCATCCTTCGTGGTTTACAAACCATCTTCCATGGAGCATAATATAGACCTTTTTTCTCTTTGCTTTTATCCCTGAGAAAGCTTTGACAAAATGTTTCAACTTCCTGCAAAGCTGCCTTTGGTAGTAATGAATGGGTCATTGCATAAACTACTGAAGGAAGAAGAGCAGCATTTATCAAAGTAACTCTCCCTGCAAGTGATAAATGTCTATTTCCCCATGCCATCACAGCAGATCTAGCTTTTCGTAACATTAACGTGCAATCTGCTTTAACCAATTTTCTTATAGCCAGCTTAATCCCACCGATAGCCCAACATCCTCGTCAATTTTTTTCTTCCATAGAGGAGTAGCCTTGCTAAACAAGACAACCGACTTGTTCTGATTAATCTTCTGTCCCAACCAGAGCAATAATCCTTTAGAATAGATAGAATGAGCCTTGCATCAACTACAGAAGCACCTGCAAAGATCAAAATATCATCAATGTAAAGTAAGTGTGAGACTAGAGGTCCCCCACTTCTGATCGGCACCCCCAATCTCGGGTTTCTTTGATGGATAGCTGCAAAAAATAACTTTGAGCCGATGATAAATAGGTATGGCAATAGCAGACACCCTTGTCTAAACCCACACTTTGCCGTAATCCAATAAGTAAGCTGCCAATTAATAAGTAGGGAGAATTTGGGGGAGTAAATGCACCTCATCACCCAATTGGAGAACCTCAAAGGGAAGCCCATTCTATGGACCACCAACTCTAGAGTTTCCCAACTCATTTTATCATAGGCTTGCTCCATGTCAGCCTTGATAGCTACAAACCCCTTAGTAGAAGTTGAAACTTTGAATTTATTTATCATTTCATGGGCTAGCAAACAGTGATTGGAAATAGACCTTTCAGGAATGAAGGCTGCCTACTCTTCAGCTATGATCTTCGGGAGAATATGCTTCATTCTATTAAGAAGCAGTTTTTCCACAACCTTATAAATTGTTTGTCACAGACTAATGGACTTCAACATGGACGGATGATCCGGCTACCTCACCTTGGGCAATAAGATTATAACAGTTTCCCAACAATTCTATATATCTCCTTTCTACTAACAAATTCTACTTTGGTTTCAATAAGTCCAATCAAACAAATATCATATTCACCTATCAGTTGTTGTATATAGTTGCCTGCCACCTTCTTGCAATCCCCTCTATAGTTCCAGCATAATATGTTAGACATTATTCAACATAAGGGGATGCATCCCCACTGTTCATACTGGGTAATTGCTCATAATTGATCTCTGTATAGTGGATCTCCAGTCCAGTTTCCATACTACTGCTTTTCCTCTACCTAGGATGGTCTTCTAATGGGCCTAGCTTGGCCAGCTATTTTATCAAATGAGCCTCTGATGGTCTACCCCGCTTCTTTTTTGCTTTTGATATACCATTCTTTCCTGATCTAATATCAAACAAAGTGTTGACCTCCTTTTTGGCACCGATCACCTACACGATCTTATCTTTATTTCGTAGATCGATCCCCCTTCTTGTATGTTGCACCACTGTGTTGATGAAGAATCATTTCATATATTTTACCTCAGTTTGTCGTCGTCTTTAAGAATTTGTTTCTTTCGATTACATATCCCCGTTTATCATGTTTTGAATATATGTGATTGGGCCGACGCCGATTTGATGGATACTTTATGTGCATTTGAGCCTTTATCGCACATGTTTTATTCATGATTAATATCTTTTGATCGGAACCTCTTTTTTATAGAACAGACCGTGCGAGTGCATCTTTCTCATCGAGACAGATTGAATGAGCCCGTTCGCATTCGAATCGGGCATCATGTGACATTTTCCGAGGAGAGAAAAAAAAGATATTATTTATTTTTAAATGTAAATACATGGGGATTGATTATTATTATTATTTTTTTTATTATTATTATTGTTTTGGTTTAAAATTAAATCTGTGTAATAAATTAGATTCTAATTAAATAATAAAATATAAAGTTAATAAATATGTATACATATTAATGAAATATAAATTTGATTTCTCACTTAAATTATTATTTTTACTTTAAGTTTGTATACAAGCAAATTTTAGCTTTCTCTTTTCATATCTCCAAATCAGCAACCTCTTAATCTTGTGGCTGAAATTTGTCAAAAAAAAGAGATGGCATTTAATCCCTTTGATCAAGGGCATCATCCCAAAATCTAATTTAGACCCTTAGATCAAGGGTTTGTGATTTTTGTTTTACCGGGATTCTTTTTCTAACTTTCAGGAGAGAAGTTTTTGGACTATGGGGGGGAGATGTCCACAGGAGCCGCAAGCCTTCTCCCTACAATCTGTTCTCTAGAAGCCTCACCCGACCACAGCAGCAGCCCTCTCCCGACTATCCTGCCGTCGTCCTTCCTCATGCTACAGCAGCCCCAGTCCACTGGCTCTCTCCATCGCCGAACCAACCGGTCGGACTGCAGCCTATCCCGAAACCACCTTCAGTCGTCGTTGCCAGATCCTCTACCTCCAGCCGCTATTCCTTAGCTCCTCTCTTGACTGACCTCGTCAGCCTGATCTCGCCAATGGACCTGCTCCCATTCAGTCAATGGGAAGCTGCACTTTCCTCCTCCTTTGACTACAACACTCCAAGCAAGGGAAAGCATAAAGATGTGACAGTGAAATGAGCATTTGTACGATTCACCCATTCAAAGCAAGAAGAGTTAATTTCATTCATTGATTGAGTGTACGTTCTCATCCCTTGTAACTTTCATGCATATAATAGCTATACATTAGTCCGTAGAATGATTATTTAAATCCCTCGAGTTACGTAAATGGTTTCTTAATACAATGAACTAGTTCAGCAAAGTAGAGAATAACATATTTTCTGCTTTATTTCTTCTCAAAGTGAGTAAAAAAAAATATAGTGTTTAGATTTGTTTTCTTTCTCTTTTCCACTCAATAATCAACAAAAGTTGATGAACATGAATGTACGTTTCATCTAATAATCAAGTGTAGATATAATGAGCTTGTTTGATTTATAATTTTATTCATATTCCATATAATTTCTTCTTATGAAATGAGTTAAATATAAAAAAAAAGAGGAAAACTACACTTTGTCATGTTTAATTTTATTTAAGGATTTCGATCATAATTATTTTATATTCCTTGAGAATGTTTTGTTTCACAGTCACAAAGTAGTCATTAGTGCTACATTCGGATCTTTGAGCACGGGTTCAATTTTTCTCTACTGGATATACATTTCAAGAATATTTAAAAATTAATAATAGTTTCTTTTTTTTTTGGAATATGGTTTTAGAAATGCGGATGAGGGATGAATGCTACTAATTGACATAATTTTATATCGTGGACAACTATTTAGATTATGTTAGGATGTTAATGGGTAATATTATTAATTTAAAATATTTTAGATGTATCATACAAAAATTAATTTCAAATCCGCAAAAATGAAACTGAGAATTATTCAAATAAATAAATCAATATAATATGACTAATAACCTAACAAAAATCATTAACTTAAAAAAAAAGATTACTAAACACTCATCTATTTATGAATAACTATGCTCTAAATAATTTATGTAAGATTATTAAGTTTAGTCTTAGGTCCACATTATCACAAATTTTAAAATTTATAATACATGTACATGTCTCTAAATAAATTATTCATCTTTTCCAAACCATAGCATAGGATAATTTAATTAATAAAAATAGCCTAGATTAATCCTTAAAATTAGAATTACATATTCAGATTTAATTTTATATTCATAGCAATAAAAAGCAAGGAGAAAGAATATAAATATATATATTATAATTTAAAATCCTTAGCAATCAATATAAATTCAATATTATGATTTAATTTTAAATGTTTGGTTCTGATTTCATATTATAGTTGCAATATTATAGGTACCCTATTATAATTTATTAAATGATTGTGGCATGATAATTTATTACCTATGATTTAATCTCTAATCTATTAATCTTATACTTAATAATATATTTACATGTTTAATCTTTCTCCGACATTTAATAAATTGTGGTTAAGATTAGTGAGTGTTATATTTATACTCGTGCTCTGATATTGTACTATGGATTTGATCTGAATGAATTATGAGCATGTATTTTCCCTTTCTTATTACCCTACATTGTAATTGAGATGATTATAAACCTCTTTGTCCAAACATAAGAAAATCAACACAAGTTTGAGCTTTCTAATTTTACTCAAATCTATTTCTTTAAATATATGTCATATTCTTATAAGGATCGAATATATGAATGTCGCAAATAATGCTATATTATTATCTTACGTTCAAATGTATTCAAAGGATTTTGTAATTCACGATTGGAGGAAAGAAAATGATTAAGTAAGATTAGTAGCCATTTGTAAGGCATCTTTCGTTGCAATCTATTTTGATTATCTACTTGTTACATCATCATACCTAGTCAAAAATTGGGCTCTATTGTGATTATATCATCCAAGTAATTAAAAAAAAATTCTAACCTTTTCCAAAGTGGTGAGTTGTATTTAACGCCTTCTCTCGAATGCTTAAATAATATATTCTTAAAATTGATTTGTTTAGAAGTGACTAGTTACACCCCTATGTTCACTTGCTTTAACATGAAGACTTTTGCATATTTATGTATACATTTAGCGATGAGTTATACGGTTATGTTGAGAGGGATATAGTTTCTATTGCTTACTATTTATTATGCACTTGCTTTTGATATTTCAAACCATAATTTTGGGTCATCATAGATTATTATTGGGTATATTTTATTTGTTGATTTTGTAAATCCGTTTACATATAGCTTTGTAGTCAATAAAAATTGTCTTGATTGAGCACTCTAACTCCAGCCTTTCTAAGTAATGATTTTAATATGAGTATTCTAAAATCAATTCATAACATTCTATGCATGCATCATTCTATATGTCAATCTCAACATACACATAGCATCACATGTTATTATTACTTGCTTATGTCATTTACTTATGCATGTTCTCTTCCTACGTACTTGAGATAATTGTAAAAAATTACGAATCTTAGTTACCTTAAATTAGTTCTTGCTTAGTTATATTTCTCTATGAATGGTGCCTACTCTCATTGCAACCTTTCCTTTACTTGTCTGTGTTTTGCGAGGTGCATTTGGGAAAGTAAAGGAGGAGGGATCCTTTGGAGTTGCTGTGACGAAGGAGCCTACATAAGCAAATTAGTCGCCCCCATTCATTCTGGTGGGAGGTGCTACGGGCGGAACCACTGGGTCATAACCCCGGGTGCTGTAAGTTCTCTTAAAACTTAGAAAGCCCTTAGGAAGCCTTTGTGTGTGTACGCCCCCACCCCTTAGGGCCTTATAGTCACTTCATTTATAATTAGGACTGCTTTCTTTTATTTTAGATCCACAAACCTATTTTATACATGTAGGAATGTCTAAGGGGTTAGAAACAAGCTTCATTTCATCTCCTACAATATTAGTGACACTTAAGGATAAAAAAAACTTAAGGATGAGTCTTAGATAACATAGACTCGGGATGCATGCTCATTTTAGGATAGAAACCATAAAACATAGAAAATATAGTGGCATTCTACCATAGGATTACTGTAGTGATATCTAAGTCTAATTAATCATTAATAACAACCAATTTATAATCAAAACCACCGACAAATTAGTAGGGGGTCAAATCAAATACATAAAAGATATTTAACTCCTAATTGAATCATAACCCATACATACAATCATTAAGAGGGAAAACTTGAACATAAATGTGATCTAAGACTAACTAATCTATTAATCATCCCCTAATCAAATACTAACTAAATGAAGTCCACTAAAATCAACTTCAATCCATGAGTTATAAAATTGGAGAACAAACTTAAAACTAAAACTTGTTAAACAAAAAGACTTCTAAAACCCAAACTTTAATCAAACCCTCTTAGAATTAATTACATACCTAACCTAAAACACCTCTAACCCTAAACACTAATGAGTTGAAACCTAATTAACTAAGTGAATAACATAAGAGATTTGTTAAAACTTAATCATAACATAAAACTTTAGAACCTTAATAACACACCTAAAATTTAATCAAATCATAAGTTAGTCTTTTAAAATCAACCTTTTGACCTAATAATAAATCACTTAATCTATCTCTTAATTTTCAACAAACTAAAGTAACTCAACAAGATTGGTTACTACTGGGTAACCCAGGCCTACGAGGCTATTAAGTTAGCCCCAAGGAGGGTGAAATAAACCTCACGGCCTCGGTGAGCAACAAAGATAGTAATCAATCAAATACTAAAATAAAATTCTTAAAATCAATCTTAAATTATTAATACTTACATTAAATTAAAGCCTCCCTTTAACCTTCAACAAATCAAGTTACCAATAACTTTAACTAAACCATCATATATAGGATATATCTTAAACCACACAGCCTACACACACATAGATCTATTTGTTAGGACACGACCTTTAGCTTTAGGTTAGGCTGGTGTTTTCTTTCTTTCTATCTTTGTGATGTGGCGATGACTTGCATGTGACATGAGTGTTGGTTGTGTTAGCTTTATGTATTAGATTTTTGTGATGATTTTTATGATGATGATTTTATTTACTGCCTTATTTTTGTGGTGTGATGGGCGATAGATTACCCATAGGTTAAGGATGATTTTAATACTGATGATGTTTTCTGCAGGTGGCCATACTCATATAGTGCTAAAAGGGGGGCTAAAAATAAATAAATCATGAACAACTGCTACAGGTGCTTCAACTGCTTAGCCCCAAAATAAATAAGAGCATGGCCAAGTGTGATTGGTTTGAATACTTTTATTTTCATATATAACTGCTCGGGACGATTGATTTTGATTGCTTAGGATAACCCTGCATGAGATTCTAGACTTTTTTTTTATAATTCTGATGTAATGTATTCATTGTATATAGTTATGAAAGTCTATAAAATGGGGCATTTTATAAAAGATTAGGGATCCAAAGAGAAAAGAAAGTCCCTTTACAGTAGATTTCTTTTCATTTGGATATCCTATTGGTGATGTACCACGAGAAGATTGAGGGAAGATGATCCACAGGAGGACTTGAAGATGAAGACCAAGATATAAAAATGCCTCATTTTAAGACTTGCGTCGTTCTATAGGATTAGAATCCAGGTTATTGTCGGTGGAGCCTGGCCACCCTTACTTTTCTGTACTCTGGGTTGTATATTGAATGACACTTGCCATGGACTTTGGACACTGTGCTTTTGATTTGTGTGATGCTTTGTTTACATTGATTGTGGAATAGAACTGCATGCTTTTTCCTATGTTTCTTATTTTGCTTTGCTTTGGGGTGGCTCAGACGAAGTCTTTATGTTAGGCTCTTTAGGATGTTAATTTTTTATAAAATTAAAATTTATTTAAATAAGATAAAAATGAACATAGGATTAAAATCAACCAATTTTTTCAAAATTGAAGTATGACTCCTTTAAAGGGTCACCTTTTAAAATGATAATGAATAAGCCTTGTTCACTTTATAGTGACTACTGGCCAGTCCTGATTGGCCTTACCTATATATGCATAGCCTTGAGTCAATCATATAGATTTTTCTTTTTATAATATAGAGGGATAGTAAATTTTGCATAAAGCATAATACCATTCATGGTCGGGACTAGTGCACATTTCCTTTCTATATCTCTCACCACTCTTGCATTTGCATAAGACTGAATTTCATGAATTTAATACGCTAGGTGGGGTTTAGCTGGTACCCCTTTCCGAGCAGGGTGGTAAATCCAGGTCGGGGCTTCTTGGATCCCTAGTGGGGTTTAAGTTATAAGTCCCCTTTGTGTGTCTTTCATAACTTCTGAATTGTCATTTCTCATAGGATAGCAAACCCAATCTCTGATCTCCTAAACTCAAACTTTTGATCATATTTTTATACATTTAAAAAGGTCTAATCATCATTCAAGATAAAGAGAAGAGCTTCTCCTCTTTGGAATAGAACTTAGGAACTTTCTTTTTGCCCGAATTAAGAAGAGAATAATACATCATCCTTAATCGAGAGTTTTCTTAGGCTAAGGTCTAAGATGTAATTAACCATGGGGGCTTGCGCTCATGGGAGATCGATCCGCACATCAAATAAACCCCATTCGAGTTGATGTATCGAATGGGAGAAATCTCGTGACTCTTGGGTTATGCATATTATCACCCATTGAGGTGTGTAGGCGAAAGCCTCTATCCTCTATGGTTAATCGTATGTATAATCCCATCTGCCCTCCTATTGGCCTACTTTTGTAGAGTGTAAAGGTCTACGATTGTTTCGTCCTACGGGATAGTGCGGTCGTACCCTTTACATTATGTTCCCCACAAGTAGAGTCCTTTCGGAGACCCACACAAAGCAAGGGCTTTGGGTACAAGAGTCAGAGGAGTCTTGATAGCCTTTAAGTCATTTCTATTTATATTTCTGGAAACCTTCTTGTTGGATTGACACACATCCACCAGTTTATCATGAACAGGAATTGGAATACTACATTCAACAATAATAGGTTCCGCTTCCTGCACCTTTAAGTCATTAGAAGCTTGCTCATCCTCAACCTCCCTTGCAACTTCACACCAAATTGCTGCACGCTTCCTATCAAGATTTTTATTAATAGGTCTTGTAATACGGCCTCTTCTTGTAACTTCTGTCCAGCTTCCCAAGTCAGCATCAACCGCGATAAGAGAAGGCTCCAGTTCTCTATCTTGGCTCTCATACTTATGTTTTCCATCTTTATTATTGTTGTCAATGACTTCATCTTTCTTCAACGATTCCTGCACTTGAATCTATGGGAGATTATTTGTTTTAATAGCTATACCACTTCGGTCCTCTTCTTCTCTACACTCTTCCATCTTATGGCCTATTTTTCCACACTTAGGATAGATGATAGGAATACCTTCATACTCAATGGGTTGGAAAAAAATTCCATTCAGCCTTTGAGCCCAAATGCCTTTAGGAAACCTCCTTTCCAAATTAAGTCTTATTCAAACACTCACATATACACATCATCCCCAAGAATTTGTTTGGGCATCCATTAGCATGGGTTCTCCAACAACAGTAGCTAAACGAGCTAAATTAACCTCATCTGAATACTCCAGTGACAAATTTGGTAATCGAATCCATACAGGGGACATAAAGCCTTTCATAAAATTTGAAGACATACTCGGCAACCATCCATCCAAACCAATAATCTGCCCAGCCAAAAACCAAGGTCCTCCTAAAAGAACATGATTCCATCCTATTCTCTTAATCATACGAAGCCAGCCTGCCTCTCAAAATTCTAGCTATCTGCACTCTCTGTCTCGCTCTTGTTCGCTTTAGTCAGAGGAAATGCATGAATCAGGAATGCCACTCATGCCCATGAATTTTTATTTGGCCCGGACACCGGACGTAGCTTTACATCCAGACGCCAATAAAATTACAACATCTATATTATACAGTTGGATAATATTTTTTATTTCTTTTTTAATTTTTTTCTTGCCAACCCGCCAATAAAATTATGATGCTAAAAAAACATTTTAAAGCTGCTGAGAAAGAAGAAATAAGGAGAAGCTGGTGAAGATGATGACTTGTTTAGAGGTGGAGAAGCTGGTGAAAATGAAGATGAATACTAGTTTGGAGGTGGAGAACCCAGTGAAGATGAAGATGAATATGAAGACTAGTCTGGGGTTCCGAGGGGGCAGCGCCCCCTGGTGGGGTTCAACCTGCCCATTTATTTTCAAAGTGTGTAAGTTGTTTATATGCCCTAGAGGGAGAACACATGCTTCTGTAATATTGTTTTTCATTTTAAAGCATTATTAGCTTTCTCCAAATATGTTGTGTACCAGTCTTGTTGATTCAGATATAAGAAACTATCATATTGCTTCAGATGTAAGAAATCTGATTAAGAAATACATATTATTTAAAAATACCAAGTGGTACCAAGCATTGGTACCGAGCGATACCCAGTAGTACCGAGCATTGGTACCGAGTAGTACAGAGCATTGATACCGAGCCATTCTGAGCAGTACTGAGTGATACTGAGCATTGGTACCGAGTGTTATCGAGCAGTACCAAGCATTGATACTGAGCCGTTCTGAGCGGTATCGATCATTGGTACCGAGCGGTATCGAGCATTGGTACCGAGCGGTACTGAGCATTGGTACCTAGCAGTACCGAGCAGTACCGAGCGGTATCAAGAAGTACTAAGCATTGGTATTGAGCGGTACTGAGCATTGGTACCAAGCGATACTGAGCATTGGTACCGAGTAGTACTGAGCATTGGTACCAAGCGGTATCGAGCAATATTGAACATTGGTACCGAGCGGTACCGAGCATTGGTTCTGAGAGTTCAAAATAAACAAAACATTGTCTTCTCCTACTCCAAACAAATCTTCATCTTCACCAACTTCTCCACCTCCAAACCAGTCTTCATCTTTATCTTCACCTGCTTTTCCTCCTCCAAACCAGTCTCATCTTCACCAGTTTTTCCTTGTTTCTTCTTTCTTAGCAGCTATGAAAAGTTTTTTAGTGGAAATTCTAAAAAATAGAAATGTTTCATGGTATTTCATTTTTAAAAAGAGCACTAATTTTAAAACCTTAAATTTGAACAGGAATATTTTGGGCCGGGTCGATTGAGTTAACAAGAAATAAACAAAAAATAAATCATAAATTAATATCCACGTGAACAGGACAAGTGTCATAATTTTATTGGACTCCGAACGTAGAGCTAAATCTGGTGTTCGGACCTAATAAAAATTCCACGCCCACTCTCTACTTGTTCTCTTACTTACTGATCACTGAGAGTCACCTAGGTCAAAAATGGATCTGTCCAAATAGCTCCTATTCCCTTCTAATAACCTAATAGCATCTAAGGAGGTTAATTACCGTCATGCCCCTCATCCTTTTATTAATCCAAGGGCTGAGATGATTGCAAAATTTAAGAATGTTAGAGGGCTGAATTTGTTAGAAAAAAAAACCTAAATAAGCCAAATTCATTAAATGGCATTTGGATTAATAGGTTTAAACAGGTTTGAGTTAATTGAAGTTCATTTAACTTGAGAGGAATGAACTTGAGTTGATTGAAGCCACCAAAGTTGAATTAGACTTGAGTTGAGTCAAATTAATTTTGATAATACTGACTCAAATTGAATTAACTCGGGATGAGTTAATCAGTGCCAATTGAAGCTGTCACAAATATAAATTATTCTCAAGTTAAGTTGAGTCAACTTGACATTAATCGTTTGAGCTTATTTGATTTAGAATCAAATTAGTTCTAATAAATTCAAGCTCATCTTGATTCAATTTAATGTCTCGTTGAGGTTGAATTGGACTTGAGTCGAGTTGAAACTATTTGATGTTGTCTAATTTCATTTATTTGATTAGATTGACTTTAATTAACTTGAATAGATTTTAAAGAAGGGTTATTGCAATGATTATAAATTTTATTTCAAAAATTGAGGTCAACACTTTGATATACTTAGCCTGGCTAAGCATGGTTCATCTTTTCTTTGCTTAATATTGAACCTTAAGAAGTATGTCAGCTCACCAATCATGCTTTTCTCAAATTCATTTCTCATGATGGATGAAAACTATTCACATAGGTCATCATTATGGATCTAAATAAGATGTCATATGCAAAAATTTAAACTATCAAGATATCTATTCCTATTCTCTTAATGAATAACATCGTGTCAACTGTGATCTTAACAACTTCCATTATAACTATATTTATGAATGCATTTTCACATCCAATTTGGTAGAACTTGAAGACTATAAAACATGCAAGTGTTAATAAAACTCCAATGGCTTCCAATCTAGCAATTGTTACTAATGTTTCCTCAAAATCAATTGCTTTTAACTGATGGTAACCTTTTGCTGCTAATTTTCCTTTATTCCTTACTACAGATCCAGACTTAATTAATTTATTTTTAAATGCCCATTTAGTACCAATAACACTCTAAACAAGTAACTTAGCTATTAGCTCCCATACATCATTTATAGTGAACTAATTAAGTTCGTCCTGCATAGCCAAAATCTAATAATCATCTTTTAATGCCTCATAAACACTCTTTGGTTCTACCATTAATATGAATATTGTATGAAAAATCTTTTTTCTAATACTATGTATTGCCCTAACTTTGGAAAAGGAGCCTCCTATGATCAATTCTCAAGAGTGACTTGATGCATAATTCCAATCTTAAAAAGAGCCTCCTATGATTAAGTCGTGACTTGATGCATACTTCCAATCTTTGGGAAATGATTCATGTTTTTTCATTCTATCTTACAGTATTACATTTTCAATTGTAGGGATAATGTCTCCTATTCTTCAACTTCTTTAGAAGGGGCAATCCTATTAGATTCATTAAAGGATATGTGGGTCAACTCGTCTCCTACTATTATCACTTATTTAAATTTTATATTCCTTTCCTATGGAGGAATACCCTAGGAAAAAGACTTCATCTTCCATAGCTTCAAACTTTGCCAATTGTGATATTCCATTATTTAGAACCAAACATTTACATCCAAAGACATGCATGTAAGAAAGGTTTGGTGTTTTACACATAATATGTTCACATGGAATCTTATTCAATTTGGCTCTATTGTTTACCCTATGCAACACATAGTAGGCTATATTCACTACTTCAACCCAAAAAAAATCTAGGAACATATATTCATTTAGCATAGCTCTTATGGCCTCAACTAGTGTCCTATTTTTATATTTTTCTATTCCATTCTATTGTGGTGCTTTTGGGGCAATGAAATTCTATTTTATTTCTAATTGTTGATAGAATATCTCAAACTTCTCATTCTCAAACTCGCCACTGTGATCACTATGAATGGTGGAGATGGTGTATCTTATTTTTTGTAGAATCTAAATGAAGAATATTCAGAATTCATCAAATGATTCACTTTTATTTATGAAATTTTTAACCTATGTGAATCTTGTGTAATTTTCCATAATCACAAAATCTTATATCTTATCTTCTAGTCTCATAGTATTAAGGGGTCCGAATAAGTCCATGTGTATACCATCAATGGTCTATTTGTGGAAACTTTCTTAATTAAGTGAAATAATAGTTTTATTTATTTTCCTAATTAGCATACATCACATAAGAGTTCTTTAGTGAAGTCTAACTTAGGCTTTCTCCTTATCAGTTCAATGTGTGATTTTTTTTAGTATTCTCATGCTAGCGTGACATTGTCTCCTATGCCATAGCCATGATTCATCTAAGTGGGTCTTAAGGAACACTTTTAAGTAGTTTTGTCAATACAATCTAAATTAATAATGTATACATTATTTATTTGTAATCCGTCTAAAATAATTTTATTTTAAAACATTAACAGAAATATCATAATAAAATTTAAAGTTAAACCCCTTAGCACATAATTGAGTGATGCTTAATAAATTATGCTTAGGTCCTCTACTAACAAAACTTTTTTAATTCTAAAACCATTAGTTTTATACTATAATACTTATATAAACTACCTTTCTGGCGGTGTTATCTTTAATGGTCACCCTCCCTTTGCATCAAGATTCCATCATTATAATTTTTTTAATTTCTGCAATCATAGATCGTGAACACCCACTATCTAGGTACCACATGGCTTCACTAGACCTCTTATGTAAGCATACTTAGAAAATTAACTGAGCTAGGAATTTTTGAACCCAAATAAGCTTTGGCCCTATAGTGCGATGAGATGAAAATATGTAATGCTTTACTCCTCAGACCTTAGGTTTCCAAACAAGCTATGTCCTATGATGAAACATTTGTGAGCAGATTTGTGTTATATGTCCTTCCATGCTACAAGAATAAAACTTAACTCTTGGAAATGAATGAGCTAACGTATATAATGATTGATTCTTCCTCTTATGGAATGATGAGGATTGTGAGTCTCTAATGGGTTATTTGTGAGCTTAAGAGGACCTAGAAGCAAGTGCTCTCAGCTCTATTATTTACTTTCTTACATAATTATTTATACTTTTAAAAATACCTACTTGTGCTTTAGGCTCAGTTTTTGGCAAATGTAATGCTTCTGCTTCTAATGTCTTATGTACAATGTCTAGTTTAATATGCATGCTAGTTTTTTCTTTCAAATCATTTTTTAGGACATCGGATTCTTTAATTAGAATGGAATGATTATCTTGTAATGCAGTATACTCATTTTTTAACATGTAATCGTTTCCATAAGCTTACTATTTTTTTCATGCAAATGCTCAGTAAAGGAAAGTAGTTCATCATAGGTGAAGTTATATACCTGATCCTCATCGATGTCACCTAAGATATCCTTTATCAATAAGCTCAAAATAGTGGTTTCATTTTCAACTTCACTTTTAGAGGATTCAGAGTCAGAGTTGGCCTTGAAATCTTTGTACGGTCACTATTTATTCTTTTTTTTATTCGGCCTTTTCCTCGGCTTCTCCTTTTATGCTTAATGTTTAGATTTTGGTAGTCTCACTTAGTGTGACCTAGCTTTTTGCATTCATAACAAATTCTATCAGAAAAAATCTTATTGACCTTATTACCTTTCCCTCTCCTTTTATCATCATTTCATTTCCACTTGCTTTTTATGAATTTCTTCAACTACCTTACCATAAGGATAATATACTCGTTTGTTTCTCCCTTAGCATTGTTATTATAATCTTCAACTTTTAATGTAACAATTTTCTTTTCTTTTATTATCTATGTCCTCTAATCTCTAGCTATTTTTCCTTTTATATGCTATAAGAGAACAGAACATGTTATCAATAGAATAAGAAGTTAAGTCCATAGATTATGAAATTTTCAATACACTGGCATCCCAAGATTCAAGTAGAGATCTCAAAATTTTACTAACCATTTTAGCATTGCTATGTTTGTAAAAACTGATTAGGTTGTTAGACATAAGGCACTTGTCCCAATGCTAACTAAGAGGGGGGTGAATTATTTATTTAAAATTTCTTGGTTATTTTGTAAACTGATTTAAATAATTTAAGCATAGATATGAATGTTCTAAAAATTATTTTTTAACCACAGAAAGCTAAATTACAATGTAGAAAATAAAAATGCGATAAAAAAGAAAAGAATAGAGAATACAAAATTTTATAGTGGTTCGGTCCAACAAGACCTACGTCCACTCCCTGGAGACTCCTTCTCTAGGTATTGCACTATACTCAAGTGACTCTCCTTTAGCCCCATAGCAAGGTGGAGAAGCCTTTACAATTTTCCTCTCTTCCACCAAACTTCGATGTAGCAGATAACCGTCATCCTTTTTCATCCTTCTAGTAAAGGCAGAGAACCCAGCATCCTTTCTCACCCTCCTGGTGATGGCAGAGAACCCAACATCATTTCTCACCCTCTTGGTGATGGTAGAGAACCTAGCATCCTTTCTCACCCTCTTGGTGATGGCATAGAACCAAACATCCTATTTCACTCTCCTGGTGATAGTAGAGAATCGAACTCTCCTTCAAAGATCTTCTCTTAAGATTCTTCAAACAGATAGGGTAGAGACTTGAAGTACAAACAATGAGATCCTCACTTTTGGGCAACCTTATGAATTCCTCAAAATTTTCTCCTTAATGATCTCACAACACTCACTTCTAAACACTCTCCCAAATCACTCTTTCTTTCACTCTCAAGGAGAAATTCATAGAAGACTCTCATGACAATCAGTTTTTAAGACCCTTATATACAAAGGATAAGAAAAACCATCCAAAAACTAAAATTTTCATGTTTGACGAACTTGGATCATATAGTACGATCAATTTTCATATGTACAAACAGCACAAAAAGTCTCATACGATGTTATATGAACCTCATTTAATACTCTAATCAGTGTCTATTCGAACGCTGATTATATAGTACGATCAATTCAAAAACTGAGACTTTCGTCTGTACGAACGGGGATGAACTCAATTTCATACTCCGATTGGCGTTTATACGAACTCTATTCATACAATATGATCAGTTCAAAAATTTCAATTTTATCTGTACGATTGTGTATGAACCCGTTTTTGTACTCTGATCAGCATATGTACGAGCCTAATTTATACGGGATGACTAGTTCAAATTTTATGCGTTCGTACGAGATGATCTGGACCGATCATATTTTGTACTCTGATTAACGTCTAGGATGAACCCACATCATACCTTATGATCAGTACAAAAATTTATATGATCATACGGGACGGTCTAGACGAAGCTGATTTCGTACTCTGATTGGCATCCGAGATGATCCTATTTCGTATAGTATGAAATGTACTCAGAAAATTTTCTAGTCAAGCACCAATCAACTTCGTTTGGAGGGACACAGAAGTCAAATCATCCAGTACGATGCAACATCATACTGTACGATTAGTTTTAAAAATTTATGTTTAGTCTCACTCCCCAAATGTGTGTGTGCACGGTTACCCAATTTACAATCACACTCTCTCAGACTCAAGAAAAATAAAAAAAATAGACTTCACTTATAATAACCCTTAGTCTAATATGTTTTGAAGTCTTTAGCAGTATGGAGTATGATTTTCCTGGAAAATAATGTTAGTACACACAAAAACAAACTTTCCAGCATATGTTAGGAGAAACAATAATCAAATAATCAGATTTTGGTATCATTAAAAACTCACATGATTATAAAGATAAAGTCTTGAAAACTAATTTGCAATAATCTCAACAATGTTCTCTTCCTAATGAAAGTAATGAGATAATAATCATAGTAAATATTGGGTACATATCAGTGATAGATTCATTCAGTTGCATGTGAAAAGTTTATATTATTGTAATAAAATATTCAATTAAGATTGTTTAATCTCTTTTGTTCTTTCATAACTAAGGCATAATTTATCATATATTTTCTTTCCAATAGTACAAGTAGATACATGCATGAATACCTAAGATTTCAATGCACATAAAAATAATTCAAATATTTCATATTTATTTGTGCATATTCCCTAATTTGACATTTTAGTCCATAAATGGAAGTTCAACTTTAATGACATTTACTATTCTATGTTAAGGTCTATGTCCTACTTGAATTAAATTCAACATTCTAAAATCAATAGACTGAATGAATGTTTCCTAACAAAATTTTCAAATAGTATATGGTATATTATAAAAAAATATTGAACTAGTAATAAAATACCTTTCTAACATGTTCCAATTTTTGATTGGTGCCATGATAGTATCTAATTAGGATGTTAAAACCAATCTAGAAAGAACCCACTGTAATACCAATCGAACGTGATTTGATGTTAATTAAAACTATATGGGACATCTAAGAGGGGGGGGGGGGGGGGATTAGTATGTTTTAAAAATTTTAAATTTTAGTGGAAGCTTTGAAAAGTAAGACACCACTAAAAATTATGATTATTTTTTGTTTTAAAATAAAATAGAGTGAATAGCATTGTTATAAGTATTAAAATCCCTATTTGAAATTTCTAGGAGAAATAAATTTTATTGTAATCAAAGTCTATTTATATATATATATATATATATATATAGTAAGAGAAAATTAAAAAGTACTTACTTGCAAAATGATGGGGCATTGTGTTTGCTTTAAATTATTAGGAAAATATGCTTAGATTTTTTTGATATAAAATTTATGAAAGCCCACAAAATATATAAGTATACGTGTTGAATCAAGTAATAAATGATAGGGAATAGTGTTACTCCCATGAGAAAGCATTCTTCTTAATTGAAATTAAACTAATACTATTTAATCTAAATGCATAATTTATCCTACTGAAAATAAAAATAAATTTTTTTAAGTTTTTGCCACATAATCGGGACTTGTAAGAAAACTTGATACTAAAGAAAATAAAATATTTTTGACTAATGATTACAAGAAAATATAGTTTTTACTAATGTGACACTTGATATTAGATGTAGAGATAAGTATATGCATCCCTAGATCTCAATCTAGCTTGTAGGGGTGAAAAAAAAAAGGTTTTATTGCCTTCTTACAATTATACTACCTCCATAAAACCTAAAAAGGTTTAACATCCTATGTCTAGGTTTGCCAAAATTCTATTTCAATACTCCTGATTATTTTAATATTCTCCATCAAGGCTATATACCATACTGGATATTTACTACTCTCAGAACTTTTATTTTTTAAAAAAATTTATGTCCCACAAGATCTGCTTTATTTATATTTGGATATTTTCTTTTGATTAAATCTTCATAGTTAGACATTATACCACCCTAAAGGGTAGACTAATGTCCTTATACCAATTTAAAAGATAGAAAACTATAATTTATTGTTTTAAAGATGTGGCATAGGGAATATATAGATCATCCCAAAGGATGAAAAGCATATTATCATATCCTTCCAGTTAAAGAAATAAATCATAAATTTATTTCCATATTCAAATATAAAGGATATTTAATTCGATATAAATGAAAATCAAATATCCTTCTATCTTTTGATTATGAAATCAAATTTAAAATTTGGATAAAATCGGTCTAAGATAGCATTTATTTTACTCTGGGATCTAGACTCCCTATAGGGGCAAGCCCCTATAGTTAATTACATTTCCTAAGAGGATACTCTCGATTTAAATGAATACTAAATAGTTTTAAAATTCATATAAGTTGAAATAAATATTTGGGCTAATTAAATTCTGAGGTACAAGCTTTAGATTATAAATTCTTGAATTAGATTTGAAGATTTAGATTTGAATTAGGAAAGAAGGTGCAGCGAAGAGTGTATACACTTAGGACTTACCACTTGCCTAGAGTGAGCTGCCAGCTAACAATCCTAATCACAACAATCGCCAATGTAGGTAAGATTTAGAAAGCTCTATCCTAGGAATCAAGAATTTGTTAAAGAATTTAAATCAAATGCAATACAACATGCTTACAAAAAATGAAAATCTATACGTATAATTCTTATGATGCTTGAACAACAATGTATATATAAGAGCTGATTTTATTAATATAAAATTTATAAAGTACAACCCAAGGTTTACAGTAAAGTAATGGTGGTCAAGCCCCACCGACAATAAACCTGGATTCTAATCCTATAAGGAACATCTAGAGTAAAATATAAATGCTTATGGTCTTCAGGCTCCAATTCTTCTATGGAGTTCCAAAAAAGAATATCCTCTTAAAACAAGAAATTATTTTTTGAGCCCCACCTGTATATGTATAAGCAGTTATCTTTAACTCTTTTAAAACTCATAACACAGTACAACTCAATCTATATACAGGGAATCTATGAAATTTAAATTTAAAAATCTCTTTCCACATACATAAATTCCTAAGAACATTCTACTATACAGAAAGAAATAAAATATATATATGAAAGTGTATTGTGGGAAATTATATGTATAGGAAAGTAAATAAAAGTAAAGTACACAGCCTTCACTCATTCACTCTGCTCTCTGGTGCACTGATAGAAAAGAAAATATGGCATATTATAATTTGCATAAAGTAAGCAATCACACATAGGTGCCCTCTAGAAAAAGACACCCGCAATCAAACCAAAACAATCCACTGCCCTAGCCTAGGCTAAAGTTAGTTATTCTAGTAAACCATCTAAGTGTGTGAAAGAGGTCGTATAGCTTTAATAGATTCTATAGGAATTTATAGTTTAGATTGCATGTATTTTTTAGGTTTATCATTAAAGGCTGAAAGGGATTGTAATTAAAGTTTAGATGATGTGTATTTGACTTTTAATTTATTTCAATTTTATATGTTGAAGTTGTTTGTTTAGTTTTAAAGAATTTATATATTGATAAACGCCACAGTGTAAGGGGTTATCAATTTATAAATCCTAAGGCTTCCAAAATGGATACCCATGCATCCTCTATGCAGGATAGGTGAACATATGAGAGCCTCTAAAGTTTATTTGAGAAAGACAAAAGGGACCTTATAATGTAATGCAACATATGAGAGTCAAGTATGTCACATAAGGCTTGTATGTTATTAATTGTTTGAAGATCCCCAAATCCATTGTGTTAGTGCCGTCCCAAAAGGAGTTGTGCACAACACATAAGGGTCGCTTTGCTATTTAGGAGTATTAAAGATCTTTAGATCAAAATGCCAAAAAGCCCTCAAAAGGAATCAAGCTTTAGGCATAAAAGACCTGAATTTATTTAATCTAAATTAATTATCAAATTAAATTGATCAAAAATAACTTTTTAATCAATCTAATTATAAAATTAATTTGAATTAGATAAATTAAAATTTTAATTTTAATTTTCATGATTTTATTATAATATTCATTAAATTGTATTTAATTATTGAATTTTAATGAATTTTTAATTTTATATTAATGAATTTTTTATGAATTAAAATTAAAATTTATTCCAAAATTTTATAAAAGTTTGAATTATTAACCTCTAAATTTTATTTAATTTTAATGTATTTTTTAAATTTATTTATTATTTTTAATTAATTATTAATGAAATTTTTTTAATTAATGAATTAAAATTAAAATTTATTGAAAATTTTTATTTAAATTTTAATTATAAATCTTTGATTTTTATTTTATTTTTTTGGAATTTTTATGCATGTTTGTATTTTTTTATATTTAGTTAATTACTAATGAAATTATTTCATCAATGAATTTAAAATTAATTTTTAATTAAAATTTTGTTTAAATTGAAATTATAAATCACTGATTTGATTCTTACTTTTGTTATGAATTTGTTTTATATTTTAAATTTTAAATTTTTATTTTTAAATAATTTATTTAATTATTATTTAATTAATGGTAATTAATTATTAATAAAAATTTAATGAAAATTTTATTTGGATATTATTTTTAGATAATTGTATGATTGATTTTAAGTTTATTTACGTTGATTTTATATTTTTATGAATTTTATTTGTTTTATTTGGATTTGTTGAACATTAAACTCTTTATGAATGGTTAATTGAAATTGATCATTGTTTGGAGGTCAATTAATGTCAAATCAATGTAAATTGGATCAAAGGGGATATGACGGTAAGTTTTCTAAGTTTAATATTTCATCCAAAATGGATATGTGAGGTTAATCCAAGATTTGACTAAGTTAGTTGAGACACATCTTAATTATTGTCCTTAATGTGTCACTAAGTTTGATAGGCATGAAAATCATGTTTACTAACCCTTTGTACACAAATTACAATCACATCATAGCAATCATGAACATAGTGTACTAAGTCTACAAGGAAAATGAATTAATGAATCTTCAAATATTATACCTAAATCATGCTTTAGTTGTTTGAAGGTTTATTCAATGAACAATCATACATTTAACTTGATTTAAATGTACTATTCTATGAGAATGATATAGTATAATGCATTCAAATATATTTGAGATCAATCTATTGGGAACCTAGAAAGTAATAAAAAGCAAATTTGGGAAAGTTTGATTATGATAATTACTTCTAAATACTCAATAGTACAATACCCAAAAGGTATTAATACTCTTGAATATGATTGTTCATGAATGTTTTAAAACATCTATATGTAATCATTGTAGTATCATTTGATTAATAATGAACTTTCTTAAAAATTTTAGGTCAAATCATAACCTATTGCTTTTGAATGAAAATTCAAATATGAATCAAATGAATCCCCAAATACTTTCATATAAATCAATCAATATACATATAAATCTCTTCAACATGCCATTTGAAATTTAAATTCCATTAAGTATTTATTTAAAAATTAATTATTAAAAATGCATAAAGTTTAAAGTATCATTTATATACTGGAAATTAGACATTGATTTTATTTTTAGAAAATAGTACATTTTATTCTGAGAAAAACAAGTATTTATACGAAAATTTTGGTGGAGTATTTTTTTTTAAAGATTTTTCAAAGTTCTATAATTAAAACCTATTAAATTACTTTGTTAAAACAGGAATTATACAGCTGGTGGGGCTTTTACATGCGACAGTTTGTGAGCACTTAACGCAAATCACTTAACCGAGCCAGTGGCTAATATAAACCATTCAATATAACAATTTCCATCTAATGATTGATATTTAATTCTGCGGTTGATCTCTGTTAGGAGAGATAGGATGTCCATGTTAGATCTCATAGTTTGTAATAGACGGACTAGATCAAGTTGGATGACAACTAATCCATCTAGTAGTTGGATCAAGCCAGATCGAATGAGAAAGAGACAAAATCATGACTGTTAAAATCAAACATAATGAGTGAACAGTCACGATTTCATCTCTAAGCTCGGTACACCGAAAACCTTAAATTTAATTTTTTGTTCAGACTTAACCTTAAGTAAATTAAATGGCATAAAGTCTGAGATTTAGATGAAAGTCATTAGAATGAAGAATGGGGGATATATTATGAGCTTCTAATTTTCCTATATAGATGTCTACTTAGAAAGCTTAGGTAGAACCTAGGGTTTAGGAAATACCTAAACACAGATGGTCTTGAAAGGATTTGGAAGGTTCCTTATCATTGTTAGAGGATCCCCTATAGGTTTGTATAAGATTTGAAGTTCAGATATTAACTAGATGAAGAGCTCAAACACTAAGGATGGATGGTAGCTTCGATCTTACATCAACTTCATCCTTGGTAGCTTTTAAATGCGGGGAATTGACAGGAAAATGAAGGGCGAGCTTAGAGATATGAAAATGAAACACCAAATCGCTCTGGTAATGAATGGGATGAGGCTTAGCTCTGAATAAAAAGTTCCATCATCCCTAGCCTATTATAGTTATTGGAGCCAAAAGCAACAGCTGGGATGCATCAGGGAGGTTCTCTTGATGCTTGACACATGTCCCTAGTAGTTAGAGTACATGGAGAGTGGTTGTACGTGCTGAATGGACTTCAAGTTGTCTTCACATGTGAAGGGACCACCTGGGTTAGTTAGGCTGAACTAGAGCTTGGGTTGGGTCGGGCTAGAGTCCAGGAGACTTCTAGGGCCTATTTGAGTGACTAAATGGGTTTAGATTTGGCTGGGCAAGTTGGTTTGGCCAAGTTGATCACTAGAGTTCTTTTGAACTCTTATCGACCATTTGGCCAATCAACATGTCAAAGGAATGTTGAGGTGGAGTTCAAATGGATCTAGAAAAATTTGAGATGATTTGGAAGTCATACAAAACCATGGTATATATGCTTAAATGAGGATTGGCCAAAGAGCTTATTTAAGACTATGTTGACTTGATTTTATTAGTCAAATGGTCAAATCATGGTGATATGGATTATAGAAAGCATATGGGAAGTGTTTGAGTGAACTTCAATAGGTATGAAGCCATGGGGATAATATGTGAATAAAGGAATGTTTGTATGGTTGGATTTTGACCACACATGGTGATTTGACCAAGTCAAACCCACCATGGGTTGACCTATAATGGACTTGGAGAAGTTGAAGCCATGTATAGGAATGATCTTGAAGATTTTCCATGCTTTATTTAATTGTATGCAAGGAGTGGGTGTAATGTGAGTTAGTTTGATCAAAACTAGCTTTAGTTGACCAAGTCAATTGGTGACTAGGTCAAGGCAACCAGTCAGGTCTACTTCACTAGGAGAAGTGTCGAGGAATTTTGGTGAAGCTTAAGATTCAAGCTGGTGTTGAATTTTTTAAGGATGATTGATGTTTGATGATCAACTAAGCTAGCTTGAGCTAGCTCAATTGATCATCTTGATCAATCATTGAATCATAAAGCTAATGATGTTGGGTATGATATGGGAGGTTCCTAATGAAGTGGGTTATGCCATAACTGGGGTCAAGATGTCAGTGCATTATTGCAATTTTATGTAGACATTGATTGATGTTGGGTATTAAATATTTGACTGATTGGGTGATTGAAAATTGGATATATGATTGAATAATTGATTACAGATTGAATGTATGATTGGATGCTGGAAGTGCAGGCTAGGGTGATGTCTAATTGACTGGAGTTCAAAAATAGATTGATTAATTATGATTGAAGTTGATTGGTAGGCTGGATTGAATGACTGATTATGGGTTTGAGATATAATTAAAGTTGATTGGCAGGCTAGATTAACTGATTAATTGAATGATTGATTGCTTGATTAGAGCACAGATAATTGACTGAATGATTGAGTAATTGATAAATTAAGTGTTTGCTAATTGTAGACTATGGACTAGATGCTTGATTGATATAGGTAAGATAATTGATTGAATGTATGATTAATAGAGTACTAGATGATTGATAGTTGGGTGGTTGCTAATCATTAGATACATAATTAGGAGTTTGAAAGGCCCTGATGACCTCATATAAAAATGAGGTCAACAACAACATACATGGTCATTATATGTATTAAATATTGAATAGGAGATATTGAAAACATCTATGAAATAATTTAAGCATAAAAGTCTATCATAGTACTTACTGAATGTTTACATCATTTGCTCAAAGTTAACCAGACATGAACGAAAAATGAAGCAAACTCATTTTTATTTCATTTATATGAAAAAGATAAAGGAGAATGAATAAAATGAATGTCACCCAAATGGATCAATTGATATTCTACATAGTTCGTCTTCCAACAATAGAATTTCTTACACAAAAGAGGCTATGATCTCCCAAAAGATAGTATCTTGCACATTCCTAGACTCCCTTAGACTTTACTCTAATGGGGAACTAGAGAAAGTCATTCAAATGTACAAGACTCCAATGAAATAACATAAATCTCAACAAAATAATAAAAAAAAACTATTTATATAAGTATAAAAATGGGTTCAGGCACCATGGCGCTCGACTTAGTTGCGTAAATCAAACTAGCACTTCAATGCTATAATATCTACTTTGTTGTAGTGCTGGGCTGACCTAGCCTGTTACTGGGTGAACTAGTGCATCTTTTTGTTGAGTCTGTATGACTTCTCCTTTTAGTAACTACTCCACTACGACATCAAAAAGTTGAACACTATGATGCTTAAATGTTCGATCTGGCACTGCAACATTTTGATGATCGATGCTCCAACACTCAAATTCTTGAGACTCTAATACTACTTTGCTGGTTTCTAGTGTAGTGGAGCTGTGAAGCACTGTGCACTAACCTTTGCTCCATCGGGTTCTTGACTTTTCCTATAATTCTCAAGAGACTGGCACTATAATGTTAAAATCAGGCACTAGGTGTTTGTAGATGTCCATGCTATGGTGCTATACATATGGGTGTTGCGGCATTATCTAACACTTGTGAATTTTATTTTTCCTAAACATTTTTTACATAAACATAATCAAAATAATATATTTTTACAAAATTTAAGTATAATAAATAGTACACAATATACACAAACAAATTTATTACAAATCTGGATTTAAGGATTATGCTTTTGATGATAACAAATATTTCTATTTCTGTTTGATTGTCTAACTTTTCAGGTCCAAAAGATTAAGTATAATTCAAGCCAGCACAAGATTGAGTCAGTTTGTATGTGGTTCAGGTTCAATGTAATTTTTTCCTTTCTTGAGTCAAATGTAATGTAATTGATCCACTAGCTAACCTTGTACGCACACACTTAGAGTGAGATTTTTTTGTGAGTTTAGAGTTTTTGTTTTACTTTGATCACATTGTCCTGGACAATCGCCATATCATCCTAGACAATCCATTGAAAATAGAAACCCTAATTAGGGCTGTCAAGTTAAGTCAGTCTAATTAAGCCTATCATCCTGGATAATCCTCACATCGCATAGGACGATATGCTCAAATCAAAAATTCTCACCCGCTAAACTAAGTTAGGAATGATTTGATTTCTTAGTTTTTTCTCTCTAATCATCGTAGATGATGGGTGTATTATCCTTGAGGATTCACAACAATCATGCCTAAATTAGTCAAGTCATTAAGGAAAGTAATCGAGGATTAATTTGATTGATCACATCATCCCGGACGATTGTAAGATCATCCCGAATGATATGATAAAAATCCTCATCGTCCAAGTGACTTCACCTGGATGACCCATATAATGTGTTGAATGATATAAGCCTTTTTATACTAATCGTCTAGGACGATAGAAATATCATCCCAGATGATCAGGTCATTTTCAATCGTAGAGCACATTTGTGTAGGCCAAACCGAATAATACTGAGGATGATTTTGGCTGGTTTTGAACTAATCGTACGGGATGATAAGAATATCATCCCGAACGATCAAGCCTTTTTCTTTAAATTGTCCAGCCTTTTCTCCTAGACAACCCGAACAGTACTCAGGATAATTTTCTTGAATTGAACTGATCATCCCAGTCGATCGCAGGATCGTCCTGGATGATCTGAACAAAAATGTCTTCTAATCATCTTGAGAAGCCAGATCATCCAGACCAATTAGGAAAGATTTACACTGATTGTACAGGACGATCCTTCGATCGTCCTAGATGATCTTTGACGGTAAGTTAAATTTTAGGGAAATTTTTATGCCTTTCTATTTAAACTTTTTTGTTTGTTATTGGAAAAAAATTTTTCCTGAGTCCTTTGCTGAGAGAGCCTTGAGAGGGAGAGGGAGAGCTTGGGAGAGAGAGAGAGAATCTTGAGAGGGGGAGTTTGTGAGATGTTCATAAAGATTACTCCAAGCAAGGATTCAAGTCATCTTCTCCGGTCATCGTCCCTTATCCCATGGTGTCTTTATGGGAAGGATCATCAGCAAGAAGTCAAGGTTCTTTGCCTACTTTAGAAGGAAGCAAAAAGAGGTAAGGTTCTTTTCCTGCTTTAGGAGGAAGCAAAAGGAGTTTAGGTTCTCTACCTGCTTTAGGAGGAAGCAAAAGGAGTCTGGATTCTCTGCCTCACCGGGTAGGTGTAAAGGAGTTTTGTAAAGGCTTCTCCGCCTTACTATGGGAGTAAAAGGAGAGTCACTGATTGGTTTAGTGCAATACCTGGAGGCGAGGCTCTGGGAGTGGACTTAGGTCAAGTTGACCAAACCACTATAAAATCTGGTGTATTCTTTTTTATTATTTTTTGCACTTTATTTTTTTGTTATTATCTGCTTGGGTGAAATCTATGAATGATCTTTTTATTATTATTTTAATTCATTTCCGCTGCAAATTATCAAAAGATCTTTCTAGTGGTTAAAAAAATTCTTAAAACTACCAATTCACCCCCCCCCCCCCCCTCTTGGTTAGCCTCGGGCTAGTTCATAAGGGCTTAACATCCCTATTGAACATTCAAGTGGTATCAGAGCGGGATTCAAAAATTAAGTCTAAAAACTTTTGAATTTTGATCCATGGCTAACTTTGGTAAACTTTAATATTACTGAAGGTTATTCAATTACACGACTACTATTATTTTATAACATACCTTTTAATTTTTGGAAAACTCGCATGTCCACTTTTCTTCAATCTATAGATTATCGCATGTTGATGCTTGTTAAAGATGGCTATGAAGCACCTTTTAGACTTGTTAATAATGTGAAAACCAAACTACCTTTTGGCAAATAGACTTTTGATGATCGGGACTAAGCCTAATTGAATGCCAAATGTTTGAACTATTTTTTTTGTGCCTTAAAATCTAAGGATTACATGCGTGTCTCTACTTGTACAACTGGTAAAGAGATTTGGGATAGATTATGCATCACTTATGAAGGTACATCTGAAGTTAAACAGTTTAGATTAAACATACTACTTCATGATTACAAAATTTTTCACATGAAACCTAGTGAGTTTATATCTGAAATGTATACTAGGTTTACACAGATTATAACATCCCTGCATACCTTATGAAGAGAACTCACCAACTATGAAAAAGTTAACAAAATCTTGAGATGCTTGCCCTCTTCCTATGAAGTGAAAATAATTGCGATCACTTAATCTAAGGATTTGAATGCTTATTCCATTGATAACTTACTTGGATCACTCATTGCTTATGAGTAAGGAGTGAACCAAAGACAGCTTGATGCAAGTGAGAAAAAGAAAGAGAAGACTGTAGCCTTGAAGGCTAATGATTCTAATATTAACTATTCAGGATTTGATGATGATGACGTTGCCTTAATCACTAGGAAAGTCAAAATCTTTCTGAGGAAGAAACACAAGAACTATCATAAGTGGAACAAAGGTAAGAGTAGTAAAAATTTTAAGGGTTCTTCTGATATAGTTTGTTTTGAATACATGAAACCTGGGCACATAAAAGCTGATTATCCTACACTTAAGACTCACCCAAGTAAGAAGAAGGGTGAGGAGAAACCTAAGTTCAGAAATAATAAGAAGAGGATTTAAAAGGCTTTTTGGGCAGATTCTGCATCTGATTCCTCTGAAACTGAAGCTGAAGAGGAGATTACAAACTTGTGCTTGATGGTTGGTGAACATCTTGGTCAGTCTGACCAAGAAGAGGTATGTGAACTTACCTATGATCAACTACTTGATGTTTCTAAAAAAATCCATTCATCATATAGGAAGCTTAAGAAAACTCATGCTAGCCTGAAACTAGAATTTCTGAATTTATAAAAAGAGCATAAAATTTTGATTAAGGATCATTCCACCTTGGATAGCAATCATATGGCATTACTTAATGAATTTAATAAATTAAACAAAAAGCATTCTGATTTATCATTTGATCATGATTCATTAAAAATATCACATGTTGATTTAGAAAGAGCTTCTAAAGAGCTAGATACCATGGCATGTGATTTAAGTAGTAGTGAGCATGCATTGAAATTTGAAATTGAAAGCCTTAAAAAAGAAAATGAATTTATAAGTGTAAAAATTAGTGATTTTGAGAATAATGAAATACCACCTACGTCTGCACAATTTTATAAATCTTCAACACTTGGAGAATCTCATTCAAAATCATCAAAGCATGTTTCATCCAAACCTAAGAAGCGGCACTATCACCCATTTAGATTAGTTAATCCTTTTCCTAGTGTTAGATATTTTTCTTGTGGTATGTTAGGACACATCTCCCACACTTGCACTATTCACCATAGTACACATTGGGTGTGGAGATCCAAACTGCATGATTCACAGCATAACATGCATACATCTCATTCTTCTTTTCATCACAAGGGACCCAAACATATTATGGTTCCTAAATCTGACATTTGATAATTTATTAGGTGTGCTCTCACAAAATCCCTTGTTAGAGTATACGGTACCTGGATAGTGGATGTTCAAGGCACATAACTAGAGATGCAAATCAGTTAATTTTATTGGAGACCAGAGCAGGAGGCAAGGTTACAATTGGAGACAACAACACCAGGAGGGTGGTAGGAGCTGGTATAATTAGTGATTCAAAAAATTTCATTATTGATAATATTTAATTTATAGATTGACTGAAACACAACTTGCTCAACATCAGTCAACTCTGTGACAAATGATACAACATAATGTGCTTGCCAACTTACTTCATTATAAGATTAAATGACAAAATTATTTTACAGGGAAAAAGGATCAACAATATCTACACGCTGGATGTAAGTTGTTTTAATACTAATATTTCAATTTACTTAAAAACTACTACTGATGAGTCTTGGCTGTGGCATAGGAGGTTATGTCATGTCAGTATGAAAACCCTTAGAAGAGTCACCCAAAAAGACTTAGTTAGAGGTGTCCCCAAGCTTAAGTTCATTAAGGACCACCTGTGTGATGCCTGTCAACTAAGGAAGCAAGTCTAATCCTCTTTCCACTCCATTAAGGACATCTACACCTTTAGACCTTTAGAAGTCCTTCACATGGATCTCTTTGGACCCATTAGCACTACCAGCTTAGAGGGAAAAGTTTTTGGATTTGTGATTGTTGATGACTACTCGAGGTTCACTTGAATTAGATTTCTGTCACATAAGTCTGAATTATTTAATGAATTTAAATCCTTCTCCACTTGGATTCAGAAGATGTTAAGTTGTAAGATCTTGTCCATCCATAGTGATCATGGTGGAGAGTTTAAAAATGTGAGATTTGGTACTTTCTGTGAGGAGCAAGGGATTAGCCACAACTTTTTAGCTCCTAGGACCCCTTAACAGAATGGGATAGCTGAAAGGAAGAATAGAACCTTAGTTGAAGCTGCTAGAACCATGCTTGGTGAGTATTCACTTCCAAAATATTTTTGGGTTGAAGTGGTGAACACTGCCTGTTATGTGCTTAATAGGGTAAATATTAGATCCAATCTGAATAAGACACCCTATGAGATTATTAAGGGTAGAACTCCAAACCTTTCCCACCTCCATGTCTTTGGCTGTAAGGTTTTCATTCACAATAATGGGAAGTCACTCTTAGGAAAATTTGACCCAATATCTGATGAAGGCGTGTTCTTAGAATATTCAAGTGTAGGGAAATCATTCAGAGTGTTTAATAAGAGGACATTGGAGGTGGAGGAGACTACTCATGTAGTATTTGATGAATCTGATCCTAAGGAGTCTAGATCTAAGGTAGATGATGAAGAGATTATAGAAGTCACCCAAGGAGTAGAATCTATAAATCTTAAGGAAAGGGTAGAAGTTGATGCTTCTTTTCCTAGAGAATGGAGATATTATTCAAGTCATCCTAAAGAATTGATCTTAGGAGACCCTTTTGAAGTTCTTAGAACTAGGCATAGCCTTAGGAAACAAGTAAACCACTCTGCCTTTATTTCAATGACTGAACCCACCAACCTGAATCAAGCCTTATTTGATGAGTTTTGGATCTTAGCCATGTAGGAAGAGTTAAATCAATTTGTAAGGAATGATGTTTGGGAGATTATAGAAAGACCTAAGGATCAAAGTGTTGTAGGAACTAAATGGGTCTTTAAGAATATGATGAATTATTCTAGTTTGGTGATTAGGAATAGGCAAGATTGGTAGCTAAGGGGTACAACCAAATAGAAGGGATTAATTTTGAGGAGTCCTTTTCCCCTGTAGCTAGATTGGAAGCCACTAGGGTGCTATTAGCCTTTGCTTCTTATAAGGGATTTAAGCTTTTTCAAATGGATGTCAAGAGTACCTTTTTGAATGGGGTAATAAAAGAGGATGTCTTTGTAGAGTAGCCCCTAGGTTTTGAGAGTTCCTAATATCCAAAGCATGTCTATAAATTAAAAAAGGCCTTGTATGGATTAAAACAGACACCCAGAGCTTGGTATGAGAGGCTTAGCACATTCCTATTAGAAAGAGAGTTTGTTAAGGGGAGTGTAGACACCACCCTTTTCTAAATAAAATAGGAGATGATTTACTCATTATCCAGATCTATATTGATGATATACTTTTTGGATCTTTCGATAAAAATTTATGTGATGATTATTCTAAAATAATGAGTAAAGTGTTTGAGATGAGTATAATGGGAGAATTATCCTACTTTTTAGGGTTTAGCATAAGGCAAATGGATGATAGAACTTTTCTTAATCAATTAAAATACACTAAGGATATCTTGAAGAAATATGAAATGGACAAAGCCAAGCCAATCAACACTCCCATAAGTTCATCAGTTCAGTTAGAAAAGGATTCAAATAGAAAATCTATTGATTAGAAGAAGTATAGAGGAATTATAGGATCACTACTTTACCTGAATGCTAGCCGACCTGATATCATGTTTAGTGTTTATCTTTGTGCTAGGTTTCAAGCTGATCCTAAAGAATCCCACCTGACTATTGTTAAGAGAATCCTTAGACATTTCCTAGGATCCCAAACTTAGGAATATGGTTTCCTAGGCACAACACTTCTTTTAAGATTATTGGATATTCATATTCTGATTTTGCAAGATGTATGGTGGATAGAAATAACACTTCTGAAACTTGCCAATTCATAGGACGGTCTTTAGTCTCCTGGTATAGTAGAAAAGAAAATTTTGTTGCACTTTCTACTGCTGAAGCTGAGTATATTATCTTAAGAAGTTGTGTAGCCCAAGTCCTTTAGTTGAAGCAACAAATTCTGGATTTAGGATTACCTGTTGCAATAATTTTAGTTCTATGTGATAACACCAGTGCCATTTGCATTTCTAAGAATCCAATACAATATTCTTGAACTAAACACATTGACATAAGGAATCACTTCATTAGGGACCATGTTACCAAAGGAGACATTGAGTTACACCTTGTAACAACTAAAAATTAAATGGCTGACATCTTTACTAAACCACTGGCCTTTGACACATTCAGCATTTTAAGGAACAAATTGGGTGTGATTGACATAAATGCATGAATCTGATGACTGCTGATTTTTGAATTTTCTATTTTTCATTTCTTCCCTTTTAATTTTTTTTTATCAGTTTTCTTTTAGATCTTTTATTTTTCTACTGATTTTAGTTTCTTTGATTTGCTTATTGAATTTGGTTGCCTTTTCTTTTGAGTCTTTCCCTTGATTTTAGATTTACTATTTACTTAATCAAGAATCAGATCACTGCTCACTACTGCTGATAAACTAATTTTTTGACTAAGAGTTTTTCCTTATTTTTGTTTGAAAGCTTGTAAGCAGTGATTGTCTTCTCTAAACCAGTTAAATGGAAGAAATATTGATGATTATTTTCTCTTACTCTAACTTCTTTAATGGTGTCTTTTTCTTTTTTAATAGAGATCTTTTTCAAAATTAAAATCTTGGTTTTTGAAACAGAGATCTATTTTATCTTCCTACACTAATCTATCTCATATGAAAAGTATTTTTTAAAAGCATTGAATCATTATTATGTTCTTCCTAATCAAGTGTTTGCATTTATCATATGAGTATGATTTAATTTTATGGTTTATTCTTCCTGATTGTAGAGAGTGAGCTGTTCTTCTCTTATATCAGGAAGGTAATCTCACAATTGAGACACTTTATAGATTATGAAAGGAAGCAAGCTTGCAAAAGAAATGAAAAGAGGCATAAAATGAACCTAAAATTCAAAAGATGTACAATTTCGCCAAAAATTAAAAGGATACACAAAGTGTATCAAAAATAAAAAAATGCACAAAGTGCATCAAATAAATTAAAAAAGAAAAAAGGCACAAAATGAGCCCACAAGGAAATAAGCTTCTTCCCTTTCAGATCTTTAAACATCTTAGAAAAATCCGTGCTCCACTTAAAATTTTCAAGTACTTAAGATCAAAACTCATGATTTATGAATCCTTCCTTTGTAATACTATTTTATCAGATATTTTTCTAGAATGAGATTTTGAATGGATCTCTTTTCAAATCTAATTTCTTCTCTTTTGAATTAGATTTTTGTTTAAAAGGAATTTGATCCTGTAAGGTGTCCGAGATAGGGCTTACAAAAATCGATTTTCCAACTTTTCTAGATTTTAGTTCGTCCATTTCTTCTTATTTATTTTTGAATTAAAAAACTATGGAAAAATTCTGATTTACTAGAGCCAATTGATTCAAAAAAAAAATATTTTCAGCCACCACATCCTCCTCCATCTGATCAGGATCCACCTCCTTACTAGTTTGTTTGATTGTGTTATTTTTCTTGTGTTAGCTTTATACTATTTTGTTTATGTGTCTTTGTGTTATTTTTCCCCTTTTTGAGATGTCAAAAGGGGGAATAGTTGTGTGCTCTGGATCAGTGTACTGAATTTGATAGTCCTAACAATGTTCAAATGTTCCGTGTTTTTGAATTATCAATGCTCAATATTTATTTACTGAATTTGAAATTCCTAACAAATATTTGTAATCATCAAAAATGGTGAGATTATTAAAAATCTGGATTCAAGGATTATGCTTTTGATGGTAACAAACATTTCTATTTCTGTTTGATTGTCTAACTTTTCAGGTCCACAAGATCAAGTACAATCTAAGCCACCTCAAGATTGAGTCAGTCTGTATGTGGTTCAGGTTTAATATAATTTTCCCTTTCTTAAGTCAAAAGTAATGTAATTGATCCCCTAGCTAAGTAACCTTACACACACATACTCAGGGGGAGATTTTTTGTGAGTTTAGAATTTCTATTCTATTTTGATCACATCGTCTTAGATGATGGCTATATCATCCTAGAAGATCCATTAAAAATAGAAACCCTAATTAGGGCTATCAAGTTAAGCCGGTCTGATTAAGCTGATCGTCCTAGACGATCCTCAAATCATACAGGACGATAGGCTCAAATCAAAAATTCTCAGCCGCTAGACTAAGTTATGCATGATTTGATTTCTTATTTTTTTCTCTCTAATCATCCTTGACGATGGGTGTGTCATCCTGGTTGATTCACAGCAATCATGATTAAATTATCCAAGTCATTAAGGAAAGCAATAAAGGATTAATTTGATTAATCATATAGTCCTGGACGATCGCAAGATCGTCCTGAACGATATGTTAAAAATCCTCATCGTCCAAGTGACTTCACCTGGACGACCCGTACAATGCGCTGAATGATATAAGCCTTTCTGTACTAATCATCTAAGATGATAGAAATATCGACCTGGATGATCAGGTCATTTTCAATCATATAGTATATTTGTGCGGGCCGAATTGAATAATGCTCAGAATAATTTTGGCCAGTTTTGAACTAATCATATGGGACGATAGGAATATTATCCCGAAAGATCAAGCCTTTTTTTCAGATCATCCAGCCTTTTCTCCTAGATGACCCGAATAGTACTCAGGATAATTTTCTTGAATTGAATCAATTATCTAGACGATCGTAGGATCATCCTGGACGATCTGAATAAAAATGCCTTATAATCATCCTGAGAAGCTAGATCGTCCCGACCAATTGGTGAAAAGGAGTTTTTTAAAGGCATCTCCGCCTTACTGTGGGATCAAAAGGAGAGTCACTGATTGTTTTAGTGTAATACCTGGAGGTAAGGCTCCGGGGAGTGGATGTAGGTCAAGTTGACTGAACCACTATAAAATCTGATATGTTCTTTCTGATTAGTTTCTGCACTTTATTTCTCTGTTGTTATCTGCTTGGGTGAAATCTATGATTGATCTTATTATTATTGTTTTAATTCGTTTATGCTGCAAATTATCAAAAGATCTTTCTTGTGGTTAAAGAATTTTTAAAACTACCAATTCATCCCCCCCCCCCCCCGCCCTCTTGGTTAGCCTCGGGCTAGCTCGTAAGGGCTTAATATCCCTATCGAACTTTCAAAATTCTCCATAGCTTAAACTCTTGCTTGTCCTCAAGCATTGGTGGAATCACCAATTAATTAACTTAATTGCCAAAGTAAAAATTAATAATTTAAAATTATTAAAATTTAAGATAATATAACATAGTCTATCTAGAAGTAATTTGGAGTAAATAAAATTTATAATTTTAATTTGATAGGACATAATAATTATCCCAATTAGTCATCCTTGCTATTGCTTATTTGAATCTATCCACTATAAGTGCATATATAAGTTTGACTTCTGAATTCAAAAATGAATTTAGGAATTAGTTATGTTTATTATTAAATTGAAAGTTTAAAAGTATACAATTATATGCATTAGTTCACTTTATTGCAAATCTGAGCCCAAGTACATATTTTTAATGATAACAAATATTAATGTTTCTTTACTACTACAATTCTTACATATCTATTTTTGTTTTCCCTACTCACTAACCTTTCAGGTTCACAAGTTTACTTTAAAAGTCAATCAACTTAAGATTAGGTAGACTAGGATTGAGTCATCCTGTAATTTCAATTCAATGCTTCTTTTACCTTTTCTTGAGTCAAATATACTATGGTGGATCCTAAAGCTAAGTAACCTGGCACACACACACTTAAGGGGAGTAATTTGTTGAGTCAGAGTTCTTTTTTTATTTTGATCATATTTTACAAGATGATTTATAATCATCTTGGATGATTAGTTAAAAAATAGAAATCTTGATTAGGGCATCCCTGATAATTAAGTTTGTTTAATTAATCATCATGGATGATTCATATCATACAAGATGATCAGTATAGATTGTGAAAATCAGCCACCAATCATATTTTAGGCAAAATGTTTTAATCCAAAATTTAATCTTATTGTACAGGGTGATCTATATTATCTGGATGATGTATTACTATCAAGCCTAAAATAATCCTTTGATTAGGAGACTAATTATGGTTAGATTGATCAATCATATTATACAGGACAATCTACTTGGATCATCTTGGACGATCTTTTATATTTTGTAGGACGATCCCCTATTGTCCAAGATGAAAACCATAATTTTCTTTTAATAGTCCAGGGGATCGTCCTGGATGTCCCAAGAGGTTTGCGGGATGATTTATTAATTTCTACCCATCTTGAACTAATCGTCTAGTGAATCATCCTGAACATCCTAAGACTATTGCAAGACAATTTGTCGATAGCTACCCATATTGAACTAATTGTCCTGAACGATTAATAAATTATACAGGATGATCTATACAAAATACCACTACTGATCATACAGAGCAAAGGTGATCATCCTGGCTGGATTGGCTATTTTACTAATCATACTGGATGATCGTAGGATCATCTTAGACGATCTTTGACACAAATTAAAAATCAGGGCTTTTTTAGAAGCCTCCTATTTAAGTTCTCTTAATTGCTTCTTAGCAAATCTTTTTCTGTTGTTCTATCCTAAGAGAGCTTAGAGAATGAGAAGGAGAGTTTGAGAGAGAGAACCTTGTGAGGGGGGTTTATGAGGGAGTTCATAAAGGTTACTCCAAGTAAGGATTTGATCATCTTCTATAAGTTTCATCCTTGGTTACTTGGTTGCTCTGTGGGGACAATCTTCAGCTTTAGATCCGGGTTCTCTGCCTTCACCAGGAGGGTGAAAAGGATTCAAGATTCTCTGCCTACTCTTGGTGGAAGTAAAAGGATTTGTGGTTCTCTACCAACTCCAAGTGGTAGTAAAAGGATTCTGGGTTCTCTGCCTTTACCAGGATGGTGAAAAAGAATTCAAATTTCTCTGCCTCATCGAGTCAGTGTAAAATTTTCTAAGGGCTTCTCCGCCTTGCCATGGGGGAAAAAGGAGAGACACTACAGGTTTAGTGCAATGCTCAGAGGGTATCTTCGGGGAGTGAACGTAGGTCAAATTTGATTACACCACTATAAAATTATTATGTTCTTTCTTATTACTTTTTTTATATTTTATTTTTGCACTTTTTTGTGATTTATTCTATGGTTGAAATCTCTGATTTTATTATCTACTTTTGCTTGTGTTGTTTATTTTTAAAATATTCAAAAAGGTTTCAAAAAGACTTTTCTTTTTATTTAAAGGATTTTTAAAACATCAATTCAGCCCCCCCCCCCCCCCCCCCCCCCCTCTCGGTTAGCCTCAGGCTAGTTTTATAGGGTTTAACACCCCTCATAAACTTTCAAGTGGTATCAGAGAGGGATTCATAAGATCAAGTTTTAGAAAACTTTTGAATTTCGATCAATAGCTAACTTTGGTAATCGTAATACTACAGAAGGTTATTAAATCATAAGATCACCTCTATTTGATAATATTCCTTTTAATTTTTGGAAAACTCTCATGTCCACCTTTTTATAATCAATTGATTCTCGCATGTGGATGCTAGTTAAGGAAGGTTATTCTACACCTTTTCACCTTATTAATGGCATAAAAATTGAAATTCCTTTTTCTGAATGGACTTTAGATGATAAAGATTTAGCATAACTTAATGCTAAATGTCTAAGCTATTTCTTTTGTGCCTTAAAATCTAAAGATTACATGCGTGTCTCTACTTATTCTACTGGAAAAGAAATTTGGGACAGATTATGAATAACTTATGAAGGAATAACTAAAGTTAAATAATCTAGGCTGAACATTTTGCTTCATGACTACAAACTCTTTTGCATGAAACTTAGTGAATCAATTTCTAAAATATATACCAGGTTCACAAAGATTGTTACTTCTTTACATGCCTTAAGAATAGAGCTTACAAATCATGAAAAAATAAATAAGATTTTGAGATGTTTACCTTCTTGCTTTGATGCAAAAATTACTGCTCATACTGAATCTATGGATCTAAATATTTATTCAATTAATAACTTACTTGGATCATTCATTGCTTATGAGTAAGGAGTGAACCAAAGGCAGCTGGATACATGTGAGAAGAAAAAGGAGAAAGTTATAGCCTAAAAGGCTAATGATTCTGACACTGATTCTTCTGGTTCTAAAAATGATGATATTGCTTTAATAACTAGACAATTCAAAAGATTTTTAAAAAGAAAGCAAATGTTCAACATCAGCCAGCTCTGTGATAATGTTTTGCTTATTACATAGCTACAAAATAATTTTATCATTTAAGCTTATAAACATTTTCAATAAAAATATTTTTAAAACACAATCTGCTCAACATCAGCCAGCTCTGTGATAAAGGCTTTAACATAAAATTTCTACCAACCAGCTGCATTATAAGCTTAAATGACAAAATTATTTTGTATGGAAAAAGGATCAACAATATCCACATACTTGATGTAAATTGCTTTAAAGCTGATACTGCTCTTTGCTTAAAAATAATTACTAAGGAATCATGGTTATGACATAGGAGATTGTGTCATGCAAGCATGAAAAGCCTAAGGAAGATCACCCAAAAAGACTTAGTGAGAGGAATACCCAAAATAGAGTTCACTAAGGACCAGCTGTGTGATGCTTGCAGTTAAAAAAGTAAGTCAAATCCTCCTTCCACTCAATCAAAGACATTAACACTAAAAAACCCTTAGAAGTCCTTCACATGAATCTCTTTGGACTTGTCAGCACTTCAAGCCTAGGAGGGAATGTCTTTGGGTATGTGATAGTTGATGAGTATTTGAGATTTACTTGGGATAGATTTCTATCTCATAAAAGTGAATCATTTGAGAAGTTTAGATCTTTTCTACTTAGATTTAGAGAAAAGGAGGTTGTGAAATCTTAACCATTCATAGTGACCATGGTGGAGAATTTGAGAATAAAAATTTGAATCTTTCTGTAAGGAGCAAGGGATAAATTACAATTTTTAGCTCCTAGGACCCCCCAGCAGAATGGGATAGCTAAACGAAAGAACATGACCCTGGTAGAAGCCGCTAGAGCTATGTTAGCTGAATACTTACTTCCTAAATACTTTAAGATAGAAGCGATGAATACAGCTTGTTATGTTTTGAATAGGGCTAATCTTAGATCCAAGCTAAATAAGACACCCTATGAAATCCTTAAGGGTAGGACACCCAACCTCTCTCACCTTCATGTCTTTGGATGTAAAGTGTTCATTTTGAATAATGGGAAGTCTCAACTAGGAAAGTTTGACCCAAAATTTGATGAAGGAGTGAACCTAGGTTAGTCAAGTGTTGGAAAATCTTATAGAGTCTTTAATAAAAGAACATTGGTAGTTAGGAGACCACTTTGATGAATTTGATAATTTTGGAGAGTCTTGGGTAGAAGAAGAAGAGGCTATAGAATTCACCCAAAGATTAGAATCTACAAATATGGAGGAAAGGGTAGAACCTAAAATTACGTTGCCTAGAGAATGGAGATATACTTCAAGTCATCCTAAAGAATTAATCTTAGGAAACCCATCTGAAGGTGTTAGAACTAGGCATGAACTTAAAAAAGAAGTAAACCACTCTGCCTCCATCTCAATGATTAAACTAACCATCCTAAATTAAGCCTTATATGATGAATTCTGGATCCTAGCCATGCAGGAAGAGCTGAATCAATTTGTAAGGAATGATATTTGGGAGCTAGTTAGAGGACCTAAGGACTAGAGTGTTGTTGAAACTAAATGAGTTTCAAAAATAAAATGAATAATTCTAGTGTAGTGGTCAGAAATAAAGCAAGATTAATAGCTAAGGAGTATAATCAGATAGAAGGGACTGACTTTGAAGAGACCTTTGCCCGTTTAGCTAGATTAGAAGCCATTAGAGTGCTACTAGCCTTTGCCTATTTTAAGGGATTCAAACTGTACCAAATGGATTTCAAGAGTACTTTTCTAAATGCGATAATAAAGAAGATGTGTATGTTGAACAACCCCCAGGCTTTGAAAATTTAAAATTTCCTAATCATGTGTTCAAATTAAAAAAGGCTTTATATGGACTAAAATAAGCGCTAAGGTTAACACATTCCTTCTAGAAAGAACTTTTGTTAATCAGAGTGTAGACACCACCCTATTTCTAAAAAAAAGGTACGAGATGAATTACTAATTATCCAAATCTATGTTAATGTTATTCTATTTAGATCTTCTGATAAAAATTTGTGTGATAAAAAAATTTCAAAAAATAATGAATAAGGAGTTTGAAATGAGTATGATGGGAGAACTGAATTGCTTTCTTGGATTTAGTATAAGGTAGAAGGATAATGGAACTTTCTTTAGTTACTCAAAATACATTAAGATATCCTTAAGAAATATGAGATAGATAAAGACAAGCCAATCAATATTCCCATGAGTTCCACTGTCAGTTAGATAAGAATTCAAATGGAAAATCTGTTGATCAAAAGAAATACAGAGGAATAATTGGATCACCTCTTTACTTGACTACTAGTAGACCTGATATTATATTTAATATTTTTCTATCTGCTAGATTTTAGGCTGATCTAAAAGTGTCCTACATGACTGCTCTTAAGTGAATTCTTAGATATCTCTTATGAACCTAAGACTTAGGAATCTAGTATCCTAGGCATAGCACTTTCTTTGAAATCATAGGATATTCTGATTCAGATTTTGTAGGATATAGGGTTGATAGAAAAAGCATTTCTGAGACATGTCAATTCATAGGACAATCCTTAGTCTCCTGTCTAGTAGAAAATAAAACTCAGTTGCACTATCCACTATTGAAGTTGAATACATTACCTTAGGAAGTTGTGCGGCCTAGGTCCTTTGGTTAAAATAATAAATTCTAGATTTAGGATTATATGTAGGCATAATTTCAATCCTTGTGATAACACTAGTGTCATCTGCATTTGAAAAAATCCAATCCAACACTCTATGGCTAAACACATCGACATCAGGCACCATTTCATTAGGGACCATGTTACCAAAGGAGATAGAGCTATACCATATAGCCACTGAAAACCAACTTACAGATATCTTCACAAAATCACTGGCCTTTGAAACTTTTAGCACGTTAAAAACTAGATTAGGTCTGATAGATACTCATGCTTGAGAATGATGCCTTCTATTTATATTTTTGTTCTAAGTGTTTTGTTTTATTTGTTTGTTTATTTTTTATGTGTTTTATTTTAAGTTTTTAATTTCCTATTATTTTTTCTTTAGTATTTCAAGAATCAAATCACTACTCACTTCTACTAATAAACTTCCTTCTTAAATGAGATTTTTTTGCCTTATTTTTATTTAAAAGCTTGTAAACAGTTATTGACTCCTCTAAAATAGTTAAAGGAAGAAATATTGATGATTGTTTCTCTCCCTCTAACTCCTCTAATGGTATATTTTTCTTTTTGAATCAAAATCTATTTCAAAATTAGAAAGTTAGACTTTGAAATAAAGAATTATTTTATCTTCCTATAGTGATCTATCTCAAATGAATAGTATTCCAAATCATTTAATCACTTTCATGTTTTCTTAATCAGGTGGTTACATTTATCATATGAAAATCATTCTGTTTTGTGGTTTACTCTTCCTTATATTAAAGAGTGAGTTTTTCTTAATTTATATCTAGAAGATAATCTCACAACTGAGAGTTTTTGAAGGTTATGAAAGGAAGCAAGCTCGCAAAAAAAATGAAAAGAGACACAAAACGAGCCAAACATTGAAAAGATGCGTTATGCTCGCCATTTAATTGCAAGATACACAAAGTATATCAAAATTAAAAGATACACAGAGTGCACCAAATAACTAAAAAAGAGGCACATAATGAGTCCATAAAGAAATAAGCTTCCTTCTCTTTCAAATCTTTGACAATCTTAGAAGAATTCATGTGACACTTAGTATCTTCAAACATTTGAGATTAAAAATCCTGATTCCAGATTATTTACTTTATAATACTATTTTGTCATATTTTTTCTGGAATGAAGCTTGAAAGGATCACTTTTATTATCTAATTTTTTTTTCCAAATTAGATTTTTGTTTAAAAAGAACTTTAACCTATTAGGTGTCCGAGGTAGGGTTTACTTTTCTAGATTTCAAGGTTGTAAATTCCTTCTTACTAGTTTTTAAATTAAAATTAAGGAAAATTTATTATTTATTGAGTTAATCGAATAAAAAAAACTTTGATTTTGATTTATGATTGGTTTTACTTATTTTTATATTAATTTTATGTAATTTTATATTTTAATTTTGTTTTAAAGTCCTCCTAATCATCACATTCTATTTCTGAATTTTTTTTTGTTTTCCTTACATCGTCCATGATGATCCACATCATCCTGTACGCTCTGAACAAATAATTCCTATCTCAGAACATCTGTATGATTACAACATCATACTAGATGATACACATGCAAGAATCACAGGATGATTTGAATGTTGTTAGGTCGATCCATTATTTCTCATCATCTTGGGTGATACACCTATTCATCCTAGATGATCCATATGGTAGGAGTTACTGGATGATTTCAATGCCATTAGGATGATCCATTATTTCTCATCATCCTGGATGATTCACGTGTTCATCCTGGATGATGTATCTAGTTAATGATCATCCTACTAACTCCTCTGGCACATTATCTTGTGTCTAATTCTCCCAGATGATATCTGATCATCCTAGATAATAAAACCAACTTTTTTGATCGATCGTCTGGATGAAATTACTGCACCTGATCGTCATGGATGATCTCATAATTATCCTGGATGATTTTTTCAATCATATATAAACAGTTAATCTCAGGCCTTATTCTTCACTCAAGGATTTCCAAATCTCTTTTCTCTCTTTTAAGCTCTTAATTCTTAGATATGGCTGGTGGTAAATGATCTTGTGCACTCACAGGCAGCTCTTCTATGAGTGCTATTGAAGTCAGGCTTACTGAAGTAACGGATGAAGCTGCTTACATCCATTATAAATCTACTGGTATCAACCCTTCCAAGATTATCAATCAATCCACTCTGAACTTTTAGGTGCTATACCTATTCGCTAACACAACTCTTGGATTCATTCTTACTCTTGCCTTCCCTTTCAACTCCGAACTCCTATTTGAATTGCTTGCCAGCCTTCACATTAATGCTGATTTTACTGCTCTATAATCTTATGTGAATCGAAGGCTTGTAGAGATTACCTATCAAGATTTTTATGAATTTCTTCACTTGTTGACCACTAGCAATAAACTTCATATCTTAGCTTCTAATCTGATTTTAATTCGACCCATATTAACAATACTCTTAGGGAAACCACTGTTTACTTTCATGATTCCATAATTAATACCTTAGTCAAAGATGCCCTAACCATCTAACACATCCTTCATAATCATTCCTAAAGCTGGGGACCAGATTCACATTACTCCTATCCTTTCACTCACCACCCACTACATCATGGCCAACCTTGAATTTAATCTAGTTGATCTTATCGTCTGATACATTGAATATTAACCTTGCATTAGGGATCCAAGCCACAAAAGAAAGCCAAACTTAGCCCTGGGACATCTTATTACCTATGTCCTTGAATCAAAATACAACCTTTAATTCCCTGCTCCACCTAATCACCATCCTATCTTCTACTCTAAGAGCTCCTTCCACACCCTTCATAATACTCGTCATCACCATGTACACGAGGAGGTCGGGGAAGAAGAGCAAGGTCCTATTCTTGCACCTACTTCTATCAACCAGCAGCCTCATATTGATAAGCTGGTTCAAAGGTTTGATCTGTGGGAGGCTAGGTTTGAATCCAATGTCATCGAGTAGCAGTGACAACATGTAGAGGATATCACTCATTTTCAAAACTATACCACCCAGCAACAGCAACAGCATGACTAGGATATGGCCTAGTTTAGCGAGCAGTTTGCCTCTCTTTACCAACACTTTTAGCCTCCACCACCTCCACCTGATCAGAGTTCTTTTTTCTAGTTTGTCAGTACTTTTATTTCTATATTTGTACTATTCTTTCTTTCTGTACTTTATTCAATTTTTACTATTTTTCTCTTTTCTCTTTTTTGTGATGTCAAAAGTGGGAGTAGTAAGTTATTTGCTTAGTTTGTTGCTTAGTATGTCATTTGCTTATATTTTAGTGGAATTTGTTCTATTCTATTTATGTTCTATTTTTTATGTCTCATTTAAAAAATTAAAAATAAAATAAAAAAAGAACAAAAACAAAAAACTTTCCTATTTTGAAATTTTATATAATAATTTTTAGCATCATCAAAAAGGGGGAGATTGTTGCAAATCTGGGACCAAGTACAGTATTTTTAATGATAAAAAATAATAATGTTTCTTTACTATTGCTATTCTTGCATTTCTATTTTGTTTGCCCTGCTCACTAACCTTTCAGGTCCACAAGTTCACATGGAATGTCAATCAGCTTAAGATCAGGTATACTAGGATGATATGATTGAAAAAAATATATTTTTGAAAAATGTTAATTATCTTTGGGAGTTTGAAATTTCTAGAATTTTAATTTTAAAATCGAACATATATTATGAATGAAATATCACCTTGAAAGGTGATTATATCATTCCCTAATAGGTTCAGATTTTAAATCTTTAAATTTACTTTGATTATTATAGTCAAACTCAAGGAGAAATAATATATGATCCTGAAGGATCAAAATAATGTTTAATCCAATATTCGACTATAATAATCCAGTAAATAGATCATTAATTTCATAATCAAAGTCATGATAATTGTACGATATATCTTCCCAAGGAAAGAGAATATCGTCTGTTATTGATCATTTAAAAATGATGATAATGATTGTTTATCTTGGATTTCCCAAAAATAATTAATTGAGGTTTTGAAAAACTTGATTTTAAAAATCTGGTATGGGTTTCTAAATCTCCTACGAGCGCAAGCCCTCGTAGTTAATTACATCGTAGGAAACCAGAAAATTTCCTACGAATACTCTCGATTAAAATAGCATGATGGATTTTATTTAAGAATTTAAAGCTTAATATCAAGGGGGATAGGGACTGGAATTTCAATAGTGATTGGTTCAAGATTGAACACTTACTTTTGGAGTCAAAGGAGAAAAGGTAGGAGGTGTTTTGAGATTCTGAATTACTTCAGAAACACCCCAACCTATCCTAAGTGTTGGGCTTGAATTTGATGGAAAGAGATTTAAAGTTTAAGTGATTGATTTTATTAGAAAGAGGGAATTAGATTCCCAGAGGTTGAGGTCTTAAGATTAAAAATTTGTCTCAGATCCTAAGTCTAAAATAGGTACTGAAAATTAGTGACCCGGATCCTAGCTAATACAATGCAAATCTTGACTTACCCCGGCCAGGATTGGGGAGCCAACTAAATCACCTAAGTGCTTCAAAACCATGTGTCCGGTCTTTTAAATGAAAGAGTGGTTAGGGGCGTTGTTTAAGATTGAGTTTTGAGGAGTTGGGGTCGACATCTGGAGCAGATTCCTAATTGACCCCTTAACATATGTTGGGTTAAATACTTAAGCTAAAAATATGATTAAGAATTAGACTCAATTTTAATTTATATCTAATGCAATGCATACTAGTTGACTCGATTAAACGGTTGAAATTAACATGAAGCAGTTTTAAAATTAGGCTTAAAAATAGGTTTTATCCTAGAGATTACACAACATCCCCTTGGATAGAACTACACCCTAATAGGTCAGGTGGTCTGCCAAAACCTGCAGGCAGGGAGGTGCCTAACAAGGTAGAGAAGATTCAATATGATGCATGAAAAACTCCCGGTGAGTCCGGGCTTACTTCATAAAAGTGTTAGAGTTTCTATCTAAGCCTAAAATTTTTAATTTTAATTAAAGTAGAAATAGTTTAACCATACCCTTACGAGCCTCTGATCGGGTTCCAGGCTAAATTAAAATCGACATGCAAAAGCACCAAAAGAAACTACTAAAAATATGCAATCCTAATATCACGATCAACACAATAATTAAATCAATTAAATAATCAAATCAATTAAATGTAATATTCAAATTGAAATTCTATGTGGCAAGTGCCACTTAATTGTACAACCCAGGATCTGCAGGAAAGTAAAGTGGCCGGGTACCACTGACTACAACCTGGATTCTACTCCTAAGACTCAAGTGACTTTAAGAATGGGTCTTCTCGTTCTTCAGTTCTTCGTCTTCTTGTAACTCCTTGGATTGTCGGGTCCAGATATCCAAATGAAATGAAACTCCCCCTGAATATGGGTGTTATCTTTTCTCTTTGGATATTTGAAAGTCATCTTAATTTGGATCTCCAAATGGATAGGAACTCTCCCCTAAGGGATGTCCCTTCCTCTTTGGATTCCAAATTAGATGTTTAAACATCCCAATCTCAAAGTACTTAACATATTTACAACTCAATTACATCTCAAATCAAATTATATTTGAATTTAAAAGAAAAATCTAGACTAAACGATCTGCAGGTTATCCTAATAATCAACAGTTATATGAACATCCCAATCAGTTAATATACTTGAAATTTAAAATGATCAAACCAGCCACACTTGGCCATACTCTTTTAATTTTAAAGGGGGACTTAAGCAAATTTCTGGAGCACCTGTGCAATTTAATATTTATGATTTTGCCCCCTTTAATTTTAAATGCCCTGTATGAGCATGGCCACCTACATATGATTGAATTAGTACAAATCATTCTTAACCTAGGGGTAGATCTAAAGCACAAACAATTACATCACAAAGTGCCAAAATTTAAATAAATAAACACACCAATTCTACTACTAGCAAACAGCATGTAATAAAAGCTCAAAAACTAGCACACAGTAGAAAAGTAAACACCGACCTAGCCTAAGACTAGAGTTGGTTGTCTTAACAAACCATCTAAAGTGTGTGAGGTAGTCTATATGGCTTTGATATGTCCTAAATATGGTACTTGATTGAAGTTGTTTGATATTCTGGTTGGTTGAAAGGGTTAAAGGAGATTTTGATTGAAGTTTAAGTCTTAATGGTTTAAATTTGAATTTAAAATTTATTTTAATTGTTTGTTGGATACAAACTTTTTTGCACACCGAGTCCGTAAAGCTTATTTCACCTTCCTTGGGGCTAATTTAATAGCCTCATAGGCCAGGGTTACCCAATGGTACCCGATATGATTAATTGATTTAAATTTAATTAAGTTTGAAAGTTGATTAATTATTAATTAAGGTTGGTTGGTTGCTGGTTTTAAGGTTGAAATAATGTTTTCTGGAAATTTAATGATTTGTTGAATTTTGAAATTTTCTGGATTATTTTAATAATTTAATTCAAGGGTCAAAAGTTGACTTTTTGATTTAAAGTGTTTTCTGGAAAGTTAATATTTTATTAAAATACTAGACCTTAATATGATAAGTTAGATAGTAAGTACGCTAAAATTAGATTTTTCTAGTTTTTATTATGAAGGTTTAAAGTTTTGACTTGATTTTGAACTAGGTTTGACCAAAACTTGACTTTTTCAAATTTGATTGACTTCTGGAAACTTAACATTTTTGATAAATGTTGGACCTTAAGATGAGTCATATGCCTTTGAGTTTGCCCAATTTGAAGTTCATTTGAATTAGTTATGAATTTTTGAAGTTTTGATAATTATTTGAATTATTTAATTTGTTTAATTAGAGGCATTTTGATGATTTGAATCCAAATGACCTCCAAACTCCTTGAAACCAACTCCAAAGGTCAGGAATGACCAAAGGAGTGATCTCCAAGTGTTTTGAAAATTTTTGAAATTTTTAATTATTTTAAAAAAATTAAATTAATTAAATATTGAATTTCAATTAAAATTAAATTAAACTTTATTTTAAAGTCCAGTCAAGGGTCTTTTATTTTTCATTGATTAAGGGTTTAAATTTGGTCAATTTGAGGTATTATATATAGTTTTTAGGTTTAAATTTGATTTATTATAATTTTGGAAGGTTTTAAGGCTTAATTAAGGTTTAATTTTTATTAAATTAATTAAGGGGCTTTATAACTTCAAAATTCAGTGAGATATTTTCTATAGGCTTAGCATGTCTCTAAGTTTAAATGGTTTGAGTTTTAAAATAGAAGGATGTATATCCTAATTATGGGAAATACTCTAAATTTTCTAATCAAAGTCCTTCATTATTGTCCTTAATGACACTAGGTCAAAGTTGGTTTAAATCAAGGTTTGCCTAACTCTTAGACTCAACATGTACATGCCTACACATAATCACAAACAATTCCTAGATCTAGGAGGACCTAAACTAGGTGTGTGTGTGCAACCTAAGCATACAAATAAAGATTAATTAGTTAACAAATAATCAATGAATAATTAATAAACTAATTATTCATTGATTACCCCTCACTCCACACTAATCCTATTCAAACATGCTTAATCTAGGTTTGAAATTCCAAGAGATCTCCCAAATTTTAAAGATTTAAAATATATACATACATTTTCATAATAGTTTTAAAATATATATGAATATACATATAAATCTATACATAAATATAAGTTTTAAATTAAAATAATTAAAAGTATTTTCAAAATAGATTTAATAAATAAATGAGAGATCCTCTGATTTTAAAATGTAATTTGAAAATAATTTTTAATTTTTGAAAATATTTAATATAATATTAATTAAATATTATTTAAATATTAAAAGAATTGAATGATTAAAACCATTTAAAATTAATTAAGTCTTTGATTTTGAAAATAGCTTTAAATTTAAAACTCTTAATTTTCTGAAAATTTTAAGATATTATCCTTAATCTTTTTATTTAAATAGAATTTATATTGAATTTTTAAAATTTTAATTATTAAATGAATCTTATATTACTTCAAGATTAATTAATAATCAAAATAATTTTAAATCAAATTCATTTAAATCTTAAGTATTTCTGGAATTTTAAGATTATTTAAAATAATTTTGATTTAATTTTAAGTAAATATTTATTAAATATTTAGATATTTAATTAACTAAATATGATTTAAAATATATATATATATATATATAATTAATTAAGTTAAAATCAAATATTTATAACAATTTTTTGACTTTTAATACTTTGAAAATTTAAAATTAATTTTAAAATAAAATTTTTGATTTTATAAAATATTTTAATGATATTTAAATGAATATTAACTTTAAAATATTTAATATTTAAATAATTTTAAAATAAAAGTAATATTTTGAATTAATATTTATTTTAAAACAAAGTATTTATTTTTATAAACATTTTAATATATAATAATATTTTTTATTATTCAAAATAATTTTTAATATTTTTTTAAGTTTTTCTAGAATTAAAACTAAATTTAAATCAAATAATCCTAATAAATTGGAAAAGGCGGCGCCGCCGGCGGCTGGATGCCATGTCGCAGTCTCCCATTGGCGAGCTCGAAAATATGGCCAATCATTGGTCGGCGGCGCAATGATTGCACCGCCGACAATGATTGCGAAATCATGAACCGCAGACGCGGTTTACTTATCCGCGTCAGCAGCTTCTGGCCACCGTCTGATCCTCCGCTTTTCAAAATTAATGGCTCTGTTGGAGCCAAACAAAGAAAATAACTGCAAGTCAATCTACACGGTTGGAAAGAACCGCGGAATAATAAGATCTGTGTCATTGATTCAGGGATCAACTGCCCAGATTTTGTACAGTTATGGACTACGTGAACTGAACCCTAACATAGGTTTTTGGGCTCATTCGTGCGATCTGATTAATCAAATTCGATAAAATTTTAAACTTAAGCTAAGAACATGAACAGAAATTGTGTAGAACGTTTCATTTAACTTAAAGTAAACTTAATGAATAGCTATTTAAACTAGTGTAATCTAGGCTAGGGTTTGATTTTTCGAGAGAAATTACCAATGGATTTTGGATTTTAAAGATTCTTTGAACCTATAGTTTATCCACGCACAAATTTGTAGCAGAAATCTGAGCTTGAAAACATTTAGATCGGTCGTCTCGAGGCTTGGATGGGTCTTGACTTGAGCTCACCGATTCTGGCCGCCAGCAATGATTAATTGGTTAGATTTTAGTGGGGAGATGTGAATGAGTCTCTGGAGAGTTCAAAATGGGAGAGAGGCTGGTTGGAGAAGCTTGAATGGAGAGAGAAGGCTAGGGATTCGAATGAGAGCTCTAAAGGGTGTATTACCCTATTCAACCTATCCCAGTTTGAATGAAAGATTAGGATTAGCTGGAGGAGCTTCCAGATGTTGACACATGTCTCTTGAGCAGGTGGGAGGTAGAGAATCAAAAGGACATAAAGTATAATGAGGTGGAAAGCCTTTTGTCCTTCTCCTAACCGTTTGGGACCACATGAGATGCTTAAGGCTTAATCCAAGGATTAGAATTAGCCCAAGAACCTTCCAAAAAATGTTTAAAATGATTGGAATTTATTTGGCATGGAGGGGAGAGTGGTTTAAGTTAGTTTGACCACCTTTGACTCACCCTAAATCTTAAATTGACTGTTTGACTACTCAACCAGTCAAACTATGCTGAGGTGGAGTCTAAAGAGGTTAAATGGATCAATGAAATGATTTGATAGGAGTTTAAAGTTATGGATTTAATTCTTCAAGGTTGAGATGACCACTTAAACCTCTTAACTCCATTTGGAGACTTGTTGACTGGGTTGACCAGTCAACCAGTCCACATGGCAGATAAGGTGGCACTTAGAGGATGTAGGAGATTGTTTGAATGGATTTCTAATAACTTGATTGATAGTGCATGAGGGTTCAACTAAAGGAATAGGTATTTGACCAAAACCAAAAGGTTGACTTGGTCAAATTACTCAAAATTTGGTCCAAATTGAGTTTGGAAGCATTTGAACTATGGGTTGAATGCATTTGAGGGCTTGATATAGATTTGATAAGCAAAATGGGTCAAAATGACCCATTAAAAGCCTTAAAGGAGTTTTGGGTTAACTAGAGTTAACTGGGTCAAGAAAGTTGACTCAAAGGTTGGAATTGGGTTCAACCAATTCAGAATGACATTCTCAGTCTACTGGTGTTAGTCTCAAGGTCTGGGGAGGTCATTTGGTCAAAATGACTTATTTAGGCTCTTAATGGGCCATTAGGTCAACCCTGGTTGACTTGGTCAACCAGGTGGGTCTAGGGTCTGGGAATGGGATCAACAGATTTAAAATGATATTTGGAGACCAATGGAGGTGCTCCCAAGGTCTGAGGAGGTCGTTTGGTCAACATGACCTATTTTGACCCTTAAAGGCCTATTTGGTCAACCTGGTTGACTTGGTCAACCAGATTGACCCAGAGTCTGGGTTTGGGTCCAACAGATTTGGTTTGATATTTGGAGACCAATGAAAGTGGTCCTAGGGTCTGAGGAGGTCATTTGGTTAGAATGACCTCTTTGAACCCTAGAGGGCCTTCTTGGTCAACCTAGGTTGACTTGGTCAACCAGGTTGACCCATGGGCTGGTTTTGGATCCAACTGGTTTGGTTTGATGTTTAAAACTTGCTGGAAGCGATTGCATTTGATTTGGAGTTCATTTGGTTCAAAGTGACTATTCACACCCCTAAAGGCTATTTTAGTCATTTTGAATCCATGTCAACTGGGGGTGAAAGTAAGTCAAAAAATATATAGTTTATTGCTTAATGGGTCATAATCAAGGGTCTGGAAGTAATTTTAAGCTTTGGAAAAAGCTCTAGAATCAAAATCCACTAGGTGACAGGTCCAGTGGCATAGATTATAAATATTTGAAGATTTTACAACCTTTGGATTTTAATTCTGTTTCTGGGGTTAGAGACCTCAGAATGAGCTCAATTTTAGAGGGTTGCCTCTAGAGACATGTCACATCAGTGTGGAACTGACAAGACCTGAATCAGAGGTCATTTGATAGGGTTTTGAAGTGTTCAAAGGTTCACTGAAAATGACTTTCAGGACCTGGGTTCTTAGCATTGAGGTTTAATCTAGATTTCTAGTTTTGAGCTGGATTTTGATTGAGATTTAAATTAAATTAAGGTCTGGATTGATTGGGGTTCAAGATTGATTAAAAATAGGGATAGATTAGAATCAAAATTTATCTAATATTTAGATTGATCCTAAGGTTTAGGTAGATCTAAGGACTTAGAGTCTGGAAGAATCTTGGGACCTAGAATAGATCTTGGGGTATGGAATCTAGGAAACATCCTGGGGCTTGGGATCTAGGAGAATCCTAGGGCCTAAGCAGATCATAAGGTCTAGATCAGCTTAAAGGAATCCTAGGGTCAGGAGTAGATCCTAGGAACTAAAGTCTAGAAAGATCCTAGAGTCTAGAAGTCCTGGGGTCTGGGGTGTGGGGTCTAGAATAACCCTAAGATCTAGAAATTTTGGGATTTAGAGGAATCTTAGGATATAGAGTATATCCAAAAGTTTGGATTTTAAGAGGATCCTAAGGTCTAGAATGATCTTAAGATCTAAAATAGTCTCGAAACTAGATTGATCTGAGATCAAGATTGATTTGAATCTGGATTGATTTAGGATCATATTGATCATAGGGTCAGGATTGATCCTAAGGATTGGAAAGATCCTAAGGTCTGGATTGGTCCCACTGTCCTCTTATAGAAATGAGGTCAATAAATGGACCCCCAATATGTGTAATAGAATGTAGTTCTATTGCACATATTGGCATTGACCGAATAAAATGGTTAAGTCTAGAGTTTTGATCCTAAGGGAATGAGAAGTCTATCCCTGGGGAAACGGAGTTTGAATTGACTCTAGGGTAGTGCCGCGGAGGGCGTACCCTACCACTAGTGAGTCTAATTCTAAGGAAGGAGGAAAACCTATCCTTAAAGGAAAAGAAGATCTCAGTGATCCTATAGGAAGAATGAACTCCTAACTATAAAGGATCGAATTTGGATTTAATTCTAATGAAAAGGAGATCCTAACCTTAAAAAATTGAATTTAAAATGATACTAGGGTAGTGCTAGGGACAGCGTACTCTATCACTATTAAATCTATTCCTAAGGGAAGGAGAATCCTAACCTTAAAGAAAAGAAGACTGAAGGACCCTGTGGGAAGGAAGAAATTCCTAACTACAGAGAATCGATTTTGCAATTTGATACTAGGGTAGTGCCACAAGGGGCGTATTCTACCACTAGTAGATCTATTCCTAAGGGAAGGAGAATCCTAACCTTAAGGAAAAGAAAGTTTAATTTTGAAATTGAGATTGAATCCAGGACGGTGCCACAGAGGACTTATTCCATTGTTGGGGAGTCTAATCCTAAGAGAAGGAGAATACTTTCTTTAAGGAAAAGAGAACTGGATGATCTTATAGAAAGAGAGTATTGCTTCCTATAGGAGATCAGGTTTAAAGCTTTGAATTTTGAAACTAGAATGGTGCCGTAGAGGGCGTTATCCATCACTAGTAAAATTTAATCCTTAGGAGAGAAATCATGATGACTCACATCTATCTTTAAGGAAAAGAACACTGGATGATCCTGTGAGAAGGAAGCATTGCTTCACATAGAATCGAGTCTAGATTTTAAACCTATGATGGTGCCAGAGAGGGTGTGCTCCACCACTAGAAGATCTAATCCTAAGGATAAAAAGCATGATGACTCATATATGTCCTTAAGGAAAAGAAAACTGGATGATCCTATGAGAAGGAAGCATTGCTTTGCACAGAATCGGGTCTGGATTTTAAACCTAGGATGGTGCCACAGAGGGTGTGCTCCACCACTAGAAGATCTAATCCTAAGGATAGAAAGCACGATGACTCATATCTGTCCTTAAGGAAAAGAAAACTGGATGATCCTATGAGAAGGAAGCATTGCTTCGCACAGAATTGGGTCTAGATTTTAAACCTAGGTTGGTGTCACAGAGGGCGTGCTCCACGACTAGAAGATCTAATCCTAAGGATAGAAAGTACGATGACTCATATATATCCTTAAGGAAATGAAAACTAGATGACCCTGTGAGAAGGAAGCATTTCTTCGCATAGAATCGGGTCTGGATTGATCGTATGTAAAGGAAACTTACCTTACACAGAGGATCAGGTCTGGATGATCATGTATAGAGGAAACTTATTCTATATAGAGGATCAGATCTGGAATGATCGTATGTGAAGGAAACTTACTTCACACATAGGATTGAGTCTGGAATGATCGTATGTGAAGGAAACTTGTTTCACACAGGGGATCGAGTCTAGATGATTGTATATAGAGGAAACTTGCTCTATATAGAGGATTGAGATTGGATGATCATGTATAGAGGAAACTTGCTCTATACAGAGGATCAGGTTTAATTTTGAATTTTGATATTAGGATGGTGCTGTAAAAGCATTATCCATCACTAAAGGATCTAATCTTAAGGTAAGAAAGCATGGTGACTTACATCTAAACTTAAGAAAAGAGAAATAGAATTTTGAAAATGAAAAACTTGAACAAGATTGAGTTGAAAGGATTCAAAATTTAAAAATTTTATTAATTTGAAATTCAAGCTACATCAAGCATATTATTTCTTCACGAATCACCCATTTATAGGAAGCATTGGGTGATTTTCTTTACAATCCACTAGCTGATACGAGCCTCCTTCGTAGACTGTTTTTACTACGAAGGGTCCTTCCCCAGTTGGTTCAAACTTCCAGCCGAGCTTTCGATGGGCTAAGATAGGCCTCCGAAGAACCAAGACCAAGTCGCCTACTTGGAAGGTTCTAAGTCGCACTAACTTATCATGAGCTTGAACCATTCTGGCTTTATAGAGTTTTAGATTTTACTGGGCTTGGAGACAATGTTCTTCAGGACCCTCAAGTTCTTCTAGTCGAACTTGTGCATTCTGTTCTATTGTAATCTAGTTTTGGACTACAGTTCTGAGCGAAGGGATTTAAATTTCTAGAGGGAGTATGGCCTCGGACCCATACACTAGTGCAAATGGTGTGGATTGGGTCGGGGTTCGATATATGGTCCTGTAGGCCCACAAAGCTTCCACCAACCCCTCATCCCACTGATGTTTATTATCATCTAGGGTCTTTTTGATGATTTGAACTAGGGTTTTATTGAAGGCCTCAGCCAATCCATTAGCACGTGGATAATAGATCATTGAGTATCTCCAATCAATACCGTGGTGACTTGCAAAGTTGTTAATTTTTATAGACTTGAAAGCAGACCCATTATCAAATATGATTCTAAGGGGTACGCTAAATTGATATACGATATGGTCACGAAAGAATTTCATTACATGGTGTGATGTTACATTTCTCAGTGGAACTGCTTCTGCTCACTTTGAAAAGTAGTCAGTCGCTGCTAAAATGAAGCGATGACCCCTTGAAGAACGAGGGTCAATTGGGACGATAATATCTGTGCCCCAACTTTTGAAGGGCCACGAATCTATCGTAGGGTGCAACATGTTAGCTGGCTAATGTAAAACCACACCATGAACCTGACTCTGATCACAACATTTTGCAATTTTTATGCAATCGTCAATCATCGTAGGCCAGTAGTAACTAAGTCTTTTGATTTTCATTTTCATCTTAGGACCTGATTGATGAGCACCGCACAGTCCAGTATAGACTTCGTTAATGATCTTTAGGGCCTCTCATTTGTCTAAACAACGGAGCCACATCTAATCGAATGATCATTGGTACGACATATTGTTGACTAGTGCATAAGATAGGGCACGTTTCTTGATTTGATTGGCAAGAGACCTGTCATGGGGAAGCTTGCCTTCTTGAAGATACTTGATTATTTGTTGTCTCCAATCTTCTTCTTCATCGACTGCTGAAAAAGTAGAAAGGACCTAGTGAGATTGCTTATTGAGGTACTCCATATCTATGGGAGACAGGACTTGACGACCCTGAACTTCTATAGGAATAAAGTCTTCTTCTAGACAGGCAAATTCCTTTGGAAGCTTTGCTAGGGCATCCGCCGAGGAATTGATTCCACGAGGAACCCTATACATAGTTACAATGGGAATTTGCTCGAGCAAGTGCATTGTGTACTGGTGATATTTCAAGAGTTTAGGATTCAAGACCTTATAGGTCCCTGCAACCTGGTTGATTATCAGTTAAGAGTCACCATAAATCTTAATCTCTTTAATCTCCATCAAGATTGCAAGTTCCAGACCGGTTATCAGAGCTTCATACTCAGCCTCGTTGTTTGTACAAGGTTCTGATAAATGGTAGGAAAAGTGCATCATTCCCTTATTGGGTGTTATGAAAATTAGACCGACTCTGGCTTTTTCAGGAATAGTAGATTATGGAGTTTTTCCCCGTTGAGAGGATGCTGCACCATCAAAATACATTTCCCAGGTTTGAGTATTGGATTCCTCAAAACTCATGATTTGCTCGTCAAGTAAATCATCATTTAGAGGAGATTTCGTTGGTAGCAGGTGTGCTGCAAGGAAGTCGGCAACGGCCCGCCCTTTCACGAAATGCAAGAAAATGAAAGTGATTTCAAATTGAAGCAATATCATAGACCAACAAGCCAGACATCCTGATAATGTGGGCAAGGTCATAAGATATTGCAGGGGGTTGACACTAGAAATTAAACTAACTTGATGAGAAAGTATGTAATGCCTTAGTTTTTGTGCAGCAGAGACTACGGCAAGGCAATGCTTCTTGATTGCTGGATAATAGATTTTCATTAGAAGGAGTCTTTGACTTAGGTAGAGAGAGTGTTCATTTTCCCTTCGTCATTGATCTGAGCTAGGAGGGCCCCGAGAGATTCGTCAAGGGCTACAGTGTAAAGGATCAAAGGTCTCCCCGGAATTGGGGCTGCTAGAACTGGTGAATTTGTTAGGTATTATTTGATATTTTCAAAAGCATTTTGACATTTCTCATCGCAAATAAATTTGGCATCCTTTTTAGCCAAGAGAGAGAATGGTTGACATCTTCTGGAAAGATTAGAAATGAATCTTCTTATATACGCCAGCCTGCCTTGAAGAGATCTCAGTTGAGTGAGACTCTTGGGATGCGGCATATTTAAGATAGCTTCAATTTTGGCAAGATCAATTTCAATTCCACGGTGTCTAACTATAAAACATAAGAATTTCCTTGACGTGACGCCAAAAGTACACTTCAAAGGATTCATTTTAAGGTCGTTGCGGCGCAACCACTCAAAGACGGTTCTTAAGTCATAAAGATGAGCCTCTTTCACTCTGCTCTTGATAACTAAATTTTCAATATAGCACTCAACTTTATTGTGGATTAAGTCATCAAAGATATGAGTCATGGCCAGCTGATAGGTTGCACCAGCATTTTTGAGGCCAAAGGGCATCACTTTATAACAAAAGATCCCTATAGGACTTCTGAATGTAGTGTTTCTCTAATCTTCTGGGGCCATTTTGATTTGATTATAACCAGACGAGCCATCCATAAAGGAGAAAACAACATACGAAGAGGCAATGTCCACCATGAATTCTAGGATTGGCAAGGAAATTCATTCATAGGACATGCCTTGTTCAGGTCTCCATAGTCTACACAAACTCGGATTTGACTGTTCTTCTTTCGAACTGGCACAATGCTAGCTACCCAAGAGGGATATTATTCCTCTCGAATAAATCCAGCCTCAGCTAACTTCTTGACTTCAGAAATGACTTGTTCTTCGATCTCCAGATGCATGCGTCATGGAGCTTGCTTAACAAGAATGGTATCATGCCAGATTCCAAGTTTATGGACTGCTACGTCAGCAGACAACCCCGATATTTCATCGTATGTTCAGGCGAAGAAATCTTTAAACTCAGAGAGAAGTTGAAATAGATCATTTGACTCATCCTCACTCAATAAAGAACTTATGAAGGTGGGGTGAGGGTCATCCTTTGTTCTATGATTGATTTCTTTAAGTTCATCGACTGTTGATTTAATTTCTTCTTCGAATTCAGGGGGTGCATCCTTAACCTAGAGTTTGTCAAAATTATCTAAAGTCTCCAAACAAAGTCCATCGAATGAATCAATGACTTCAGAAAGGACATTTTTAAATTCTGGATGACTAGTTATCATTAGACAGAATTCGTCATCATCGAATGATCTAACGGTACCAAAGCTGATACCACTGGTCCAATGTTTATTAAATTTTGAATTCCAAAGACTTTCGTGGTATCTGGCCTGACCCTTAGTCCATTGACTCGGAGCAAAACCTTTAGAGATAAGATATTTAACACCAGTAGGAAAGTAGCCAAAAGGTAATTCTATTAATTCATTGAGATTTGCCTCCTCAAGGATTACATCATATTCATTCCTTAAGGAGGAAGAGCCAGGGAAGAACTTCTAGACTTTCCTTACTTCTCCATCTAAGTTAGGGGCTTCCATAGTCACTAACCCTGAGACCCTGTTAGCAGACAGTGGGGTTAAGGTTAAGGATTCAACCACTCTCTTAAGCTTTTTATATAGACTCAATTCAGGCTCATCACTTTGAATTTTTAATTTTGTACCCTCCTGGTCGCTATCGATTCTAAAGTGAGATCAAACTTCAGAGGAGGATTGATTTTTGTATAATCAAAAGCAAATCTGGCACTCCTTTTTCTTGATTCTTCATCAGAACTTAAATCAAGTTCGATGTAGAGTGGGAGATTTCTTTTTTAATTGAAGGCGGCCTCAACCGCGTGCTCTTTGGGCCATCCTCCCACCTCTTTAAGGTAAACTATTTGGAGGCCTAAAGATCACACGCTCGACGTCATCTTCATTACTTGAATTTTGTATCTTTTGATTTTTAACTTTTTCTTTTCTCAATCTTTGAATTACTTTTAAACTTTGATTTTCTACTTTTTCCTCCTTGACGTTGATCTCTACCTTAGAACAGGTAATGGACCCTTTAGGTATGTTGTACATCGCATCCTCATAAATCCCAATCTTGTGAATAGAGAATGGTTGCAGATCATCCTTAATCTCAAACTCAATGCCATCTCATTGGTACTTGATGTATTGATGTAGGGTAGAAGGAACCATCCTATACTCATGGATCCAGGGCCTACCTAGGAGGGCGTTAAAGGACGTCGCCAAATCGATTATATAAAATTTCACTTCGGTTTTAAATTCTTTTATCGCTAGAAGAAGGGTAACTGAACCTAAAGCCTTCTCGACCTTTTCATTGAACCCACGAAGCACTAACTAGTCAGTTGAGAGCTTGCTAGTATCAATTCTAAGGTATGCGATAGTCTTTATGTTCATCATATTGACCGATACACCCGGATCAAAGAGAACCCCTGATAACTTAAGCTTGCCCATATTTATGGTGATGTAAAGTAGACGATTGTGGTCGGCAATTCCAAGAAGTAAATCTTCATCAGAGAAGGTAACCTCAGGGATTTCCTTAAAGTACAAAGCTTCTTCCTCGAAAGTTGAAGCTAATTGAGCTAAGTAAATCTCTGGGTCGAGAAGTGCTTTAATTAAAGTCTCCCTCATCTCTTTTGAAAGGATAATGGCATCATAAATGCTCAACTTAGCATATAACTTCCTAAGATGAGCTAAGACATTATAATCAACACTTGGAACATTAATATCAGGACCCGGTGGATTTGAAAGAATTTGAGTTGACTGTTGAGCAGGGATTTGAATTGGATCATCGAAATAACTTATTTTCCTTTATCCTGAGGAGGTAGCCTAGGGGGTAAGACCTTGCCACCACGTAGTTATACTTGCACAATCTCATTGGAAGAATAAACTACAAGGGAGTCAATACTCTCCTTAGGCTATTAATTATTGTTATCTGAGTGAGAGTCCGAATCTGAAAAGTCTATCACGATAGGACTCCCTTAAAAGTTAATTTCAGGGGTTTCACCATCTGATAAGACATCAGATTTATTTCTCTCTTGAAGAGTTAAATCTGGAGAGCTGAGTGTTTGAACTTCTTGATTGATCTCAGGTTGTTCTTGATTATTCTCAACAGAAGAGTCATTTGAATTTCATTCTCAATATTGAGCATCAAAATTTTTGCAGAAGGATCATATTTTCTATTCAATTTATGACCCTTTGCCTTTGAAGGGGCAAAGTAAAAGTCAGATAATTTCAGTGGAGACAGTGGTTTTGAGCCACCATCCACCACTTGTACAGATCTCTCATCAACAAATTTCCTCTCTACAGAAAATTCACTCTTTTCATTTTTATTTGATACAGTAGTTCCTAAGACTACTGGAGAGGAAACTGTCTAAACATCCTCCTGCGAAGCCTCGAGGTCAACCTCCCAGATCGGGTCCCAGGCTCTCATTGGTAACTTTTGAGAAAGATGAAAAGATTTATTAATAGACTTTTTAAATGCCCGAGATAGTGATATATCCTAACCATCTTCAATGGACAGAGAATAGTTAGAATTCTTACCTGAAATGGATTTGACAGACCCCTGATCCAGATCGATCAGGTACTCCTTTGGAATTATGATATTACCTTGATGGAAGTTCTTTTAGAGCCAGTCCTTGAAGATAATGTAGTCTTCGATTGTGTAGCCTAACATGCGATGGTAGGGGCAAAAAGTTGGATCATCCTTCTTATTTTCCTCTTCCAGCTTCTTGGCCTTCGACAATAAAAAATTTGGCTTCTTCTGAAGATTTTTAAAGATCCTTCTTACCGACTCCCTTTTAAATAGATATGTATGAGCCAATCTCTCTTTATAAGAAATCAGGTGAGAATCTCTTGTATGTTGAGAGGTTACCTGAAAAGGTGGAGCTTTGTGAGTTTATTAAATTGGAGAATTACTGGACTGAACGTTCACTGGTTTCTTCCCCTTATCGACAGCTGAAACCATTGCTGTTCTTTTTTCAAAGGACTTCAATGGTTTACTAGCTTTCTTCTCATCATTAGAATCCTTCAGGAATGGCATTTTAGAAGACCCTTCCTGTAGATTACTAGCCTAATTCAAAAGTTTTTTAAAGGTTTTGATAGTGAAACCCTTCAGAAGAAAAGCAATAGGCCCGTGGATATTCTTTAGAAGATTCTCCATTACATGTTGCTCTTGCAACTGGGGTTCACACTTCATCGAGAGGTTTCGCCACCTCAGGATGTACTCAACCAAAGACTCTCCCAGCTTTTCTTTTTCAATGACGAGATCACCAACAGTTATATGCTGCTGAGCTCCAGAGAATCTCTTTAAGAATAGACTCTCGAGCTCTGTGAATGTTTTTATTGAACCATTAGGTAGATCTGTGTACCACTCAAAAATAATACCAGATAAACTACTCACAAACTGGCGAAAGAGTAGAGCATCTGACCCTCCTGCATTGCAATAGCTCGCTTGGAAGTGGGCCAGGTGCTGTCGTGGGTTTTCTAACCCACTAAAAACTTTGAATGAAAGTGGCACAAAGCCTTTGGGATAAGAGACTAAATCATATTCTTCATGATAGGGCCTTCCTTACCTGGGTTTCGATCATCTGGCAGATATCTTTATCGGCTGGATAGGTTGGGGAAGCAACCTCTGGAGTTCTAAGGCTTAATTCTGTCTTCCTATTATACTCACCTACTATATGTGTTGTAGGTTATAACTGCTCAGATTGAGACTATTAAGCTTTAATTATTTGATTCTACATTTGTTCTATTCTGAGCATCATTTGTTCAATCTTATTCTTCAAACTCTTAATGTATTCATCTTTCTCATTCAACTTAATTGATCCATCAGAGTCTGAATCTATAGCTACAGAGGCTTCTTCCTTATCAGATCGGTGTCTTGAAGGCTCAGCATCTTTATTTGATGCTCGCGTTTAAACCATGTAAATATTTCTAGCTAAATCCTCTTCTATTAAATCATCAGCTTCTAGGTCAAAGGCTTCAATTGCCTTCTTCTTAAGTATATCTCTTATCTCCTGTACCACCTCATCAACCGGTCTACCCTCAATTGATTCAATATTGATGGGTAGGTATCCTTTATAATTGATCATTTCTTCAAACGCCTCTTCTCCTAGCTTGGTGAGGACTTCTTGAATCTTCAAATCATCAGCAATAGGTTCAGCCACCAACTGATCTAGAATTTCTTGATCATCATCAAGCTCTATCCCCTCCCCTCTGACTGTCCCAGGGTTGGTAGTTATAAGGGTGACATCCTCAACAGGGTGAGGGATATCTAACTTAACAGGCGATGAAGGAGTTTGACAGGTTGGAACTCCAACATCAATCTGAGGAGAATCCTCACATCCCAAAATGAGGAGTCAGGGGATTTCAACAGGTAACTGGACTGGAGTATCTCTAATCTGAATCCCAATAGATCTGCTTATCTTCATTGGTACATACGGCTCATCCAAAAGCATGGGCCTCTTACTCTTAACATCAACTGGCTTGAGATCCTTAATGATCTCTTTTGTCTTGGCTATCACAGGGGCCAACTTTGAAAATCTTGAAGGGGGAACTGCAGGTCTACCGCTGAAAGGGTGACTCCTACCAAATCCAGTTAAAACTATCTCATCTATTTTTACAGTCGGGAGATGAGGCACCTAATGATATCCATCCACTAAAACTGAGGCAACTGGTTGCTTAACAAACTTTTTATTTCTCCTCACTGGCTGAGGAGTCAAGTTCCTTACTTCAGACTTCTCTTCCTTTAAGACTTCCTTCTAAAGTTTATGTTAGATCACCCCCTTCAGGTGTCTCACATATTACTCTTTAGTTTGACCTATCTCAGCAGCATAGGTGTGAATGATGTTTCTTAACATCCTAGTTCTCAGAGTATGCTTCTCTTTTGTAGTTCTCTTGACAGTGTAGTCAACCGGGCTAGGTGGAGAGCTAGTAATCTGCGTGACTCTCTCTTCCCCTACAGCAGCTGCGAGGGGGTGGAAATGACTCCCTTTTAGGAGTGGAGAAGAGGCAGGGACAGGAAGCTCCTCAATAGCCTTAGGCTCAACTAAACTCAGATCCTTCTGCTCAATAATCTTTCTAGACTTGGTGATTTTCTTTTCACCCTTCTCAAGTAGTTCTTCCTAGCACTCTTGGTGCCAAATAGTACGCCTGAACTAGAAGACCCTTTCTCAACGGTAGACATAATCTCAGTTTTCTTGTCCTCACTCTGGATTGAAGGTGTAGACGGTGCAAGGGTAGCGCCTGCTGCCAGCTCTAGCATTGGGGGAAGGTCACTTGTTGCCCCCATAGCTAACTCAACGACTGGGCCATTCTCACCCTCAGTAGCGAGGTTGATAATTATCCAACCATTCACAGATAACTTCAAAGACTTGAATCATATTCCAAACTGAATTACACTGCTATGGATTAGCTCTTCAACTTAAAGGTCTCAGTCAACTGAGAACAAAAGTTTGCCAGCCATTGCAAAAGGTTTGATTGTCTGAAATTTGAAAGAGAAGATTTGAATCAAACTTTTGAACTTAAAACTTGACAAGAAATTTTTTATATTTTATCATATAAATTGAATTATAAGAACTATAATCTGATATGTAATGATAAAGTATAGATATCAATTTTGACTTGAAGAAAGTTTACATTTTTGCTGTATATATTTAACTACAAGAGAATGTTGTAGAAAATATATAACAACAACGATCTAGATTTGATTTGAACGGATTTGACTGGAGATTTAAAATTTTGAAAATTGAAGGATTTTTCTTGAGTATTTGAAACCAATAAGTTGAGTTTGATATCAACTTTAATAGTTAACAAATTTCAAAGGAAATCAAGAAATTATAACTCGACTCTCTTACCCGACCGACTAGGCTAGGGATAAGATGTCAGAGATTTGATTTGATGAAAATATTAAATCTTTGAATATAAATTTAGGGGTCATTGAATTTGCACTATACATGTCATACTACAAGAGAATGTTGTAGTACATGTGACAATGAAGATTGAATTTTGATTTGAAAGGAAATTTAGTGACTCAAAAATCGGCAGCAATTCCCCTTATTTTTGAAACTCGAAGTGTTGAATTTGCATTCAACATAACAATTTATAATTTTTTAGGGGAATCCTATAGAAATGAATTCGACTCTTTTATCTTGTTGTAGGTAAAATGTCAGAGTTCAAAGATTTGAGAGATACTAAAACTAGATATTAATTTTGGAAAGGATTTGACTTTGTATTATCGAAGTTAATCTTACAAAAAAAATTGTAAGAGAACATACGACAAACAAAAATTTGAGTTGAAAAAGTTAAAAGGATATTTTTGAAAATTCAAAATTCCAGTGGCATCTCCCTTTATTCTTGAAACTCGAAGTGTTGAATTTGCATTCAACTCAGCGGTTTACAAATTTCAGAGAAGAGCTAAAGAAAATAATTTGATTCTTTTATCCTGATAAGTGATTCGGAGTAAAATGTCAAAAATTGAGTCAACCGGAAAGATTTAAGAGGTATTGCATATATTAAACTCTAACAATCGTCATAGAAGAATATATAGCAATAAAATTTAGACTTGAATGATTTTGAAGGAATATTTAAAAAGTTCGAAAATCCGGTGGCATCTCCCCTCATTTTTGAAACTCGAAGTGTTGAACCTGTATTCAACATAATAGTTTACAAAACTCCAAGAGGGAGATTTAAAAAGCTCAACCTGACTCTTCCATCTTGATGAATGGTTCGGAATGAAATGTCAAAGATTGAAACAACCGGAGGGAATGAAAGTGCATTAAATATATACAACTACAACGATTGCTATAGAAGGATATACTTGCAATGACTATTAAAATTAAATGATTTTGAGATGAACGTTGGAATAATTTGAAATTTTGGTAGCATCTCCCCTTATTTTTGAAACTCGAAGTGTTGAACGTGTGTTCAACATAACGGTTTACAAAAATTTTAAATGGGGAGACACTAAAAAGCTAAACCGACTCTTTCATCCTGACGAGTAATTCGGGATTAAAATGTCAAAGATAAACTTTGCCGAACATATTGGATTTTCAAATTGAATTTGAAAATGACTTCTACACTTAATCACATATATTAGATTGTAGAAATTATAATTTTATATATAATGATATAGTGAATAAATCATTTAGAGTTTGAGGCAGATTTAAAACTTGATAAGGACGTTAAAAATTTTGACTTTGAAATTGAAAGACCTTCGATAAATTATATAACTTAGCATGCTATTAATTAATCCAAATATGCAAGTTTCTAACATTCATAGAAAAGTTTGGATAGGATTTGGCTTGACTCTTTTGCTCTACCAATTAATTTGGAGGCAAAAATGTCAAAGCCTGATATTGAAAGAGGTTTCCTACACTCACCTCTCTTTTCACATATCTTAATTGAGTTGGCCACACTCACCCAAGAGAGAAATGGGTAGAGGGACCAACGAAAGAAAGGTAGTCAAAACTATCAATGCAACAAAATTTGTAATGCTATTAAAGATGGAGAGAGAGTTGGATCCCCAGCGGAGTCGCCATTTTTTGATGTGATTGAAAAAAATATATTTTTGAAAAATGTTAATTATCTTTGGGAGTTTAAAATTTCTAGAATTTTAATTTTAAAATCAAACACATCTTATGAATGATATATCACCATGAAAGGTGATTATATCATTCCCTAATAGGTTCATATTTTAAATCTTTAAATTTACTTCGATTATTATAGTCAAACTCAAGGAGAAATAATATATGATCCCGAAGGATCAAAATAATATTTAATCCAATATTCGACTATAATAATCCAGTAAATAGATCATTAATTTCATAATCAAAGTCATGATAATAGTACGATATATCTTCCCAAGGAAAGAGAATATCATCTATTATCGATCATTTAAAAATGATGATAATGATTGTTTATCTTGGATTTCCCAAAAATAATTAATTGAGGTTTTGAAAAACTTGATTTTAAAAATCTGGTCTGATTTTCTAAATCTCCTACGAGCGCAAGCCCTCGTAGTTAATTACATCATAGGACACTAAAAAATTTTCTATGAATACTCTCGATTAAAATTGCGATATAAATTTTTTTTAAGAATTCAAAGCTTGATATCAAGGGGGATAGGGACTCGAATTTCAACATGGATTGGTTCGAGATTGAACACTTATTTTTGGAGTCAAAAGAGGAAAGGTCAGAGGTATTTTGAGATTCTGAATTACTTCAGAAACACCCCAACCTATCCTAACCGTTGGGCTTGAATTTGATGAAAAGAGATTTAATGTTTAAGTGATTGATTTTATTAGAAAGTGGGAATTAGACTCCAAGAGGTTGAGGTCTTAAGATTAAAAATTTGCCTCAGATCCTAAGTCTAAAATGGGTACTAAAAATCAGTGACCCGGATCCTAGCTAATACAATACAAATCTGGACTTACCCGGCCTAGATTAGGGAGCCAGCTAAACCACCTAAGCGCTTCAAAACCATGTGTCGGGTCTTTTAAATGAAAGAGTGGTTAGGGGCGTTGTTTAAGATTGAGTTTTGAGGAGTTGGGGTCAACATCTAGAGCAGATTCCTAATTGACCCCTTAACATATGTTGGATGAAATGCTCAAGCTAAAAATATGATTAAGAATTAGACTCAATTTTAATTTGTATCTAATGCAATACATGCTAGTTGACTCGATTAAATGCTTGAAATCAAATTGAAGCAGTTTTAAAATTAGGCTTAAAAATAAGTTTTTTCCTAGAGATTGCACAACATCCCCTTGGACAGAACTACACCCTAATAGGTCAGGTGTTTTGCCAAAACCCACAGGCGGGGAGGTGCCTAACAAGGTAGAGAAGATTCAATATGATGCATGAAAAACTCCCAACGAGTCCGGGCTTACTTCTTAAAAGTGTTAGAGTTTCTATCTGAGCCTAAAATTTTTAATTTTAATTAAAGTAGAAATAGTTTGACTGGACCCTCACGAGCCTCTGATCGGGTTCCAGGCTAAATCAAAATTGACATGCAAAAGAGCCAAAAGAAACTACTAAAAAATATGCAATCCTAATATTAAAATCAACATAATAATTAAATTAATTAAATAATCAATCAATTAAATGTAATATTTAAACTGAAAGTACATGTGGCAAGTGCCACTTAATTATACAACCCAGGGTCTATAGGAAAGTAAAGTGGCCGGGTACCACTGACTACAACCCAAATTCTACTCCTAAGACTCAAGTGACTTTAAGAATGGGTCTTCTCGTTCTTCACTTCTTGGTCTTCTTGTAACTCCTTGGATCGTCGGGTCCGTATATCCAAATGAAAAGAAACTCCCCCTGAATAGGGATGTTATCTTTTCTCTTTGGATATTTGAAAGTCATCCTAATTTGGATCTCCAAATGGATAGGAACTCTCCCCTAAGAGATGTCCCTTCCTCTTTGGATTCTAAATTAGAATTTTAAACATCCTAATCTCAAAGTACTTAACATATTTACAACTCAATTACACCTCAAATCAAATTACATTCGAATTTAAAAGAAAAATCAAGACTCAACGACCTGCAGGTTATCCTAATAATCAACAGTTATATGAACATCCCAAGTAGTTAATATTTTTAAAACTTAAAATGCTCAAACCAGCCACACTTGGCCATGCTCTTTTAATTTTAAAGGGGGACTTAAGCAAATTTCTGGAGCACCTATGCAATTTAATATTTATGATTTTACACCCTTTAATTTTAAATGCCCTGTATAAGCATGGCCACCTGCATAAGATTAAATTAGTACAAATCATTCCTAACATAGGGGTAGATCTAATGCACAATCAATTACATCACAGAGTGATGAAATTTAAATAAACAAGCACATCAATTCTACTACTAGCAAATAACATGTAGTAAAAGCTCAAAAATCAGGCACATAGCAGAAACGTAAACACCGGCCTAGCCTAAGACTAGAATTGGTTGTCCTAACAAATCATCTAAAGTGTGTGAGGTAGGCTATGTGGCTTTGATATGTCATAAATAGGGTACTTGATTGAAGTTGTTTGATGTTCTGATTGGTTGAAAGGCTTAAAGGAGATTTTGATTGAAGTTTAAGTCTTAATGGTTTAAATTTGATTTTAGAATTAATTTTAATTATTTTTTGGATATCACCTTTGTTGCACACCGAGGCCGTGAAGTTTATTTCATCTTCCTTGGGGCTAATTTAATAGCCTCGTAGGCCTGGGTTACCTAGTGGCACCCGATATGATTAATTGATTTGAATTTAATTAAGTTTAAAAGTTGATTAATTATTAATTAAAGTTGGTTGGTTGTTGGTTTTAAGGTTGAAATAATGTTTTCTGGAAATTTAATGATTTGTTGAATTTTGGAATTTTCTGGATTATTTTAATAATTTAATTTAAGGGTCAAAAGTTGACTTTTTGATTTAAAGTATTTTCTGGAAAGTTAATCTTTTATTAAAATACTAGACCTTAATATGATCAGTTAGATAGTAAGTACGCTAAAATTAGATTTTTCTAGTTTTTATTATGAAGGTTTAAAGTTTTGACTTGATTTTGAACTAGGTTTGACCAAAAGTTGACTTTTTCAAATTTGATTGATTTCTGAAAACTTAACATTTTTCATAAATGTTAGACCTTAAGATGAGTCATATGCCTTTGAGTTTGCTCAATTTGGAGTTCATTTAAATTAGTTATGAATTTTTGAAGTTTTGATAATTATTTGAATTATTTAATTTGTTTAATTAGATGCCTTTTAATTATTTGAATACAAATGACCTCCAAACTCCTTGAAATCAACTCCAAAGATCATGAATGACTTAAGAGTGATCTCCAAGTGTTTAGAAAATTTTTGGAAGTTTTAATTATTTTTAATTAATTAAATTAATTAAATATTAAATTTCAATTAAAATTAAATTAAACTTGATTTTAAAGTCCAGTGAAAGGGCTTTTATTGTTCATTGATTAAGAGTTCAAATTTGGTCATTTTCAGATATTATACATAATTTTTGGTTTTAAATTTGATTTATTACAATTTCTGGAAGGTTTTAAGGCTTAATTAAGGTTTAATTTTGATTAAATTAATTAAGGGGTTTAATGACTTCAAAATTCAGTGAGATATTTTTTATAGGCTGAGCATGTCACTAAGTTTGAATGATTTGAGTTTCAAATCAGAAGGATGTATATCCTAATTATTGGAAATACTTTAAGTTTTCTAATCAAGGTCCTTAATTATTGTCCTTAATGACACTAGGTCAAAGTAGGTTTAAATCAAGGTTTGTCTAACCCTTGGACTCAACATGTACATGCATACACATAATCACAAATAATTCCTAGATCTAGGATTACCTAAACTAGGTACGTGTGTGTGCAACCTAAGCATGCAAATAAAGATTAATTAGTTAATAGATAATCAATGTATAATTAATACACAAATTATTCATTGATTACCCCTCACTCCACACTAATCTTGTTCAAACATGCTTAATCTAGGTTTAAAATCCCAAGAGATCTCCCAGATTTTAAAGATTTAAAATATATACATTCAATTTCAAAATGGTTTTAAAATATATATGTATATACATATAAATCTATACATAAATATAAGTTTTAAATTAAAATAATTAAAAGTATTTTCAAAATAGGTTTAATATATAAATGAGAGATCCTCTAATTTTAAAATGTAATTTGAAAATAATTTTTAATTTTTAAAAATATTTAATATAATATTAATTAAATATTATTTAAATATTAAAAGAATTGAATGATTAAAACCATTTAAAATTAATTAAGTCTTTGATTTTGAAAATAGCTTTAAATTTAAAACTCTTAATTTTCTGAAAATTTTAAGATATTATCCATAATCTTTTTATTTAAATAGAATTTGTTGTGAATTTTTAAAGTTTTAATTATTTAAATGAATCTTAAATTAATTCAATATTAATTAATCAAAATAATTTTAAATCAAATTCATTTAAATCTTAATAATTTCTGGAATTTTAAGATTATTTAAAATAATTTTGATTTAATTTTAAGTAAATATTGATTAAATATTTAGGTTTAATTAACTAAATATGATTTAAAATATTAATAGGTATATATATATATATATATATATATATATATATATATATATATATATATATATATATATATTAAATTAATTAAGTTAAAATCAAATATTTATAACAATTTTCTGACTTTTAATACTTTGAAAATTTAAAATTAATTTCAAAAATTTTTTTTGATTTTATAAAATATTTTAATGATATTTAAATGAATATTAACTTTAAAATATTTAATATTTAAATAATTTTAAAATAAAAGTAATATTTTGAATTAATATTTATTTTAAAACAAAGTATTTAATTTTATAAACATTTTAATATATAATAATATTTTTTTATTATTTAAAATTAATTTTTAATATTTTTTTAGTTTTTATGGAATTAAAACTAAATTTAAATCAAATAATTCTAATAAATTAGAAAAGGCGGTGCCGGCGGCGGCTAGATGCCACGTGGCAGTCTCCCAGTGGCGGGCTCGAAATTGCGGCCAATCATTGGTTGGCGGTGCAATGATTGCACCGCCGACATGATTGTGGAATCATGAACCACAAACGCGGTTTACTTTTCCACGTCAGCAGCTTCTCGCCGCCATCCAATTCTCTGCTTTTCGAAATCAACGGCTCTGATGGAGCCGAACAAAGAAAATAACTACAAATCAATCCACGCGGTTGGAAAGAATCGCAGAATAGCAAGATCTATGCTATTGATTCAGGGATCAATGGCCCAGATTTTGAACAGTTATGGACTACACAAATCGAACCCTAACATAGGTTTTTGGCTCGTTTGTGCGATCCAATTAATCAAATTCAATAAAATTTTAAACTTATGCTAATAACATGAACATAAATCATGTGGAACATTTCATTTGACTTAAAACAAACTTAATAATAGCTATTTAAACTAGTGTAATCTAAACTAGGGTTTGAGTTTTCGAGAGAGATTACCAATGGATTTTGGATTTTAAAGATTCTCTGAACTTGTAGTTTGTCCACGCACAAATTTGTAACAGAAATCCAAGCTCGAAAATATTTGGATCGGTCGTCTCGAGGCTTGGACTAGTCTTGACTTGAGCTCACTGGATTCATGGCCGCCGGAAAGGATTGATTGGTTGGATTTAGTGGGGAGATGTGAATGAGTCTCTAAAGAGTTTAAAATGGGAGAGGGGCTGGGTTGGAGAAGCTTGAATGGAGAGAGAAGGCTAGGGATTCGAATGAGAGCTCTAAAGGGTATTTTACCCTATTCAACCTATCCTAGTTTGAATGGATGATTAGGATTAGCTGGAGGAGCTTCCAGATGTTGACACATGTCTTTGGAGCAGGTGGGAGGCAGAGAATCAAAAGGACATGAAGGACAATGAGGTGGAAAGCCTTTTGTCCTTCTCCTAACCGTTTGGGACCACATGAGATGCTTAAGGCTTAATCTAAGGATTAGAATTAGCTCAAGAACCTTCCAGAAAATGTTTAAAATGATTGGAATTTATTTTGGTATGGAGGGGAGAGTGGTTTAAGTTAGTTTGACCACATTTGACTCACTCTAAATCTTAAATTGACTGTTTAACTGGTCGACCAGTCAAACTATGCTGAGGTTGAGTCTAAAGGGGTTAAATGGATCAATAAAATGATTTGATAGGAGTTTAAAGTCATGGATTTAATGCTTGAAGGTTGAGTTGACCACTTAAACCTCTTAACTCCATTTGGAGACTTGTTGACTGGGTTGACTAGTCAACCAGTCCACAAGGAACATAAGGTGGCACCTAGAGGATGTAGGAGGTTGTTTGAATGGATTTCTAATAACTTGATTAATAGTGCATGGGGGTTCAATTAAAGGAATAGGTATTTGACCAAAACCAAAATGTTGACTTGGTCAAATTACTCAAAATTTGATCCAAATTGAGTTTGGAAGCATTTGAACTATGGGTTGAATGCATTTGAGGGCTTGATATAGATTTGATAAGCTAAATGGGTCAAAATGACCCATTGAAAGCCTTAAAGGAGTTTTGGGTCATGCAAGTTGATTCAAATGCTGGAATTGGGTTCAACCAATTCAGAATGACATTCTGAGTCTACTGGTGGTAGTCTCAAGGTCTAGGGAGGTTATTTGGTCAAAATGACCTATTTAGGCGCTCAATGGGCCTTTAGGTCATCCCTGGTTGACTTGGTCAACCAGGTGGGTCTAGGGTCTGGGAATGGGGTCAACAGATTTAAAATGATATTTGGAGACCAATGGAGGTGGTCCCAAGGTATGAGGAGGTCGTTTGGTCAGCATGACTTATTTTGACCCTTAAAGGCCTGTTTGGTCAACCTGGTTAACTTGGTCAACCAGATTGACCCAGGGTCTGGGTTTGGGTCCAATAGGTTTGGTTTGATATTTGGAGACTAATGAAAGTGGTCCCAAGGTCTGAGGAGGTTATTTGGTTAGAATGACCTATTTGAACCCTAAAGGGCCTTCTTGGTCAACCTGGGTTGACTTGGTTAACCAAGTTGACCTAGGGGCTTGTTTTGGGTCCAACAGGTTTTCTTTGATATTTGAAACTTACTGGAAGTGATTGCATTTAATTTTGAGCTCATTTGGTTCAAAGGGACTATTTACACCCCTAAAGGGTATTTTAGTCATTTTGAACCCTGGTCAACTGAGGGTGAAAGTGAGTCCAACACAATGCAGTTTATTGCTCAATGGGTCATAATCAAGAGTCTGGAAGTGATTTGAAGCTTTGGAAAAAGCTCCAGGATCAAAATCCACTGGGTGGCAGGTCCAATGGCATAGACTATAAATATTTGAAGGTTTTACAGCCTTTGGATTTTAATTCAGTTTCTGGGGTTAGAGACCTTAGAATGAGCTCAAATTTGGAGGGTTGCTTCTAGAGACATGTCACATCAGTCTAGAACTAACATACCCTTAATCAGAGGTCATTTGATAGGGTTTTGAAGTGTTCAAAGGTTCACTGAAAAAGGCTTTTAGGACCTAGGTTCTTAGCCTTGAGGTTTAATCTGGATTTCTGGTTATGAGCTGGATTTTGATTGAGATTTAAATTGACTTAAGGTCTGGATTGATTGGGGTTCAAGATTGATTTAAAATAGGGATAGATTAGAATCAAAATTGATCTAATATTTCGATTGATCCTAAGGTATAGGTAGATCTAAGGACTTAGAGTCTGGAAGAATCTCAGGACCTAGAATAGATCTTGGGGTCTGGAATCTAGGAAACATCCTGGGGCTTGGGATCTAGGAGAAACCTAAGGCCTAAGTAGATCATAAGGTCTGGATCAGCTTAAAGGAATCCTAGGGTCTAGAGTAGATCCTAGGAGCTAAAGTCTAGAAAGATCCTAGAGTCTAAAAGTCCTAGGGTCTGGGGTCTAGAATAACCCAAAGATCTAGAAATTCTGGGATCTAGAGGAATCTTAGGATATAGAGTAGATCCTAAAGTTTGGATTCTAGGAGGATCCTAAGGTCTAGAATGATCTTAAGATCTAAAATCTAGGAAAGATCCTAGGGTCTATAATAGTCTAGAAACTAGATTGATCTGAGATCAAGATTGATTTGAATCTAGATTGATCTAAGATCATATTGATCATAGGGTCAGGATTGATCCTAAGGATAGGAAAGATCCTAAGGTCTGGATTGGTCCTACCGTCCTCATACCAAAATGAGGTCAACATAGGATTAAGTCAATTTGTAATTTCTATTCCAATTCATCTTTTACCTTTTCTTAAGTCAAATGTATTATAGTGGATCATAAAGCTAAATAACCTTACACACATGGACTCAGCGCAAGTAATTTGGTGAGTTAGAGTTCTTTTCTATTTTGATCATATCGTACAGAATAATTTATAATCATCCTGGATGATCAATTAAAAAATAGAAACCCTAAATAGGGCATCCCTCATAATTAAGTTTGCCTAACTAATCATCTTTGATGATTTATATCGTATTGGATGATTAGTAAAGATTGTGAAAATTAGCCACCAATTATATTTTAGGCAAGATTTTTTAATTCAAAATTTGTTCTTATCATATAGAATGATCCATATCATCTGGATGATGTATTACAGTCATGTCATAAAAAAATTCCTTTGATTAGGAGACTAATTATGGTTAGATTGATCAATCATATCATACAGGATAATTTAATTGGATCGTCCTGGATGATCTACTTGGTTCGTCCTGGATTATCTTTTATATTTCGTAGGATAATCTCCTATTGTCTAAGATAAAAACCTTAATTTTCTTTGAATCATCCAAGTGATTGTTTGGGACGTCCTGAGAGGTTTGCGGGATGATTTGTCGATTTCCACCCATCTTGAACTAATCATCCAATGGATCATCTTGGACGTCCAAGACTGTTACGGGATGCTTTGTCGATTGCCACCCATATTAAACTAATTGTCCTGGACGATCGAATAATCGTATAGGATGATCTGTACAAAATACTTTTATTGATCGTACAGAGCAAATGTGATCATCCTGGCTGGAAGGGCTATTTTGTACAAATCATTCAGGGTGATCGTAGGATGATCTTTGACGCAAATTAAAATTTAGGGCTTTTTTAGAAGCCTCCTATTTCAGTTCTCTTAATTACTTTGTAGCAAATCTTTTGCTACTGTTCTGACCTAAGAGAGCTTATAGAAGGAGAAGAAGAGTTTTGGAGAGAGAGAATCTTGTGAGGGAGAGTTTGTGAGGGAGTTCACAAAGGTTTCTCCAAGCAAGGATTTGATCATCTTCTTCAAGCTTCATCCTTGGTTCCCATGTTGCTCTGTGGAGATGATCTTCAGCATCAGATCCAGGTTTCTGCCTTCACCATGAGGGTGAAAAAGGATTCAAGGTTCTCTCCCTAATCCAAGTGGGAGTAAAAAGATTTGTTGTTCCCTGCCAACTCCAGGTAGGAGTAAAAGAATTTCATGTTCTCTGCCTTCACCAGGAGGGTGAAAAAGGATTCAAGCTTCTCTACCTCATCGGGTCAGTGGAAAGCTTTTGTAAGGGCTTATCCGTCTTGCAATGGGGGAAAAAGGAGAGACACTATAGGTTTAGTGCAATACTTGGAGGGTGTCTCCGGGGAGTGGATGTAGGTCAGATTTGACCGAACTACTATAAAATTTGGTCTGTTCTTTCTTATTACTTTTTTGCATTTTATTTTTTCACTTTTTTGTGATTTGTTCTGTTATTGAAATCTCTGATTTTGTTATCTGCTTCCGCTTAAGTTGTTTGTTTTTAAAACAATAAAAAAGGTTTCAAAAAGACTTTTCTTTTTGTTTAAAGGATTTTTAAAACACCAATTCCCCCCCCCCCCCCCCTACTTGATTAACCTCTTATATAGGTTTTAACACCCCTTACGATCTTTCACACTTATCTTATCCTAATAGAATTATGTATAAGGAAACTTTTTAAGTTTAGCTTCAACGTACACCAATTTTTTAACGCACTCAATTCTTTTTCCTTTTTCATATTTCCTCATATAATTTTTTATATTTTTCACTTTTTGTATACTTATGAAGTGCATGTTAATGATTTTGATTATCAATTTAACTTTCATCCTTCTGTAACCCTAGTTGATTTAATTTAAAGATTTAATAAGGTCTCTAATACCAAACATATATTTACTATGATCATCCTAAGTTAAGCTACCCACTTCTTTTCCCTAAACTAAATTATTCATTCTTCAATTCAGTAGACAGTGTATTAGTGCATTATTTCTAAGATTAAAATAAGTCAATAGCTTAAGTGATCTATATCAGTTAATTAATAAGATTTTTTAATTAAAATTATTATACAATATTCATACAAATTATCATTTAGGGTTTTATTATTATCTAATTTTATATAATTTTTAATTATAATTTTATTCTCACTAAATAAGTAATCAAAGTGCAAGCACTATGCAGAAGATAATTTTCAACAGTTAAGCATAAAGGAATTTAAACTAAATGTAAACAACATAAAAATATAATGCACTAGAACAAGTAAAAATTGAACATAAAATAGCATGTATTTTCATTGAATGATAAAAAACTCAAGGCATGGAATACAAACTATTAAAAATAGTAAAGTGCCTACAACACCTATCCTAATCCTTCTTCATAATAACAACTAACTACCACAGTCACAACTTAACATCATAAAAACTTCACATCATATCATAACGAGATCACCCACAAGCGAAAGAAACGAAAAATAAATAAAAGAAAATAAAAATAACTACAAATAATAGTAGTTAGATCCATCTCTCCCTCTCTCTCTCTCTCTCTCTCTCTCTCTCTCTCTCTCTCTCTCTCTCTCTCTCTCTCTCTCTCTCTCTCTCTCTCTCGCTTGCTAATATCAACCAAAGGAAAATAATAGTCATCAAGATTAATTAGAATCAGGGTCCTCCTCCTCCTCCTCCTCCTCCTCATCTATAGTCGATGGATGCCATATAAAAGGATCACAAATAGGAGAAGGAAAGAACTGCAACTAATCAGGGTACTCAACAAATGAATTATTCATGAATATACCAACTAAAGCATTGTTTAATTCATAAGTACATTGGTAGCTCTTCTCTTGATGTTCCATGTAGTGAGAAACCCTCATCTTCATCTCATTTTGACACCCCTTAGAGTCATCACAGAAGTCTAGCACCCCATCCTTCTAGCTTCTTAAGTCGCCACCTACTCTCCCAAAGGCATAGGAGTCTTAGAACTTCTACTACTTCTAGGCCTTCTTGATCATTACCATTGCCACATTGGTACCTCCCACATCATCACCTCTTTATTTTCTGAAGCTCTCTATTTTTCATTTTGTAAGGGTAAAAATCGAAAAAAACTATTCTTCATTCTGATCTCCTCTCACTTCAGTAGTAACACATAAAGAATACATAAGAGAAGGATGCCCCAAGCTCATAGAAGTAGTACCCCTGAAAATGTTAATCAAAGAAGAGTAGACAAGCTTTTCTACATCTATAGAGTAATCAACTTGAATTGAATATTTAGGCATGGCTCAGTCCTTGGTCACCTCACTAATTTTTTTGCTTGTTAAGAGAAGCTCAGAAATAAAATAATGCCAAGATTTAAAAGTTTCGGCTAAAAATGATGTAGGAAACTTGAAAATTTTATTTTGTCTCTTCTTATAACCAGCTCCACTATTGGGTCCACACAAAACTCTTAATAACTCCTCATAATCACAATTACTAGACTAAATGGGGTGTACTCGTCAAATTAAAATCTTATAGTTTGTAAAGGCGATTGATAGCAACAAAGTCAAAAGGCACCCATTTACCTCTCACATAACACTTATTATCTATGTCCTTCTTCCCATTTATAAAAAAATCTCTTATAACATTAACAATAATAGCATAAGGCTCCTCACAAAATTTCTCCCAACACTAGTTTATAATTATTTGTATAAATACGACACTGGGCTTTGAAAGCCACGGCTTGGAATCAATTAGTTTCTTACTATGATCAAGCAATGATATTGGTCACCTTCAATAGATATGAATCTACTTTTATCAAAGGATAAGGAGGCACGCTTCTTTCCAAGTATCTTAGGAGTCATTGCTCTCTTATAAATAAGAAAAGATAACAAATATAGAGCTTAAGAAAAAAAAAAGATAAGTGAAAATGCAGTGAAATAATATGAAAACATGGGTTCCTAATTATAAATAATAATAGCATTATGATGCTGAAGAGATCGATGTTGTGATGCTAAGAAAACATAAAATGATAAATAAGTCAAACCAGTAGATGCTCCAGTGGTATAGGACACGTGGCACTGTGGTGCTCACATTATAAAATGAAGCGCTAGCTTTTTGACTGCGCAACCACTATGGCGTTTGACACTTATGAATGTTGTGATGCGGGTAGTAGCACTGTAGTGCTTACTAAAGTGTTATAATGTAAAAGTTATGAATATACAAAATTATTAACTGCACCACTAGCATTACTGTAGAAATAACAGACTAATGTTGTTGTTCTTGAGATGGTGGTCCTAGAGTGCTCGAATAATAAGCACTGTAGCATTTAAAGAGAAAGTACTATGATGGTGGAATCTAGAAAATTTTCCTAAGGCTTCAGCGTTGTAATGTTATTTTTGAATACTGGGGATCTTGACATACAAATGCTATGGTGCTTCAGAGGATACATTGTGGCATTAGTTCAATTTTAGGACATCTAATTTTTCTCAAGAAATTTTTTATAACTTTATCAAAATAAATATTAATGAGTTTATAAATAATACACCACATACACATATATGAAATTACAAAATATAATAAAAAATAAATTATAAAATTAAACAAAAGATTATTAAATATGGAATCAAATTGGGCTACCTTCTAATACAGTGCTAAATTTATAGTATTTAGCCATACTTTTCTAAATATATCATTCTAGCTGTGGTGCATCACTACCGCTCGTCAAGTGGTTTCCAATAAGATTATTCCCTTTGTCCTTAGGGTTAACTTCAACATTACTAGTAATGATCCAACGGTTCTACTACTTAAAGAGATTATAATTTATCATACTTGAGTTTCCAAAATTTTAATTGAACCAGCCTAACTTTACAAATGAGATCCTAACTGAATCACAACTTCATCCAAATGTGATTTCCTTTCTATGAATTGATTATTTTGGTTAAAACTTGTTGGATACAAAGGTTTCGGATTTCCTAAAGGTTATTAAGGATTATTTCAATTTTCTCCTTTGTTTGGTTGACCTTCATTCCACTGATTGTTACCACTAATATTATTTAACCAACAAAAATTAGGGTGGTTCCTTCAACCTAGATTTTATGTATTGGAATAGAGATTATTTGGCCATCTAATTGAGTTCACATTTTAAATCCATAAAGCACTGCTATTAGTAATAATATTTAAATCTTGCTCTTCCAATTACTTATATGATCATGATACCAAATTAACTCTAATAGTATCAAAATTCTTTGAAATTAGAGCTACTTGAGTAGTAAGAATTGATAGGGCATCCAATTCATAAACTCCATCTACTCACTTAGAAATCATCATATTAGAAGGCCACTAAAAATTATTTGTAGCCTTTTCCTTAATTAATTTATGTGCTTCCTCAAATGGCTTAGACATTCAAGTTTTGATATCTGTTGCTCCTATGATCGACCTAAGGGATCCTACCAACATATTATAAAAAGTTTGAATAACAAACTAATCGAGTGAAACATGGTGAGGGAATTTACAAATCATTTTCTTAAATCTCTTCCAACTTTCATATATTGACTCCCCCTCAAACTATGCAAAAGATGTGATATAATTTCTAAATTTGTAAAGTTTTGCAAGTGGGAAATACATAGATAGGAATTTGTGTGCCAACCATTCCAAGTGGTTATAGAGCATGGGGCCAAAGAATTAGATCAAATCTTAGCTTTGTCCCTTAGAGAAAATGGGAATAATTTAAGTTTAATAACATCATTACTAACACCATTATACTTAAATATTACACAAATTTTTAAGAAACTAGCTAAGTGTAAGTTGGGATCCTTAATAGGAGTTCCTCCAAACTAGATATTTTGAATCATCAAAATTATGATAGGTTTTCAATGTTATTGGTTTGGATAGTAGTTCTGTTGATACTTTAATGGATTCCTTTTACTAAAGGGTTAACAAACTCTCTAAGAGGTCTAAATGATCTGAATCTTATACTGGGTAAGACATCTCTAAAATCTTTTTATTTTTTTAGATTTTTGTAAGGGTCATTTCTATTCCTGAATTAAATAATAAGGGCTCCTTACTAGATCTACTAAGCATGCAACAATGATGAAACTACTAAAAATAAAAATCATAAACTAAACAATGAACAATATACTTTATTATATTTTTTAAAATTTTATCAAACAAAGAAAAAATAAAGATATAAGATACAAGTAGCTCTAAATATGCACTTATTTTAATAATATAGTTTAAAATTGTAATATTCATATTACTTTCTCGGTAACAATGCCAAAAACTTGATGGGGCATTGTGTTTTCTTTGAATTGTTATGGAAATATACTTAGGTTTTCTTTGATATAAAATTTATGAAAGCTAACTAAATACACAAGTATACTTACCAAATCAAGTAATAATGTGATAGAGAAGAGCATCATTCATGAGAAAGTATTCTATTTAATTGCAATTAAATTACTATTTAATCTAAATATACAATTTATCCCACTAAAAGTAAAAATTGGATATTTTTGAGCTTTTGCCATGCAATGGGGACTTGCAAGAAAATTGGATACTAATAGAAATAAAAATTTTTGGACTAATGATGACAAGAAAACGAAGTTTTTGTAATGAGACTCATAATTTTAGATGTGGCTCAGAGCATGTACATCCCCGGATCTCTGTCAAGCTTGTAAAGGTGAAATGGGAGATTTTTAGGTCTTCTTATAATTATACTATCTCCATAAAACTTAGAAAGTTTAACATCCTATATCTATATATTCCAATGTTCTATTTTAATACTATTAATTACTCCAATATTCCTTTATCGAGGGAATATATCACACTAGATATTAACTACATACATGATCATTGTATGTATTAAATGAAGAATGGGGGATATTGAAAACATCTATGAAATAATTTAAAGCATAAGAGTCTTAATTAGTACTTACCATATGTTTAAATCATTAGCATAAAACTAGAGATTAAGCCAGACATGGGATAATAAAGGAAGCAAACTTATTTTCATTTCATTCATATGAAAAAAATAAAGGTTAATGAAAAAGATAATTTTCACCCAAAAGGATCAATTGATATTCTCCATAGTCCTTTTAATAATATAATAGCTTACATAAAAGAGGCTAAGATCTCCCAAAAGAAAGTATCTTGCACTTCCCTAGCCTCCCTTAGAATTTACTATGAGGGGGAACTAGAGGAGGTCATGATAATATACAAGACTCCATGAAAATAATAGAACTCTAAAAAAAATGAAAGACTATTGATATAAGTGCAAAATTGGGTTCATGTGCCGCAGTGCTCAACAAGGTTGCACCTCAGTTGTGTAAATTGAACTAGAACATTGGCCCTATAAACTTTGCTCCACTATGGTGTTGGGCTGAACTGACATGGTTACTAGGTGAACTAGTGCTTATTTTGGCTGAGTGGCATCGCTTCTCAATTTGGCAACCACTCTGCCATAGCGCTGCAAATGTTGAGTGTTGTAGTGCATGAATGTTCAATCTGACATTATGGTATTTCAGTGATTGGTGATCCAATGCTAAAACTTTTGAGTCTCCAATGTTGCGATGCTAATTTTTGGCCCAACGATGTAGTGAAATCATATGGTGTGGCCTTAGCTACATTGGGGCGCTGATATTTCCTAAAATTCTTGAGATACCGGCACTACAAGGTTAAAATTAGTAGATGGGGTGTCATAAATGTCCATCCTGTGGCACTATACTGGTGGGCGCTATGGCACTGTCCAATAGTTTTGAATTTTTCCTTTTCTTAAACATTTTTTGTACGAACACAATAAAAATAATACATTTTTTCTAATTTTTAATATAATAAATAGTGCACAATTTACACTTAACATGGATGGAGGAAGGGGATGCCGATTCCAAATATTTCGATGCCTTTGCTAATGCAAGGAAGAATTCCAATTGGATCAAAAGTATCAAAAGGCCTGATGGGGTTATGGTTGACAGCCCGAGTGAGATTGAGGAAGTCTTACTAGATTATTTCTAGATTAAATGGGGTGAAAGAGACTATTCATTACTCAATTGGCCGGCTCCTTGGAAGGTGTTGGAGGAAGATGATAAAAGAAAATTGGATGCTAAATTTTCTGATTCGGAAATTCTAGATGTTATTAAATGTTTGGGTGAGAACAAAGTGCCAGGATGTGATGGAATTACTTATTCCTTCTTCAAATCTTTCTGGAACATTGTAGGTGAAGACGTTTGTAAAGTTATCAAATGTTTCCTTTCCTCGGGTAAACTGTGTGATGAATGGAAAGAGACCTTAGTTGTTCTTATCCCAAAGGTCAAAGATCCTGTTTCACCTACATGTTATAGGCCAATTAGCCTTTGCAATTCTATATATAAGATTACAGCTAAAATCCTACTAAATAGATTGCTCTTGGTGATTCATAAGGTGATTTCAGAGGAACAAGTTGCATTTGTAAAAGGTAGATCTATTTTAGAACATTTACTCTTGGCCCAAGAGGTTTGCAACAAAATAAGATGCTCTAAATCTAAAGAAGGCTTTTTGTCAATCAAGATTGATATGGAACAAGCTTTTGATAGCATGTGTTGGGCTACCTTAAAACAAATGCTGTCGGTTTTGGGTTTCCCTACCAAGTTCTCGGCTCTTATGATGGAATGTGTCAATGATCTGGTTTTCTCTATCATGATCAATGGAAGTAATTCAAGGTGGATCAAAGGAAGCTATGGATTTCGGCAAGGTTTCCCACTCTCTCCCTACTTATTTATTCTTACCTCTCAAATTTTGTCCAACTCTTTTTTGGAAAAAGGATCTGATATTGGTATTAAGGTTTCAAGTAAAGCTAAGAAGATTTCTCATCTATTGTATGTCGATGGCATTCTACTCTTTTCCAATGCTAGGGTGAAGAGCATCAAACTATTGAAAAGGTTGACTCTAAATTACTACAATTGGACCGGGCAAAAGGTAAATTATCTCAAATCTTCTATTATTATGGGAAAGAATATATAGAGAAGAAAGAAGAAGCATATTTCTAAATTGCTAAACATCAAAATAGTTGAGGAAATGGATTATTTGGGCATTAAACTAGTTTTAAGAAGGTTGAAGAAATCAGATTTCCAATCCCTATTGGATAAAGCTTCAAAAAGCTTCAAAGAAACTTAATGTTTGGGGGAATAGATTCATATCTATGGTTGTAGGATTACTTTAATCAAGTTGGTGTTTCTTTCTATACCTTTATTCATCTCCTCTCATTCCTTGGTTCCCTTGAGTATCTTGAAAGAGTTTGACAAGAACTGCATAAATTATATTTGGAATAAACATGATGGGACTCATGGCCTTCATTTTGTGGCATGGGATTTAATGTGTAAACCAAAAAATTATGGTGTCTTGGGTATGTTTTCAGTTGTCTCAAGAGTGGGCCCTCTCAGAGCTAGATTTTCTTGGAACCTTTTAGATAACCCAAGTTCTTTGCTCAACAAAATCTTGGTGGCTAGGTATGGTAGGTGCTGGTGGAATAACAATGGGGTCAGGAGCCCTTCTACAACCTGGAAAATTATCATGGATGGGTGGAATAACCTTAGGGGAGTTCTAAGATGGAGAATTGCTTCTGGCTCTATGATTGATATAAGGAAAGATGTATGGATCCTTAATAAGAGTCTAGATAAATGCCCAACCTTTGTGACCAATTGGGAGGAGGAGCCTTATACTCTCACTAATCTCATTTCAAATGGAGCTTGGGATGTTCCTAAACTTTCCCAACTCTTTGGGGAAGATCTGGTCAAATTGATTACTCAAGTTGAGATATTGCAAAGCTTGGAGGAAGGTAAGATGAATCTCAAATCAAGGCTGTCGGGCAAATCTATTCCAGCTCTTTGTTCCTCAATGAATTTTGATATTTTCATGCAGGATGAAGCAGATAATTGGTTCTTTAAGATAAAGCTCAATCCTCGAGTAGAACTTTTTATTTGGAGGCTTCGTATGAATGCTATTCCTACTGACGATTTCCTATTTCAAAGAAGGCTGTCATGTAATAAATTATTTCCTAGATGCTGCCTTGGAGTGGAAAAATATTGACCATTGTGCAGCTACTTGTCCAAAGTTAAAATAGATTATTCAGTTGTTGAATTCTTGGGGATTCCTGCTCCTTCACAGATTGCATTAAGAGGCTAAAGGTAATCTCTATCAAGAATCAATTCCTGGTGCAAATGTATTTTGTTTTGGTTTATCATTCATGGAATACTAGAAATTCTGTCAAGCATGGCAGCGGAGAGGAATCTACAACTGTTAATGCTTTTAAAGTCATAAGTTATATAGCTACCTTGCATAAGGACAAGATCATCTTGGACAACTTGGGCAACTGGGATACTAATCAGCCTCTAAGGCTATCTAAATTTTGGCATCCCCCTCCACCCAATTGGTTGAAGATCAATATTGATGGCTCCCTTAGGAATTCTTATAAAGCTGGTGTAGGAGGAGTAGTTCAAGATTGAAAAGGGAGGTTTTTAATGGCATTTGGATGTGGATATGTTCATTGGGATATTGCACATATGGAGCTATTGGCTTTTAAAACATTGAGGAGTTTATACATAATTGGATGCTTGAAGCTAATGGCATCATCATTGAAGGGGATAATCTTAATGTCATTAAATTTCTCCACCAATTATACAGCAATCTGAAAAAGAAGATGAAAGAGCTAGCTGGTGAAGACCTTTTATTCATGAAGGATTTAAATAAGATTTTATTCAATTTTGTGAATAGAAATTGTAACAAGTTAGCTAATTATTGTGCTAACTTAGCTTGTGAGTATGATTTCTTTTGGGATGAAATTAGTGATAATAATATTCCTCCTTCTTTTGTTCTTTTGTTGAAGGAGGAAAGTGATAGATTGCCTTTGTTATAGTAGCTTGTAACTAGGGCTCTTTTTTTCCATTTTAATGCTATTGGCATTTCTTCAAAAAAAAAATTTACACTTAACATAAAATTAACCAAGATCATTCAACTTTTACATGAAGGAAGTAAAGATTTACAATGAAATGATTGCAAGAAAGCAAAAAAGGAAAGCAAACCAATTTATTGCGGTTTGGTCAATCTTGACCAACATCCACTCTTTGAGTCATTTAGTTAAGAATTCTATTAACCCTCTCATTTTGCTTTTTACAAGGTGTAGAAACCTCTCTCCTTCTACTCATAGCAAGGTAGAGAAGCCACTCTCCTTTACGGTTGATGGAGGAACCCTACAACACCTTTCTTCTTGGAAGAAGGCTACTTATCCCTAGTCTTTTCAATAAGATCTGAGTCTATTCACTATTATTCACTAGAATTCATACAAAATATTTTACAACAAAATGAGGATAAAGGAAGAATTTAGACTAGATAACCTTTTGTGAGTCTCTCACTCACTCTTTTTGAGCCTTCCTAGAAGATCTCTCAAACCACTATAATCTCACTCCCAAAACTCTCTTAAGAGCTTCCATCCAAAAACCATCAAAAGCTCTCAAGGCAAGCTGTAAAGTTCTCTGAAAAAAGTTTTGTAAATTTCTAAGTCTAGTTAATTATACTTAGGTTTGAAAAGAATCCCTAAGTAGGTTGTTTATGAAATTTGTTCGCTTGATTATATAATACAATCAATAGATCATACAATATGATTAACACAAATAAAAAATCCCTTCTCTATTTCATTGGTCTGCACGATATATGTCATATAGGATGATCATTTCAACTCTTTGATCTAGAATATAAAAGAATCTTGTAAAAATAAAAATCATTTGAATAAGGTCTTTATTTGTTCAGCCTATATGATATTGATTATACATTATGAATTTAACTACCTGATTTTAGGTCCTAAAATAGGAAAATATTTAACTAATAACTTCATCTAGTACAAATAAAAATTTGTATTATACGAACTATTCAAAATATAAATTTTTTAGTTTTTTGTAATATAGGAAAATGGCTATTTAAATTTCAAATAGTAGATCTTATAAGATTATGTGAATAGTATAGTATGACTTATGTTAAAAAATTTTAATTTTTAAATTTATATTTGTTAATATCATTTGATTTTCTAATTTCTAAAAAATATCATAATAGCATTCGATAATATGATAAATATCATACAGTACGATTTGATCAAAAACAAAATGCTTTATATAACTTTCACATTTATTTTCCTTAATGTTTTTACACTTTTGTATATGTGTGCTTGGTTGTTTAGCACAATTTAATCTTACAAAAAAAGAAATAGTCAAAAAATAAAAAGTTATAAGTTGATACATTTGCTTTCTTTAATTTATTTTATCCTTAAGGGCCTTATATTTGCAAATTTTTGAGCTCAACCAACTTCTCTTTTTGATCTCATCTCTCATATTAAAATTTGCATTAGATTAACTAATAATATTTATGATCATCACTAAGCTAATGGGGTTAAATAATCTCCTTTTTTTATGATGGAAAATATTTTTAACTAAAATTTTATTGTTTTTAAATTAGTAGAGCTTTTAAAAATTAATTCAAGTTCATTTAATCCCCCTCACTTTCTACCTCCTATATAATAAAATAAAAAATTGACTTACAAGAAAATGGGTCAATAGCGACCAAAAAATTAGAGACAAAAAAAAAATGGTCGCTAAAGATATCTTTTAGCGACCAAAAATAACTAAGGCCTCTAAATAATAATGAAGCTTGATATTAGCAACCAAAAAGAAAAATTGGCTGCTAATTTTGTCGCTAAAAGTTTAAAGAATTTATATATATATATATATATATATATATATATATATATATGACATTTTAGTGACTGATGATTCTTTTTACTTGAATACATAATACAATTTAAAAATATCATTAACATTATATATAATGACAATTATTCGTAAATGAATTTTGGTTATAAGGATATTTTCTAAATTAAAATTAATAAATAAAATAATTAATTGAAATAATATTCACATTTTAAAGATAAGAGATCTAATAATTTATTTATAAAATAAATTTTAATATAAATTATTTAAAATTTAATAAATACTTATTTAAATAAAACTACAAATTAGATAAACCTAAGTATACTCAGACTCTCGCGATCTTACTATCTCACATGCGGGCTGGTTCTCCATTTCGACATTTCACTGCTTGCCCTTTAGCAACGACCTCCAACCGCTCGATCGACTCTAGCGGCCACGACTCGACATCTCACCTTCGCGCGCATTGATTTGAGTTCCCTCCTCAAAATTATTCGGAAACTCCCACAAACTCGCCTTTCTGTCGGTTTCTCCCTTAGGTTATCTCTATCGCTAATTGCAAAGCCCTCCTAGGGTTTCTTATTTTCTTTAGCAATTGGTAAAGTTGCACCAACTGCCTATCCACGAATCTCATTTCATCTTCTCTACTATAGATTCATAAGTTCTCTTTGTTTTTTTATTTTTATTGAGTGATAGGTGCTAACTGCTGACTGCAGACTGCCGCTTCATCATTGTCTGCAATCAAAGGTAATTCTTCTATTATTTTTCTCTTCTTCGGTTTCATTTATGAAGTTCATGGTGCGGTTCGATTCACTGCTTTCAAATCTTTTGAGTTTGTTTTCTTAAATTCTTCTGAGTTTCTTAATTATTTTTAGTTCCTTGTTCGATTCACCTCGTAAATTTTATTGTCTTAAATTCTTGTAGAAATATTTGTCTCTTGTGTTCAATTTAGACATATGCAAGTTCTTGAACCGGGCTTTTGGAATATCCTGAAAGTGACGGACTATGCCATGGAATGATGTAGCTGTACGCAGGATTAATTTTGATTTGTTAACTCACTTTAGGCATATGGTTCCTAATACATTTATTATTTTTTATGATACTTTTATTAGCAGCAAACAACAAATGATCCTCGATTGTGTTTTGTTTATTTCAGAAAGTTATTAAACAGATGCAGATTTTTAAATTTTTTGTAAAAGTCTACTATTCTTATGCTATATGTAACATAAATTGATTTAAAAAAGCAAATCTGAAAGAGTCTTTTTGTGCAGAGAAACATAGAAGTATGCTTCTTATAATTTGAAATGCAATCTGAAATTACATCAAATGTTTTGTATAATCGTTTCATTTTAGCTCATGATGATGCTGATAGGAAATAATTTACACTCACTGTTTTTAGATGCAAATATATCTAAATATATTTTCTTGCAAACCAAGAAGTTGGCCGAGTTCCTACGAGGTGAGCATGCACAAATGCATCTCATCAATCTTTTTTTTTTTTTTGATATGATATTTTCTAAGAAAAACTTGCACTTGTTTGTGCTTGCTTATTGTAGTAAACAACATATGTGAATGGAAAATAATGATTTATGAACCTTGCCCAATTTTTGGTTGGATAATAATAATTACGGTGATATTCTATGTATTATATGAATAATTAGTTTTTCACTTGAGATATTAGTTTGGATTTGTTGGAAGGTTTCTTCTGCAATTTGTAACAGGCAATGATTGGAGTGGAAATCAAGCCTGATGTCTACCATTTTTATTAACTTTTATTACTTCTTATAGAGATACTTTTTTACTATTATTATCATATCACACGGTATCCTGTTTTTACCTATACTCAAAATTTTCAATAATCCCTCCTTTACCAACAGGAAGCTTACAGCTATAAAATAGCAGCTTGTCCTGAAATGCACCACCATTTTGAGAAAGAACTTGCTTCATCAGCTGAAACTGCTTTTAGTCTCTTGACAGCTTGTATGAATTTTGGTGAACTGAAAAACCAGGTAGGTTATACTTGCATTCATCTTCCAGTGTATGTACTACTTTTTTTTTGGGCATGTTTTAATCTTCCTTCTAGAAAAGATTTCTCTGTTTATATGTAGGTGATACTTTATGCAAGCTCTCTCCTTTTTTCTTGAAAAAAATCTTCATCCAGCTTCTTGTCTTTTTTCTTTGAAAATGATTGAGTTGAACAAATACCTACAGGCTAATTTGCTTCATGGTCTTACGATTGAGAATAAGTTTCTCTTGTTTCAGTGATTTTCAAGTTTTGATGTGGGGGCTGCCTCATTGCCTCGCCAAATTCTTTGCTTTGTTGGTGGCATCATGAATTGGTATAATATGAGCTACCTAAGATAAGTGGTGCGAGGTGGAAAGTGGTCTAGTTAAATTTCAAAAAAATATCAGTACTTAAACTCTCTAGAGATTATTATTGTGTTGGTTTCAACTATTTGCCTTTTTCAAAAGTAAATCTACCTTATTTGATACTTTTAAAGTTGGAAAGCGGTGGTCGAAAATAAAACATATTTGAAGGTCAAATTAGCTCATTTCTTTCCAAGATATGATGCAAACACAGGTCAAATTACTAAGCAAGGGCTGTGAAATAATTCATGAACTATTTTCTAGCCTATGTCGTCCTTCACTAAATGCTTAGATTGATTAGTTGGCCAAGGAATGTTATTTATCATATTCCTTCTTAACTTCAGGTACTTATATCTATGTCGTTATTTAACATCATCTAGGCTCTAATTTGCTGCTTACGCCTCGCTGAATTACTCTTGCATTGTTATTACCGATGATCTTCATTGTTGCAGGGCACAAGCAACCTGCCAACCTTTGGCATGATGCCATGGACGAGAACTTCTAGAGTGCCTAAGCAAGGAGAAATGCTTCTTTCAGTTTGTGGCTCACAGCTGGGAGTTTCTAAGGAAGATCACCTAGAAGCAATTCATGGTATATTTATTGTTTCGGTTCATTCAAAATTTAATTAGAGTCTCAATCATCTTCTATAAAATATTTGAATTAATCACTAATTATTTATAAAATATGTTGATGATTCTCATGGTGATGCCTCTGGATAGTGTTGAAAGATGATTCTTTATATGAGGATAAAGCTGCTACAGTTTTCAGACTGTAAATCTCTTCAAATTGTGAAGCTCTGCCAGTTTTCATGGAAGCAAAATCATGCAGATTGTTGTGATACGTTGAATATAGCTGATCCATCATTTAATTTAATGGGTTTATGTATTTCTCACTAAAGTTTTATAAAATAGTTGGCTAATTTAGGTTTATTTTCTATTACATATACGTTTGTACTATTGGAGTTTAATGGTCGATGGACAAAAAGAAGGCCACTCACACGCAATAGCAGCAATTTGGAGTTGTATGCACTGTGTCACTGGCAGCGGTTAAGATAATTGTAAGTAACCTGTAAAAATCTACCTGGTTCAATTAGATAACTAGCATTCGAATAAACCAGACATGTGGAGACTGAGATAAGGCATGTAGGGATGATCTTTGGCCTGATTAATTAATAGATCATATATGTAAAGGTAGTTTTTATTATTGTTATTATTGAGCAATAGATCGATGGAAGCTAGTTTTTTAATAATGGATATGTTTATTCTTTGGCAGGATCAACCGGTGGCATCAGCTCCTCAACAATTGATATATTCCTTATCTGATGCTCGCATTGAGGATTCATCTAAAGCTTCTTCATCTACTAGAATTGAAAAAGTGTGCTGTTAATGGAAATCTTTGTTGTAAAAGCAATGTTGGCGATGAGCATGAATAGGATGCAAGATTGGCATAAAATTATTATAATAGATTGATTATGTACATATAAGCTTGAAGTAACAATTTATTTTTGGAAGGTGAAAAAATCATGTAATTTTAGATTTATGAAATAATTTTTTTTATTTGAAGAGAAATAGATTTTGTAAGTTCTCATGTGTGATTTCAGTGATCATATTTTGTATATTTAATTGATGAATGTATTTTTAAAAGTATACGAATGAATACCATTTTCATTTTCTTCTAGCTAATCCTTATTTACTATATTGATGAATGAATACTTTTAATTTTTGTTACCTCAATGTAATAAAATTAGTATTTTTTCTTTATTATGTATTTTATACGTGTAATTAATGAGAAGTAATTAGATACGATAATATCAAGGAGTGATTGATTAATCTTAAATGTTTTAGCTAAGGTATAATAATTGGATAGACAATAAATTTTACTAAATATGACCAAAATTAATGCCCATAATAATCACATTTCATGAAATTAAAGGGGCATTACTTTTGGTCTCTATTAAAAATTTTGATAAATAAAATTAATAATTAAAATCACTAAATAGCATCCAAATAAATAATCATTAGCATCAAAAAAATTGGTCGCTAAAATATATAATTTTAGCGACCATTATTAATTAGTGGTCACTAATTTAGCAACCAAAATAAATTTTGGTCGCTAAAAGCCTCAGCGACGAGGCTACTGCAACAAACCAGCGACCTAAAATTTTTTTGTCGCTATTCTGTTTAGCGACCAAATTATCTGTATTAGCGACCAATTTTGATGGTCGCTAATAACATTTTTTCTTTTAGTGAGTGCAATTCTTTTATTTAATTTTAAAAAGGATGTACAATTTCTATCAATATAGTTCTCCCCCTTTTGATATCTCAAAAAGAAGGAAATAAAACATGGAAACACAAAGCAAGTAAAAATAGTAAAGACACCAAAGATAAACTAAATAATAGAAACAATACAGTTTAAATAACATAATCAAAAGCAAGAAAGTCCTTGATCAGGTAGCTATGACTAAAAGTAACTATAAAGTGGAAAAAAATTGCTACTAAAGTTGGAGCAATCTTCATCATGCTAGCACTGTATTTGTCCCCATTATTGATTTTCTTGTTAGATATAGTCATCCACGATAAGCTTGAGTCAAACATGGTGGTCAATCTAAGCATCCTATAGATACTGGTAAAGCTTGAGGAGGGGGTTTACTTAGTGCTCCCCTTATTCTTATCTACACCTCTCACTATAATTATAGTGAAATGGGTAGTTTGTGTAGTAAGAGGAAGTTGGTCGAGTCATGTTGGGTTGGTGAGTTTGTACTTGGTTTTGAAGAGATAAGATATGGTGTGTCATAGGGCTAGATTTTACCTATGTTAGCTCTAGGATTCCTGATGGTTGTCAAGTTTTCTATATATTAGATTAACATATCAACAAAAAACTATATATCAATCATGCAAAAATAAGTTACTCTTGATAATAAGGGGCTAATATTGATTATGTCTTTGACTTTAGGGATCATACTATATTTAAATATGAGTTGAATAACATGTGCATTTAGTACCAGTATGCAAAAAAGTTGTTAGTGTTGATTCATTAGTGAGTTTATCACGGTTATGTTTGCGTTAGCCCAATTACAATATAGGTCATTTTCAATTTCATGTGGTTTAACATAGATGTTGGAGATGGGTGAGTTTTTGTGCTTGTCTGTGTCAGTAATTATTACATGACACCCAAAAACCATGGAGTTGATAATGGTCCTATTAGTTTTGACTCTAAGATTTGAAAGAATTATACAAGGAGCTCAGTGTAGTAGGGAATGGCTAGGAAAATAAGAAATTGAAGTGTAGGGCCAACAAATAGATTTATTACCTAATATGATATCTATTCATAGTTCATTACTTTCAAATCTGTGATGGATGTTGCTTGGTATTTTGAGAAGGCTTACCATCCTCATCTATGATAAAGCATTCATCACTCTAATATTGAGAACTAATGATAATATATCCTCTTTTACTTTTGATTGGGATGAATATTATTTCAAACTAAGAGTAAGAGTTTGAGGAGGTGTGGATCGAAAGTGAAATTTCTTCCCTATAAATAGCCTCTATCTAATCGTATAGTTCGATCATGATTTGTAAAGTATAATTAGAAGAGCCCAAATTATCCCATCAATTATCATATGATTGATCGAGTCAAATCATCTAGACAAGATTCTATAGTTAATTACATCTCAAGACAAGACTTGAGAAAAATCTTAATTAAAGTAAAAAACTAGACTTTTTAAATTTAATAGATTTGATCAAGGATATGAGTTTCTTAAGCAACCAAGTAAGAATGAATAAAACATAAAGATTGATTTATTGAAGGCTTCACCATTTACGAAAAAGATTTAGATTAAGTTTGAGTTTATAATTTATTTAGAATTTAGATGACCCTCCATAATATGATATATTGAAGATGTGTGTACAATCTAGGTTATGCATACTTGGAGTGAACTGTCAGCTAGTAACCTAAGTGCCATTCAATGCCTTATAAATGTAAGATAGAAAGGCTCTTTATTTAACTAAAATCAAAGTGATTAATTTAGAATTTAATCAAGATTTTTCAATATATAAATGCAACTAACTAGTGCAATGCACGATGTATGATCTATAAAGCAAAGCAAAAAAAAGAGAAGGATTTCTTTATATAAAATAATGTAAGTATAACCCAGGGTTTACAGAAATAAGGTGGCCAGGCTCCACCATAAAAGACCTGAATTTCTACTCCTATATGATGTAGATTTAAATATGATTGCTTGCTTTAGTATTCTAGTCTTCTAGCTCCTAGATCTTCTATAGAATTCCAAAGACAACATTTCTCAAATGAAGAAAAAACATTTCCCTTTGGAATCTACAAATGTATATAAGAAATCATCTTTAAATTCTTTACAACTTTTTACATCTTTACAACTTGATCTACCTACTACAAGAATCTATAATTTTACATTAACATTGACATTGAAATTTATATTTACATATGAGAGTTAACTTTACTTTGACTCTTCACTAGAAAAGAAATTAAACTTTTAATTTAAAAATGCATATACAAACTACTAATGTAAAGTCCACTATACAGTAAAGTATATAATTGTATGAGTATGACATCTAGATTATAAAAAGTAAACAAACCATATTAAGGATACCCTCCGACAAAAGCCATCCACATCACACCAAACAGACAAACCATAAGCCTAGCCTAGGCTAGAGTTGGTTGTCCTAGCAAACCATCTAAAGTATGTGTAGAAAGTGTGGGGTTTTGAAAGGTCCTAGATGGTTTTACATTTGAATTTATTTGTTTATTATAGACTAATGGATATTTTAGTCTGAATTTAGGTTTTATTGATTTATTATTTTTTAATTAAAAGAATTTTATTTTAAAATTTAAAATTTTTTAATTCTAAGTTATGAAGAATCTTGATAATTAATAAACTCAAAAGATGTATGGGATTAATAATCATCAAATCCTAGGGCTCATAATTAAATTGCATTCGTTACCCAATATAGGATATAATAATTACATAGAGCTCTGTATTTTCTTTAAATATTTTATTTATTTAAGTTTTAAAGAACCTTGTTAATTAATTACTTCAAAGCTTGAAGCTCTTAGTTAAAAGGTGCTAAGCTCATAAATATAATGCATTTTATTCCCCAAAAGGGATCAAATAAAGAGCATATATATATATATATATATATATATATATATATAGTCTATTAAATTATTTTTAATGTTTTATTAATCATTATTTTAAATAATATATTAACAAAAGACTCAAAATTATTTCTAAGTGTTCAGTCAATACAGCTTAGGCCTATCAATTTAATGAATTTTTGTCCTCCCTTAAGAATTAAGCATATTCAATCAAGTCCTAGGCTTCTAAAGAATGCATTTATTTCATCCCCAAGGATAAAGAATGAATTTATTATTTAAAATTAAATGTGATTTTCCTCATAACGACAGAGCTTTTGAATTTCATTCTTGTCGGGTTTTAGTGGTAAGGCGGTTTTGGTAGTGGTTGGCCGTCGGCCCGGTGTGGCTGATGATGGTTCGTGGTGTATATGTCCTGTTGTGTTAAGATTGGTGATTATGTGTGGTAAGGAGTGCTTGGATTTGTTCGAGTTTGATGTTTTTCTTGAATTGGGTTTTTTAGTGGAAATGTCCTTGGTGAGGAATCTCTTGTTGTTCAAGAAATGGTTGTGTGGGTTTTTGGTTTGTAGATGCGGATTGTTCTTTTCAAAAGATTTGTCTATGAAGAGGTGCATTGATCCTCCATCTTCAATTGAGGTTTGGAATGCTTCAATTAAGGAATGGAATTCAAGATTTCTATTTCTAGATGTCATCTCCGAACCAGGTTGTTGTAATCCAGGATGTTCTCTTTTGTATCTGGAGTGGTTTTGGTGACAACATATATGAGAAGTGATTCATGCGTAGAAATCACATTACACTGGGTTTTATGAAGGATATTGAAGAAACTTCTAATGCAGTCCTGGTCGACATTGTAACATCTTGGTGAATTTCTTTCGTTGATTCTTCATCTTTTCAATGTGTTGGAATAATCAAAATGAAACCTGACTGTGAATATCATTTTCCTCCAATTATTGGCATGTTTGAGGCTCGTTCTCTTGTTCTTGTGTTGGTATATTCAATTGGTATTTTATTAAATGCCTCAATGGAGTTGGGATTGTAAGGATTTACTCAGATGTTTAGTTTGGAAGGCAAGTTCAGTGGGGGTGTTGTAGAAGTCATTTCTACTTTTGAATTTGGTAATGACTCCTTTGTAATAAGAATTGACATCTCTGTTATAGGGAAGGAGGATCTTTGTGCTGATGTTACTCTTGTTGGAGGTGTGGTATGGTGAATAAATTTGCTTGTCTTGGGGTTATATTTGATAATCATGTAGAAGATTTTTATGTCTTCTTTATGGAGCTCTTATGTCAGCAGATGGCTAAGATAAGAGAGATCTTATTTTCATCAGAATCTATCATGTCCAAGTCTGATGAAGTGGACATAGGAATCAAACCTTCATCTAGTTATATGGAGGTAGAGTTTATGTTTCAAGCAGATTCGATTCTGAATGCTGGAGTTATTGCAGTTATTTGGCTTCCATTGTTTAGATCATCCAAGGAAGATAGCTTGGGACTTCCTAGATGTTCTAGTGTTGGCTTGAAGTGGGATCCTATCCCATCAAAGCTTATGGATATTAGTGTTTGGTTCTTTCAAGTTCAAGGCTTGTTTGTAGTTGGCTTGAAGGGCATTGAGATTTCAGGTACAAGAGATATAGAAGCTGAGAAGTTCTTGTGTTTTCATAAGGACGCAGAATTAGATTTTGAGGTCATATTAGTCTTTATGAAGAGTTGTTTTTCTTTGAGAAAGGATTTATCAGCTAAGAGGAAGGCTGGTTTAACAAGCAACGAGATCAAGCTCTTAGGGGTTATTGAAGACTTATCTAGTATAAGTGGTAAAGTGACGACAGGGGAAAATATCCTGTCGGTCAAATTTTTGACTCTGATGATAAGTATCAAAAGGCCTCGTCCTATTATGGAAGAGGTGGCAATATGACTGCTAGGTATTGAGGATATCAACATTGTTTTTTATTTTCATTATGAAATTAGAGTAATTAAATTTGAGACTATTCCTAGTTTTCCCTTTTTATTTGATTGGAAACTTTGGGATACTAACCAACCTACTTGGTTGTCAAAAATTTGGTGTCCCCAACACCCCAATTGGTTCAAAGTGAGGAGTAGTGGATCTTATTTCCATTATGATATTTTCTATTTTGCAAATTTATTTTTCTTATGCTTTGTTTTGCTTTTCAATAATGTTTTCTTTCCCAATGTTAGAAAATGGAAGCCTATTAGCTTTATTTTATTTCTAGCTTGTAATAATTTTTTCCTGATCTCAATGAAATTTGTATTTCCTCAAAAAAAAAAAAAAGATAAAGAAAACACTCTAGGGTAAGAGAATTGGGCCAAGGTTTTTTGAATTGGTCTTTTGTAAATTTTTAGTGGAGAGGCTGTTTTGGCCGGTGCTGGTTGTCGATCCTTGATGGCTGATAGAATGGTTATGCTTGAGAGAAATTATTCTGTGCGGAGACCGGACGGAGAACATCATCCAGAGACTAACCAGAGTGCGCCATGTCAGCGGTACCAATCCGCGGTACCGAGCAGCGGTACCCAGCGAAGAGATGACGTGACACATTCTGGTTGGTCTCCGGACGGCGTTCGGCGTCTGCACAATATAAATAATCCATGCTGGATGGTATTATGGGGTAAAGAAGTTGGTAGTTGCTGGTAAGGGAGTCTCTCTTTGTTCAGTTTTGGAGGGATTTTTGAAGGGAGTTTTGAGTTCGATGCTGTTTCTTGGAAGATCAAGATGGTTATTGTTTTGATCAATCTTCTTAGTCGAAAGATCAAGGTAGAGTTCCGGAAGGGTGATGGAGAATCCTCGTTTGAGATCAAGGATGATAGCATTGCCCCATGCAAATTTTATAAATCTGGACTAGCTCGATTGTAATTTCTTTGTCCTTCTGCAGAATGGAGAAGTATTTCTTGTGGACTAGGGGGATTGTTCGCTCCAGCTCAGTTATTGGTGATTCATCCTCGGCTGGTCAGTTTGCTGAAAGATTCTATTTGGGTGGTTGGTATTTTTATCATTATCATCCTATTCCCTTCAGGTGTGTGGTCGTGTTTCTTGATTTATATTTTTGTTGTGACTGTGAGATGGTTCTAAGGGAGAGCAAGATGTCGTATTTTGTAATAGTGTGGAAATTCTATTTCTGTTGGATTATGATTGCTTTTTCCCTTTGTTTCTCCCTCATGGTATTCGACTAAATGCCATAGAGGATGTGGGGGTGAGCAGATTTGTTCAAATGTTATTCTAGGTTGGGATTTTTTGAGGAGTTTTTGTTGTAGCACTCTCAGTTGATGGAGTTGTTGATGCATCTGAGGTATTGGGGGCGGTTTCCTTTGGCAAAGGGATGGTGGTTCTGAGTGTTCATGGTTATCCTGTTGGAAGTTTTAATAGGATAACTTGGAATGTCTTTCAATTCAGGTTCTTTGGTAGAGGTATTGGTGTTTGTAGTTATTTTGTTTTATATGAGCATAACCGTGGTTTAGCCACTGTATGTATATTATTTTCTGGAAGAAGGATGGAGAGTTTGAATGATAATCCTTAGTTGATGTTGTGTGCTCAAGTAGGAAGCATTTATCAGCAGTTTTCATAGTGTGTGGAGTTTGTTCTTCGAGAGGGATTATTTTTAAGGCTGCGAAGGGGGCTAAGTTTAGGAATGCTGTGAAGACCAGCAATCCGCTACAAGAAATGAAAATTCAAATCTGCATGATTGCAGTTAGTGGGCCGTAGAATTTTGGACGGTATCAGGAGAGTCGTCCTAAAGAAGTCTGTGATGGTTCGAATATGAAGTATTGCAAGCAATTAGTTACTGAACTGTTTATTGATGCTGTGAGTCATCAAGAGGACCCGGACTTGCAGAATGATGCGGTTTTTGTATTCATTGGCCTGCCATCTTCTGTGCTGTATAAGGAGGATAAGAGAATACTGGAGATCACTGATGAGAATCATTCAGAAGTTGATGTCTCATTTAAGGAGTTATTTTGATCTAATGAGCAAGAGTGTGAAAATGTATCTTCGAGAGAAGTGATCCTAAATGTTTCAGAGGAAGCTAAGTCCGATTATTCTGTGTATTATGAGTGTAATCAGCGTCATGCTGAAGTGGACGTCGGGGTCACTGATGCTTCTTGTGGTAAGGAAGTGGTGGTGGTTTATCAACAAGACTTGGAGGAGCCGATCGAGTGTCATAGTAAGTGTAGCTACAGGGCTGCATTATTCTGGAGCATCTATATTTTTTTTCTTTTGTGTAACAGTTCCTTTATTCTTGTTATAAAATGCAATCTACAACCTTCCCAAAAAAAAAAAAAAAGAATCGAGCATACACATAAAGGCTTTGAATTTTAGTTAAATATTTAATAATGAATTAGTCTTAATAATGAATTAGTCTTTGGAATTAAATTAAATTTTTTATTTAATTAGATTGAACTTAACTTGGTTAATTTCTTAGTTTAATTTTATTTAGACGATTTATTTTGTTTGAATATTCTCTTATTTTAATTTATTTCATTTATTTAAATTTTAAATTTTAAGTAATTTTTTAACTTATTATTTTATTTAAATTAAATTATTAAAATTTATTTAAAATTTTAATTTGTTTATTTAATATTTTTTTAATTTTAATTTTATTTATTTAAGTTGGTTTATTTAAATTTTATTTAATTTCATTTAGTTTTATTGAATTTATTCAATTTATTAAATTCCCTTTCTTATAGAAGAAAATTGGCATGTGTAATTGTTGGATCAATTCATCTTAAATGAATGATTTATGTCATAGGTTAGGGATAACCTAAAGAGAAATCACTAAAAAATTGAGGCCAATTGGATCAAAGGTTTATTGTAAATGATTTATTTTACTATGATTTTAATTAATATTATGTTAATTTAAATTGGATAGGGTTTTTATTTTTCCTTGATTGTATATTTGATTTAGGGTGTAATGAAATTTATGTTATAGTTTTACGATTTTTACTTGATTTATTATAAATTTTAAAAACTTCAACCATGTTAAGCGTAAATTTTGTAGTATTTTATTATCTTAAATATGAGTAAAAATGTTATTTTTAGTTTATGTTGTGTAGGAAATGCTCAAGAAAAAATTACAAGTGTTGAAATAGTATTGCAGTGCTCCAACTACTGGCGATGTAGCGACTATAATGCCTCAGTGTTATATGAAGAAATCACAACACCAGAGCCTCTAAAAAGTGGCAACTAATTTAGTGCCCCAGCGGAGCCAAGGTCAGCATCGTAGCGCTTCATGTCATCAGAGCATATGAAATTAGCACCACAGCACCTCAGTCTCAACAATTGTGCCAAAGCGCTGAACCTTACAATATCGTAGTGGCGGATTACACCTTCAAGCACCACATTATGCAACTTTCACAACATCGTGGTAGAGTAGTTGAGTAGAGATGGAGTTACAAGGAATAGGAAAGTTGTGCATTGGTTTAGTTAATAGACACGCAGAGTTAGTGCAGCATCATAATAGCGCAAACGTAGCAGTGTCGAGGCATTAGTTCATCTTACAAAGTTGTGGTACAACCATGTCAAGCGTTGTGGCGCCTTACTCTATTTTTGTGCTAATATAAATAGTTTTTTAGTTCATTTGAGGAGGGGATTATTAGAGTTTTTCCATTTTCTATCATTTTTTAGTATTATGTTGTATTTTTCTTTAGTGCCCCATTAGTGTCTACTCTATGGGAGGCTAGGGAATAGCAAGATACTTTCTTTTAAGATCTTAGCCTATCATGTCATGAGTAACCTTACATTTAGAGAAGAAAATATTATGGAGAGTGCATTTACATTATCCATGTGACATTTTACTTACTTCTCCTCCCGCATCTTTATAAAAGGAATGGAAATTAGTTTGATTTATTTCTTCATAATGTCTGGCTAATTTCTTAATTTTGGATTAATGGTTGATCTCAGAGCTAGTATTAATATTGACCCATGGGCTTTAACATGTATAGTAGAAGTTTTTAATATCTTTAATACCTAATTTAATGCATACAATGACTATGTGTGTAGTTTAAAACTAGTGTGATATATTACCTCGATGAATGAATATTGAACAAAGAAGAGTATTAAAATAGAATGTTTTCATGCATAGACATAGGATATTTAACCTTCTATGTTCTATGGAGATATAATCATTTTAGGAATTATATAAACCTTCCTTTAAATCCCTACAAGCTTGACAAAAATCAAGAGATACATATTCTCTGATCCACATCAACAAATGAGAATCTCATTAAAAAAACTAGGGTAATTCGCATTCATTAGTCCAAAATAATTTTTTTTTCATCAATTATCTTATCATTTATTTTGTAATTCACTGTAGTGACAAAACAAAACCATAATTTTTGTTTCAGTAATATAAGCATTAAAGTTGTATTAAGCAATATTAGTTTACTTGTATGTTAGCAAAATATTTCCTTGTTGGATCAATCCTCTCTCATGTCACTTTATTACTTGATCGAAACATTCCCTTGCATATTTAGTGGGTAATTCATATCAAAGAAACATAAGCTTATTTTAACCCAAACCATAGTTTATACATGCATTCACAGCACCATAGGTGTGTACACCACACTTGCGCATCAAGCCACATAATAGAGGCTAAAATTTTGTATTGTAATTTAATCCACTAAGTGAACCCTAATTAATGTCAAATTAGAAGAATAAAAGAAGGCTTCTAGAGAGAGAATCTCCACGATTTATAGAGAGAGAAAGTAGGCATTTTTTTCAAATTGTCTTCTTCCCGGCTTCCTTCGGATTTTCCGGCTGAGGGAGAGCTCATGGCGGAGGATGGCCGCCGGCCATCTAAATCTTCTATTATGCAGGATACTTCAGTTTATCAAATGGATTTGGATAACAGATTGGTTCAGGGGAATCAGGTTGTTGTTCGTAATGCTTCGGTTCCTGGCGCTGATGTTGTGCGAAGACGAAGGTCTAACGGTGAATTAGTCATTTCGGATTTTGCTCATTCTCCTTCAATCTTGGTTAATCACGTTGAAGGTAAGGGTAAAGGGATTTCTTTGAATGGTGAGTGCAAGACACCTTGCTTGTTGAAAAAATTTCAATTTTCTCCCGCTAAAACGCTGGATCTTGAAGCTTCATCGTCTAGCATGAATATTTTTGTTAATCATTTTGGGAATTCAAATGCAATCCCTATCCTTGACAGTAAGATAAATGCGAATATCCTGAATTCAGTTAACCAAAATAATCATCATCTCTATGGGATGCCTTCTGATTCGGTAGAGAAAGCTAATGCAAGTTGTGGTGGTAACGTCGTTCCTGTGCCTGTGATTTTGCCTGAGTACAAAGCTGCAGCTAGCAATGTGGTTAATCCCTGGAAGAAAAGTTTGTATATCAGGTTAAATTTTGATAAGCGTAATGTGGTTTTGACGGAGGATGGTAAAGCCGTGAAACTGATTGAATCAGTTGAAGTGTTAAAGCTAAAAAACTTGAATTTTCGTTGGTTGTTAAGGTGTTTGGGAAAGAATTACCTTCCCATGTTGTTGCTTGGGAGTTGAGACGACAGTGGGCTAATTTTGGTCTGTTCCACTTTACAACCTTAGGGAAAGGTTGGTACTTGTGCTCTTTCAAGACAATTAAAGTGATGGAAGGTGTTCTGACAGGTGGCCCATGGTCACATTATGGGAATGGAGAGGTGGACAATTGATTTTTCTCCTAATTCTTTGAAAGGCTTGACTTCTCCTATTTGGATTAGAATGCCTCATTTGCCTCTTCAATGTTGGGATGAAAACAATGTGGCTTTGATCGCTTCTAGGGTGGGAATCCCTTTGATGATGGATGGGAACATGTTTCATTGGGGGAGGAGAGAATTTTCAAGGGTTTGTGTCCACGTTGAACTGGATAAACCTCTTCACTTGGGAGTTTGGATGGAAGTGATGGCTGGTAGGTTCTTTCAGAAAATTGAATATGAGAGAATTTCTTTTTTTTTTTTTTTTTTGAGAGAAAGCAAGAAGCAATTTTATTGATAAAAAGAAAACAACATTACAGACTAAGTAATAGCTCCATATTGAGTATCCTCCTTAAGTAAAGAAACAAGAGTAGGAGGAACCTTATTACTACTCAAATCATCCCAAAAAGAATCTATAGAATGGGCATGGTTAGCACAAAAATCCGCTAACTTATTACTTCTCCTATCCACACTATGGAAGACCACTTGATGAAATCTTTGCAGAAAAGACAAGTCTTGGATTCTTAGAAAGCCAACCCTTGTCAGCGATTTATTCATAGCCTTTTGAACAAATTCAATGACATTCTTATTATCCCCTTCAATAATAATCCCCTTGAACTCATACATCCATTCTTGAATGAAACTCTTGGCCAACAATATAGCTAAAAGCTCCAAGGAAGATGAATCCCAATGCATACTTTTCACTCCAAAAGCATTCAAAAACCGTCCTTTGTGATCTCTGAAAACGCCCCCTATACCGACATTGTAATTACTCCTAAGAGAAGCATCAATGTTTAACTTAATCCATTCAGGTGGAGGAGGGTGCCAATAAGGAGACAGCTCAAAGAACTGGTTGGAACCCCAGTGATCCGAACTTCCTTTGAATGAAGCCGTAGCCATACTTACTGCGTTGCCAGTAATAACAATGTAGCTGTCTTCCTTTTCATCATGAACAGCTTTACACCTACTCAACCAGGTCAAGTAAACTACAGAACAAAATATATTACCTATAAAAGGATCAGAAGAAGCCAAAGCTTTCAGCCCCCTCAAGCAATCAGATAAAGAAGTGAAAACCGGCACACGAAAACCCCAGCACCTGAGCAAGTTAAACACTCTTAACAGCTTACCACATCTAGCCACAATATGATCCAAATTTTCTACTTCTTCACAACCTGTAGGACAACCTGCATCAATTGCTAAACCTCTGTGAAGAAGAAACTCTTTCGTAGGGATAGCTTTAAGCAATAACCGCCACCAGAATACATTAACCCAAGGCCTCAATTTGATCTCTCGCCTCCGCCGCCAATGCAAATCTTCACCTGCAGTTCCAATTCGTTTCTCATAGATAATAGCTGACAGTGATTTACCAGGACAATAAGACATCACCTCTAGTTGATCACCATCCTCCTGATGCATAATTGGAACCATCTTAATAACTTCCACCAGCTGCTCTCCACACAACAGCCTCAACTTACCTTCATCCCATTCCCCATGAGAAATGAATTTATCGAGCTGCAACAAGCCCTCATCCATATTAGCCACAAAGGTTGGCCATTTTGCTAACGGTTTGTCTAACAACCACACGTCATTTAAGGTATGAATGGACCTTCCATCAGCAATTCTCCATTTGACCACTTCTCTTAAAGACATAAAGCCATTAGCAATAATCTTCATAGTAGGAGAACTATACCTGTTTAAGAGAAGCTCCCAAAGCTGATTCCCATATTTTGCCCTCAAAATCCTGTATAAGAAGGAGGGGTAGTTGGATATCATGTTCCACGCGAATTTAGCTCGAATAGAGCTAACTCTGGAAACAATAGAATGAACCCCTTGACCACCGAACCTGCACGGCCTACAAAGAGTATCCCATGAAACATAGTGGAGACCCTTCCTACCAACCTGCTTATTCCATAAAAACTCCCTACATAATTTGTCCAATAACTTAAGAATACCCAAGGGGACCAACGAGTGAGTAGCAATGAAGATAGATAAAGAGGAGAAAACGGTCTTAACAAGAAGGATCTTTCCTGCTAGAGAAATGAACCGGTTACCCCAAACATTCAAGAGATTGAAAGCTTTCCCCATAATTCTACCAAAATCATTTGCATTAAGCCGCCTTAAAGATATCTTGACACCAAGATACAACAATTCTTTCACAATTTTGAAGCCCAAAAGCTTAGCTAGAGACCTCCTTCGAGCCTTCTTGACTGATCTTCCAAATAAAATAGAAGATTTCGTAATGTTAACCTTTTGACCCGTCCATTTACCATAATCCAAGACGATCTTGTTTAGCTTCTTTACTTTCCTACCGTTAGCCTCCAAGAATAAGATGATGTCATCTGCATACAGCAGGTTGGAAACCAAATCAGCATTGGGTGCAATTTTAATCCCCAACCCTTTTCCACGTTGGGTAATAGCATCTGACAACAATTGAGAGCATAGAATAAAAAGATAAGGTGACAAGGGGCATCCTTGTCTGAACCCACTCCTTCCTTCAATCCAATTAGAACCTTTGCCATTAATCATAATGGAATATCTTGGACCCGAAACACACTGTAAAATTAATGAGGAAAATAAGCTAGGGAAACCATAGTTCTCCAATACCTTCTTCAGAGTGCCCCAACTCATACTATCATAGGCTTGTTCCATGTCGATTTTCACAGCCATAAGTCCTTTCTTTGATTTGGAATACCTGAATTTATTACAAATTTCTTGGGTTAACAATATGTGATCAGAAATTGATCTACCCTTAACAAAAGCTGCTTGTTCTTCTGACACCACCTTGGGGATAAACCCAATCATCCTGCTCAAAAGCATTTTGGCTGCCAATTTATAAATAGTTAAACACAGACTAATAGGTCTGAAGTTAGAAGGATACAGAGGATTTTCACTTTTGGGAATAAGGATAATTAAAGCATCCTTCCAAGTAGGGCTCACAATACCGGTTGTAAAAAATTCATCAAGGGCCTTCCACACATCTCCTCCAATAATCTTCCAGTAAGTTTTGATAAAAGAATAGGTAATACCGTCACTGCCAGGAGAAACATTGGTGTCCAGCTTACTCACCTCCAAATCCAGTTCTTCTTTCTTAAAATCCGCAAGAAGAAAATTCCTGTCAAGATCATCTAGCATCCTTGAAGGTCTCGGCCACCCCTTCAAACTACACTTCCTCTCCTTCCATTTGCTCTCAAAGTAATTATTAAAAACACCTTCTATCAACAGATTCTCTTCCACCAGCACCCCCCTTGCATTTTTAATTTGATGAATACAATTGGCATTCCTTCTACCAGACGCAAAAGCATGAAAATATTTAGTGTTAGAATCCCCATCTGAGAGCCAGTGAGCCTTAGCTCTTTGCCTCCACCAAGTGTTGAGCCTAGCCAAGGTAGAATTCAACTCATGAACTTTGGATTTCAGCAGCAGCAGCCTATCGTCCGGAAGCTTTCCCACTTCAGATTCCTCGGTTTGGAGTTCTAAAATCTCTGCTTTCAATTTGTCTTTTATGTCGTTTAAATTTTTGTGCTTTGAGCGACTCCAGAAAAAAAGAGCTCTTAAAGCTCTTCTAAACTTTACATTGAGAACCGTTGCATTATCAGCAAAGACTTTCTTATCCCAAACTTTAGAAACAATGCCAACCGCGGCCGGATAGGAGGACCAAACATCTTCATACCTTAACATGTTTTTCTTCCGAAAGCTTTCAGGAAGCAAGTTGAGGAGGATGGGACAATGATCTGAAGCAATACGTTGGAGGTGTCTAACCGTAGGCAATTGAATAGAATTCAAGGCTTCAGTATTCAAAATGCGCCTATCCAGCCTTTCAAGAATTCTTTCTCCATCCTTCTTGTTGTTGCACCAAGTAAATCTAGGACCAATGAATCTCACCTCGTGAAAATCAGATTTATTCATAAAAAAATTCAAATCCTTAACACCTTGAGAGAGAACAAATTTTTTCCCACCCTTCTTGTCTTCCTGAGTCAAAATACAATTAAAGTCCCCTCCTATAATAATAGGAAGTTTAGCCTTTGCAATCTCCTCTAGTTCATTCCACATGCTCCTTCTTTTGAAGAGATCATTACTACCATAAATAGAGGCAATTATCCATTTACCAATAGTAGCAATGTCGAATTCTCCCACAATAAATTGAGAGGAGTCTTTGATGACAGAAAATGAAGCTAAATCTCTTCTCTAACAAACCAAGATACCACCTGATAAACCCATAGCAGGATGAAACACAAAATCCCAATTAGAACCAATAAGCTTGTCACACTCATGCCTATTAAAATTTGAAACCTTAGTCTCTAGAAGACCAACAAACATCACATCGTGGTCCTTCACAAACTCCTTCAGGTAATGAGAGGCCTCACTCTTTCTAGCCCCTCTACAGTTCCAAAAAGCTATGGTCGTCATTTTTGATAAGAATCGGGATTGCTCCCTTTCCTATCTCTCCCATTCCCACTGACCTTCCTTCCATGACTAATGATATTATCCTTTCCCAAGGATTTAAGTTCTTTTTGAAGTTTAAAATCATACTTATGATAGGGGATACTTGAGTTCTCAAGTAATCCAGAAGGACTTACCTGAGTTCGCAAGCACCCCTTCCCCTGTAAGTCCTTTGAGCAGACAGGCATACCTTCCATCGTACCACCCAGATGCAGGGAGCTAAGAACAGGAATAGCCACCTCTACCTTCTCTTCCTCTTCCTTGGCAATACTAACATCAACTGGTTTTAATAGCTGCTCATGAACCTCTTTCAATATTTCTTTCCCGAAAGCTGATTTCGGTGCCTGCAGCTCCATAGCTGTTTCAGATATCAAAGGAAGATCAGATCTAGCACATTCTCCCTCTTCTAAAACCATCTCAGAAATTTTTTCCATGTCTTCAAGCTTCTTAATGTGACTGTTTTCATTTAGATCCTGCTCTTGCTCTTCCTCCAAATGATCATCTAACATTTGAAATTTGTTTCTCAATAAAACAGGAGCTGGACTTTTGATAGTTTCCAATACTTTGGAAGCTTTAATCTGGTTCTCCTCTACAGCAGACAGTATAGCAGCCAAATCTATAGCTGACAAGATCGGTTCCGTTCCCAAACTTCCACCTTTAAGATTAGGAACTGCAGAATTCACCTGTTTCTTCCTCTCCATCTTCACTTGCTTCATTACTTTCTTATTTTTATTATAGTTTACGTGAATCCAAGGACCATATTCTTAATAGGCACCCGAACCTACAACTTTCTTAGGAGTGACAACCTTCGCTAGATTACTAGGAGCATTTATGACAGCCTCCTCCCTCGACTTCTTCTCGCCACAGTCATTAATAGTATGACCTACCAACCCACATTCATAACAAAAGGAAGCTATCCTTTCATATTCGACCTTCTGAAAGAATCTTCCAGCCATTCCTTCAACCCAAACTCCCAAGGGAAGAGGCTTATCCAACTCCACACGAACGCATACCCGAGCAAATTCCCTCCTTCCCCAATGAAACATGTTACCATCCAACATTAAAGGAAAACCTACCCTTGATGCAATCAAGGCCACATTGTCTTCATCCCAACAATGAAGAGGAAAATGAGGCATTCTTATCCATATTGGGGAGGTCAGCCCTCTCAAAGTATTTGGAGAAAAATTGATTGACCATTTCTCCATACCCACTATATGATTATTCACAAACCAAGGGCCTCCTGTCAACACACCTTCCATAGATTCAATTGTCTTAAAGGAACATAAATACCAACCTTTACCTAAGGTTGTAAAGTGGAATGAACCGAAACTAACCCATTGTCTCCTCAATTCCCAAGCAACCACATGGGAGGGTAGTTCTTTCCCAAACACCTTGACTACTAAAGAGAAATCCAGCTTCTTCGCATTGTTCAATTCAGCGGATTCAACCAATTTTACTGCTTTTCCATCCTCCGACAGCACCACCTTCCTTTTATCAAAATCCAACTTGATATAAGAACTCTTTTTCCAAGGATTGAATAACTGAATATCATCCTTTTTATTCTCAAGCAATATCACAGGCACAGAAGATGCATTACCAACCTCATTCACAAACGATCCCATAACCAAATTCGAGTCCCCCTTAGGAAGAAGATGAATATTTTGGTTAACCATACTGTGGGAATTTGCATTTATCCTACTTTCAAGAACAGGGATTGCATTTGAATTCCCAAAACGATTAACAAAAATATTCATGCTAGAAGAAGAAGCCTTAGGATCGGAAGTTTTGGCGGTAAAAAAACAAGAATTCTTCAGTGAGGGAGGTGTAATGCAACCTTCACTCACTGCGATCCCTTTTCCCTTACCCTCCACATGATTAGCAACAAATGAAGGAGGAGGAATAGAGTCAGAGATAATTAACTCACCTCTCGATCGTTATGAGAGAATTTCTTCATTTTGTTATGAATGTGGTTTTTTAGGCCATGTTAGTAGTGGTTGTGGGAAAAAGAAGATGGTGGAGAAGGATAATAGGAATGCTTCTAGTAATCAAGTTGTGGAAGATCAACCTATGAAAGAACTAGAACTTGGTGTCACTGAATCCTATGGACCTTGGATTCATGTGAACTATAGAAGGAATAAGAAAATGCATAATCAGGTGAATATGGAGAAGAGGCCTTTGAACAAATAGGTAGGTGCAGCTGCTCCTCCTTTGGTGGAAAGAGGTCTGGGAATGGTTGTGAACAAGGGAAGAGAGGGGGTAAGGGAAGGCAATATGCTGGTTAAAGAAGGTGTTATTTCTTCGACTGATAATGGTTGTTTCAAGTCTGTTGAAGGACAGATAGCGGTTTCCAAGTTGTCTGGTGATTTGGGGGAGGAGTGTGGTGCTTCCAAGGTAATAAATTCTAATCCAAACTCAGCTTCTTTTAGTTTAGACAATAAATTTCTAATTTTAAGTGATCATGCGGAGGAAGATCGGGAGCTTGTTGCGAACAGGAAGAATATTGGAAGTAGTGGGAGGATTGAAAACAAGAAAGATGGTTTTGAGGTAAAATTTGAGGATGGAGAATTTATCTTGAATAATTCTCCAATGCCGTCTGAGGCAGCCTTGGATCCTCAGGATTTGGTTAAAGGGTCTACTATAAAACCTGTTGTAGTGGGTGAGTCATTGGAATTGGCTTTTGATCCTCACTTAAAACCTGGTTGTGCTGCATCTAATAATGTTAATGAAAGTGGTGAGATTCCGATTCTGAGCTCTCTTAAGTTGGAATCTACTAAGGAAGGGTTGCCTTCTTTTTCATTGGACATAGAGGGGAAGGGTTGCTTGTGAACTCAAGTAAGTCCTTCGGGATTACTTGCGAACTCAAGTATTCCCTATCATAAGTCTGATTTTAAACTTCAAAAAGAATTGAGATCTTTGGGAAAGGATAATATCATTAATCATGGTAGGAAGGTTGGTGGTAATGTTAAAGATAGGAAAGGGAGAAATCTTGTTTCTTATTAAAAATGACGGCCATAGCTTTTTGGAACTGTAGAAGGGCTAGGAAGAGTGTGACCTCTCATTAACTAAAGGAATTTGTGAAGGAACATGATGTGATGCTTGTTGGTCTTCTTGGGACTAAGATCTCTTCTTTTGATAGGCATGAGTGTGATAAGTTCATTGGTACCAATTGGGATTTTGATATTCATCCTACTGTTGGATTATCAAGAGGTATTATGGTTTGCTTGAGGAAGGACTTGGCTTCTTTTTCAGTCATAAGTGATTCTTCTTAGATTATAATAGGGGAATTCAATATTGCTTCAATAGGGAAGTGATATTGCTTCTATTTATGGTAGTAATGATCCTTTTAAGAGGAGAGGTTTGTGGAATGATCTTGAAGGGATTTCTAAGTTTAATCTTCCAATTGTTATAGGAGGGGACTTTGATTGTATTTTGTCTCAAGAGGACAAGAAAGGTTGGAAGAAATTCCTTATATCCCAGGGAGTTAAAGATCTGAGCTATTTTATGAGCAATTTTCCTACAAGTAAAGTATGAGTCAAAGACAATTGGATGTAGGTGATGGAAATGCTATAGTGCTAAAGGAAAAAAAGACACAAATAAAAATAACTTAAAAGATGATCAAAGTGTGGAGCTAGCATTAACAGCAAGAAAATTCAAAAGTCTCCTGAAGCCAAGCACAAGCATGAACAAAAATGCAAAAAAGGTAAAAATGGTAAATATGAAAAGTTTGCTTATAACATTATCTGCTTTGGGTGTAGGAAACCTAGACATCTAAAATACAATTGCCTAATTTTAAGAAACACCCTGCAAAGGAAAAGGGTAACGATAAGCCGATTGCAGTAAGGGGAAAGGAAAAGAAGCAAAAAATATCTTGGGTAGACTTAGCTTCTGACTAATCAAAACATGAGAAAGATGATGAGGTAATAAACTTATGCTGAATAGTCAAGGATTCGATTGGTAATTCTGATCAGGAATAAAGATTGTTTCTTTATTTGTGTGTTTGTTTCTCTGTTTGCATGTTTGTTTCTATATTTGTGTGTTTGTTTATTTGTTTGTGTGTTATTTATTTATTTTATGTTTATTTATCTGATTTGTGGTTTGTGAATTATTTTTATGTATGATTGCATGTTCTAAATTTTTTTCTGCATGTAGTTTAATTTTAGGTGTTGTGTTTTCTCTCCTTTTGGTGATGTTAAAAGCAAGATAAGGTATTTTATTGCATTAGTTATTTAGTTCCAATTTTTTCTTAAAATTAAAAAAAAAACTTTAACATAAAAAAATTAATATTTTCCCCAATTTTTAATATAATTCTCTTAGTGAGGGGGAGATTAGGAGAAAATAATATTATTTTGCAAATTCAACCAATAATATTTTCTATCATAAAAAGTGGGAGATTATTGCAACTCAAGCTCCCAAGTTTATGATTTTGATGATAACAAACATTATTTATTACATCCTTGTGTCTCCTAGTGTTTATACTTCATATTTATTGTTGTTGTGTGTACTAACATTTCAGGTACATCATGTACTAGTCAATCCAAATTCAGGGCTCAAGATTGCATAGTATAGGGTATGCTAAAAGAGTTTGTAAATTTTATTTATGTATTTTTTAATTTCTTGAGTTAAGTCCTATAAGGGTGTATGCTAACCTGGTGCTCATGCACACACACACTCAAGGGAGTGAGATAATGAGAAAATTCATAAGAGAAAAATTTTGAACTAATCATATTGTACAAAAGGTATCATGCTATACAATCAGTTACTTAGAAAATTATTAAATCGGTTGATTAGCATAATTAAAGCTATTTGAACTAATCGTAGTGTACAATCTGGACCATATAGGATATAAATTCAAATCATGATCTTAGCCACCAATCATAATTTAGGAAATATTTTAAAATACAAATTATGTACTATTTATATAGTACTATATACATATATATCATACTGTATGATATAATCAAATCTTGCCAAAATTAATCTTATAATTAGGGATCAAATTTAGATTAATTGATCAAGTCAGATCGTACAAGATGATTGGGACCAATCATACTGTATGACCCGATTCCTATGTGGGATGATAATTTATCATTACCAATTATACAGGAAGGTAATCTAATTTGATTATTCTAATCATACTCGATAATGCATAAATCATACTGGACGATCAGCTCAAATACATGAACTGATCATACAGCTCATTACTCTTCATATAGTGCTAATAGGAATACCTTAAACAAATCGAATTGGATGAACATGGATCATACTATACGATCAAAGATGGTAGGATTAAATTTTTAGGGTTTTTTAAAGACATTTTTTTAAGCTTTCTCATAAGACTTTGAGTGACTTTTTTTGGTATTCCTTGAGTGTTTTCCTATGAAGAAAGCTTGAAGTAAGAGCCTAGAACTTAGGACATAAAAGGATTGAGTTATTGAGAGAGGGAGAAGATCCTTGTTGGTTGTAAGGGAGTGTGAGAGGGAGTTCCACACGGTTGCTCTGGTGAACTTGTCCCTGAGTTTCTCCATGTGTCAAGGTTTGTCTTGAGGAAAGCATAGAGAAGAGTACCTCTTTGGTGTCAAAGGACCCAGCTACTCTACCGCACTGGGGAAGGTGAAAGTGATTCCAGGTTCTCTGCCTCACCAAGAGGGTGAAAAGGATTTCAGGTTCTCTGCCTCAACAGGAAGGTGAAAAGGATTCGAGGTTCTCTACCTCACCAAGAGGGTAAAAAGGATTACGGTCCTCTACTGCACTGGGTTGGTAGAAGAGATTTTTTAAGGGCTTCTCCATCTAGCTGTGTGGGCTAAAGGAGATATACTATAGTGATAGTGCAATACTTAGAGAGGAGGACTTCAGGGAGAAGACATAGGTCATGGTTTGGCCGAACCACTATAAAATTCTATTGTGCTTGTTTTAATTTCTTTTTTTTTGCATTTTACTTTTTTACACTTTAAATTTACTAAAAATTACATGTTGGTATATTTTGTAATTGATATTATGTTGTGCTAATTAGACTATCATCACCATCATTATAACTTTGAAAAGTTTATTAAGCTTCCGCAAATATGTGATAGCATTGTTTCTGTTATGGGGTGATTAGAGACTGTTCACTTAGGCTTAACAACCTCGTTGGGCTTTTAAGAGCTATTAGAGTGGTACTCAAAATAGTGTGTTAGAGAACCTAGAAGAGAATGATCAATTACTCAAAAAATTATTAAATCGGTGGATTAGCATAATTTAAACTATTTAAACTAATCATATTGTACGGTCTGGACCATACAAGATGAAAAATTCAAATCATAATCTTAGCCACCAATCATAATTTAGGCAATATTTTAAAATATAAATTATGTACTATTCATACCATAAAATATATATTGTATTGTATGATATATCAAATCTTTCCTAAATTAATCCTGTAATTAGGGGCCAAATTTGGATTAACTGAACTAGTTAGATCGTATAAGATGATCGAGAACAATTATTCTGTACGACCCAATTCTTGCATGGGATGATATTTTATTATCTCGAATCATACAGGATGATAATGTAACTTGATTGTTCGAATCATATTGGATGATGCATATATCGTATTAGACGATTAGCTCAAATACATGAACTGATCGTACAGCTCATTAATCTTCATACAGTACTAATAGGAGTACCTTTAACTAATCATACTGGATGAACAAGAATTATAATATATAATCAGAGATGATAGAATTAAATTTTTTGGGTTTTTTCTAAGCCCTCTATTTAAGCTTTCTCATAAGACTTTGAATGACTCTTTTTGGCATTCATTAAGTGTTTTCCTCTAAAAAAATCTTGAAGAGCGAGCCTTGAACTTAGTAGAGAAAGGGTAGAGTTAGTGAGAGAGGGAAAAGATCCTTGTGGGTTGCAACGGAGTGTGAGAGGGAGTTCCATATGGTTGCTCCGATAAACTTGCACCTGAGTTCATCCATGTTTCAAGGTTTATCTTGAGGGAAGCTTTAGGAAGAATACCTATTTAGTGTCAAAGGACCTGGCTAGTCAACCGCACCAGGATGGTTAAAGTGATTACAGGTTCTCTGCCTCACCGAGAGGGTGAAAAGTATTCCAAGTTCTTTGCATCACTAGGAAGGTGAAACGGATTATAGGTTCTCTGCCTCACTAGGAGGGTGAAAAGGATTACAGTCCTTTATCGCACTGGGTTAATGGAAGAGATTTTGTATCGGCTTCTCCGCCTAGTTGTGGGGCCTAAAGGAGAGACACTATAGTGATAGTGCAATACCGATAGAGGTGAACTCTAGGGAGTGAACATATATCATGGTTTGACCGAACCATTATAAAATTTTGGTGTATTTATTCTGATTTCTTATGTTTCTGCATTTTACTTTATTGCATTTTAAATTTACTAGAAATTGCATGTTGGTAGAGTTTTGTGATTGATATTATGTTGTGCTAATTAGAATATCATCAGCATCATTGTAACTTTAAATAAGTTTTTTAAGCTTCCACAAATAAGTGATAGTATTGCTTTCGCATTGGTGTGATTAGGGACAGTTCACTTAGGCTTAACATCCTTATCAAACTTTTATGTAAAACTTAGTCAAATAACCTAGGGTGGACCCTAGAGAGCTTTTAGATCCCATTTAGATTAAAATTAAGGGTTTAGGTTTAGAGGATTTGAAGTTTATAAGGAGGGAACCATGTATGCATAGGTTTGACAAACTTAGGTGAAATATCCAATTCAAGTCACCATGGCATGACTCACCCAATCCTTAGTTATGTTTAGGATGTCAAAGGACTGAGCTTGAGTAACAGGTGGAGTCAAATTTGTAATTTGTAATGGTTTGACCCAAGCTAGATTATTTTGACCAATTTGGGCTAGGTTGACAGGTCAACATTTAATCAGGGCCAGTTTAACAATGATTTTTAATCTTTTAGAAGCATTGTTTAGTTTAATCTGGTGAAGTTTGGTGGAGAGATGGGGTTTGTAATAGTTCAATGGGGAGGTCAAATCTATTAAGCTAGCTTGGGATAGCTTAATCGGGACAAATGGGTCAACCTCTAGCTTGGGGAGCAAGGGTTGATGAGTTTAATGTATGGAGCACCAATGGTGAACGCTCATGTACAGTTTGAAGCCAATGGGCCATTGTGATGCAGAGTGTAGCACACTAGGTAGGTTGAATGTAGATTAGGGTTTTAAACTCTAATAGGAGTGCTTTACTTTAGTTTAAGGAGCTTTGGGTTCAATGGCTTGGTTTAAGACATCTAGACTAGTCATCAAATCTATGATATGATGATACATTCAGGGATTTTTGGTTTAAATATCCTCAATTAAAAATGAGGTAAACAAATGAAGCCCCAATAAGTGATATGAACTTGAAAAGTAAATTGCACGTGTTGGCATTGACAGAGATGAAAAACTAAATCTAAAGATTTAATTATCAAATACATTAAAGGAAATGATCTTGAGCAGGCAAATTTAAGAGGGATGGATGGCTTGAATGGGAGATCTATTTCAATCAAAGATTTAAGTGGATGTTTAGCTAGAAGAGGGAGATATTTAAACTTTTCTTAAACATATCTAAAACAACAAAAGTAGATTTTAATGTTCACCTTATTATATTATAGTACTCAATGGAAAGTTTAGAAAGGTTTACTGTCCACCTAACCCTATCAAGATAGTAAAATAATAGATTTAACACTCGCTTGACCATATCAAAATAATGGTGGAGGATTTATACTTGAATGGAAAGTCACTACTAAATAAGGATATTTATAGGGTTAGATTAGGACACTATCATAGATTGTATTACTCAATCAACTAGAATTTGAAAAGAATGGATGCATAAGTGTAGGGACTCACACCTAATCTTAAGAATGAGATTGAGATTTAAATTAGTATTGTGGCTAAAAAGCATTTCCAGCACTATCTGTTTTATATTTAGATTTAAATTTTTAATAGGATGGTGCTTAAAAGGTGTTATCCACCACTAGCAGACTTAAAACTTGGATTGTCCCTGAAAGGCATTATTCACCATTAGTAGGTTTAAGTGGTAAGATCAATACAATACCAGGGATCATATTACCAAATCTACCAAGGTTCAATAGAAAAGGAAGTCACTAAAGACATAAATTAATATTTAAGAACTAGAATTTAAGCATGAATGGGAGATCTATCCACAACAAGTAGAATTCAAAGGAAACTCAAACGAGAGATCACTCAAAACTAAGATGATATACTAGATACTCAAATGAAAGATAACTCCCAAATCAGAAGATTTAAGCAATCTAATCATTACAATACAAGGAATCATAATACCCAATTAACCAAAGTTCAGGAAGAAAGGATGTCATTAGGGCACTTATACCAATCCTGAAAAAAGTTCTGGAATGCCCTGGAAAATTTAAAATTCACTTGTTTTAGTATAACTCCTAGGACCCAGTGTTATCACACAGACCCAATTTATTACAAATATATTACAAAACTCAGGTAATTTATAAAATGTTAGGTATTTTTGTATTTATTTAATCTTTATCATTTTTAAATACTACCAATCATAATATTTCTTGAGATATTGCCCATTTACATACATAATGGGATGATTTCCTTTATAATCACTAACTAATAAGAATCTCTTTGGTAGACTATCTCTACCATGAGTTGACCTTCCCATGTCTATTTGAATTTACCTCTCAGCTTCTGATAGGCTAGAATGGATCTTATTAGAATTAGGACCATGACTCCTAATTGGAAATTTTTTGGATGAACCATTTTATCGTGTGCTTGAACCATCTTTGCTTTATATAATTCAAGGTTTTGCTGAGCTTACAATCACCTCTCTTCTAAACCTTTGAGCTCTTCGAATTGGAGTATAACATTTTACTCTAATGTTATGCCTTAATTTACTATAACTCTGAGTGAAAGAAGTTGTACCTCTAAAGGAAGTAAAGCCTCTAGTCCAAAGACAGAAGCAAATAAATAAAACTTGAATAAATAAATAAAATAAAAATAAAACGAAAATCAAAAAAATTTGAATGAAGTTTATAAAAAAGTTTTAAAATGAAATTAAATAATTAAACTTAATGATTAAATTTAATTAATTTAGAATTAATTAAAATTAAAAAAATCATTAAAAATTTAAAGAAATCAAATAAAAATCACTGAACACTAAATGAAATTTAATATATTTAAACCAAATAAAAGATGATTTTTTAATTTATTAAATCAGTTCAATTAAATTAAATCTCTAAGTAAATATTAAATAATTAAATCAAAGACTGTTATGCATGATGTTTACCTCCTTGTAGAAGGCATAATTGCATTGTATTCAAGGGCCTTCCATTGACTTAACTAAAGCCTAATACATTATGCTTGATTCGTTTCGGAGGGTGTATATGTATTTGATTTATAAGGCTTAGCATGCGAGGTCGGATACTTGAAAGCAATTTAGGGTACTCCAACTAACATGTTCTTCATAACAACTACTTCATTGAATCGCCTAATAAATTATTCATAAAACTCAAGGACTCTATATATATAAATTATATATATATATTTGTTTTTGAGGAGATGCACAGAGCAAATTTTATTAACAAAAGCAAAGGTACAAAAACTAAGTGATAGCATCCCTATCACATTCCTCCTTTAACAAAGAAAAGAAATAAGGAGGAATCTTATTACTACCAATACTATCCCAAATAAAATCAAAAAATCAAGCATAATTAGCACAACAATTTGCTAACTTATTACAATCCCTATTTACAGATTGAATAATCACTTGGTTGAAATCTTTAAGAAAAAGGATATCTTCTTTATTCAAGCTGCCCACCTTAGCAACATTATTCTTCAACATACTTTGAATATACTTCATCACATTCAAGTTATTGCCTTCAATAGTGATACCTTTTGCCTCATACATCCCCTCCTGAAGAACCCTCCTCAAGGAAAGAACCACTTGCAGCTCTAATTCCAAGCTGTCCCAATGCAAACATTTAAATCCAAAGGCAAACAAGAATGCCTTATACAAGGTCTCAAGTGAAGCATAAACATTTAGCTTAATCCACTCGGGAGGAGGGGGATGCCAAGAGGAATGAGACAGCTTACGTTGATTGGAATCCCAGTAGTCCGAGATCAGATTAAACCGAAAGGAAGCAGAGGCAGAACTCAAAGAATTAGCTGCTATAACAGTAATGCAATCATTAGCTCCATTATGAATGAGTTTACTTCTGCTATTCTAGGTGAAAAAAATAGCTGAGCAATATAAATTCCCCAAGAATGGATTAGACTTTAACAGATCAACCAAATCCCGATAACTATCTTCCAGAACTGAGAAAACTGGGACATTATATCCCCATTTGTTAAGCAACTCAATAACTTGATGTAAATAATTATAGCCAATAGTAATATGATCAGAATTCTCTATTGCATTACACCCTCTCGGACAACCACTGAAGTTTTGCAATCTTCTATAAACTAAGAAGTCGTTTGAGGGAATAGCATTGAGATTCAATCTCCACCAAAACAATTCAACCCAAGGATGTAATTTTAAAATTTTCATCCATCTCCAATTCCTATCTTCAGCATCATTCCCATAAAGATGTTCAGAAATCAATCCAGAGATTGATTTACCAGAACGTTTAGGCATAAGCTCCAAATAGTCATTGTGTAATTCAGGATATAACAGAACTGAAGCAATAAGTTCCACCAGGTCTTGACCAAAGAACAGCTGCAATTTAGGGACATTCCATTCTCCTTCCTGAATAAACTCCATAAGGTGCTCATTCTCAAGGTTTAGATCAGCAACAAAGGTGGGCCAACGATCAATACTCTTGTCTAAGATCCAAACATCCTTGATAGTATTGATACTAGAACCATTCGAGACCTTCCATCTAACTATCTGCTGCAAGAATTTGGCTCCATTGATAATAATCTTCCAAGTAGGAGAAGCACCACTCCTAACTTGAGAATTCCAAATATTATTCCCATACTTAGCCTTTAAGATCCTATTGATAAGGGAATTGGGCCTAGAAACAAAATTCCAAGAAAATTTTGCCCTTAGAGGCCCAACTTTATCCACTGCTGAATGCACTCCTTGTCCACCCAAACTCTTTGGTTTATATAAAGTTTCCCAGGCTACATAGTGCATGCCTTCACTTCTATCTTATTTGTTCCAGAGAAAGTCCCTACTCATTCTATCCAACTCATTCAACACTCCCATCGGGACTAGTGAATGTGTTGATAAAAAGATAGGAAGGGAGAGGAACGATGACTTAATGAGAATAAGCTTTCCTGCTAGAGATATGAATCGGTTTCCCCATGTATTTAATCTACCATAAGCCGTCTCCAACAAGAATTGAAAACCAGCAAGAATCAGTCTCCTTAAAACCAATTTAACTCCAAGGTACACCAGCTCCTTGAAAATCTTGTAACCCATGACTTTAGCAAGAGCAATAGACTTCCTCCTACCAATAACCTTCCCAAAGAGAATAGAGGATTTCTGAGTATTAAAGCATTGTCCCATCCAACTGCAGTAATCCTTCAAAATCTTACTGATTTTCTTCACACTCTTATTGTTAGCCTCAGAGAAAATGATTATGTCATCAACATACCGAAGATGGGAAACAAATCCTGTTTTTCGAGCAAGTTTGATACCAATATTTCTCCCACTTTGTACAAAGGCATCCGGTAATAATTGAGAACACAAAATGAACAAATGAGGAGATAAAGGGCAACCTTACTAAAAACCACTTTTAGCCTCTATCCATTTAGAATTTTTACCATTTATCTGAATAGAGAACTTAGGAGCAACCACACATTGTAATAAAAACTTAGAGAACTTGTCTAGGAGGCCAAAATGCTCTAATACTTGCTTCAAAGTGTCCCAACCCATACTATCGTTTGCCTATTCCATATCAACTTTTATAGCCATCAATCCTTTTCTAGCTTTTGAAAATATGAACTTATTAATTAACTCTTGAGTTAGCAAAATAAGTTCAGATAAAGAATGGCCTCTAACAAAAGCGGCTTGATCTTCTGAGACAATTCTTGGAATGAAACCAATTAACCTGTTCAACAGCATCCTAGCCATAATTTTATAAATAGACAAACAAAGACTAATTGGTCTATAATTGAAGGGCCTAATAGCATTCTTCACCTTAGGAATCAAAACAACATAAGTTTCTTTCCAATTCTCACACATAATACTAGTAGTAAAAAAATGGCTAATAGCCTTCCAAACATTTTCTTAGATAATAAGCCAATAATACTTGATAAAAGAATATGAGATACCATCTAAGCCAGGAGAAATATTACCTTCGAGTCTCTTAACTACCAGCTCCAACTCCTCCTTAGTCAATTCGGACAGCAGCAGGCTTCTATCAACATCATTAAGAACATGCAAGCAGGATGGCCATCCCTTAAGCAAACACCTCCTTTCTGTCCATTTGTCTTTGAAGAAATCATAGAGAACATCCTCTATTTGATTCTGATCTTTAATTAAACCACCTCCACTATCTTTGATTTGATTAATGTAATTGCTATTACACCTTGCTGAAGCAAATGCATGGAAATACTTGGAATTGGAGTCACATTCTTCTAACCACTTGACCTTAGCCCTTTGTCTCCACCAGGAACTAAGCTGCCCCAAAGTAGAGTTGAGCTCCAATACCTTAGCTTTTAACAGACAAATCTTTTCATCAGACAAGCCTCCATTTTTAGCCTCTTCTTCTTGCATCTCTAAAATTTCTTTTTTGAGATTCTCTTTCAATTTAATAAGATTATAATGCTTCGCCTTACTCCAATAGAACAAGGCCTTCAAAAGCCTTTTAAATTTCACATTAAGCAAATGCACATCATGTCCTCGAACAGGTTTGCCCCAAGAGTTTGCTACAATACTTTTAGAGGCTGGATATGAGGCCCAAATCTCTTTAAATTTCAAATTCTTGAATTTTCGGAACCCAGCAAGAAAATTTTTTAACAATATAGGGCAGTGGTTAGATGCAAATCTAGCAAGATGATGAATAACTACTGGTTGTATTACTTCTAAAGCCTTTGAGTTAAGAAGACAGTGATCCAATCTTTTTAGAATTTGGGCACCACCTTTTGTATTATTGCACCAAGTGTATCTTGGACCAACAACACCAATATCATGAAAATCACATTTGTTCATAAACAAATTCATATCTTGGGGGCCTTGGGAAAATACAAACTTCTTCCCACCTCTCTTCTCTTCTTGAGACAAGATACAATTGAAGTCACCCCCATCAATAAAAGGGATGTTCCAACCTGAAAAGGCTTCAAGACAATCCCACAAAGCTCTCCTCTTATAAGTTTCTTTGCTACCATAAACTGTCACAATGAACCACGAACCTTTGTTAGGAATTTTAAACCCTTCCAGAACAAATTGAGAAGTGGCTTTCATTAATGAGAAAGAGCCAACATTAGACTTCCAGCACACCATAATGCTTCCAGACAAACCTTCAGCTGGTTATAGGAAGTGGTCCCAATTATCTCCAACAATATTATTAAATTCCAACCTATTTACTAAAGAAATCTTCATCTCCATAATCCCCACAAAGAAGATACCAAATTCATTCACAAATTCCTTCAAATATCGAGAAGCTTCACTCTTCCTAGCCCCCCTACAGTTCCAAAATGCTATTGATGACATTTTGGATTCGAAATGGGATTGCTCCCACTCTTACTCCTCTTCATCACATCTCCTAACCATCTTTGGGGAATAATATTATCCTTACCCAAAGATCTAACTTCTTTTTGAAGCTTAAACTTTGACTTACCTGATCCTTCTTCCACAAGGCCTAAATAATTCCCAGAACTCTTAGAACTATCCATAACCAATTCACCTTCTTCTAGTTCCCCTCTCAAATGTTTTATAATAGCTTTGTTAGCTTCCTTCCCATCCATACAAGATTCCGAAACTTGGAATTTATTTCTGACTTCAGGAAAAGAACTTCCAGAAGTGACCGTGATAGCCAGGCTCTCTGATTGGATTTCAACATCTCCGACCAGAATACTATTAACTACACTCAATGCTTCCAATTTTGCAAAAATTGCTTCTCCTGGATGTGCCTACCATCCATCTCATTATGATTTTGAAAATTCTTATCAGAATCTAAATTGACCATCCCACCATTACCAACCTTATTTCCCAAATCTGTTGCACCCTCTACCTCCACCTTGTTATCAGAATTTCCCTTACTAGCAACCAAAGTAATATAAGCCTCCATCTCCTTAGCACCCAATCCGATAGATTTCTCTGTCTTCGTACTCACAGGTTTAAAGTGAAACTTTTTACTGAACTCATTATGGTCCGGCCTCTCCAAAGGAACACCATTAGAAACCTTCTTATTTCTCTTATTATTAACATGTATCCATGGCCCATAAGTTGTAACATTGTTAGTACCTTGTCCCAAATCTTCCTTATTGCCTATGCTTTGCTTCTTAACTTCTTCACTCAAAATTTTGGACATAGAAGCATCCTTTTTGCATTCACTCTTCATATGCCCAATCAAACCACAATCAAAACAGAAAGAAGAGATTTTTTCATACTCAATTTTCTGAAAAAATCTTCCTGCCATACTTTCCACCCAAACCCCTAAAGGAAGAGGCTAATCTAACTTCACACGAACACAAACTCTTGCAAATTCCCTTCGTCCCCATTGGAACATATTACCATCTAACATCATAGGTATACTGACCATAGAGGCTATCCTAGCCACATTTACCTCATCCCAATATTTTAGGGGCAATTGAGGCATTTCAATCCATATTGGGGAAGAAAAACCTTTAATGGATGATGGAGAAAACTCTTGGGACCACCTATCTATACTGATAATGTGACCATTAACAAACCACGGGCCTCATGAAAGAATGCCATCCATAGCTCCAACTGATTGGAAGGAACACAAACACCAACCCTTCCCAAGAGTGGTGAAATGAAATTGTCCAGATTAAGCCCATTGACATCTTAGTTCCCAAGCCACAATGTGAGGAGGGACTTCTTTACCAAAAACTTTAGTAACCAAGGAATTATGAAGCCTGATAACATTCAACACTTCACTAGACTCCACCAATTTTACTGCTATCCCATCTTCCGTTAATACTTTATCTTCCTCTTTAAAATTCAATTTAATGTAAGGCTTTTATTAACCAAGGGTTTACCACATTCTTCTCATTTTCATTACCCATAGGCAACTCCATAGAAACTGGCACCACATCAAGGTTATTACCCAACGAAGAATCACCATTACAACCTTCAGAACTCTGCCCGCCATTGATAGAAAAATTCTTGTTAATAAATATCAAGGAATTCGCATTTATCACACTGTTTCCAGAGATTGCATTTGAATTGCCAAACCTATTAACAAGAAGATTCATACCAGACGAAGAAGCATCAATGTCATTTGATTTAATTGGAGAAAAACCATAGGATTTAATAAATTGCGGTGTCTTGCAATAAAAAAAAATGCGAAATTGCTTTTCCCTTACCCTCTACAAAAGAATCCTTCACTGGAATGGAATTAGAATTTTCATTAATGACTAACGAACCTGAAGATTTTCAGTTAACAACCTCATCTGCTTCTTGATTTGCAACTTCCTTCAACCGAGCCACGACGCCTCCAGCCCGCAAAATCGAACCACCAACTGGGTGGTCAGTCTTCGAGATGGACTCCGATGGCCGGTGGTTGTCCGCCGCCATCCCCTACAAAACCGCACAAAAGAAGGAAAGAAACCGGGAAGGAGAAAATTTGAAAAAATGGGAGTTTCTCTCTCTAATGGGAGAAAATTTGAAAATATTTTACCAATCTGTCTTATATGGGGGAATGATAACATTACAATTCCCTTTAGGTCACTGGCTTAGGATTTATAGGTTACTCTATGAGCCTTAGGACTTGTAGGTTACTGGCTTTTTCACTTTATGACATTAGCTTACTGGATTCTTTAAAATCAAATAAGCAAATCAAACATTCTAAAATATAATTGATAAAATACTAAATCATGCGAACTTAAACTTGAATCAAAGGTACATTGTCATTTAATAAATAAATAATTTCAAATCAAAACAACTTAAACAATAAAACCCTTTAGGTCATATCAAAGATAGACAGCCTTCTTCACACACTAAACATGGTTTACAAGGACAACTAACTCTTCTTTAGGCTAGGCATGTGATTGTTCTCATTTGCATGCAGTTGCATTACTAGAAGGCAATCTTGTGTTTATTTACTTACTTTCAACATTCAAATGTCATTAAGTTTAATTTCTTTTGGGGAACCTTAGTCCTTATTAGGATGCATTAGCTTCATTTGATTCTTATATACATGCATTACATTCTTTTATTACTTGCTTTACTTCTTTTGTTATTTACAAGAGTGAGTGTAGAATGTACTTAGGATCTAATATAAATGTAAAGAGTCATTATAAATGTCGCCTGTGTATAAATTGAGTTGTAAAGCATTAATGAGTTATAAAGCTTTAAAATTACTTGCTTATGTACACATATAGGGTTCCAAAAGGCAATTTCCTCTCCTTTGGAGGATTTTCTCTTTTGAAATTCTATATAACACTCGAGGCTAGAAGATGATAAGTAAATACTTTTAAATCAATATCTTATAGGCATAGAAAATTAGGTTTGTTATGGTGGAGCCTTTCTACTTTACTTTCTTGTAGAGCTTGGATTATATATAAATTATTTTATAAATGAAATAAAATTCTTCTTTTATATTGTTTACTTTTACGCACTGCTTTTCATACTACTTCATAATACATACCTTGCATTCATATGAGTGGTAGATTTGCATTAATGGGTAACCTTTCCCATAGGTTTCTTTTTGTGTACATGTTCTAAACTTTATAAAAACATATTTTCTAGTTCTAGGATGATAGGGTAGTGGTACCATATAGTCGAACACCAAACATGCATGTATACATGCATTTTATTTTTTATAATGTACACTACCCTAGAATAGTAGCCACTATAAAGAATGAGGAGCCCGAGAGATGAGGCTTCCATAGTTTTGTTATGGGTTAGGATTGTCATGCTTCCAGATTTTCTTAAAAAATCCAGACATAGAAAATTTTAGAAAATTTAGTTTTAAATAAAATTAAAACTTAGAGTTTATAGTGTCATTGCCTAAAAAATTCAATAGTTAGGAGCATTTGATCCAATTCATATTATGAAACTCTAATTATGAATCTAAATCAGAATCATTGATTCTAATGTTAAAAATAGCTATTTTATATATTAAGATCTCTAAAAATAAATCAAAGTTGTCATCTTTTCTTGTTATCATAAATGCACTACGATCAATAGTTTAGCTCCTCATTATCATAATTAAAATTAGCTTTATCCTCCTACTCAATATCAACTCTATGAATTCTTCTACTAACTCATATATGTGAATATATGTTCTTGATTTAGGTAACTTCACAGTCTCAATTTATCTGACCCTAGAGACTAACAAGGTAGAGCCATGTTAACACTTCAACATGCATGCATGATTGATGTTATTTGTAGTAAACTAAATATTTTTATTTTACACAATGGCATTTTCATTTCGTTTCTATATGTCTACTCTTTTTGGCTTCCAAGGATTTCAACTATCTCTGCTTCAAAGATTAGGTATGAAATATATGGCTATATAAAGCATATGTTCTGAATATTTGAAATTATTTTTCTTTCAAAATTTGAATTTTTTAAAATTTTTGTTAGTAGTTTATTTGTTACATGGACTTTGAAATGTTTTTCTTTCTTAAAAAGCATTGACATGAAGCATGTGCTTTTAGGTTGTATTTATCTACCAACAAAAAAATAAAGCTTATAGATTTTAAACCTATTTTTGTAGCAACCAATGGCACCATGGTGTTCTCAAATACACTTCAAATAAGAAAAATATAAATGCTGCATAATATTGGGACTTGTTGAGAGTATAAAAACCTATCTTGAAGAAGCTCAGGATATCATAAGATATATGTTTCCTTAAATGTTTATATGTATGCCTTTTAATTTACTCCACATTCAACATTGAGAGTTGTTATAGAACTATCTAAAGTAGATATTCGATAAAATTGGAATGAATTAGATCTAGATAACTTCATTATTTTAATCTTCTTTTTGTTTGCTTTACATGAGAAAAATTAGTTATGTTCAGATAAGTAATAGGTGAGGCTTCATAGTATATCCTACATTTTTTGTGATTTAAGATACTTAGTTGGATTATGAATTTAACTAAATTTATGCATAAAAATGATTATATATTAGCCTTAAAATCAGGAAAAGTTGGAAAAACGAGTTATCCTGAACTTAAATAGAGCTTTGACCATTTATTGCATCTAAGAAAATAAATTTTGTTATTGTGGGCTCCAAAAATTTACACCCCAGCCTCCTCTACTTTTGGAGGAGTTTAATAAATTAGGTTCTAGGGCAAATTTTTAGAAGGCTGATTGTGTTTGTAGATAAGACACTACCTAGATATTTCACCATCATTTTGTAAGGACTTATAGATATGAGTTCAAATTTCCTATAGGCGTAATCCCCTATAGTTAATTACCCCTCTCGATACGAGGGAGAACTTTTAATTAAGGCTAGTCATCAAATATATATGTAGTATGTATCTGGCATATAGTAGTAGCATGGGTTTGGGTATTTGAGAGAATTTGATATATTTAAAATTAGAAATTTCACCATCTTGCACTTAAAGCTGATGATGGATGGATTTTACTTTATGCATTTGATGCTTATTTTAATTTTAAATATTTCAGTTTTTGATATTTTTGGAGTCTTGGATTTTTCATGGGTGAGGCATTTAAAGGTTTAGACTCCCCTCTGGTTGAGATTTTCTATCAACACGGCCATCATCAGGGTATTTATGGGGAACTTCATTTATGGGTTGAACCTTGTCATCTCTGTCTACTTATTGATAAAGGATGGGGTTCTTTGTGTGCTTCAGGTCTTCGTATGTGAATTTTTTTGTTATAGATCTTGAAGGCCTAAAATGAACGTATTATAAAATATCTCGGTCGATGTCATCTTCATTTGTTTGATTGTTTGAGCCATGTTGACTCCTATCTACTTGCATGGAATGATCATGCTTGAACTTAAATATATTATTTTGACATGTGTAACATCCTCAGATGTCACCTGTGTACTCTTAACATGCTCGATGGGGCCCATACATATATTTATGTGGGCATTTTTATAATTATCTGTCGAACCTTGTCAACTCTGTCTAATAGCTAATAAAGGATCTAGTTCGTTACCGACTTTGTGCTTTTGTCAATAAATTTTCCTTTATAATAAGCCTAATATGAATATATACAACTAAATATCTCAGTTGATGTCGTGATCGTATATTTGTTTGTTGGTTCAAGTTGTGTTGATTCCCGTCCTATCAAAAAGAAAGATCATACTTGAACTTAAGTTCATTTCTTGTCCCGCGCAGCATTCTAGGACATTACGTGTGTAAATAAAACATGCTCGTCGAGGCCCATGTGGGTGTATGATTTCATATGCATTTCTTTGTAATATATTTGCATACTTGCATGTGCATTTATATTTTCATTCATTTATTGGCGTTCTTGCATGAGCACTTCTTAATTTGTGTGCATATATATTGTCATATATGCAAGGGAAGGGGTATTTTAAAATATTTTTTGCTACTCAGTTGTGCGGGTGACTGCCATTTGAATGTGTGTAAAGCTATTAGAGATTTTGTAGATGCCTGCATTTATTGAAGTTCTTTTGCATTCCCTCACAGATAACTTATTATATGCACAACGAGTTTCCTACAACAACTAGTATGCATTTACATTTGATGTAGTCACTTTGCACTTTATTTGTGGACAACACATTGGGTGAACAACGGGTCTTCTGGAGCAGCTTGTAGGATCTTTCATCTGCTGCATATTATCCATATTTGCTTACAATGAATCATCATACTTACTTAATAATCATTCATCATTAATTTCAAAGGTGTACCGAGATCTACTGCACATTATTTATCATCACCCATAAGTAGATTACTGTGTGCATGACAAGTCTTCTATATTTGTCTACATATATCTAATACATTGTAGATCCTCATCTTTGCTTGGAAAGGACACCTCGCTTAAATACCCACATGCATAGGATATTTATCATATCACCAGAATATCTCTTGGCATCACTTGCAAGTAGGTCAATATACTCATTCAAAATTTTCCATTGCCTACTAGTTGACCTACATTCATGGTCAGCACCTTCATGCATATCAGCTAATGAATCATCATATTCATTGCATTTCATTGAAATCACTCACAAGCGGGCTACATTAGATGTTAATCTCCTGATGTCGTCTATGAGTGTATGCATTTGTTATGAACATGCTACTTTCATCAACAGGTAGCTTGTTGTACTTATTGCAATTCCCTGACTTATGACTGCAAGGAATCCTGCATATTTTTCTTGTATCGATTACCATCACTTGTAGGTATCTAGTGTATTACCTTCTATTAGATAGTTACCTTAGCTGCTTAGGTGCTATGTTATCTTTACCATAGCATTAGAAGGTATTGTGTGTTGTATTATAGACATCCTGCCTCTACTTGCAGACAGTATGTTGTACATGTGATGAGTCTCCTATGGTAGATTGCAAGTAAGTGGCTCGTAGGGCCTCGTACGTATTGGAAACATGTCATTCTTTCTTGCAGAAGACATGTTGTATGCATATATGCAAACATAGGGAATTGGTCATCATTGCATTATATATATTATCATCGATTGTAGGGACTACTGTACTTTCTTGCATAACTTATGTAAACATCATACGTTGATTATGGGCATTTATATGTGTGCTATTTAGGAGGCTCTATATATTTTTTTGTGATCAAATTATACATTCCTTTTCTATTTCCTTGCTTGTTCGCTGATTAGTGCCAATTATATGGATGCTACTATATTCTATGTGTATTAACTATTTGATTTTTATTTCTAGTGAGTAGTGTTTGAAGCTGAATGGTATTGATTGCGCACAAACTGTGTTTACTTTGAACTCATTAGATGTATTATCATGTTCAATGCTTATCAAATCCTTCTACTTGTAAGGGAGGAAACTGTATTTGCTTGAAATGGTTTAAATGCTGTAGGTTCATTAATCTTCATTATCGTTTATAGTCAACCATGAATATTCACAAGCTTCTCGTAGCTTCTTGTAAGTGAACTATTATATGTGTAGTAGGTTCATGTTCTTGCTTGTAGGTGCATTATTCTGTTCTCTACAAGTCCTTAGCATATGCTTGAATGTTAATGGTCGATCATTATATGTTACTTG